>CM053626.1:186838099-186866832 GCA_028646595.1 Phalanger gymnotis
GGGGATAGGTTAGGAAGAAGCAAAATATAGTTAGTCTTTCACAACATGAGTATTGTGGAAGGGTTATACATAATGATACGCATGTGGCTCATGTTGAATTGCTTGACTTCTTAGGGAGGGTGGATGGGAAGGGAAGAGGGGAGAGAGTTTGGAACTCAAGGTTTTAAAAAAATAGATGTTCAAAAGTAAAAAAAAGAAAGAAATGAGAGAGAAGACTTGAAGAGGCAAAATGATCTGTAGTGGAAAGGTTGCAGAATTTATAGTCAGAGGACCTGGTTTCAAATTCTGATGCTGGACTAGAGTAATAGTAATGGAAATGAAAAGGAAAGGATGGATTTAAAATGTTTTGAAGGAAGAATATTTGAAAATTGGTAACTGACTGGATGTGAGGAGTGCAGTGGAATGGTGTATTAGAGAATTGAGCCCTAAAAAGGTGTCATTCATCTCTTGTCTCCCTACTGGTGTCTAGCATAGTCCTGACAGCATGATGAGAAGTACAGAAAAACTTATCGAATGAATGAAGTAGTTATGCTTTCATTTGGTAGTGAGAACATAAGTGTAGAGAGTGCCTTAGATTCCTTTGCAAACTGAAATATTCCTGTATAGGAAAAAATATTAAGCTTGACTGAGTGAGGGGACCTGTGGTATAGTGACCTGGGAATACTCTAGAAAAGCCTGTTGTGTACTTTGGGATCTACCTACACAAACAGTTGTATTTTGGATAACTTGTTTTAGTTGTACTGATACGCTGTGTATATTGAAGTAAGAGAAGAACTAAAAAGGTTATTTTATGTTGTTACTAGATGGAGTATTGTGGTAACTTACAGGTACATAGATTTTAGGGAAAGCTATTGGTTGAACACTGGCCATGTGTTTAAGCAGTGTGATCTAGAAACCTTACCTGCAGTTGGATCTACAGAGATTCACACGGCAGACAAAAGCCATTTTGGTATTTGTTTTGGTTTGATTTGAGTGTTCTGCTGTTTTTTTTTTTTTTTTTGGTCAGTCATTAAATTTTTGGGTACTGTGTTTATCATTTGTGGAATATTTAATGCTTAGTATTCACTGGGGGCTAACTTTTTGGAAGTATAACTTTCAGATAGTTGAAGTGTAATTCAAAAAATGAGATGTTTGTTAGCTGGTGATAGTTGAGCTTTTTAGCCCTGAGACTGAGTTTCTCTGTAATTTGGGACAAGTTGTGTTACTTGGTGCCTGTTTCTCTTTTCTGTACAGAGGAAAATATTTTATCCATGTGTCTAAAAACAGTTATTAATTTATGAGATAGAAGTTTATCTTATGTGAATCTTCAAGGTTATGATCTTTATGAAATAGGATAAGGATTTCTTTGCTGACAGAGGAAAGCAAACCACAAGATTAGTGTGTGTCTTTAATGGTTTTATGCTTTATAATAGGTTTTTTGTTTTTTAACAATTTTATTGATACTTTCTGTTTTTACATTTCCCAAATTTTTCACTCCATTCCCTCTTATAGAGAGCCATCCCATATAACAAAAATTAATTTTTAAAGGAAAAAAAGAGAAAAGGCAATTAGCCAAACTAATCAAAACATAAGAAAAAAATGCATTATTTCACAACAGTGGACTTTCTACCTCTGAAAAGTAATAGTGAGGAGGTATCTTTTCATATTTCTTCTCTGGAGCTAAACTTGTTCTTTGTAAATTTGAAATGTTCATTTTTTGTTGTTTTCTAGTTCTTTCCATTTATACTATTGTAGCCATTGTGTATATTTTCTTAGCTCTGTTTACTTCACTCTTCATTGCTTCTTGTAAGTCCTTCCATGCTTTTCTATATTCATTTTTCCTTACATCAGCATGTGTAATACATTTTAAGTACAGTGTTGTGTGATATTCTTGAAAGACCTTATAACATGTAAGGAAATTTATATTAGCTGGTTTTGTAGTCTTTATAGTCTATAATCATTACATTCATAGATTTATATACTTTTAAAGCTAGAAAGGACTTTAGAGATGAGCTAATTCAGTTTCTTTTTTATTTTAAATGTGAAGAAGCTGAGGCTTGAGTGATAAAATTTTTGCCCAAAATCACAGTTTCAAAAGAGAGACCCTAGCCTCCTGACCACCTAATTCTTTCCTTTATACAATGTGTGTGTGTGTATGTGTGTGTACACATTTAAAATGCAAATTTCATGAAATCAAGTAGGTAACTCTCTTTTGTTAGAGTATGATTTAGAATAAAAATGCAAGGTATGAAGTGGCTTCTAAATACAGCCTTGATTTCCCCCACCCCATGTGCCATGAATCAGTTACCCACATTGTGCACGTGCCTATGTAGATTTTACTGGCACTAGCCTGAAAACATTTTTCTCCATTACTGGTTGATTTGAGTGCCCTCACATATCTTTAAATTGTAATATTTTAGGTATTTAAATTAAAATGTTAACTTTTAATCACAGCATCAATACAGGTCACAATATCAGGGTTTTTTTTTTTGTCCTTCCTATTTGCTTTAAGTACACTGAAGTTGCTACAATCCAAACTCTAGAAATTGGAGGTGTATACCTTTGACATAAACTGCTCATCCTTGCTAGGACATTAGGAGGTGAGAAGTTGGGAGAAAAGGTGGAGTAGGTGTATTGGAATCAAACAGCCAGTCAATCAGCATTTGTTATTAAGTACCTACTGTGTGCCAAAAGCAAAAAAACAATCCTGCTGTCAAGGAGCCCGGTCTTCTAACGGCAGAGACAGCATGCAAACAACTGTATAAATAAGATAAATATACTAGATAAATTGAGGCTAGTTTCAGAAGGAGGGCACTGAAATTAAGGACGACTGGAAGAGGCTTCTTGCAAAAGGTAGGACTTTAATTGAGACTTGGAGGAAGCCGGTGAAGGGTAGGAAGTAGGGATGAGTGAAAGAGTTCCATTGACAGATGACAGCACAGTTTGAAAACACATTGTTTGAGGAACACCAAAGAAAGCCAGTGTTGCTGTACATGGGGCTATATGAAGGGATAAGGTACAAGAAGACTAGAAAAATAGGAAGGAGCCAGGTTATGAAGGGCTTTAATAGCCAAAGGATTTTCTGTTTGATTCTGGAGATAATAGGAAACCATTTGAGTTTATTGAATGGGGCCTGGCACGGTTAGACTTGCACTTTGGGAAGATCAGTTTGGTTGCTGAGGAAAGGATAAATTGGAGTGGGGAGAAGGACTTGAGGCAGGGAGACCAGCCAGCAAACTATTTAGGAGTGAAGTGGTGAGAGCCTTCACTGTGATAGTGACAGTATCAGAGGAGAGAAGGGGACATATATGAGACATACTTTGAAGGTAGAGATGGCAATACTTGACAACTGATAGGAGTGAGAGTCAGGGGTGACACCTCTATTGCCAGCATAGGTGACATTTTCCTTTCCAAGTGTTTGCAGGGGAAAGATAATTCCATTTTGGACATATTAAGTTGAAGCTGTCTACAAGTCATCCAGTTCATGGTATCTAATAGGTAGTTTGAGATGTGAGATTGGAGGTCAGGAGGGAGGTTAAGGTTGAACAAGTAGATCTAAGAGTTATCTGCAGAGAGATAATTGAAACCATGGGAACCGATAAGATCATCAAGTGAAATAGTATAGATAGAGAAGAAAAAAGGGCCTTGTACACAACCCTAGTACAGAGCCTCAAGGCACCCCAAGGTTATCAATCATGATGTGGAAGAAAATCAAGCAAAGAAGAAAGAAAGGGATGGGTCAGACAGTTAAAAAGGACCAGGAGAGATCAGTGTCAAGAAAATTTAGAAGAGAGACAAGGAGAAGAGGTTGATTGACAGTATAAAAGGCTGCAGGGAGGTCAAGAAGAATGAGGATTGAGAAAAGGCCATTAGATTTGGCAGTTATATAAAGGCATTTTTAGACAAGAACACACATCCTTTGAAAGATAGTGGCATCTCACGTATAACCTATGTATCAGATTGCTTGCTCTCTTTGGGAGATGGTGGGGAGGGAGGAAAAATTTAGAACTCAAAATCCTATAAAAAATGAATGTTGAAAACTATCTTTACATGTAATTGAAAAAAAAAATACTATTTACAAAAATTAGAAAGATAGTGGCTAACATAGGAGCCCAGCTCTGTTAGATACCCTGAATATCCAGACTGAAGGTGAAAAGGAGAGTTATAAAATTCTGAGAGATGTGAGTAAAGTTTTAGATACAGTCCAAGGAAATTGATTTTTGGGGTTCTGGATTTTCACAGGCAATAGAAGATTGTGAATGCTCCTTGGCCCAGTGGGATATAAGACCTCTTTTCTTATTCTGATAGACTGCGACCTTTTAACTAGTGCAGTGGTTTTTGTTAAATTTTGAATTTTTCACCTTAGCATCCTTCGCCCCAGATAATAAATTTGATGAAAGCATCAACATGTGTTTTAGTGGAAAAAAGCACTCTTTGGAAGTCAGGAGACCAGGGTCCAAGTTTTAACTGCCTTTAAGGAGCTATGTGAACTTGGATGTCATTTTAACTCGTTTAGACCTTCTTATTTCATTTGCAAAATGAAGGAATTGGACAAATTATCATTAAGGTCCTTTCTAATTCTGTGATTTTAAGGTTTAAAATTTAAGTTTTAAATTTTGTGATTTTAATTTTCAGTAATTAATTTTGGAGTTATTTTCTCCTTAACAAGCAACAAAGAAATTGTTGTTTAAAATTGTTTTCCCAAGTCAATATTGGGACTAGTCTGTATTTCAATTACTGGAAAATGATTTTACAAGTACTGTATTCATTATTTGGTCTTATATTTGTCATATATTGTCACTACTAAAAATCATTCAGGTACCTTAATTCTTAGTTGTGTTAAGTTTTCTGTATTTACTAGTAATCAACAAGTATTTAGCCATCGTAGTCAGAAATGATCATGTATTCTTGTTGGTGCTGAATTATATTCTTTTATTGTCAGTGGAACAGGCTAATTTAATCATCTAAAAATCTTCATATAAAGCATATCACCAAGTAAACTGTCAGTTATATGTTGAATTGTGAATTTCCTTATGGTGTCAGAATCCTCCATGATGGTCGTAAGATTTGTTTCTTCATTTGAAGCCTATTGTTTTAATTAGATTTGCAAAAAAATCTTTTTTTTAAAATTGAAATAGCCAGAAAGAAACTTGTTTCTCAATTACTGTGAGTGAAAATTTTTATTCTTAAATTCTGTTATCACATATTTTACTAGTAAAACTTATTTGCCTGGCATTAAAGGCCTTTGCAATCTATTGACACATTCCCTGCCTTTCCAGCCTTCCATTACCCTTCCATTCAGTCCACACTTCAGCCAAACTGGACCCTGTACTCCAAAACAGACACTGTGTTTTTCTTCCTCCATGCCTTTGCCCAGAATGTTTTCATCGCCAGTAATGTCCTCCCTCATACCTTTGACTACTGAGTTTATGCCTATCTTTTTAGACCTGATGCAAATGCTTACTTACTCCTTCCAGGAGGCTTTCTTTGGTTTCCCCATTCAACCCATGAACACACTTTGGCTTTCTCTTCCTCCTTTTTTCCTGTCAATCTTCATACTGTTTTCATATATCATGTAGTATAGTTACCTGTTTGTGTACCCTACTAGACTAGACTATTTCAGATGCTAAGTCTTTCCTGAATTTTGTATCTCCCCTAGCATTCTGTTATCTTGATGGACAGACAATAAAAGTCAATTTTTTTCTCTCCTATCCTGTGGTCTCAGATGATCAGATAAGTATAGAGGCAGCTGTAGCACAAAAGTAAGAACACTATACATAGTCAGGAGGCCTAGATTTTAGTCTGCCACTAACTGTGTGATTTTGAGATTCATTCTATCTCTATGAGCCTCTTTCTCCATCTGTAGAATGCAAATGGTAACTGCCTTGCCTACCTCACTGGTACGTTGTGAGGATTAAATTAGATAATTTATTTCCTTTTAAATTAGAGGCTTCATGAAGATGGGCACTATATTTGATCTAAACTAGCTATCTCTCCAAACATCTAGTGTGTTCCACTGCATGTAGAATGTGTTTAGTAAGAGTTTGTTGAACACTTAATACATGAACACAGTTTGTGCAGGGTGTTATGGCTAACTTTTGATATGTGCTTTACTTTTAGAGGGAGTACCTCTGTGGAGATCATAGATCAATTATAGCATCCAGGTATTTGGATATAAGCTTTTCTCACAAGTGCCCTATGAATCAAGTGAAGCATGTTTTACAGATAGGGAAACATAGTTTTCAGAGAGATTAAGTGACATGCCCATAATCATACAGCAGTGGTAGCAGTGCTGACCAAACTCCAGCTCTTATGGCTCCTATTTCCACGTTCTTTCTACTTTTTCAGGCTGCTCATTTGAGCATCTGCTGTAGTAGAAATAGTATTGGAAACTTGGTATAATTTTATAGTTCTTTTAAAAGCATTTTTCAAGAATAAGTGAAATTAATGTTCTGCTAGTCATCAGTGTGAGTAAATACACATGAATGTTCACTATTGATTCTTGGTGGATTTTATTTGAAGGAGTATAGAGTACAGTAGCTAGGTCTTGGATTTTTAAATTTTATTTCTAGCTTTCTGAGAGCCTTCTGATTCATCGGTGAGTCAGTAAACCTCATTTCTCCATTTATAAATGAGGTTAATATTTACTTGTAGGGAATCTTAGGTTCTTGGCCAAATGGTATTGGATTTTTGGGAAAAAAATAAATATGCTAAAGAAAATTTTCCATTTATCATAATATATCTTTAGTTTTCTTTTAGTTTCTATATCTTCTAGTTTTCTGTTTATCATAATATATCTTTAGTTTTCTAAGTTTCTAGAGCTCAGAAGAGCTTATTAAGAAATAATTATACCATTCAGAGATGTGGTTTTCTTTAGACTGAGGGATGGAGCTGTATAGAATTCATCTCCTTATATTTATGCTTCTTTCCACCTATGCATTTTCTGTAATTTAGGAGTCTTCACTTGTTTCTGGGCTCAGTGCTTTTGCGGCTTGTAGGCTTTTTTTTTTTGAGATATTCCAAAGCTATTTAAATATAAATGTATATAATGTCTATATCTCATCTTTACTAATTAATTTGCTCTTCATCGTAAAATCATAAAAGCAACTTATTTGGAATTTTTTTTAGCGTTGACTGCATAGTGGATGTGTTTCAGGAATTCGGATGTTTTTCATCTTGAAAGTATTGTGCTGTTTAAAGGGAAGAAATCTGACCTCCGCAGTAGCTTTGGAAACAGAAAGTTTGAACATCCATGTTTGAGAGAAAAGTAATTGGCCAAGTATTGTATGTGCAACAAAAAAACTTGTATTTTCAGAAAGATTCTGTTAGTCCTCCCATATCAGTTGGTTTGTTCCATAATTTCCAACCTACTTTCTAGGGGAACATAATGATAAAGTTTTGTCTTTGTTTTTAAAGGCAGGTGGTTAAATTGTTCTGCATGTTATAATTTAGCTTTAAAAAAAAATCACTATTTTCACAGTGGACTTGTGACATTATTCAGGAGGCTAGTCCCCATACAGGTGTAGACTGAAACCTTTCCATACTTTCTTATTGTGTGACTCCTGTCCATTCCTTATATACTTTTTCCACAGGAGATCACTCATGTTGTGGTACTTTTAATACATCTTGAACATATCAATATAGCCCCTTATGGTTTACATCTATTTAGTCTCTCATTCTGTTACATAATCATCCCACTTGCTTTTGTAGAAATGTGTGTCCTCGATCTCTTTTTCAAATTAAATTTCATTTTTATATCATCATGTATCTATTTTCCCCTCTCATCTCCTCTGGAAAAAAGAAAAAAAATCTTGTAACAAATACATATAGTAAAGCAAAACAAATACCAAAAATGAATGTCTCATTCTTCTTATTAGTCCATCTCCTCTCTATTAGGAGGGAGGACAGTATTCTTCATCACTGGGCCATCGGAATACGTGTATAATTTTTTCCATTGCTCTTTGGATTATCTGAAATTCTGATTGTTCTGGGATTAGGTTACATGATTTGTAGCTACATAATTTTACTAAGAGGACATTGCTATTGAAGAAATGGACTATCATAATGACAAATGGCTTAGTATTCAGGTTCTCAAATGTGAGAAAAGATCACATTAAAAAAAAGAAACCATCATTAGTTGCCAATGTTATATGTGTATTATAGAATTAGAGCTATGTGAAATACTTGTGCCCTTGTAACAATTTAAAAGTATGTACTACATTGCTTATATTGACGACTATTTAATTTGCCCTCTGCTTTACCACCTTTCTGACTGTTAATGAAAAAATCTTGCTCGAAAGTTGTAGGTCCCTTGAGGGCAACAAACACTATACTCAAAGTGAAACTGGGTTACTGTTTCTGCAAAGTGCAGTGGTTTGAATCAAAAGTTGTTTTGGTCTTAATTTAGAAATTATTCTCTTTCTTTGAAGTGGTTATATTTTAATTTACAGTGGTTATTTAAAATTTTAGAATGTTTCTAAAGTGAACAAGAGAAAATTTTGATTTCTACTTATGCTATATTAATGTAGAGTTTCATAAAAAAACTTAAAAAAACTAGGATACAACTTCTGAAATAAGAAAAGGGTGAAACGGTCTTGATTATAAGATGCATAGATATTTTGAAGCTAATCCAGGAAGACTTTCTATCTGAAGCTGATTTTGAGTAAATCAATCACAGAATCAGTTCCTTCTTTTCAAAGTATCAGAGCTTGTCACATTCTTGTATTTTGAGATATATACTAGTTGTTTTATACTAATCGTGTTCAAGTGTTATAATTATATTTTGTATAATGTAATAGTCAAGCAACATTGATATGCTTTACCGTCCTTGGATTGTCTATGAAGTATGCATCATTTTTCTCATTCACTTAATAAATATTTATTAAATGCCTACTGTGTGTCAGGTGTTGTCCTAGGTGCTAAGGATACTCAAACGAAATTGAGACCTCACTGATTTGCGTACCTTGATATAGATCAAAACCCATAGATGTATCCCCGTTCTGTGTTCTCCCAAAAGTTTGACACAGGAGTACTAGCTGGATTTCTTTTTTCCTTCCCCCCTGTCCCCTCCTTTCCTGCCCTCCTCCCTCTTCTCCCTCCTTCCTCCCTTTGTCCCTCCCTCTCTTTATCCCTTCCTCCCTTTATCCCTCCCTTTGTCCCTCCCTCCCTTCCTTCCTTCCTTTCCTCCCTCCTTCCCATTTCACTCTGGAGCTCATAGATTGGACAATGTCTACATCTCTGCCCAAGCCCTGCTTAATGGCTGTATTTTGGGCCCTCCTGGCTCAGAGTGAATGTAAATGGTAACTTTCTCTTTTGGCCAGCAACCCTGAGGGTCTTCTGCTCCCAGTTTGATTTTTTTCTTTAAATTAAGGGGGCTATCCTTTGACTCACTTCTTAAAGAGGCCTGTTCACTGAATTGGTGTTATCTCACTCAAAGTGAGAATCTGAAAAGACCGTAGCCTAAAAGGTCCAGGGTCACCCATTGCATCCTAGGCCGTCTCCAGTCATCTTGATGAATATCTGGCCAGTGGACCCAGATAGCTCTGGAGGAGAAAGTGAGGCTGGTGACTTTGCACAGCCCTGCCTCAATAACTCACAGTCAACTGTAAGTCATATCATCATCTCCCTGATGTCATGGTCCTCTTTGAAAGTGAAGGACAACACAACCGTCTTAACAGGCTGGGATAGCATGCCTCACGCTTTCCTGATATCCCAAGGATACCAGTGGAGCACTCTAGCCATCATCCTTCATTTTGCTACTTGACCAGCCCATCTTTTCCTACCACACAATTCCCTGATGACGTTCTTTACTACTGTACCTGGAAATTCCTTGTCGATTATATGGTTATCTCACATCTGGCATGAGATTACCCTCTCTCTGATACTTTAGTTCTACAGAGGTAGAAATTTTCTGTCTCACTGCCATAGAGCAATACCAGTATTGAAAAGAGATAGGCCTTTACTTTTATGGGAAGCTTGGGGTCAATAAAAGAGATTTTCAGTTTACTGAATGTAATACAGCTCACTTCTGTTCAGCAGTGGTCGTAGCTTATTGTCTGTCTGTACTGTCTGTCCTAGATAAATATACTGTTGGACAGTCTCAAGGTTATCCATTCAAATGCATATTGCAATCTGGACAATCCATATTCTTTATCCAGTTGGTCTTTCCAGTGTGGATGGACAGGTCAGACTCTTTTCAGTGATTAAAGATCTAGTAGGCTCTTCAGTATTCTTGGGGCTTGATGCAAATAACATAATGTCATCTGTAAACAGGAGGATATAGAGAGCCTCTCCATCCACAGGGAATTCTTCTTTGAGCAGAGTGGGATTTCCTCTGTCTATACCTTTGGTAAATAAACATATCCCTGTTTATGTCTTGCCTGATGCTTGTCAGAGGATAATGAAACATAATGAATGTTACAGCTTTCAAGGTGCTGAGAATGTAGAATAAAAAATGACAGAATCCCTCTCCCTCGTTGATGGAAAGCAATGTGAATATAGATTAATAACTGCAAAATACATAAAAAATAAATACAAAGTAATTTGGGGCTGTGTGGAGTACTAATAAGTGGGAATTGGTCTTGTGTAGGAGATGGCATTTGAGCCATCATGGAAGAAGCTAGGAATTCCAAGAGGTAAAGTTAGACTAGAGTACATTCCAGATATGGGGGACAGCCTCTGAAAAGGCACAGAGAAGGGAGATATGGACTATTGTGTATGGGAAACAGTAAGTCGGCAAATTTGACTGGAACTTAAGGTGCGTGAAGTGTAATATGCAATTAGTCTAGAAAGGTAGGCTTGAGCCATATTGTTAAATACTTTTAAATGCCCAACAGAGGTGTTTTTATTTGGTCCTAGAGGCATTGGGGAGCAGTTAGAACTTCTTGAGCTCTCATGCAGCTAGGCTTTTTCTTTAGGAATATAAGTTTGAGAGCTATGTAGATGGATTGGAGAAGAATGAGGCCAGAAGCAGGGAGACCAATTACGGGTCTATTATAATAATCTAGGCTAAAGACAAAGAGGATCTGGACTAGGTTGGTAGCCATGTGAATGTAGAAAATGAAACTGATATAAGATTAATTTTTTTAAAAATTTGTTGCAGTGTCATTAAACTACCAAGTGGGGAGGAGCCTATAATTATGGCTATAGCCTGTCTGTAAAAAATCACAGCTCTAATATAATGGTCTCTAAATTCAACCCCATCCCATCATATGTATAGATTTATAAGTATGGATATGTGAAGGCATACAAATTTTAAAAGGGCAAGATGAAAATTAAATTAAAAAATTAATGGCACAAAAATTTTCTTGACTGTATTAAAATTTTCTAGTAACATTTTTAGTGAGAGCAGCCTATACCCTTAGTATATTGATTTTTTTGTGTGAATAATATACTGTTGTACTATGGACATTTAAAAACATACACATCTGTGATTTCCCAGAGAAAACATTCATCCCTGGCCACCACTGCCCTTATATACATATATATAATACATATATATGTATATATATTTCACTCTCTGTTAGAATGTAAGCTCCTTCAGGGTAGAGATTTCTTTGCTTTTCTGTTTTTATACCAATGCTTAGAACAATACTTAAGTTTTGTTTTGTTTTTTTTTTCATTCATTCACCCATGCTGCTTACATTCTGTGTTAGCTTGGACAAGTGATATAAAACCACTCTGGCCTTCAGTTTTTCCTTTTCTACATGAGGGGTTGGACTAGGTGACAACTGTGGTCAGTCATAGAGCTTATGATAGCAATGGTCAGTGGAAGAAGAAGTGAGTTGGGGTTGGTGACTTCCTGCTAAGGGGTATTGAGAAAGCTAAATGTAGGTTTCATGTGAACTTTAGAGGTTGACATTTTTCTGGGGCATGTATCTTGGATACGTTGGAAAGACACCAAAGAATTATCAGATCTGATAATTTAACCAGTTCCAATTTAATGGAACAAAAAGATGCAGTGGAATAGTATATTTGAGAAGATGTGCTCAATATGAGGAATTCTGGGAACCAGAGGAGGGCAGCATGGTAGAAAGAATTTGGGTGAGGATTGATGGAGGGAGAAATTGATGACACTTTTTTGGGGGGGCTTATACTACTTAGATGGAGGATAGTATCAGGAGTACTAAATCTGAGGCTGGTAATGTATGATAATAACAACCAAAAGGTTTTTTTTTAATGAAAATTAGCTATATTGATGCCAAGAGGCACTGTGGCATAATAGATAGAGAGCCATTCTTAAAGCCAGGAAGATCTGTGTTCAAGTCCTCCTTCTGACATTAACTGGCTATGTAACTCTGAACAATAATTCACTTAACCTCTCAGCCTCTGACTATAACTTTAAGAAAAGGTGCCAATCTGCATTGGTAGAGTGAGTTTTCTCAACTAGGGAGTTTTCTTGCAGACCTAGTTCCTATCTCTATTCCTGTATTGGTGACAAGGCTCAAAGAAAGAGCATTCCATCAGAGTAGTTGGGAAGATAATAAAAGGAGGTGGAGAGGAGTCAGAATTACTCAGTTATTTTTTCCGTTTTTTCCCAAAGGAGGGATGCTCTTTAGACTGGGAGAAAGAAAATGGTTAATAGGATAAATGAGATAGTAAGAATATCTAGCTCTTTTCAGTGAGTTTGTCATTGTTCTAGTTCAGTCATGTCCAATTCTTTGTGACCAGATTTTGGGTTTTCTTGGCAAAGATATTGGAGTGGTTTGCCATTTCCTTCTCTGGCTCATTTTACAGATAAGGAAATTGAGGCAAACAGGGTAAAGTTATTTGCCCAGGGTCACATAGCAAATGTCTGGGGCTGTATTTGAACTCAGATCTTCTTGACTCCAGGCCCTGCATACTATCTACTGCACCACTTGGCTGCCCCATATTTTTCATTGTGCTTTGATGTGTTCCATGCCATTATTCTGAAAGAACCAATTGCTAAGCTGTTTTGCTACAACAAAGAGTGGTGCTATAAATATTTTCACATATCTGGGTCTTTTCCTTCTGTCTTTGATTTCTTTGAGTTACATCACTAGTTAATGGTATTGCCAGGTCAAAGGAGAATGCACAGATTTTTACTTTTTTGTATAGACAGTGCACAAGTTTTCTCCTACATCCCCTTCCAGAAACTATTATCATCCTTTTTTCTCAACTTTTACAACCTGATGAATGTGAGGTAAAGCTTCAGAGATGCTTTAATTTACATTTCTCTTACTCATGATCTGGAGCATTTTTTTCGTGATTACCGATGACTTGCATTTCCACTTTTGAAAACTGTTTATATCCTTTGACCAGTTGTTTATTGGAGAATGGCTCTTGTTCTCATACACTTATTTAAATTTTAATAGCTAAATCTCTCTCTGTGTGTATGTGTCTTGGATTGCCATGAACTAAATAAATCTGAGTCCTTCTTTATGTTGCCTCTCTAATTAGACTGTGAGCTCCTTGAGAGCAGGAACTATTCCAACATTCTCCTCAAAATTCTAGCACTTATTTATGTTCTTGGCACATAGTGCTTAATAAATGCTTTTTTTTTATCTCATTCCATATCAGACCTATCAGAAAAATCTTCTGCAAAGATTTTCTCTCCAGTTAACTCTTTCCCTCTTAATTCTAACTACATTGATTTTGCTTGAACAAAAACTTTTATATAATCAGAATTGTCTTTTTTATGATCATTTCTGTCACTTATTCAAGGACTTTCTCTAAATTGTTTATGAAAAGACTTTTTGTATTTAGGTTGTGTATTCTTTTGGAGCTTATTGTGGTATATGGCACAAGACGTTTGCATCTAATTTCTGCTAGACTTCCATTTTTCTCTGCAATTTTTTTTCAGATGGGGAGCCCTCAGAACTGTCGATTTTATCCAGTTTAAGCATACTTAGTTTTTTCAATGGATCTTTCATGGCACAGTTTCTAGTCCTTTCACCATCCTGATCACCTACCTCTGTCTCCTAGTGCCTTTTCTATAATGCGGTGCCCCCAAACAATTCTCCAGATGTAGGCTAATAAGGACAGAGTGCTATCTTGTGGAGAGTATATTTTTCTTAAAGAAGTCTAGATTGCACTAACTTTTTCTGATTGTCTATTGAATTAACAGTCTGCTAGGGCAGCTAGGTGGAGCAGTGGATAGAGAGCTGGGCTTGGAATTCCTGAGTTCAGATCTGGCTTCAGACATTTCCTAGCAGTGTGACCCTGGGCAAGGCACTTAACCTTATTTGCCTCAGGGTATCTGTAAAATGAGCTGGAGAAGGAAATGGCAAACCACTCCACTGTCTGCCAAGAAAACCCCAAATGAGGTCACAAAGAGTTGTACATGACTGAAAAATGACTGAACAGCAACAATCCACTAAAACCCCTAGATCTTTTTCACAGTAGTTGTCCAGCCACCTACCTACATCTTATATTTTTTTTAAAAAATTGGCAGTTAGGCTTTTGCCTTTTTAGGATTCCCCCTTCCAGATGTGCCCTTGATTACGTTACCTCCTGTCTTCTCTAGGACTTTCTTTTAATAATCATTTTCTTTCTATCATCTTCAATCTCATCTTTTCGGCTAATTTCCTCCTTAATTCCGATACATATACTTGGGTCTCCCTTATTGTTTAAAAAAAAAAAAGCCCTTTTTTTTTTTAACCTTGACATCTATAAGCTGTTATCTTCAGTTTCTTCTTCCCTTCACTTTCAAATTTAAAGATCAAACTGCATTCATCTCCTTTTCTTCATTACCTACTTAATGAATGCTCTGCAAGTTATCTTTCCTCTACAAAATTTTAATGAAAAAGGTCACCAATTGCCAAACAGCCTTTTCGTCCCTCTTCCTCCTTGACCTTTCTTCATTTTTTGATGCTGTTAACTATACCGTCTTTGATATTTACTTCCCGTTTGTCATCTGTTACTCTCCGCTTTTCTATGTGAACATCCTGCAATATTTGCTGGTTCATCTTCCTCCTAATACCATCTAAGTGTGTGTGCATCCCAAGTCTCTCTCTTCTTGTCCCTTTTCTTTCTCTCTTATACTTTTCCCCTTGCAGTCCCATTCCCTCTATTGACTTTAATTATCACCTTTATGCTGAAGACTTCTAAATTTTGATATCCAGTAATTCTCTGTAGTCATGCATTTTCATATCTCTATCTGGATCTGGCATTTTAAATTAAACATTTAACATAGAACTAATTATTTTCTCCTTATACTTGCCTCTCCTCACAACTCATCTAGTCTTTTTTGGGGGGGCAGAGAAATTGGGGTTAAGTGACTTGCCCAAGGTCACACCGCTAGTACATGTGTCAAGTGTCCCTGACTTCAGGGCCAGTGCTCTACTCACTGTGCCACCTAGCTGCCCCGTACAACTCCTCTATTCTTGATGGCACTACCATATTATAATAATAGCTGCTATTTATATAGCACTTCAAGGTTTGCAAAGCACTTTACATACATTATCCTTGATTGTTCCTCACAACAACTCTTGTGAGATAGGTGATTTTATTATCCAAGTCACCCAGGATTGAAATCTGAGTCATCTCAGGCTCTTCCCTTTGTTTCACTCCCTAGATTCAGTCAATAGCTAGGTCCTGCCAATTCTTTATCCCCAATATCTTTCACTATTGTCTTCTCTTTTCCACTTACACTGCCACCTGCCTACTTCAGTTTTTCAGCACTCCTCACTGGGATTGTTGTAATGGGCGATGAATTGAGAGTGAGAGAGATTTAGAAGCTGAAGAAACAGAAAAACTACCTTTTCAGTTTATAAGGATGATGAAAACAGGTTTTTATTTTGATCTGGCTGGTGGCATATTAGGAAGAGACTGGGGTTTGGAAGTCAGGAGACTAACTATAACTTAGGAAAGAACTAGCTATATAACTTGGGAAAGTCATAATCTTTCATTCTTTCAGCTTCATTGGTATAAAATGTGGACAAAAATATTTCTTACTGAGTAGATACCAATGAGATAAAATACATGAAAGCACTTGAGTAGGAGAAAAAGCTTTATGCCAATTTCAAATTATTTTTATTTTCAAAAGGAACCACCTATATTATATATTTATAACTCAAATAATTTAATTTTTGTTCTTTTATTTTTATATCATGTTTTATTTCCTTGTATATTTCTTTCTCTTCCCCTCTCCAGCAAATGTTCCCTTGTAGTGAGGATTAAAAGAGAAAAACCAAAGCCAATCAACCAACCAACAAAAAAAGGTTTAGCGAAACCAAAATACTAAGTCTGACAGTGTCAAAATACTAAGTCTGACACTGGAAGTATCCTGCCTAAGCAATGAAGGGAGAGAGCTACATTTTCTCAGTTCTCTTCTGGAGCCAAACATAGTCATTATAATTACACAGTATTCAGTTTCGTGTAGTCACGAAATGATTTAATTTAGAAAAGAATGTTTTGTTAAAGAGGTAATGGATAAAACATTGCACTTTTGGATTAAGGGAGAGATGCTTCAAATCCTTCATTTATTAGCTATGGATCTCTGGTTGAGTTATTTGAACTTAAGGCAACTTTCTGAGACTTGTTTACTAACAGGAAGGTTGAAATCTGTATTGCTGTCTGCTGCATCTTCTGTACAAGTAGCCGTATTTATTTGTCTTTAAAAATAAAAAAGATTGTTATTCCTGGAATACATAAGCTTTTAGCAATTAAACTATCTGGTTTTGGTGGTAATTGTTGTCCACCTAACCACAGGGGGCAAAACTATCCTTCAAATATCCATGATTAGCCTTTCAAATTAGAGATGATTTTCAGGCTAGGCTCCAGAGAAGTAAAAAAAAAAATACCTTTCCCTCTTTTCATTGAAGAACTAAGGACTATGGGAAAGTTGCATATGCTCTGGCACAGTCGATGTGTTTGTTGGTTTTGTTGCACTGCTTTTAAAAAATTATTTTTTAATCTTTCTTACCAGGGAATACTCTGAGAAGAGTAGAGAAGAAATACATTTTAAAAAGAATATGATTTAAAAGCAAAAGGCACTAATCAAACTTAAACATTATATAGACATTTTACCTCTTTTGTTCACCACATATTTGTGTTGTTTAGCTTTGGTAAGTCAAGGAACTAATTGAGCATAACGTAATTTTTGTAGGAAAAAAATAAAGTTCTCCAGAGTAATAAATACTTAGGCTCTGTATCAGGGCTGTCCAAAATGAGGCCAGGGGCCACAATTTATGCGGCTCCGCCTACAGGCATAGAAATTTACATAAATGCTTTAGTCGAGCTACCACAGAGCTCTCACTAAAATGGCAAATCAAAATATGTTGTCTGTTGTTTCAGTAAAAACCTAAGTTTGGACAGCCCTGAAGTGTATGATAGGAAACTCCCAAATGAGGAAACTCCCTTTACCAATGCAGTCTTAGAGCTCTAGAGCCCTAAGAGGTTAAATGATTTGTCTAGGGTCACACAGCTAGTGTATGGAAAGAGTGGAACTTGAACTCAGTTCCTCCTAGCTTGGAGCCTGGATCTCTGTCTGCAACACCATATTGCTCCTAACATGTACATATATAACCAAATAGAGGATAAATAGGAGATGATTTGTGGGGAGAACTCATTGTTTACTTGAGGGGAAGGTGTCAGGAATGGTCTCATGTAAATGTTGGCCCTTGAGAAGAAGCTTTAAAGGAAAATAGGGATTTTAAGAGATGGAGGTAAGAAGGGGGTGCATCCTGGGCATGGGAGATAGTACAGAGGCATAGAAATGGAAGATAGAATGGAATGTCATTTTGAAGGAAAAACCCCTGGCATTCAAAGTCCTTTATAACCTAGTCTATTTAAATGCACTCCTCTTTCTCACTTTCCTACATTTCTTGTATGTAGCTTGTTTGTATATATTTATTTACATGTTGCCTACCACATTAGAGTATGAGTTCCTTGAGGATAGAGACTGTATTTTGCCTCTTTTTGTATTCCCGGAGCTCAGTATAGTGTGTGGCTCTTAATAAATGTTTATTTACTGACTAAAGAAAAGCAAGAAGGCTAGCTCTGTTACTGAATGCTTAGCAGCAAATGTTTGTGTATTATCATTTGGTCAGTGAGCATTTATTTAATGCTTTTTTTGAGGGAGGAAGGCAGGGCAATTGGGGTTAAGTGACTTGCCCAAAGTCACACAGCTAGTAAGTGTGTCAAGTGTCTGAGGCTGGATTTGAACTTAGGTCCTCCTGACTCCAGGGCTGGTGCTCTACTCACTATGCCACCTAGCTGCCCCCAGTGAGCATTTATTAAGCACTTATTATGTATCAAGCACTTGAACTGTGCTTTGCCTTAAGGAGTTTAATTTTTCCTTTCTGTTATGTTTTAATAATCACAAAATTTTACAGTTGGAAAAGACCAAAAATGATCTCTCTCCATATCCAATACATGAATTCTCTCTACAGAGTCCTCTGCAAGTAATTCTTCAGGCTCTTCTAGTGATGGAAAACTTGTTTTTTTTAATAATTTTTAAAAAATTAACAGGCATTTATTTTCTCTTCCTACTACCTTCCTCCTGAGGAGCACTCCACCCCCATTGAGAATTTAAAAAAAAAAATCCTTGTAACAGATATACATAGACAAACAAGATAAATACCCACATTGGCCATGTCCAAAAATGTATACCTTATTCTACAGATTGAGTTTGTCACCTCTCTGTTAGGAGATGGGTCCTTCATCATAATCTTCTGGGATCATGGTTGGTCATTGCATTGATCAGGGTCCTTAAGTCTTTCAGAGTTGCTTGTTTTTACATTTTTGTTGTATAACTGTTCTGGTTCTGAAAGAGCTTAAAACTAGTTTTAAAATTTCTTTTAATGGGGTGGGGTGACAGAGGTCATATAATACGTAAAAAAGTAGATACATAGAAGGTATAGAGGAGATGGAAAATAATCTTAGAGAGGAAGGCTTAGCATCAGAGAGGACCAAGAGAGGCTTCCTGTGGAAGGTGACATTTGAGCTTTGTCTTCAGGGAAGCCAGTTAGGCACAGGTGAGGAGGGAGAACTTTCCAAGCATGGGATAGTCAGAACAGACAGAACAGTCAGAACAAAGAGGGGATGGGTGGTGGATGTAGCCAGTGTGGCTAGATTGTAGAGTGTAAGAAGACTGAAAAGATAGAAAGAGGTTAAGCTTGTAAATATCAAACAGAGGATTTCATATTTGATCCTGGAGGCAATTGGGAGCCACTACAGTTTATTGAATAGTGGGGGCTGTGTTCAGACTTACGCATTAGGTAAAACATTTTGGCAGCTGAGTCGGGGCTCAATTTGAAGGGAGGAGAGACTGGAGGCAAGGAGATGAGCCAGAAGGCTACTGCAGTAGTTAAGGCATTATGTGATAAGAGTATCAGGGTGGCTGTGTAAGTGGGGAGGAAGGGATATGTAAGGTGAGTAACAGTGAGAATGACACAATTTGTGAGCCTGGGTGACTGGGAAGGTGCTTATATCTTTATATAATCTTAATAAGGAAGATTGGAAGAGTGGAGAGTTTGGGGAAAAGATATATGAGTTCCGTTTGAACATTGAGATACTTATGGAATCCAGTTTAAAATGTTCAGCGATAGATAGTTTGTGATGTGGGATGGGAACTCAGGAGAGAGAGTTGGGCTAGATGTGTAAATCTAGGAATAACCATGATGGAGATGATAATTAAATCCATAGCAACTGATAAGATCACTAAGTGAGATAGAAGAGATTAAAAAAGAGGGCTTATGACAGAGCCTTGGGGTATACACCACAGTTAGTAGGAATGACAAGGAGGAAAGTGCAGCAAAGGAGCCTGTGACAGAAAGAGACAGGCAGGAGGAGAACCTAGAAAGCAGTGTCATAGAAACCCAGAGAGAAGAGAGTATCCAGGAAGAGAAGGGAATCAATAGTATCAAATTCTAGAGAGGTCAAAGATAAGGATTGAGAAATGTAACTTTGGAAAGAGCAATTTCAGTTGAATGATGAGGTCTGGAGCCAGGTTGCAAAGGGTTTAGAAGAGAGAGGAAACAAAGCGAAAGTAGCCAATGTAGATAGATTTTTCAAGGAGGTTAGCCCAAATGGGAAAAAGATACTTTTAGATATATCAGGGAGTGAGCAATCAAGTGAGAGTTTTTTAAAGGATAAGGGAGCTTAGCAATATGTGTAGGTTGCAGAGAAGAAGCCAATGGTAGGGAAACATTGAAAATTAGAGAGAATGAGGATGAGAGAGGAACAGTCTCCTGAAGATGAGATGAAGGGTGCATTTAGAGGAGTTAGCCTGGGGAAGGAGAAGGGCCACCTCATCATCAGAGACTGAAGTAAAGGAGGAGATTGTAGGGGTTGAGGTCAGAAGGATTTAAGATGAGAAGGAGAGAAGAGAGAACTCTCTGCAAATGGCATTTAATTTTTAGGCAAGAGGTCTTCAGCTGAGAGGGTGGTGGACTGGCAAATTTGAGGAGATGAGAAAGTTTGGAACAGTGATTCAGATGCATGTGATAGAGAATCAATTTGGGAAGAATAGATTTGCTGGGTTTCAGTGAGGGATTAAAGTTGAGGTTAAAACAAAACCAGTTGTCACAATTTGAGGCTTCCTCCACTTCTGTTTAGCGCACGTGAGTAGGAATAGAAGAGACAGATGGTGGAAATAATCCAGAACTGAAATTTGTCAAAGTTTGATTGGTGATTAGGACAAGGAGCCAAAGGATTAACGAAAACAGGAAAATGTAGAGTTGAACTGGTTCATAGAAAGGTTGAGATTGAGAAGGAGGGGAGAATGTTGCCCTATTGCAAGGTTGACGGCCTGAGAAAGTAATGAGATGTATGTGGATGGATTGCAGGTCTAGGTGAGGACAGAGAACAAAGTTGGGGTGCATATGACATATGCATATAATAATAATAACTTGTTATTGTAATTAGATAACGAATTTTGGAGTTCACAAACCTGGAATCAGAACATTGTGGATTGTGGCAAGATTAAGGATTTGATCATCTCTGTGTGTAGCTAAGCTGGAGCGGAGGAGTATGTCATGGGAATTGAGTAGATTAAGGAACTGGGAAGTTGAGGTATTTGTTGAATTGTGTGTGTATGTGTGTGTATATATGTATTGAAATGCCCTAGTAAGAGGGATAACCATCAGACTTTGGACAAATACTCATGCTATTCTAATCTGAAGTATCTCTAAATTGCTACTGAACATTCTAAATTTTATCTTGAACTTTTATTTAAATTCATACTTCCCCTTCCTCAGTGCCCTGTATTTCTGATCAAATGATATATAATTTCATTATCTGTTTTAATTTTACCTCTCAGAATTACAAACGCATGAAATCTTTTTTGAAAACAATGGTAATATTCTTCAAGAATTACAAAAACTGTCATATCCTTTGATTTGATAAGGAGAGATTAAAATATTAGAGAAAAGGGGTGATTGTGGAAGCAATCTTTTGGAGAAGGGTAATGGGATCAAGGGTACATATAGAAAAGCTGGTCTTGGCAAGAAGGGTCACCTCTTATCAGAGACTATAGGAAAGGAGGAGAGGGTAGGATATGATATCAAAGGATATTAAAATGAACAGAAGGAGTGAAGATGAAGTTCATGGTGAATGGCTTCTATTTACTCAGTAAAGCATGAAGCAGGGTCTCTAGCTGTGAGGGTGAGTGGGGAATTGGCTTGGGAGTTTTCTGGGGAGATGAGAGGGTCCTCCCTCTTCCGGTGTCACTTAGCAACCTTTTATCCATTGAGGTTTACTCTATTCAGATATATCACCTTGTGGCAACTCTCTACTCCACTCTCCCTTTCTTTCTTCTCCCCACTCCCAATTTTCTTCCTCACTAAGTTCAGTACTTGACATGAGTGAATGGATGGAAAAGTATTAAGTCAGGCCCTGTGCTAAACACAGAGAATACAAATAAATCAAGATAGGCTCTGCTCTCAGGGGGGCTTACATTTTAATAGAGGAAGATAAGGGTAGTGGTGACCTTGGAGGGGTGTTTTGCATATGAGTAGTTACAAGACTGGTGAGTAGAGCATTAGGACAATTGACTGACAGACCAGGAATGGTAGAGTTGGTTTGATTACTGTCCCCAGAACTAGGAGTGGGAAGGGAGGTGGGCAAGAGAAGGTATTGCTAGGGAATACAGTGTTAACCATGCTGAGTCTAGCTTGGGCTCTACGTGGAGAGTTATCATCATGTCACCAATCAGGACCTGCCCAGGGCAGGAGCTCTTGTGCTGGATTGTAGGTGACAGAGTAAGGAGGCATGGCATGAAGTCACCAGGTGACAAAGGATTACAGTGCTCCTCCCTGTGTTCTCCTGCCCTTATAATTGAGGACTTCACCATAGATTTTGATGTTTCTTCAAATACCCTGGCCTAATTTATCAACCTCTTGACTATGACCTACTTCTACACTCCACCTCAGCCACATACAGAAATGTTCACAATCTTGATCTCCCCGTCACATACAAATGTTCCATTTCCATGTTCAAGCATTCTAAAATTCTTCTGTACCTGTTACTCCCAAATTTTGGGGTACCTTAAGGTTTTATACTCCTAAAACTTAAGAACTGTTAACACTTGTGAACTCCTTAATAGCCAGTAAACACCGTTAGCTCTAAGCAACAGCATTTACTGAAACGGTATAGTAATAACTGCAAAACAGCGACAAAAGAGAGCCCATTAACCTGAGTCACACCCTTCCACAATTAAACATAGCATTTGTGGGAAGAGTTGGTGTAAACTTAGAGGATGGTAGTAGTGGGGCACTGTTGTAGAGAATACCTGTCACCAAAGCAAATCACATACCTGGTACTGCAGGACCTCTGCGTCCTTTATGTCCTTCCTGATACTGCTTCCCATAGGAGGCAGCATCTCCGCTGGGAAGGTCCCTCAGCTATGCTGTCACGATTTTCTTTTCTCCTCAACTTAATTCCTGTTTGCCAGGGTTGTAGTTTTCTCTTGAGTCCACAGCTGACTCTCTTTACTATCAGAAGCACTGGCAGTTCTTGAAGCTGCTTTCTACCTTAAGTGTTGCAGCTTAACTTCCTTGCTTTTTCTTGTCTAGAGAACGTGTTTTTGCTCTCTGACGACTATAGTGTCTCTTGAGAAAAGAGCTCTGCTGCTATGGGTGATATTTGGGAGAAGCAAGTGGAGAGAAAAAAAGTCTTTCCTTTCCCTCACTCCTGCTGCCCTCTGGTATAGGCCTACAAATCACACTTCAAAAAACTGTTTTTTGACCTTTACTTACTACAGAGCTACTAAGGTAGCAAGGACCACCAGGGAACATGGGCAGTCTTTCCTCAGCCAATGGCCAAGTTTGTCTTCCAGTTCAGTCAGGTTTTTTTTTTTTTCATGCTTAGTGAAGGGATGAGGCAGAAGAGAGGTGCATCTTTACATTTAATTTGACACCTAGTTATCTGCCTCTTACTTTCTGTGATTACATCCTATGCTGTGGGACCAACTCCTCCTATTATGCAGTCTCTTGCCCAGAGCCTCAGTTATTCTAATTCTCTTCTTCCTCTTCATGACTTTCATTCATTTTACCCTTTAGGATTCTCATTCTTCCTCCAGCTTCATTATCCTTTCTTTCCAATCTTGATCAACTTTACGCAGTTCTCTACTCTTGAATTCCTTGTCCGCCTGTCCTATCGCTGTTCTTACTTTGCCAAACCCCAAACATGGATTTTAGATGTACTGGCAAGGTCCACCACTACAAATTTGTCAATCCATCTCAACTGGGCTCTCATTGCCTCAAGGTAATCTATTGCTTTTTCTCTCCCCTAACTGACTTTATTAAATTCCTTATATGGGTTTTCCAATACTTTTTTTTTCTTCCAGGCTTCTCCTTCACTCTCCCTATCAGTAGAGGTCCTGACATACTTTACTGAGAAAATAGAAACCTTTCATCATCTTTCTTCTCCTTATAACACATCTCAAAACTCCTTGCCACTGTTGGACCTTTCTCCTATGCCTGAAACATATCTAGATTTTCCCTCCCCTTAAAAAAACCTTCACTTGATTCTACCATCCCATCAAGTTATCATCCTGTATTTTTTCCTTTCACTGCCACACTCTAGAAAAAGTTTTTTTTCCACTGCTTTCTCTCCTCTTGCTTTTTAACCCCTTATAATCTAGCTTTGAACTTTTTATCTCAAATGGAGCTATACTCTTCAAAATACTGGAGGCCTCAGTTTTTAAATCTAATGACTCTTTTCCAGTTCTTATCCTTCTTGACCTCTTTTCAGCATTTGGCACTATTGAATGCTCTCTCCTCTCTGTGTTTCTGTGACACTGCTTTCTCTTGGCTTTCGTTCTAGTTATTTGGTCACTAATCTCCTTTGCTTTTTCCCTCTGCAACATTGCCCTCCCTGATCTGCAACACCACCTTGTGGAGACTGTGAACATTATCAGTTACATGACATTCACTACTACCCTTAATGGCTAGCAAAATTGCTATACTTTCCCTGTATCTGTATTGCTTAGAATCTAGACCCTGGCTACCTAGGAGTAAACTATCCAGAATGCCAACTTTACTTCTCTTGTGCCCATGCTCCTCAGTCCTATTCCACTTATGTCCTCCTCCAACTCTGCTCACTCTTTCCGCTTTGTTTTCTGGAATTCCTATTCCACAACAAACATTTCCCTTATTTCTGGACCTCTTCTTCTCATACTGATTTCATCTACTTGCTCTCAATGAGACCTGGCTTCCTACAGACAGCATTACATCCTTAGCCGTCCTCTTCAATACTGGCTTTACTCACCCTAATACTACTTGCCTCCCCCTGGCCACCTTTGGACTATCCTTTTACCACCATTACTCAGCAACCCCTTCTTTGAAGTTGACTATCAAAATGTTTTATCTTAATACATATCATGGTGGTTATGGTCTATTGACCTCAAGGTCATTCTCCCGCCTTACTCAAGGATTTCAGCATCTGACTTACTGACTCCCCTCTTCTTCATATCTCTTGACTATTTAGGAGACTTGCACATTTATCTGGACACTTTTTCGACACTCTGACCTCCTCATTCCTCAATCTCCTCAAGTCTTTCCTTTCACCTCTGCTACACAGGAGGCTTCTCACATTCTGGCTCTCATTATCCACAAGCTTCTTACTTCCCTTAATCAAAAACTCTGCTATTGCTCTGACTGTAACTTTCTGTTGTTCTGTCTCTCCTCCCTGCTTTACCTGTCCTTTATCTATTATTTGCTCTCATCCTAAGCTGTTAACATTCTGCTCCTCTGTATTTTCTCATTACCTTTACTCTTGACTTTTTTTCCTCCCCAGTCTTAGCCCTGTGATTCACCAATTCAGCTTTCCACTATCTTCTTCGAACGCTTTGCTCCCTCATCCTATCTCAGCTCAATCTTTGCCAAACTTGACCCATGAACGAATGACCCTCACCATCCATTTGCTTTCCTCCTACTCAAGTCCTGTTGAATAGAGCACGAGGAAGTCACACTGTATTAGTAAATGGATACTCTACAAATTTTTGTTAGGTAACCTCAACTAGGCCCACATTGCCAGAAAGCCATTCCTTTTTTTTTCTGGACAAATTGATTTCTGTTGTCACTTCTAATTGAAGTTTTTCTAAACATTCTCTCTAATATCCTACACTGCCTCTTCTTCCTATCCTTTCAACTGAGGACTTTTCCTCATTATTGAGAATATTGAAGCCACTCACCTTGAGTTCCATCTTTTCCTCTTTTCATCTCAGAACCCCTTGACATTCTTCCTCACTCTTTCTTCCTTTCCTCTAGTTTTTGATAATGAAGTGACCCTTCTTCTGGGCAAGGCCAACTCTTCTGCATGTGCGCCTCGTCTCATTCTCTCTTACCTGCTCCAGGAGATTGCCCCTATAATCATCTTTTCTTCTAATCTCCAACTTCTCCCTGTCTATGTGTTCCTTCCTGACTGATTTCAAACATGTTCAAGTCACCCCCATTCTTAAACATTCACTAAACTCTACCATCTTCTCAAGCTTTTATCTTATATCTCTTCTTATTCTCAGCCAAACTCCTAGAAAAAGATTTCTGTACTACCTGAAGCCATTTTCTCTCCTCTAACTTACTCCCCAACCCTTTGCAGTCAAGGTTTTTGGCCTGTCTCTAAATTGAAACTGCTCTCTCCAAAGTTACTAGTGATCTTTTAATTGTCAAATGTGATGATCACTTCTCAATCCTTATCCATTTTGACCTGTTTGCTGCATTTGATACTAATTGACCACTTGATTACTTCTCCTTGTTATTCTGTCCCCTGACTTTTTATGACCCTATTCTCTCTTGGTTTCTCTTAGGTACTCCGCTATGTTTCAGTTCTGTATGATGGTATGCCTTTTGGATATTTTATCCTAGAACTCATCATGACATCACAAGCTAAGCTTGTCTGGAGTAGAAATCAGTTATCTTTCCCTCCAAATTCACCTCTCATTCAGTCTTCCCTATTTCTGTTGAAGGTTCCACCATTTTTTTTTCATTTTTCTGGGTTCATAATCCTGGTGTTATGCTGGTCTCCTCACTCTCTCACACCACACATATCCAACCAATTAGTTACCAAATCTTGCTATTTTTACCTCTGTACCCTCTCTCACATCTGACCGTTTCTCTCTACTCACAGCTGCAACCTTAGTTCAAGTCCTTAGGTCCTCTTGCTTAGAATATTGCACAAGCTTCCTAATTGGCTTCTGTGCCTCAAGTTTCTCTGGCCTCCAAGCCATCTTCTCCACACAGCTGTGTAGAATGATTTTCCATTACCTCATATGTAGCCATGCTATTCTCTACTCAGTAAACTCTCATTCCCTCCTCTTGCATCAAGGACCAAATATAAACTCTTCTATTTGGCTTTTAAAGCCTTATGTGACCTAGCCCCGACTTACCATTTCAGGATCATCATACTTGTTGTGCTATAATTGTAGTCAAATGTGTTCTCCCCCTGGCCCCCCCACCATCCTCCCAGATGATACTTCATTTCCTATCTTCTCTGTGCTTTTTTATTGATGTGTCCTGCACTTGGGTTGAGCTTCCTCCTCACCTCTTCCTCATAGAATCCCTCTCCTTTTAAAGATTCAGTTCAAGCACCACCTGCTATCCTCCAATTGCGTGTTCTCCCTACCTTTTATTTGTGTTTTTTTTGTATATGTTTACATATGTGTATGTTGTCTACCCCCAATAAAATGTAAATGCCGTGAGTAGCAATTTTTTTAAATTTTAATCCCCACCGCCTAGTACAGTGACTAGCATGTACATAATAATTGCTTGATAAGTGCTTGTTGATTATCACTATCCATGTTCTATTCCCTAAGTATGAATGTATCCCAAGACTTCTTTCCTAGCCCCTCCTTTCCCTTAATATTCTCATTCGTCTTGTCAGCCCTCATGAATTCAGTTATCACCTCTACATGAGTCTCAGCTCTATGTACCAAGCTGTTTTCTTTCTCTTGAGCTCCTGTAAGCATCTCAAACTCAAAATATCCAAAACAGAAGTCGGTTTTTTTTCCTATCCAAAGCTATTCCTCTTCCTGATTTCCCAGTTTTTGATAGATGTACTTTCTACCATCCTTCTAGTCATCTACGTTCATCACTTCAAAGTTTTCCTCAGCTCTTTATTTTGTTCTTTTTTTGTAATACATACACTTTATTTTTTTCTTTTTTTAATTTAATTTTTTTAGTTTCAGTTTATAACACTCAGTTCCACAGGTTTTTGAATTCCAAATTTTCTTCCCCTCCCCCCAAGACGGCATGGAATCTGATATATGTTCCACATGTACCTTCATATTAAATATATTTACACAATAGTCAAGTTGTAAAGAAGAACCACGATCAATGCAATGAATCATGAGAAAAAAGAAACAAAACCCCCCCAAAAAAAGAGAGAGAGCAGATAGTTTCCTTCAATCCGCATTCAGACTCCATAGTTCTTTATCTGGATTGTAGATAGCTGTTTCCATCATGAGACCTTTGGGGTTGTCTATGAACCTTGCATTGCTGAGAAGAGCCAAGTCTATCAAAGTTAGTTATCACAGAATCAATATGTCTGTGGTTGTGTACAGTATTCTCCTGGTTCTGTTTCTCTCACTCAGCATTATATCATGTAGTTCTTTCCAGGTTATTGTGAATTCTGTATCTTCCCCATTTCTTATAGCACAATAGTATTCCATTACATTCATGTACCACAACTCGTTTAGCCATTCCCCAATTGATAGGCATTCCCTTGATTTCCAATTCTTTGCTACCACAAAAAGAGCTGCTATAAATATTTTTGTACATACGGGTTGCTTTCCCCCTTGTGTGATCTCTTTGGGATACAGCCATAGAAGTGGTATTGCTGGGTCAAAGGCTATGCACATTTTTTAAATAAATTTTATTTAATATATTTAGTTTTCAACATTGATTTTCACGAGTTTGAATTACAAATTTTCTCTCCATTTCTACCCTCCCCCCCACTCCAAGATGGCATATATTCTGGTTGCCCTGTTCCCATTTTCCCTTCCTTTCTTGTAGGGCAAGATAAATTTCTATGCCCTATTGCCTGTGTATCTTATTTTCTAGTTGCCTGAAAAAACTTTTTTGTTTTTATTTTTGAACATCTATTTTTTTTAAAACTTTTGAGTTCCAAATTCTCTCCCCTCTTCCCTTCCCACCCACCTTCCCTAAGAAATCCAGCAATTCAACATGGGCCACATGCATATCATTATGTATAACCCTTCCACAATACTCATGTTGTGAAAGACTAACTATATTTTGCTTCTTCCTAACCAATCCCCCTGTATTGAATTTTCTCCCTTGATCCTGTCGCTTTTCGAAAGTGTTTGTTTTGGATTACCTCCACCCCCATCTTAACCT
>CM053626.1:186867332-186878488 GCA_028646595.1 Phalanger gymnotis
AAAAAAGAATTCCCAGAAGAACTAAAGAAAGACAATTTTTTAAAAGAGCAAAAAAAGATGGCAAATGGCCTCAATATTCTCAATAAAGAAGCAAGTTCTAAACTGAGAAGCTGGGAGGGAAGTGTGGGAACCTTGAGAAATGACTTAGAATAGCTTCTGCATGGAGTGAGACAGACAATTAGTTAGGAAAGAATAAAAGGACAGCTTTATTGTGGTGAGGGAACAGTCGAGATTACTTAACAGAAACCTGTAGCGTATACAGTTAGCTCAGCTGTTCTCCTAGTCCCATTCAGCTGCACCTGAGTAGGAATAGGGGAGGCATATGGAGGGAATCATTCAGGAATGGGATTTGGCAAGGGATCACCAGAGACAATATAAGGAGATAAAGGTTTCAATAATAGAGGACAGTGGTAGAGTTAAATGAGCTAACTCTAGGATCATGACTGGAGAAGGTAGAAGGTGAAGTTAGAGAGGAAGAATGGCCTTTGAAAGTAACAAGGACTGGAGAGGCTTGAGGTCTCAGTGAGAGTGAAGAACAGGTTTAAGAGGGGTGAGGCACAGAGATGGAATGATAGAAGGTTACAGTTAAATAAAAGAATGCCAGAATTTTTAATTAAGAAACAAGCAAGTAATTTTACATTTATATAAGCTATAAAATGGGAATAATCCTTGCCCCACCACTTCATAGTGTTGTTGTAGGAAAATAAAGTTATAAAGAACCACAAATTTTAAGGGTGTTCAGGTATTTATTAATCCAGTAAACTTTTATTAAGAATTTCAATCAACGAATACTTATTAAGCATCCATTAGATGCAAAGCACTGTATTAACATTGGGGTATAGAGTTGAAATGAAAAATAGCCTCTGCTCTCAAGAAACCTGTGTTCTTTTTGGGATACATGATAATTTGAGGAGGAAGAAGGAGCACTAACAACCTGGGAAGGCAGAGAATCAAAAAAGGCAGGTGGTACATAGGAAATGGCACCTGAGATATGACTTAAAAGAACTTAAGGATTCTAACAGGTGAAAGCAAGGAAGTTTATTCTATGCCAGAGCAAGCAGAGCTTATGTAAAGGCAAAAAAGCCAAGAGGTAGTATATACAATTATAATGACATTAGGAAACAAGTAGACCATATTGGCTAGACCAAGGCGAGTGTAAAAAAGGAAATAATGTGAAATGAGTCTGGAAATGTAGGCTAGAACCACACTATGAAGAATTTTAAATAAAAACACCTAGCATTTATAAAGTGCTTTACAGTCATCTCATTTGCTTCTCACAAGCCTGCGATGTAGGTACTATTATTATCCACCATTTTACAAATGAGGAAACTGAGGCAAACAGAAGTGAAATGACTTACCTCAGGTTACACACCTGGTGTCTGAGGCTGGATTTGAACTTTCGTCTTCCCAAACTCCAGGTCTAGTGCTCTATCCAATGTACCACTTAAATGCCAGTCTGGTAAAGCTAACAGAGCTGTCGTCCTGGAGCTAGGAAACCAATCTGACTTTGAATCTCATCTTATACACTAACCAGATGCATAATCAAGGTAAATCACTTCATCCTTCAGAAGCTGTTTTTCATTCAGTAAAATGAAGATGATGCCTGCATTACCTATTTCACAGGGTTATTGTGAAGAAACAATTTTCCAAATGTAGTTACAAATGTTAATCTTTATGTAACCTACTCCTTATCCTGAAAGAACTTGTAATCTGGATGAGGAAACAATTATGTAAGTAACACAGAAATTCTAAGTGCTATAATAATCTCACTACTTTATATCTATACCGTATTCAATCATTTAAACACTGTTTTCACAATACAACAACCCTGTGAAGTGGGAAAACACCAAAAAGCAGTTACTCCTAGACATAGTAAAAAGTAGTGTCTAACAACATAGAGATAAAGGTTTAATACTAGCTGAAAGGAGCAAAAATGAATCTACATCACAGAATGCCAGAGCTGGAAGAGACTTTAGATGTCTTTTAGTTTCGCCTGTACCTGAAAGGGGCAGCTAGGTGGCGCAGTGGACAGAGGTCCAGATCTGGAGTCAGGATGACCTGAGTTCAAATCCTGCTTTACGAGACCCTGGGCAAGTCACTTAAATTTTATTGTCTCAGTTTTTTCATGTGTCATATGAGCTGCAGAAGGAAATGGCAAACCACTCCAGTATCTTTGCCAAGAAAACCCCAAATAGCATCACAAAGAGTTGGACACAACTGAAATGACTGAACAACAACATCTTGAATGAAGTCTTCTCTACAACATGCCTATAAACTGATTAATCAGGGTCCACTTAAAGATATCCGATGAAAGAAGATCCACTACTTGCCCCAGCAGTCCATTCTACTTTTGCACAACTCTAATTGTTAGGAATATTTTCCTTACATCAAGCTGAAACTGGCCTCTTACAGCTTTCAACCACTCCTCTGAGTCCTATAGTTTACCCTGCAAAGCAGATTAAATGTAGTTCTTTCATGTGATATGTATCAAATATGCATATCTGAAGGGCCATCTTTTACCTTCTAAAACTTCTCTTCTCCAGGCTATACATTTCCAAATTCCTTCAAGCAATCCTTGCAGGGATTTTGTCTTTAGTTACCTTATCATCCCTGTTACCCTCCTCAAGCTGTGGTGAAGCTTGTTAATGTCTTCCCTAAGATGAAGTGGCCAGAAAGAATACTGCAGGCAAAGTCTAAACAAGGCAGAGTCTAAGACCAATGATTCCCTTCCTCTGGACACTATACTCTTCTAAATTCAGCCTAAGAGATCGAGTTGGCATTTTAGCTTCCATGTCTCACCACTGACTTTTATTGGGTCCAGAGTTCAATAAAACAAAAGACATTTTTCAGATAACTGTTATCTAGGCACATCTCCTTATCTTATGCTTGACAGTCAATCTGGAAAAGCATTATGAAATGCTTACTTTGTGTCAGGTACCATGTTAAACACTGGGGATAAAAAGAAAGGCAAAACCAAAAAAAAAAGTTTGGGCCCTCAAGGCAGTTGATTGTTTTTGTTGATGTTGTTCAGTCATGTCCAATTCTTCATGAACATAACACACCAGGCCCTTTTAACCTCCTCTATCTCTCAAAGTCTGCCCAAGCTGATATTCGTTGTTTCCCTAATACTATCTATTCATCTCATCCTCTGCTGTCCTCTTTTCTTTTTGCCTTCAATCTTTCCCAACATCAGGGCTTTTTCCAATTAGTCCTGTCTTCTCATTATGTGGCCAAAGTATTTAAGCTTCAGCTTCAGTATTTGACCTTCCAGTGAATAGTCTGAATTAATTTCTTTAAGTACTGACTGATTTGACCTCTTTGCTGTCCAAGGGACTCTCTCAAAAGTCTTCTCCAGCAAGGAATAGTTTACCTGTCAGACTTATGGGAAAGAGAAGAATTCATGACCCAACAAGAGACAGAGAGTGTTACAAAATGCAAAATAGATAATTTTGATTATATTAAATTAAAAAGGTTTTGTGCAAACAAAGCCAACGCAACAAAGATTAGGAGGGAAGCAGAAAATCGGGAAAGAATTTTTACAACCAGTGTCTCTGATAAAGGCCTCATATGTAAAATATACAGAGAACTGAGTCAAATTTATAGGAATACAAGTCATTCCTTAATTGAGAAATGGTCAAAGGATATGAACAGGCAATTTTCAGAGGAAGAAATTAAAGATACCTATAGGCATATGAAAAAATGCTCTAAATCACTACTGATCAGAGAAATGCAAATCAAAACAACTCTTGGTACCATATCTCTCCTGTCATATTGGCTAACATAACAAAACAGGAAAATCATAAATATTGGAGAAGATGTGGGAAAATAGGAACATTGTTACATTGTTGATGGAGCTGTGAACTGATCCAGCCATTCTGGAGAGCGATTTGGAACCATGCCCAAAGGGCTATAAAAATGTGCATACCCTTTGACCCAGCAATACCACTTCTTGGGATGTATTCCAAAGAGATCACACAAATGGGAAATGAACCAGCACATACAAAAAATATTTATAGCAGCTCTTTTTGTGGTGGAAAAGAATTGGAAATCAAGGGGATGCCTATTAATTGGGGAATGGCTAAACAAATTGTGGTATACGAATGTAATGGAATACTATTGTGCTATAAGAAATGAGGAGCAGATGGACTTCATTACAACCTGGAAAGACTAATATGAACTAATGCTGAGTGAGGGGAGCAGAACCAGGAGATCATTATCATGATTATGGGAACACAGTATCTGTAAGGACTAACTTTGATAGCTGTGGCTCCTCTCATCAATGCAAGGTTCAAAGACAGCACCAAAAGATTCATGATGGAAAAAGCTATGCACATCCAAAGAAAGAATAATGGAGTTGAATGTATATTGAGGCAAACTATTTGTTCTCTTTTTGTCCTTCTTTTTTGGTTTCATTTCTCCTCTCTCACGATTCATTCCATTAGTTGTAATTCTTCTTTACAACTGGACTATTATGTAAGTTCAATGTGAAGGCGTATGTAGAACCTACATTGGATTACATGCTGTCTTGGGGGGCAGGGAGAGGGAGGGAGAGAAAATTTGGAACCCAAAAACTTGTGGAATTGAGTGCTATAAACTAAAAATAAAAAATAAATTTATTTAAATTTAAAAAAAAAAGTTTTCTCCAGCAGCACAATTTGAAAGAATTGATTCAGTGGCATAAAGCTTTCCTTATAGTTCAATTCTCACAGCTGCCATACACTGCTACTAGAAAAACCATAACTTTGACTATACAGACCTTTGTCAGCAAGGTGATGTCTCTGCTTTTTAGAATGCTGTCCAGATTTGCCACAGCTTTCCTTCCAAGAAGCAGATGTCCTTTTAAGTTCATTGCTGCAGTTGATGTCTGCAATGATCTTTGAGCCCAGGAATATAAAATCTGACACTGCTTCCATGTCTTCTTCATCTATATGCCATGAAGTGATGGGACCAGGTGCCAAGATGTGTTTTTTTTTTAATGTTAATCTTGAAGCCAGCTTTTGCACCCTCCTCTAGAGGCTTCTTAATTCCTATTCACTTTCTGCTAACAGAGGGGTATCATTTGCCTACCTGAGATTGTTCATATTTCTCCCAGCAACCTTAATTACAGTTTTTTATTCACTCAGCCTTGCATTTCACATGATGTACTCTGCATATAAGATAAACAAATAAGGTGACAATACACAGCCTTTTTGTAATCCTCTTCCAATCTTAAACCAATAAGTTGTTCCACATTCAGTTCTAACTGTTGCTGGAATCTATTTTATATACTGGAATTAACTTTTTTCCTTATTAAGTTTCATTGCATTAGTTTAGTCCCATTGTCCTAGCCTATCAAGACTTTTTTGGATGCTAACTTTGTCAGTTAACTCTTTACTATCCAAAGAAATGTTTCACTCTCACTCCATATATCCCATCAGTTGCCAAATCTTATCATAAGATCATAGAATCACATATCTAGAGTTGGAAGAGATCTCAGAGACCATCTAGTCCAGTTTATAGTTGAGGAAGCTGGGGCTGAGAGAGGCTGAGTGAATTAAGCAAAGTTACAATCAGTAAATGATAGAGCCCAGATTCTAACTCAGTTCCTGTGGCTCCAAAGTCAGAGATCACTCTACTGTACCACAGTACCTCACCAAATCTTGATTCTATTTCTACATCTCTTGAATACATTGACCCCTTACCACACAAAGCCACCAAACTAATTCAGGCCCTTAGCACCTCTCACCTAGACTACAACAGTAGCATTCCTACCTGGAGCCTTTCACTTTTTTTTTTAATAAACAAAGCCTTTTATTAATCAATCCAGTATGGTTCGTCCTAAAGTTTGTTGTTGGCAGCTGCCAACCACATGTCCAGCAATTCTATCCAGGTCTCTCGATCCCTGAGGTGTCAGCTTTTGGCCCCTATCCTAGTCCTTCTCCACCATCTTGAGTCCCCCATGTAACCCTCATGGCTTGCAAGACTCTTTGGACAACACTTTCAGAGTCTCTGATGAACTGACTGGGCATGACCTCACTGCATGGTGCCCCCACCATAGATCTCGATCATGGACCTGCACTACCTCAGAGGTATGGTGCTGGACTATGGAACTTTGTGTGTAGAACCAGTTCTCATGCCAAATATGTTTAGCCCATTTTACCATATACACAAATTTGAGGACTTACAGCTTCCTTGATTTTCTAGGAAGGTAGCCAAGACCCTGACAAACTTCTGTTGGTCCACATCTTTCACTATGACTCCAGGTATCACGTGGACTCCACAAAACCAACCAAGGGAAAGCAAGCCACTCTATTTTTGCTGATTTCTTCCTAAGTCTTCTCCACAGCAACTGTTTTAATTTTCTTCCCCTTAAGCACCCAACAAAATCTCAACACCACACACTTACAGCAGATTACTGACTATGTAGTTTACAGAGAAAATTGAATTTGACATAGTTTCTTCAATATCTCTCTCCTTCCCCTTATCACTTTTCATTGCCCATTTCTCCTTCCCTTGAGTTATTAGAGAAGATGTACCTGTATTACTTCCTAGGAATAATCCTTCTATCCATTTATGGCCTTGATCCATTTCCTTCCTGCTTCCCTGTAGAACCTTGCTCCAGGAATCAATTCTTCAATTTCATAATTGTCCCTCTTCTCCAATGCCTCCTTACCGCCTGTTTACAAACTTTCCCAGGTCTCCTCAATCCTTTAAAAAAAAAAAAGGGACTTCTCTTTATCACTTTTTTAAAATTATGAAGGAATTGCAAACATTTCACAAACTTAACAAACATGAATATTTAAATATAAAAGGACCGTATGTGAAAGTTTTTTAAAGAGTAAATTACATTTAACATAATGTCAAAACTGTCAGGTTTGTGTCCCCTTCTGAACTCCCCTGTATTCTCTTCTGTATATTTTTAATGATTCTTTGATGATCTTTTATTTTCATCACTATTAGTTTCTACTCTAAAAATAAAAGTCTTCTCTTATAACAAATAAGCATAGTCAAAGAAAGCAAATTTAAAAATGAGCTGTGTCCAGTGGTGTGCTGGTAAATGTTTAACAACCAGCTCTCTATTAAAAAAAATGTATGTGTGGTATACTTTTAGGTGAAATACGCATTATTAACACTTCTCAATTCCTTTAAATTTGAGACCAGAGGTGTCAAACACAAGGCCTTAACCAGATTAAAATTTAATTAAGAAACACTTAAATAAAAATACAATTGAACATAGATACTGTTAATATGTGGTTTTCTAAGTCGACATTCTACTGGCAAGGATGCTTATATACTGTTCAATGGCCCAAATTCTACTTGAGTTTGACACCAATCAGCAAAATAATAAATCAACCCCTGATTTGCAGCACTTGCCAATTTCCAACATATCAAATGCCCATACTCAAAATTTGACAATCAATACCAGCTGGCTCTAGCACGCTACTGGATGTATGAAAATATATGACTTATTCTCCACCTCTAATCTATCACTCTCTGCTAAGAATTAAGAAGCATATTCATCATCAGTCTTCTAGAATTATGACTGATCACTGAATTGGATCATAATTCTTGAGCCCAAATTGTTTTTTTTCTTTACATTACTGTAATTATTGTATGGGCATTGGATTTGGTTCAGGGAAGGAATATCATACTCTGTTAAGTATAGAAATCAAACTTGCCCTACAAGCAAGTAGGAGCAGAAGGGGAAAGAAAAGGGGAAGGGGTTAGAAGGGAGGGAAGAAGGAGTGAGGGAAAAGGGTAAGATGGAGGGGCTGAAAAGGAGGGAATATGTAGGGAGGTGGTGGTCAAAAGGAAAACTCTTTTGAGGAGTGGAGGGGAAAAGGGAAAAATAAAAACATAAACATGGGAGGAAATAGGATAGAAAAAAAGACACAGGTAGTAATCATAACTGTGAATGTGAATGTGATGAACTCTCACATAAAACGGAGGTGGATAGCAGAATGGATTAAAAGCCCAAATCCTACAATACGTTGTTTACAAGAAACACATATGAAACAGGGAGATACACACAGGATAAAGGCAAAAGGCTGGAGTAGAATGTATTATGCTTCAGCTGAAGTAAAAAAAAGCAGGGGTAGCAATCCTAATCTCAGACAAAGCAAAAGCAAAGATAGATGTAATTAAAAGAGATAAGGAAGAAAATTATATCCTGATAAAAGACACCACAGACAATGAAAATATCATTACCTAACATATCTGCACCAAATAGCATAGCATCCAAATTCTTAGAGGAGAAGTTAAGGAAGTTACAGGAAGAAACAGAAAGCAAAACTATACTAGTGGGGGACCTCAACCTCCCCCTCTCTGAACTTGATCAATCTAACCTCAAAATAAACAAGAAAGAAGTTAAGGAGGTAAATAGAACTTTAGAAAAGGTAGATATGATAGACTTCTGGAGAAAACTGAATGGGGATAGAAAGGAATATACTTTTTTCTCAGCAGTACGTGGCACATACACAAAGAGTGACCATGTACTATGGCATAAAAACCTCACGATCCTGTGCAGAAAGGCAGAAATAAACAATGCATCCTTTTCAGATCATGATGCAGTAAATATTACTTACAATAAAGGACCATGGAAAGACAGACTAAGAATTAATTGGAAACCAAATAATCTAATCCTAAAGAGTGAGTGGGTTAAAGAACAAATCATAGAAACAATCAATAACTTCATTCAAGAGAATGACAATAATGAGACAACATACTAAAACTTATGGGATACAGCAAAAGCAGTTCTTAGGGGAAGTTTTATATCTCTGAATACTTACATGAATAAAATAGTGAAAAAGGAGAACACTGAATTGGGCATGCAACTGAAAAAGCTAGAAAAAGAACAAACTGAAAATCCTCAATTAAATACCAAATTAGAAATACTGCAAACCAAAGGAAATATTAATAAAATTGAAATCAAGAAAACTATTGAACTAATAAATAAAACAAAGAGCTGGCTTTATGAAAAAATCAACAAAATTGATAAACCTTTGGTCAATTTGATTTAAAGAAGAAAACCAAATTACCAGTATCAAAAATGAAAAGGGTGAATTCACCTCCAATGAAGAGGAAATTAAAACAATAATTAGGAATTATTATGCTCAACTGTATGCCTATAAATTTGATAATCTTAGAGAAATGGATGAATATTTACAAGAATATAAACTGCCTAGATTAACAGAAGAGGAAGCAAAATACCTAAATAACCCCATCTCAGAAAAAGGAATTGAGCAAGCCGTCAATGAACTTCTTACAAAAAAATCTCCAGGGCCAGATGGATTTACGAGTGAATTCTATCAAACATTTAAAGAATAATTAATTCTCATACTTTACAGACTATTTGGTAAACTAGGTGAAGGAGTCCTACCAAATTCTTTTTATGACACAAATCAAAACAGAGAATCAAAAGAAGAATCAAAATAGAGAAAGAAAATTATAGACCAATTTCCCTAATGAATGCTCATGCAAAAATTTTAAGTAAAATATCAGCAAAAAAGATTACAGCAACTTATCACAAGAATAATACATTATGGCCAGATAGGATTTATTCCAGGAATGCAAGGCTAGTTCAATATTAGGAAAACTTTCAGCATAAGTGATCATATCAACAACAAAACTAGCAGAAACCATATGATTATCTCAATAGATGCAGAAAAAGGTTTTTGACAAAATACAACACCCATTCCTATCAAAAACACTTGGTAGCATAGGAATAAACGGAATCTCCCTTAAAATGAAAGCAGCATTTAGCTAAAACCATCTGCAAGCATTATACGTAATGGGGATAAGCTAGATGCATTCCCAATAAGATCAGTGGTGAAACAAGGATGTCCATTATCACCCCTATTATTCAATTCGGTGCTCGAAATGTTAGCTCTAGCAATAAGAAAAGAAAAAGAAATTGAAGGAATTAGAATAGGCAAAGAAGAAACTACATTATCCCTCTTTGCAGATGACTTGATGATTTACTTAGAGAATCCTAAAGAATCAAGTAAAAAACTACTTGAAATGATTAAAAAAAAACTTTAGTAAAGTTGCAGGGTATAAAATAAACCCACATAAATCCTTGGCATTCCTATATATTACCAAGAGCAAGAGATAGAAAGAGACATTCCATTTAAAGTTACTGTAGACACTATAAAATATCTGGGAGTCTACCTGCCAAGACAAACCCAGGGCCTATATGAACACAATTACAAAACACTTTACACACAAATAAAGTCAGATCTAAACAAATGGAAAAACATCAGTTGCTCATGGGGAGGCAGAGCTAAAAGAATAAAAATGACAATTTTACCTAAATTAATTTACTTATTCAGTGCCATACCAATCAAACTACCAAAAAAGTATTTTACAGAACTGGATAAAGTAATAACAAAATTCATCTGGAAGAACAAAAGGTCCGGAATATCAAGGGAATTAATGAAAAGAAATGCTAGGGAAGGTGGCCCAGCCGCACCAGATATTAAACTGTATCATAAAGCAGTAGTCCTCAAAACTACTTGGTACTGGCTAAGAAATAGAGTGGTGGATCAGTGGAATAGGTTAGGTACACAAGATGCAGTAGTGAATGACTATAGCAATCTACTCTTTGATAAACCCCAAAAGTCCAGCTTTTGGGTTAAGAATTCACTATTTCACAAAAACTACTGAGAAAACTGGAAAATACTATGGCAGAAACTGGGCATAGTTCAATATCTTATATCATATATCAAAATAAAGTCAAAATGGGTTCACGATTTAGATATAAAGGCTGATACTACAAGGACTTTGAGAGAGCAAGGAATAGCTAACCTGTCGGATTTATGGAGAAGGGAAGAATTTATGACCAAATGATTAGAGATAGAGAATATTATGAAATACAAAATGGATAATTTTGATTACATTAAATTGAAAAGTTTTTTGTACAAACAAAGCCAGTGCAACAAAGATTAGGAGGGAAGCAGAAAATTGGGAAAGAATTTTCACAACCAGTGTCTCTGATGAAGGCCTCATATGTAAAATATACAGAGAACTAAGTCAAATTTACAGGAATACAAGTCATTCCTTACTTGAGAAATGGTCAAAGGATATGAACAGGCAGTTTTCAGAGGAAGAAATTAAAGATATCTATAGGCATATGAAAAAATACTCTAAATCACTACTGATTTGAAAAATACAAATCA
>CM053626.1:186886844-186904166 GCA_028646595.1 Phalanger gymnotis
CCCTGCTTCCCTCTGCCACTTTGTGGGTTCTGCAGTTCTAGAATTGGTTCAGAGCCATTTTTTCATAGGTTTTTGGAGGGACTTGGTGGGGAGCTCACGCCAGTTACTGCTTTCCAGTCGCCATCTTGGCTCCGCCCCCTTAAGAATGTTTTTTAATGATAATCTTGTATATCACAAACTTTCATTAGTGGAATCACTTCTCCAGTTCAGAATTTTATCACCTGGAAATATTTTGGGTTTCTTTTCAATGATGCCATATGGCCTAGTTTGTGCATAGTATTTGACATAATAGTGAACAATCCAGGCTGCTATAAGGAAATTAGTAAAAATGAACATTCCATTTTGGTATGCCTTAAAAGCAAATCTCCTCTAGATGGAGAAGCCCAACCAAGATGCCTGACAGGGCAGTACACGCTCTCAGGGGCTCAGCTCCTGGCCCTTCAGCCACCGTCTCTTCAGGGTGTGCAGCTGCTCTAGCCACAGCTTCTTGTCTGGTGTGAACCTCAACATCTCCTTGATCTCACTGCCTAGAACAAACTGGGTCAAGCCGCAGAAACTCTACCTTGTCGGGACAGTACTAAGCGGCGCTGGTGCCTGTCGATGACCTCTTCTGGGAATTCTTGTTGGGTTTGTGTCTGATCTGCATTTGTCTTTGAAGCTTTGCTTGTAGATGTTTTCAAGTCATTGCTTTCTGAGATTTTGCCTTGAGTTTCCCTGTCACCATAGTAGCTATTTATGGTCAAGTTCTTTTGTTGTTGTTGTTTGCTCATTTTTCCAGCCTATTTCATTCTAACTTTTTCTTGGCTTTCCCATTCAGAATTTGGTTTGACATATTTTCTGTAGTTGCTATAGAAGAGGTTTTGGGAGAGATTCAGTAATTGTGACCTTTCACTCTGTCAGTTTGACTCTGCCTCTCTTCTCTTCATTTCCAAATCCCCTTGACATCATTCTCTTCTTCTTCCTCCTTTCCTCCATTCTATTGAGGTGGCTCTTCTCCTTGCCAAGGCTAACCTCTCTACACGTGCCCTTGTCTTCTCCAGATTGCCCCCCATCATCATCTCTGATTTTCAGCTTCTCCCTTTTTTCTCTGCTTGATTCCAAATATACCCAGTTCTCCCCATTCTTAAGAAACTTTCATTAGACTCAACCATCTCCTCCACTTCTTGACAAAACTCCTAGAAAAACTGTTTATACTCCCTGCTTCCACTTGATCTTTTCTCACTCACTTCTCAGTTCTTTATATTCTTGCTTCTAGCCTAATCACTCAACTTAAACTACTCCCTCCAAAGTTGCTAGTGATCTTTTATTACCAAATCTGATGGTCTTTTCTCAGGCGTAACTCTTCATGAATCTGCAGTATTTGATACTGGTGATCACCTTGTCTTCCTAGATACTCTGTCCTCTTGGGCTTTTTATGACACTATTCTCTCCTGAGTCTCATCCAGTCTTTCTGATGGTTCCTTGCTAACTTAACATCCATCCATCCAGTTTGTTTCCAACTGTAGTTATTCCCCAAAGCTTTACCCTGGGTCCCCTACTCTTCTCTCTCTGTACTCTCTGGGTAACCTCACCAGCTTCTATGGGTTTAATTATCAACTCCAGGTAGATGACTCAGAGCTATATAGCCAGCCTCAGGTTCTCCCCCTGAATTTCAGTCCCTCATCACCCCAGTTGCTTTTCAGATATTTGAGAGGTCTTAGAAATACCTCAAACTCAGAATATCTGAAACATAATATGTGTTCACCCTTCATATTTACCCTTTTTCTCTATTTTCTATATTTATGAAAGGTACCCCCATTCTTCTAGTGGTCCAAGTTCATAACCTTGGCTTTATTTTTACTCCTTCCTCTGCCTCACCCCAAATATGTAATCAGAATATAATCTTCTTGTGAGTATGATAGTTTCCCTAATTGTATTTGTATCCCTGATGCCTAGCATAGTGCCTGGCACTCAGTAGGTGCTTAATAAATACTTTCTGATTGACAGAACTAGTAAGTGTCACGGCTGGAAATCTTGTCTCTACTAAGGTTTCTTTAAAATCCTGAAGAACATAGAAAAACAATAATAATGATGCTAGAAAACAAATATTAAATTTATCCTAAGAAAGTCAGTGAAAAAAACTACCTTAGGTAGTTCTTTGTTCCTCTCTGTAGTTTCATTTGGGTATGGTTGATATAACTTTTATGTGTTGTTTAGTCCTTTTCAATCGTGTCCGACTCTTTGTGACCCCATTTGAAGCTTTCTTGGCAAAGCTACTGGAGTGGTTTGCCATTTCTTTCTCCAGCTCATTTGACAGGTAAGGAAAATCAGGCAAACAAGGTTAGGTGACTTGCCTGGGGTCACACAGCTAGTGTCTGAGGCCAAATTTAAACTCGGGAAGATGAGTGTTTCTGACTCCAAGCTTGGCACGCTATCCAATGCACCACCTAACTTTTATATAGTGTTTCTATAAATACTGAAGTCTATCAGTGACCTCATAATATATCGATATTCCAGTGATGCAGATCACAGCTCATCCATCTTGCCCATCTTTTACTCTCCCATAAGTTTTCTAGGGGTCATTCAGGAAGCCTTCCTTGATTTTTTTATGACTTTGTAGGCTGTCTAGTGGTCAGCCTTTACAAGACATATTTCAACATATATAATTACAGCATGGTTGGCTTTCATATATGTATTTCCTTGACATCCTTAGAAAACATAAATTAGGTAATTGATTACTTGGCAAATGTACATTTAGTTAAAAAGAATCCTAAGATTAATCAGATCTTAATCTTCTCAATCATTCTAATATCTTTGGGCATTTTTATTATTATGTTTTCTGTCTGTTCCCTATAACCAGTTGGGTACTTTGTAAACTTAAGATAACTAACAAACTTGGCTTCCCATAGCAATGATTTTCTTTCAGTTTGGGGAATAGGTAGATGTAATTAATTGTTTAAATTTTTTTTCACATAACAACCTTTATTTTCTCTTCCTTTCCCCTTTCTCCTTTCCTTCACATTGAGAAAGAATAAGAAGACCCTTTAAACAAATATGCATGGTTAAAGCAAAACAAATTCCCATATTGGCAGTGCCCAAATTTTTTATGTCTCCTTCTGTGTCTTTAGTTTGTTACTCTCCATCAGGAGGTGGTAGAATTCTTCATCGTTCCTCTTTTGGAATTATAGTTGATTGCATTCATAATAATATTACTACTGTGCCCCAAAGAGATCAAAGAAACAGAAAAAGGACCCATATACAGAAAAAATATTTGTAGCACCTCTTAGTATAGTGCCAAAGAAGTGAAAACTAACATGGTGCCTATCAATTGGGAAATAGCTTAACAAATTATGGCATATAAATATTGGAAAATATTATGGTGCCATAAGAAATGACAAAAGAGAAAGCCTCAGAGAAACCCATAAAGACTTGTATGGATAATGTAGAGTGAAGGGAACAGAACCAGAGGAACACTTTATATAATAACAACAATGTTATAAAGACAAACAACTTTGAAAGGCTTAATGACTAGCTGTGATTCCACAGATGATGAAGCAGTCTCACTTCCTGAAAGAGAAGTGTGATAGATTCAGCATGCAGAATGAGAATTATATTTTTAGACATGACCATTGTGGGAATTTATTTTGCTCAATCATGCATATTTGTTACAAGGGTTTTGTTTTTCTTTATTCTTTTTCAGTGAGGTGGGGAGGGATTTAGGAGGGAAAGAAAATAAATACATTCTTATCAACTGAAATTTTTTTTAATTTTGAAAAAAAGAAACAGCTTGATCAAACACCCTTGAATACTGTTTAACCATATTTTTGTTCCTTGAAAAATTGAACACTTAAAAGTGTACATGCATATGCGTGTGTCTGTGTATATGTATATTATGTATGTGTACATAATTGTTTATATCATATTCTGGGAGCAATGCAAAAAACATTGTAGTTAGTACTTTAGCTCTCTGTAACATAAATAACTTGTAGCTGTTTCTTGTGTATTTGTCTTTTCTGCTCAAGTAGACTGTAAGAGCTTTGATGAATAGTACTATTTTCTAATTTTGTACACTACCAAAAACATCTCTAATTTATTGGTTCATATCAGTTTTGAAGGCTAAAGGTAATTTGAATTTCTGTATTTCAAAAAATAACTTAAAATGAACACAAATTTGTAGGTATGCCTAACATCAGTGCAGTGTATTCTGATTTTGAAATTTATTGAGTGTATTTAGCCTCTTTCTTCTGAAGAACCCAGTTGCTTATTATTTCAGCATGTATTATTCTGGAAGTGTTAACCTGTTTTGTAGTCAGTACTAGTAGCAGCAATGAGGACGCTTCAGAGCTGGGCTATATCTCAATAAAATAGTGTCGGCCAGTAGACTTCTGCTGTATCTCATGAGAAAGGAGTAACTAAACTAATTCAAATAATATTGACAATGTAATTTAGAATATATGTATTTATAAATATGGCTGATAAGACTGTACTATTTTAAGCAATTTAAGACACCACTTATGGAGTTGCTTCAGTATATTTTAAAGGCTACATAGTTATCAGCATATGAATTTAATTTGCTTTGTCAGCTGGACACTTCAAGTGGTTGAAGTACTGCTTAAATAAGTCATAATGATATAGATGGTTGGCTAAATGCCAGTGAGGGCTTTGTTGGTGTCATCAAGGGAAGTTTGGTTCTTTTTCATGTCTTAGGTTTGGTTTTTCTAGGAATCATATCTACCTGATTATTATCTCTTTCTGGAATCTAAATCTCTGTCTAATAATCTAAAAAATCAGCTAGTGATAAGTACCCTATTTATTAAATAGATCACTGTAGGCTATTCAAGGGGCATTTAAGTGGCATAGCGGATAGAGCACTGGGCTTGGAATCAGGAAGGCTCATCTGCATGAGTTCAAATCCGGCTTCAGACACGTACTAGCTGTGTGATCCTAGCTGGGCAAGTCACTTAACCCTTTTTACCTCAGTTTCCTCATCTGTAAAATGAGCTGGAGAAGGAAATGGCAAATCTCTCCATTATCTTTGCCAAGAAAACCCCAAAATGGGGGGGGGGTCACAAAGAGTCAGACATGACTGAACAACAATTACAAGGATATGCTATGCAGACTAAAGATGGCTTAAAATAACCAGCCAGAAAGAATGCTTCTTGAAACTTTGAAATTATCTCAATAACTGAATCTATTAATATGTGTACCTAGATTATAGATTCCTTAAGGACAAAAACAGTATTTTTATGTAGTCCTATAATTATGCCATATTAAACCCATACATTCTTTTTTTGTAGTTGACTAGTCTTTCTGGGTTTCCTGGATCGACCCTGGTTTTAAATTATTTATCCTCATAAACAATTGAAATACCCCAGAAATATCAGCGTTTCAGAAAATGAATCAAGTCAGTAACAGAGGCAGTATATGGTGTAGTAGATATAGTTTGGGGCTTAGAATCAGGTAGACTTGGTTCAGATCCTGCCTCTGGCACTTAATAGTTTTATATTACTGAACAAATCAACTTATCCACTCAACCTCAGTTTCTTTAACTATAAAATAAGCAAACAGGCAGCAAGCATTATGTTTACTGACAGGCACTTGTACCTCTCGGAATACAAATAAAATACAATCCTTGCCCTCAAAGAGCTTACATTGTAATGGGGGAAAGATAACACATAAAAGTGGGCTGAGTCTGGCCAGGTGAGTTGAGAAGGTACCTAAACAAGGTCTTTGTGGTGACTTGTAGAGTCTGAAGCACAGCCAGGAGAGGAATAAAGCATGACCAGCTTGTACCTGTCCCCAAAATGGAGACATTCCCTGCCAAGGGAACTAATCAATAGGAGAAAATGACCTGGCATGGTAGAGGGTTGTTACAGGATTAGAAAGCCTCAGATGTTGAAGAAGTTCCAGGGTGAGAAGGTAGGCTGAGTGGCAAAGTCCAGGAGAGTCAGAAGCACAGCTAGAGAAGAGAGATGATAACAACACCTATCTCACAGGGTTAGGGTGAGATTGAGTGGGATAGCCTATGTATAAAATATTTTGTCAGTTTTAAAGGAATATATAAAGGCAAGCTTTTATAATCACAATTAAAAAGAAAATATCACAAAAGATTAAGACCTACCAACTGAGGAAACACACATAGTAATCTATACTGAGTATACTGATGTCTTTATGTGTGTGCATGTGTTGTATGCAGTTTTAGTATGGTGAGGGCAGTAGGTTTTGACAACTTTTTTTGTTTCTGGTTTTAAAGGCCACAAATATAATACTGCCTGCACTAATATAAAAACCAGCTCATTTGTGGCAACACAGTAAAATTGATTAACCATGTAGCTTAGTTTTTCTTTGGGAAAATATCACTAGATACTCTAAGTCCATAGCATAGTAATTACTGGCCCTTCTGTAAGTACTTGGTATAATAAGTAATGGAAATTACTGAAAAGAAAACCTGTTTTGAAGCCCTTGAGCATTATATGTAGGTTGGATATTATATAACTAGATTATCAACTCCTCGGTTTCAGGAATGTGTTACAACAGTGTCAGAAGCATCATGGTGCAAATAGCAAGCATTCTATAAAAATCTGTTGAATGTGTGTAGCGTAGTGAAGTTCCTTTCCTTACCGGCAAGTTAGTTCTTCTAGGCCCTTTAAATGGTGCATGTGCTACATGGTGTATTCAGGATCCAGTAATCTTAAGACAATGTTTGTTGGATAAATTCAGCGCATATTATAAGTAGGAAGTAGTGGCATTTGATATTTTTCCTTCTCTCTGCTCTTCTTTGTAGATAAGATGCTCCGAGTCATTTGCAGTGCTCTTCAAAAGAAAAAGCTCTAGTGCTCTACTCTTGCCATACTACCAAACTTCTTTGATTTTGTTTTGGTGCTGAAACACTGGAAGAATTGCATGTAGGCTCTAAGAGGAGGATCTTTCCCTTTTTAATTTTATCATTCTATGTGAATGGAACGGGTTTTGTGTCTTATTGCCCACACTATTTTAAAGCTGCTTCACCACCTTCTAAACTGCTTAATGAATCGGGCCCTTTGCCAATGAGCCACACAGCCAATTCTTGCCAAGAACTGGTTGAAAACTGTGCCGTGCATGTAGCAGGAATGGCACAAGAAGACAGCCATCGTGGTCAAGTGCCATCCACATTTTATCATGGTGCCAACCAAGAACTTGACCTGTCCACCAAAGTGTACAAAAGAGAGTCAGGAAGCCCGTATTCTGTTTTAGTGGACACCAAAATGAGCAAACCACATCTCCACGAAACAGAAGAACAACCTTTTTTCAGGGAAACCAGATCAGTGCCCGAAGTCCGTGCTGTTAAAGAAGACCAGGAGAACTCTGATGACATGGAAGAAGAAGAGGAAGAGGTAACTTATAAAAGGGAACAGATTATAGTAGAGGTAAACCTTAACAACCAAACATTAAATGTATCTAAGGGGGAGAAGGGTGTTTCCTCTCAGTCAAAAGAGACTCCAGTTCTTAAAACCAGCAGTGAGGAGGAAGAGGAAGAAAGTGAGGAAGAGGCCACTGATGATAGTAATGACTATGAAGAGAATGAACGGCAAAAGAAAAAGGAGAAGAGAGTGGAGAAAGTCAGTGTTGCCCAAAGGAGAACAAGGAGAGCTGCATCAGTCGCCGCAGCTGCCACTTCCCCTACACCCAGAACAACCAGAGGCCGTAGGAAAAGTGTAGAGCCTCCCAAGCGGAAGAAGAAGGCTGCAAAGGAGCCAAAGGCACCAGTGCAGAAAGCTAAGTGTGAAGAGAAAGAGACTTTGACTTGTGAGAAGTGTCCCAGAGTGTTTAATACACGCTGGTACCTGGAGAAGCACATGAATGTCACTCATAGGCGCATGCAGATCTGTGACAAATGTGGCAAGAAGTTTGTCCTGGAAAGTGAGCTGTCCCTTCATCAGCAAACAGACTGTGAAAAAAACATCCAGGTAGGTTTGGTCAACGAGAAGGGAATCCTAGAGTAATGCTTATCTCTCCAGATTTTCTTGATATATGCTCAAGAGAATAGATAATAGAGACTAGAGTAAGTTTTCAGCAATTGTGTATTTTAATCTTTCAGCACTAGGGTCTCCTATTTTACAGTCAAAACTTTAAATATAAACTGACCCCAAAATCTGGAAGTGTGAGAAGAAGGCTACACTGTAAGGAATGATCTGATTTGGTACTTAGTTGGCCATCTTTTCAGTCAGGTTTGGTATCTTATAATGGTTAACATGTATCGCTTAGGGTAGGGTGGAGAACCTGTGGCCTCAAGGCCACATGTGGCCCCCTAGGTCCTCAAGTGTGGCCCTTTGACTGAATCCAAACTTCACAGAACAAATCCTTTTATTAAGGTTCTGTGACGTTTGAATTCAGTCAAAGGGCCACACTTGAGGACCTAGAGGGCCACATGTGGCTGCAGGTTCCCTACCCCTGTTTTAGGGTCTTAAAGGTTAGAGGTCATAGGAGGCGTCAGGTAGAAGGAAAGAAAGAAGGGAAGGGTTTTTTCTGTTTAAGTGCCAAATTTGGGTATAGCCAAGGGAATAACATCCTTAATGACTTCAAGTAGGTGAAAAGAAAAAAGATTTCCAGGAACGAGCTTGCTTTTACCAGTGGAGCGCTAACAAGAATAAATTTGAAACTAAGCCCATGAGAATAGCTAAACTTTGAAGGCTGAATTGGTTGAAAAATATGTTGTAGTTTCATAAAGTTTCAGCACAGTGTCATTATAATCAATAAGGTAATGAAACTATGTATGATGCAGATTAGTGAATCTAATTGACTGTTATAGTAGTATTTAGAAGTGTTCTGATTAATAACATTGGATTCTTTTATGTGTATACATGAGTACATACTAATGAATATTCACTGAAAGCTAAATCTGTTTTAAAGATTCTTCCTTTTTGGGATATGCAAAATGGAAATATTTTAAACCTTTTGAAAGAATGAATTTATTTTCCTAGAAAGCTTCTTTTATCAGTTTCTAATAGATATAACTTTCTGTCTTCAACCCCGTTTCTTGACCTCCAACAGTTGAAATCTTTGCTTTACTTTATTTTTATGTGATTTTTAAAGTTTGCAATATCTTTTATCTTTACATCACATTCATTTCTGAATATATTCCTGCCCCCATTCAGTGGCCCATCCATTAAAACAAAGGATAAAAAGAAAAAAGAAAAAAAACCCTGGTTTTTCTTTTAAGAGTTAAGTTTTTGTCTATATGGCTTAATATAAATTATCCTGAACAAAAGGAATAAATCTAGCACAATGCTGCACCCTAGGGGTAAAATTGAAATCCCGTAACTATTGGTTTCTGATGAGTATTGAAAATTGTCATGATCTTCATAAGTATCCTTCGTTCTTCTGATTTTATGTTAAACTTCAGGAAAGTATAGCTTACAAGCAGATACCAAGGAAGTCCTTTTTAAAAAAATAATTGTGACCTTTCCAGATGTCAGTTGGGCATACAGACTTGTTTGTAGAGCTTGTTGACTTAGTGAACAAAATCTGTTAAAAAGAAAAAAAACAACTTTGTTGTGTTTTGTCCTTGCTTATAGAAACTTAGTGTTTCTGATGAAGGTTCATGGTGAGAGACGGTAAAAATCATAACTATTTGTATGTAGAATGTTATACTTTTTGTATGTAGAATGTTTTTCCACAGAAGTCTGTTGGGTAAGTTGTAACTTTTCTTAGAGCAATATATTAGCACCTATAGATTTTCTTATCAACTCTGCCCAGACTTGTTTCTGATGAGAGCCGATATTCTTGGATTCTTTAGTTTAAATGCTAGCACGATTACTTTGTGTATGTACCCTGGATCTTAATGATTCCCCAAAACTTTCTAGACCTGATCTCTTTTACCAGAAGCATTTTGTTCAGATACAGTTCCTACTCAGTATGTCTGTAGGTAAGAGAGAGATTATCATTGAATTCAGTGGTAAGTCAAATGCCAATAGACAGGCTGGTGCAAGGATAATAACTGTAACGAGAGAGATCTGAAATTTATGTTGGAAAAGGAGTGTTGATGTTTACATTGATGAATTTGTATCAAGCTGTGTCAAAGGGAAGCATTTAATAGTTCTAATTGGTTTGATGAAAAAGGGCTATAGAATGCGTTTTAAATTATCCATTTTGATAGAGTAGAAAGGTGGCATTGTTATTCAGTATACATTATGTGGGGTCTTGTTTTTTTCTCCACAATATATTTATTATCCTAATCGTGCTTTCTTTAGGCTATTATTAAGATTGGTTTGAATCACCTTAGCATATACCAGCTGGGCTTGCAAAAGAAAGTGACGTAAAAGCATGTTGAGATACCAGAAAAGTCTAATTGCTCTGGATAGTGAACAGTTTGCATATTAAGGATTTGGAGTTCCTTCAGCAAGAGCTAGCTGTCTATGCCACCAATAAGATACTAGCCAGGCAGTATCTCAATTCAAAGGCAACTCCTCATTTCTTCTTGCCTTGGTGTTGTTGTGGTGGTGGTGGTTGTGGTTGTTGTTTCAGTCGTGTCTAACTCTTCTAGATAAGGAAATGTCAAACTGCTCCAGTATCTTTGCCAAATAAAACCCCAAATGGGGTCACAAAGAGTTTCCTTAGTTTAGTTATAGTTAATAAATCTCCCAAAGTGTATCTGAATGATGAGGCTTAGCAGATAAAAATATAGAGTATTTGGTATTTGGGAGAAATCTAGTTAGGATCTGAGCCATCGGGAATGGGTTTCTCTGGATTTGTGGCTTCTGCCATGGATTAAAAACTCACATGTTCCTTCTGCCAGCAGGCAAATGCAGCTTCTTGTGAGCTGTAAATTAAGTTTCTTTCTGTTTATCCCACTCACATAGTGCGTTTCCTGTAACAAATCATTCAAGAAGCTCTGGTCCCTTCATGAACATATCAAGATTGTCCATGGATATGCAGAAAAGAAATTTTCCTGTGAGATTTGTGAGAAGAAGTTCTACACCATGGCTCATGTGCGGAAGCACATGGTTGGTGAGTTCTTCCTGCCACTACTTCTGTCCTCTTTATCCTCTTATACTTGTAATTTTCCTTGTTTACAAGACTTTTCTTTCTGCCCACCATGGACCAAGATTGGGAGAGCTGCTTTATCTCAGTCATCCTTGACTTATTGAAACTAAATGAAAAAAGTCTTGAGTACTTCCTGTAAGCATCAAACAGTAGTTCTTTTTTTAAAAAAAAAATCTTGATTTCTTTTGTTTTTATATCACCTTCATTTCCAAATATATAAAAAATGAGAAGGAAAAGAAGGAAAAGAAGCAGCAAAATTAACCAGCACATCAGCTGAGTCTGACAGCATATGCACTGCTCACATCATTAGTTGTCCACTTCTCCAGCAGATAGAGAAAAGGTACATTTTCTCATCTCTTCTTTGGAACCAAGATTGGTCACTATAACTGCAGGATTCAGTTTCTTTTTGTTACTGTTCTTTCCACTCATATTGTTGTAGTCATTGTGTATATTGTTTTCCTTGTTCTACTTACTTCACTTTGTATCAGTTCATATAAGTCTTACCAGTCTATAAATATTTTTAGTGGAAAATGGGGCTTTTCTTTCTACCTTTGACCTCATCATTGGACTGAGATCTTTAGGTCAAAGGTGTGGATGTTTTAGTGACTTTCTTAGAATAATTCCAAATTGCTTTCCAGAATGATTGGATCAACTCATAGCTCCACCAATGGTTTATCAATATGCCTGACTTTACTCAGCCTTTCTAACATTAATTATTCGGATCTTTTGTCATCTTTGCCAATTTGCTGACTGTGAGGTGAAACCTCAAAGTTTTTGATTTGCTTTTCTCTTATTATTAGTGATTGAGAGCAATCTTTCATGTGGTTGTTTACTTCTTCTTTTGAGAACTATTTGTTTGTATCCTTTGACCACTTTATCTACTGAGAAATAACTCTTAGTCTTATCCATTCGTATTAGGTCCCTATATCTTGGGCATAAATTCCTTACCAGAGATGTTTGACATGACTATTTATTTCCCAGTCAGTAGCTTCGCTTCTAATCTTAGTGGCACTGATTTTTGTTACTGCGAAAGCTTTTCAGTTTCATGTAATTGAAATTATCTATTTTATCTTTTTATCTGATTGCTTCTCTCTCTTGTGTGATAAGAATTCTCCCCTTAGCTATAGCTGTGAAGGTACCTGATCTGGTTCTCTTCTAGTTTTTCTATGGTGTGACCTTGAGTATTTAGTTCACCAGGCAGCACTTATTTTATGGTATGGTTCTCCCCTCTCCCACTTTCCTCTTTCCCTTTTTAAATATCATTTGTTCTACTCAGGATATTATCTTTAATGACTAAAAAAATGATTCAAGAAATGGGAATATAGTTTTATAACAGTAGGGCATATGTTTTTTTTCCTGCATGATTATATGATGTTTTGGGTGAACTTAGTATTCTGAGCATAAATACATTCTGTGTTGCAGCACATACAAAAGACATGCCATTTACATGTGAAACCTGTGGAAAGTCGTTCAAACGCAGTATGTCACTCAAGGTGCATTCCCTGCAGCATTCTGGAGAGAAACCCTTCAGGTGTGAGGTGAGGAAATTGCCACTATGTTGAAGATAGGCAAAAAGGAGTGGTCTTGGGATATTTGGCACTATTTCTCGAGAAAGAGATATATAGCTCAGTTCAAGACTATGTTTCTTCAAAACCTTCAGAAATACACCATTGGCAATATGTTTAATCACTATTTAAATAGGACTGTATGTCTTTGTGGGGTGTGTGTTGTATATATAACTTAAAATTTTATTTTAACACACTACTAACATGCCCTACTATTAAGCTTTTTGGGTCACTTCTGTATTTAGGAGATGATGAGATAGCCATTTTTGTCACTTTACGGGAAGTTATATTTCTGTCTCCAGTAATAGAGCTTGGTTCAGTACGCTAAACTGACATTATTTGGAGATTTTTTCCTTTGTTCATTAGTAACTCACCTGTAAACAAAGCAAAATAATTGATAGCAATGGGTTCCCATTTTAAGTTGAACATAGCTCAGTCTCAGAGAAGGTGTTAGGATACACTAAGGAGGCAAGCTTCTGTTATATACACCATTGCCCAAGCATTGCTGCTGTATCCATCATCCGGTGTGATTCAAGATTCTCTCTGCTGTGTCCGATACAGAACTGTGATGAAAGGTTTCAATACAAGTACCAACTTCGCTCCCACATGAGCATCCACATTGGACACAAGCAGTTCATGTGTCAGTGGTGTGGCAAGGACTTCAACATGAAACAGTACTTCGATGAGCACATGAAAACACACACTGGTAAGGCTTTCTTGGGAAAGGTACAAATACTTTGTGCCTGTGTGATATATGGCTTTATGGTGTGGGGTGGGACAGCTACTTGCTTAACTCTAAATCAAAAACTTGTATCATACAGATGTAACCCTATGTTAAACAAAACTGACATAAGAAAATATTGATTTATAAATTAGAATATTAGGACATGATTATTCATTTGAAAAAAGGATTGTTGATTTATTGAAGTAGTCACACCTGAGTTTCATTAAATAATGAACTACTGTAGTTTAGAATGATAAGATTTATCAAAATTATGTTTGCACATAACTTTTCATGAACATATCTGTTACATAAAATGAGGTATGGCTATATTGGTTCTGAAAGTGATTTATGTATTTATAAAAGCACATGGAAAGCCTAGGATTTGATAGCATTGACTTGAACTGGTCATCTTGTGAACAGATTAATATCCATAGCCATAATTCTCCCAAAACAAAAAAATCCTCAGATTACCATATAAACCCTATTATTTTGTCTTAATCTTTAGCCCATATTGAGCAATGTTTATTATTTATTTACAAATTACTAATTTTCTCAAACCCAGTTGTCACACTTTAGATTATTCAGTAAAATAATAGCTCCAGAACCTCAAATTATTATAAAAGACCTCTTGCCTTTAGGTAAATGAATATCTATATGGAAGGGAGGGAGAAGAAGGGGAAGGAAAAGGTGGGCTGGCTTGGCTTGATTTCTGAACAGAGAAATGTTTCCTCTTGTGGTATGTTGTTGTGGATTTAAATGGTGTGCTAAAGTATTAGTGTAAGTTTAAGCTTACTAAATTGGCTTCATTTGGCTTACTTAAATTTATTAAAGCTTAATCATTAAAGACTTTTGGGACAGCTTGTATTATTATGAGAAGATCTTGTCAGAGTTTAGTAATTAAAAGTGGTTGCAGAACAGTGAATAGTGGTTGGGCAGCCAAATGGCATTTCAGAAGGTGGATGACACTCAGAAGCCCCTAAGTCCAGATGAAGAGCAGAATATAACAGCTTACCTGATAGAACTAAGTGCTGTGTGCCAGATGTTAAGGATACGAAACCAAAAATAAAAAAGTCCCTACTTTCATGGAGATTATGTTCTACGAGGAGAAACAACACATACACATATAAATATTTACAAAATGTAAATAAAATAAATGCAAGGCAATTTTGAGGGCTAGGGCACCAACATCTGGGATCATGAAAGACTTCATGTAGATGATGGTGTGTCAGCTAAGTTTTGGAAAAGCTATGAATTCTCAGAGGTAGTAGTGAGGAAGGCATATATTTTAGGCATGGTGGACAGCCAGTTCAAAAGCATATTTACTGGAAATGATGTCTTTTGTGAAGAACAGCAAATCAGTTTGGCTGGGCAAGACGAATTTACATGAAATTTTTTCCAATAATACATGACAGTATATAGCTAAGTACTGAATTGTCTGATACAGATTATAAACATCAGAGAAAGTGAGATCAGTTAAGGAAGGAATGATTGGGGAAGCCTTCACAGAGGAAGTGGGAGTAGAACTGGGACTTGAAAAATGAGTAAGAGTGAGGATCATCAAATTGAGAGTTGGAACATTCCAGGGAAAAGGAAGAACATGAGTGAGAGCAAGGAGGTAGGGATGGTAATGATGGCTGGGATGAAGAGCTACTGAAAAATAGTGAGAAATAATGTTGGATTGGTAGAATAGAGAAGTTTATAGAAATCTTTAAAGAAAAGAGACTATAAAATGAAATTGCTGAACTAGGTAACCTGTTATGGCCCCTTCCAAATTTTACATCTTGAGAGCCTATGATAAATGAGAATCCATTGGAGATTTTTGAACTCATAAGTAACAAAATGAAAGTGGCAATTTCAGAGAACATTCTATGTAGAATGAATTGGAGGGGGGATGTCTATAATTGAGGACGAAGCCATTCTGATATTCCAGGAATTGAAGTAATGAGGGCCTAGGTTATATCAATAGAAATAAGAAAGTATTGATACAAGAAATATTTTGAAGGAAAATGAGTAAGATTTGATGTGAAACTGGTTAGATAATGCAAGATAAAAGGTAGAATTGTGTCAAAGATGGCCTGGGAAGTGGGGCATTGAACATGAACAACTGGAAGAATGATGGTACCATTTACAAATGGGTCCATTTGGAGGGGGAATTGGTTATAGAGGAAGACGTTGAGCTTGATTTTTGGATATGTAAGTTTAAAATGGGAGGCTATCAAAATGATAATATCTAGCCAAAAGTGGAGGACATGAGAACGGAACTGAAGTGAAATTTATATTTCAAAGTCATCATTATGGCAATGGCAATTGAAATCATGAAAATGATTAAGTGATATGAGGGGAGAGACTTAGAGAAGAACTAGAGGACCAAGTACTCAGAGGGAAGAGGAGTCAGCAAAGGAAACAGGAATGGCAAAAAAGAGGAGAGAAAAAGCCAGAAAAGTGTAGTTATTAAAAGAAAAAGATAGTTTTACAGAAAGGTGGAGAGCAGAAGTAATTAATTTTAAATACAGCAGAGAGGTAAAGTAAAATGAGAACGGAGGAAAAAGAAAATGGATTTGTCAAAAAGGAAGTCACATATTCAGGAGAAGGGGTGTAAGCCAAATTGCTAGGGTTTAAAGAGGGATTCTTTTAGGGCAGCTACATGGTGAGTGGAAGGAGTGCAGGATGTAGAGTGAGAACAAATCCAACTTCAGACAACAGCTGTGTGACTCTAAGCAAGTCACTTAACTCTTTTTGCTTTAGTTTCCTCATCTGTAAAATGAGCTAGAGAAGGAAATGGCAAACCACTCCAGTATCTTTGCCAAGAAAAGTGTCTGACAAAACCGAAAACACCTAAACAAAAGAAGAGGGATTAGGTAGTGAGGAAAAATGGAAATATCAGCTATAGCACACTCATTTAAAGATTTTGGCAGTAAAAGGAAGGAGAGAAATTGAATAATATAGAAGCAGTAGGGTTTTTTAAGATTTATTTTTTCAAAAATAGGGGAGACCTGTGCATATTTGAAGTGTTAGAAAAGGAACCCCTGGAGAGGAAAGATTGAAGACATTGGGAAGGGAGTAGGTAAATATGAAAACAAAATACTCTTCTAGGATAGAATGGGACCAACAATGGTTAGCTTTGTAGAAAAGGGTTTCTCTTTTGAGAAAAATGTGAAGCAGCATGAGTCTAGAAATTGTGTTGAGTTGAGCACATTATACACAGGCCTGAATATTGAATGGTGTGAATCTCAGTGAAATGAGCAAGTTTTTCTGAGAGTGTAGCTTGAGGGAAATAAAAGATTATAAACCAGATTGGAAACTTGAAAAGTGGAGACAAAATAAAATAGCCATTGTGAGAAGTTCCTTGAAGAATCAGACAGTAATCAATAAAATAATTGCTGAATATTGGCAAGGGATTAGTTCAAATCTGATTCATAGATTTTTGGTAGACCAGTTGCTCAATTCTGTCTCTTTCTCTAACCTAACTCTATAGCTTGGGAATCCAGAGTGGAGAAAGAAGTACAGTGAGGTTGATCTAGTTTTGAACATTGGCACGGTGGAAGATCCCAAAGAAATGGGAGCCTAAGTGTAACACTGTGTTGGTTTAAGAATCATTGATTGAATACTTTTGTGAAAAGTCATTGTGGCCATGTAACCCAGGTTGGGTAAGAAATCTAGTGTAGTTAGGTAGATATAAAAAAAGCTAATGGATAAGAGACTTACTGAAGTTGAACTTTTTTGTTTACATTCCTACATGGAAAGATGATGTGTATAATTCATGAGACATCAGTATTAGGGTAGCTGAAGGGAATATATATACATATAGACAGAGGGCACAGGGTAAGTTAAATATGAAGGGATGATGTCTAAAATAATAAAATCAAATTAAAGGATGAGAGAGGAATATATTGAGAAAGTGAGAGATAGAATGGGGTAAATTATCTCACATAAAAGTGGCAAGAAAAAGCAGTTCTGTAGGAAGGGAAGAGGGGGCAGGTGAGGGGGAATCAGTGAATCTTGCTCTCATCAGATTTGACCTGAGGAGGGAAT
>CM053626.1:186904666-186953713 GCA_028646595.1 Phalanger gymnotis
GGAGCAAAATATAGTTAGTCTTTTGCAACATGAGTATTGTGGAAGGGTTTTACATAATGATATGCATGTGGCCTATGTTGAATGCTTGCCTTCTTAGAGAGGGTGGGTGGGAAGAGAAGAGGGGAGAGAATTTGGAACTCAAAGTTTTAAAAGCAGATGTTCAGAAAAAAATTTTTGCATGCAACTAGGAAATAAGATACACAGGCAATGGGGCATAGAAATCTATCTTGCCCTACAAGAAAGTAAGGGAAAAGGGGATGGGGGGGAGTGGGGTGACAGAAGAGAAGGCTGACTGGGGAACGGGGCAGTCAGAATATACGCCATCTTGGAGTGGGGGGGAGGGTAGAAATGGGGAGAAAATTTGTAATTCAAACTCTTTTGAAAATCAATGCTGAAAACTAAAAATATGAAATAAATAAATGAATGAATAAATAAAGATTGAAAACTGAATAAAAAACAAAACCAAAAAAGCTAATGGACTTGGTGAAGAAAAAGGATTTGAGGGACTGAAGCTTGGCTCAGACATAGACAAAGACCAAGTTAAGGAGGAGACAGTACTATATAATCACAACTTTATTTCTTTTATGATGAGGGTGAGGAATTAAAAGAAAAGAGGTGAGAAATAGGTCTGGGTAGAAGGAAGTTTGGCCAAAATGGAATAATACTTCTACAAAGCATAGTGGAAAGCAGTAGTGGTCAAGAGGACTGATTGCAGAGGTGAAACAGTGTGTGATTGAGTTGGATGGATATGTTAAGACAGTAGGAATGAGAGATTATGTCTAGAGTAGCAGGTATAGAGAACAGGAATAAAATAAGCAGTTAAGTGAGAGAAAGAGAGACACATCAGAACTGAAAGGACTTCAGATCATCTAATCCAACTCCCTCATTTTACAGATGAGGTAACTAGGCAGCTAGGTGGCAGAATAGAGAGTACTGGACCTGGAGGTAGGCTGTATGATCCTGGACAAGTTACTTAACCTCTGCCTCAGTTTCTTCATCTGTATGATGGAGCTAATAATAGTACGTATCTCCTAGAATTGTAATGATGATCAAATGGGATAACATGTAATATGTTTTGCAAATCTTAAATTATAAATTCAGTATATAAATTATTATTAATCATTATTATCATCAAGTCCACAGAGGTTAATTTAAGGTCATAGGCAGTAAAGGCGGAATCAGAATTCATTTAAAGACAGGTCTTCTGACTCCATGTAACAACAACAAAGCTAGCAGCTGCTATTGAGGTATGAGACCCAACAAGACTAGCAACAAGAGCACATGTTCTTTTGATCTGCTTTTCTAAGGAAAGCAACTTTAAGGGATTAACAGTCTCACTTGAATTAAACATACATGTATCATTCACATAGTTCAGGGGGAAAAGCCAGCACCCCGAACTTCAGAGCAAATACAAATAGTAATTACAAACAGCGACAATATCAACAGAGCAAACAACACAAACCAGTCTATTCATAGCAATACATAGTTACCAGGGAAGCATCAACATCTGGGTTTCTTCAAAGCCGGGGGACTCTGCCAGCTACCTAGAGTCTCCACACCAACACTGTTCCGGTGAGTGAGAGCCCCAAAGGCAAAATGCCAACCTCTGAGTTTATATACCCTGTTCAGGGTCAAAGGGTGTCACAACATGCGACTCAAACCCATGTAAACTAGGCCTTCCCTTGAGGTAAGCAGGTCATCAAAGACTCCTGATTTAATCAAAGAAACAAAGGCTGGACTCATCAAGGGCACTTAAATAAGTGCTCCAAAAGAAACAGTCCCAACTTAATTAGCAATACACTCCAGATCCAGTGAGATTAGAGAGAGAGGAAAAGGAATAGATTTCAGTTAATGTTGAGAACAGCAGCCTATATGAAATCTGTATTGCTTTTAAAGTTCAAAATTCTAGAGTAGACTCATGTGCTGAGTATTATATAAAGAAATACAATAGAAGGCAGATTTTTTTCTATAGGAAATTCTCAACTAAAGCTTGTGAAACCTCAATTATATGTAAATTGAGATAACTAGAAACTACTTAGAGTATACTCAGAAGAACTGGACAGGAAGGAGTTGGTCCATGGGGTGAAGTTCAGTAAAATATTAAAGTAGCTTTGCTAGAAAGTATTAGAACAGCATGTCAAAGACCACTACTTTAGTTGACTTTTTACTTAATGCACCTGATACCTCTAATGTAGGTTTTAGTTTATTTTTAAATGCTCTAGTGTCATTAATCCCAAATCTGGCAATTTATAATTACTACTATATAGCTTGACATATTTCAATAAGGTAGAACTTGTATTTTTTTATCAGGAGATGTTGCTTGTACAGAATACCCACAGCTGCAATTTACTGTGTTCATTGGTTTTTGTCTTTTTGTCACCTCAGGAGAGAAACCTTTTATCTGTGAAATCTGTGGCAAAAGTTTCACCAGCCGCCCAAATATGAAGAGGCACCGCAGAACTCACACAGGCGAGAAACCCTATCCATGTGATGTGTGTGGCCAGCGGTTTCGCTTCTCCAACATGCTCAAGGCTCACAAGGAGAAGTGTTTTAGGGTTACCAGCCCTGTGAACATCCCGCCTGCTGTCCAGATCCCACTTACAACTTCCCCAGCCACCCCGGTCCCTTCCATGGTGAACACACCCACAACCCCTACCCCACCAATCAATATGAATCCAGTAAGCACTCTTCCGCCACGGCCCATTCCCCATTCCTTTTCACATCTTCACATTCACCCACATCATCCTCATCACCTCCCCATCCCTCCAGTCCCTCACTTACCCCCACCTCCAGCTCTCTTTAAGAGTGAGCCTTTAAACCACAGAGGCCAGAGTGAGGACAACTTTCTACGACACCTGGCAGAGAAGAACAGTTCAGCACAACATCATTAACAAATACCTTCTTCAATCTATTGTCTCTTGAGTACGTACCCACTTGAGAGTTTGCAGAGTGGGAGCTGATGAGGTTGTCTATAGCTCTATCCCACTTCCTCTTAGCCTCCGGCAAAAGACCCTTGTCATTGGCTTGGTGTTACCAGCAGATCCGAGTGAATGAATGAGAAGACTACCTTTGGCTCATAGAGAAGGATCATCTTAACCAGGGGAGCCAATAGAACTAAAGCCCAATATGCTTTTTACTCATGACTTTTATAAATTTCAAATATTGAGACTTGTGTAATTTTATAATTTCATATCAGCTGATGAGGTATGCTTGCTTTTATATCCTGGACTTCTCCTCAAAGAGGGGACAGGCCTGGTTTCCTTTTACTAATCGGGAAGGCTGTGAGATTAATCCAGAGCATTAATTGTATCACTGTGTATTGTAACAAATTCTTTTCAGCTTTTGGTGCCAGCAACAGAGGTGGACTGGCTACGTATCACAGTATATCAAGCATTATAGAGAAAGACAAAAATTTCTTGTTTGTGTAGCTCTCTCCTAACGCACTCTTTATTTTACTACAGAAATTATTTTAGAGTTTTTGTATAGACTTCTTTAGTAGTTACCTATTTCTAAAATGAAATGTATTTCAATAAGCGGTGTAATTTTTTTCAGTGTAGCTGGACCTATGTTGTAAAAAATAGAAAAATTTTTATAATCTTCAAAATGTGATTCTTAAAGATGCATATAGCTTCTATAGTTAAAAGTTATCCTTACATCCGTACTACTCAAAGGTGCTTCAGAGACTAAATGTATCTGAGAAGGTCTCCAGGCCAGATTGCTGCAAAAATTATGTTTTGCTTTCAGAACCTGGTATAAGTTATTTGGTAGTTTTTAAATCTCCACTTCCCACCCAAGTGTCTCTTAGGCTCACTGAACATACTTCTTTACCTTAGGTGGAGTATTATATGAAATGTTTTGAAAAGGAATGGGTCTCTTTCCAAGGAAAACATCGAAGAGCACACACACATTTTGAAAACGTGAGAAGAAGAGTTGTTCACCACCTAGAAAAGGGCAGGGAGTGGAGGTTGTCTCATATCAGTCATGTCTGTTCCTCATTCTCATTAGGAACAGTGTTCACATTTAACTTTTATGATATGACTAATTTGAGGCTCATATCATGTGCTGCTTGTTTTCAGGTTGCTTTCTTTTTCTGGAGTTGTTAGGAGAAGGAAAATTTCCAAACACGAATCACAAACATGATGTTGCTGATAGAGGCTGAAGAGGCATTTAGATGAGAACATAAGCTGGTCACATGATTGAAAATGTCTTTTATCACTGGATATATCCACAACTTGGAGCTTTTCTAATGTGTAACATAATAGCAAGGGAAAACTCGTAAGACTAAACTGTCCTGTTCTAAGCAAACATTTCTAAAGTGGCCAATTTGAACAAGTGGTAGGGATAGCACACCTCTAATACTTTTAGCCTAGTAACTTTTCAGAGGTTGATAGAGTCTAGCGAAAGTCAGCAGTTCTCATAGGGAATGGTTCAGCAGAAGGCCTTGCACATTGGTTATATTCAGCTGCTGAATGGCTCTCCTGTTTTTCCCCCTCTGTTTTAATTTAAACAGAACTGACTCTTACAGTAAGCTTAAAAACTGGTGTTGCCTCCACCTCAGAAAACCGAGATTTGGCTATCATTGTCTTGTTTTGTGTTTTCTCTCAAAATTCCCCAGTGTTTCTCTTCCTTCCCTCATATTTTCAAATAACTGCCTCTATCCAGTACCCCAGCATTTGAAGGTTCTTTTTTTTTTCAAATGTACAATTGTGTTAGAGCCTCTCTTCTGGGGCTTTGTGTTATTACCTAAAACTGAGGGTTAAAATCCCTGTTTTAAAATATCACGTTCTTTTCTATTAGCTTTCCTGTTACAATCTTCTTTTTTGTCTGTCTGCTCTGATTAGTAAAGGAAGCTTTTGAATGGGGAAGAAAAGGCATCTCTGACTACCTTTGCTTCCTGTTTTATGTGTAAGCCTTAAAAAAATTGGGACAGATTTAAAGAGTTATTTCTCTTGATATTTGGATACATTTTTAAAGTACACAAGCCAGTAAGGAAAGCTAGGTCCTTATTTATATGACTTTTATCCTTAGTGGCTGCTCTCCCATAAACTCCTTGCATTCCATGCCACACTTTTCGTCTACATTTTCGTGTAGACGTGCCACTACGTTTATGGTCAAACCTGTTAAAATGCTTTGTTTTATTATTTAAAATGTATCTCAGTTAAATTATATCTTACTTTGTTCTAAACAGCTTTACAGTATTAGCCATTCTGAATATAATTCAAGACCATTTTGTTGTCCATTTCCTAGGAATACTGTAATGATACACTGGGAATTTCAAGTGGTCTTCCCTGTGATTTGAGAGTTGCAGATCTATAACCCCTAAGAAAGAACCCACAACCCATGGGAAATCCAGTATTAAGCAGTCACTACCGTCCTAAAAAAAAGCTCAAAAAGGCTATCAAAAAAAATCAGCCAAAATTGTCACAAAATATAATGCCTATTGAAAGTCATTGTGGAGCAGCCTTAAAACGTCCCCAATTCTTGTCTAATTTTGTTTTCTGGGTTTTGACTTGACTTGACTGGTAGCCATGGTTTTAAGGAAAAGTACTCAGAGAATCTAATGTGTCTTCCTAATTTTCACATTAAAAATCAATCAAGACATATTACAGAATGCTCATGAGTGCATCTGAACATGAGAACTTCGGAATTAAGCCTTAAACAAAGACCTGTGTCAGGTTAACCTAAAAACTCAGGACTCAGAAAATTGGGTTGATAATCTTAACTTCCCTAGTAGGTATGTGGGCTTGCCCTTCTCTCCCCCCTTGTCCCACATAGTCCCATAACCCAGCAAATTGCTCAGAATGATTGACTAGATAGATGTTCATCAGTTTAGAAAGAAGAATATGGAGGAAGAGTTTGGTCTCTAGTCTTTGCTATATATGCCTTTACATAAGTCTCTAAAGGACCTTGAAGGCTACATTATGCAGCATATTTAAGCATTACATTGGTATTAAGTGAGGCTGTTTGTTATTACACAATCTTACTATCTTTGACAGTTCTTTTCCCATTGCATAAAATATGACCTATTTGAAGATACAAAGACATTTTTGAGTTAATGTAGTAGTATACATTTTCTTTACCTTTTCCCATGACATGAAAACTCAAATAAGAAATTTTAGCCCATAATGTAAAATTGCTGCTTTACCTAGTTGAGTCAGGTTAGCTCATATTGAGTGAGGTTTTTTGGTTTGAACAATGAAGAGGTAAACATTAACCTAAGTCTTATGGCACATAGCTTCACTGCCACACATATATATATGTGACTTCATTCTTACATACTTTTAATCACAAGAGGAGGCTTCCACATAAAATCTTACCATACTATCAAAAGAAACTTTAGAGAGTTAGTGGCATGTACTTTGTTTGAAGCCTGCCATTTTGCATTAACTTTCTAAATGAATGGCTAAGCATAAAAGGTACCATAGTTGTACTTAATGCTTTGGAAATACCTTTCCAGGACTCCCTTTCATTTCATCATTCACTTACTGTGTGCCTGGTGTACTGAAGATGATGTCCTCTGTGGAAAAGATGCTTGCAAATACTGAATTTCCTAATCTCTTCTCCCCTTACCACCTATTAGATTTTTTTTTAAGTTTTCATATTTGTTGGTTAGATGTTTGTGTTTCATTTAATTTAATTTCACTGGCAGTTTCTGATTTTTAGATAATAATTTAATAAAACTCATTGTTATCCTATTTTGCAAACCCCTGTCAATTTGAAATGTAAAGAAGTATAGATACTTTATAACATCAGACTACTCATGCTAAATTTAGAGATACTTCTACTTGATTTACTGTAAGGATATTAATTATGTAAAGCAAGTTAGGTTTGTGTAACCACAAAATAAGCATTTTGATACTCTTCTAGATTTATAATCATGAGAATGTTTGACAAAGGGAGATAAATTGCTTTTAAGAATTCTGCCAATTGTATTTAAGGTCATCTCATTTGGAATTCTGTATATTTTACAGTTGGACAAATTGATGTTGGTTTTACTTTTCCTTTGAAAAACTCACTCCTCCTTTGCTGAACCAGGATTAGAAATTCCATTAAAAAATAAAAGCATTTTTCAGTAATGGAAAGGTCATAGGTTATTAGAAATAGTAACATAATTATGCAATAATAGCTTCTAAGCTAGCCTGCTTCTGTCATCTGTAGCATTTACAATAGTTAATGATGACTTTCCAATCCTGGATGACTACCTCGATAAAGCAAACCAGAGGTCCTCTCTCCCCTTATTATGGAAGCCATAAAAGTTGCCACCAATATGTCCATTTTCGTAGGTCCTTACTTTTATACTCTGTATTCCTGACTTTTTATAGACCTTGCAATCAGATCCTTTTGTCATAGAGGAAAGGCTTTACAAGTTTGGACCAGCATGAAATTTTAGCTCCTTTGGTTTAAATTTGGAGGACTAGGTGAATTCACCAGGTGAATCAGATTCCCCACTTAAGTTAAACCATTTTACCCAGCTATATGTTTTACTGATGGGAGACTAGCTTTTTCCTCCCTTTTCTATTCTTTTAAGTTTCCTGCATTGTTATGGAAATCATTTGTGAAATGGAATTCTACTTTGTTGCTCTATTAATTAATTAGTCATTGGGGTCATCAAATCACCTCTTGAATTGTTTCATTTTCTTAAGTTATACAAGTAAATGCAAACCTACATTTTCTTAACTTTCTTCCATCATTGCAGTTTAAGCCCTCTCTCGTTCTTGAGTGCCTTGAAGAAACCAGCATTCCTGGAAAATTTTCTCCCTGGTTTAGATCCTACCTCTGCTTCATTTTCCATGAGTGATGGATTTTTGTCTTTAGTCCATTTGGTTCTTCAAAAACTAGTAAAAGCCTCAGATAGAAATTTCGAACATATCTCTGAATGAGTTCTCTCCCCTAATTTTCCAAGTTTTACAGTAGCAGCTGATTATATATTATTTATACCATAGACATTCACCTCTGGTCTCTTCAGTAAACAAAAGGTTTGGCTTGTGTCTTGACTCCTAACATTTGTTTCCTTAGCCAGGAAAATTAAATTCATTGTATATTCCATGTACAGTTTTTGCTCATCTTGGTCTTCCTGAATTCTTCCCCTTTTACTTAAGGGGGTAGGTTTCAGTGCTGCTGTTGCTATACAATACCTTTTCTCATTTGTTCTCTCTCTTCAAGAATCAGTTTGCAAATTTGTCCATGACATTTTCTCTTAAATCTAATTCAAAATAGTTTCTTAGCTTTTATCAGAAGCTCTTTTGTCTTGACTGTCCAGCCTTTCTTCCCCATTTCCATGATCACCCATCCTAATGACTTCTCTTTGGGATACTAGTCTCAAGGAAAATTCTTACCTTATCTCTCCCACTACTTCTGCCCCTCTCTGTTCCTGGCTTCCCCTTCTTATCCAACCCCTAACATCATTTAGCTATTTCTTTTTCTAGTTTTCCCTACAATCAGTCTTTACAGTATAATTGTTACTCACTATGAAGGACATTAAATAAAATCAAGGGTTACTCTCTGATCTGCATGCGACATTGGGGTCTGAATTGGTAAAGCATTGTGCTTTGCTGCCACAGAAAGGGTTTTTGCTGGGCATCGACCTCTTCCTTTTAATTCTTATCCAAAGCTGAAAACAAAATAAGAAATGAGGAAATTAGATTAGTTTTTTAAATTTGTTTTAAAGGAATGTAAACTATTAATCTGAATATTTTTGCTGTCATCAAAACCTTTGCATCATCTTTTTTAAAGCTGCTGCTCTCCCTGAATTCACTTTATTTTTGTGAGTAGCCCTTGGACTTTTCAAGACTGATTAAGGAGGGAAAAGGGAATATAGTGAGGCAGGAAACCAGAGAATATAGCTATTTGTGAACCTTTTATTCTTTTTGTCTGACCACTCTCCCTTCAGCCTCCTCCAGTGTTGCTGGTTGGACAAGGAAAAGATTCACAGGTAGTTGAAAGTTTAGCTATACTTTTTTGGAAGGAGCGATTACTTTATAAAGCATGTAATTTTTTCTTCTAAATTAACAAGTAAAGATTTCATTACATCAAAAAATTTCTTAGATGATTAATTTTCACTTGTCTATTTTCTTAATATTAGAACTGAGAGGTTTGACTTTCTCAAATGTTTGTTGGCTGACAGATGCTAGGCAGAAAATAGTGATGAACATTTGGAAGAATTAAGTGTCAAAAAAAATTATTTGTTCTGTTGCTGAGTAGCAAAATTCTGAAACAGTCAGCAGAGGGGGCCCTTGTTCTCTGGAGAGGCTGCATCATAGTCTACCTGATCCAAGATTACTCCATACTTGAGAAGACCATCTCTAGTGGGAGCCAGAGATAGGGTAAAATACTTCCATGGAACTGGAGAGGAAGTGGCAAAGAAGTGGTTGAATTTTGGATAACTTTGGAAGGTATCCGCTACTCAATGCTTCTTATCTTTCTAATTAGCTAGAGACAGAGGAAGAGAAGTGCCCTTAAAGGTACATCTCTCTCTCGATTATTTATCTTTAATGGGGGAGGGTGTTGTGAAAGGAAACAACTTAATTAGCAGGATCAAGGTCTCAAATCACATTTTGCTTAGGACTTAGGAAACCAACCTGTTTACATTTGAAAACTAGTAGAAAATAATTTATGCCGAGAACCTAACTTAGTAGAAATTCTCTTATTTTCTACTTGATCATTCGAATCATTCTTGATTTAGGTCAAAAGTCTAAATGATATAGTATGATTTCAGTGTTTGCTGCTAAGGTTGTACCCTCAAGTTGTAGGCAGCCTCTGAAAATCTGATCAATGCCTTTCAATCTTCTGCATTTACTGTGTGTGTATGTTTTATCCATCTTTTTGCAGGAGCTATATGATTAGTGATAAATCTGTCATTATTCAGCATTACTGTGCTTGCCTACAGGGGAGCGGCAGGATCTTTAAAAAGTCTCTGTTGTGAAAAAGACAGCTCTTGTATTATGTAACTTTGTTTCTTCTCCTCCCTGCTTACTTCAGTGTTTACTTACAACTTTGGGTTCTGAAACTTTATTTTCTCTCATAACTACGGTCTCTGCCCCAATTCCCTTGACATAGGCAGACTGGTAGGGAATGCTTTGATGCCAAAAGTCAGGGATGTTTTGGGAGCATGAATTGGGTAGGGTATCCTTACTAGCCTGTTTAAATAATAATGCCCAATGATAAGAGCCAGTTCTTTTCCATGTAGGGTGGAAGCTTTTTCTACAGAGTCCTTATATGCCGAATGCCAAAGCAGGAAGGCAGTCTTATTTTCTGTTTTTTGCCCCTTTCCTTAACCTCTCCTTTCCACACCACCCCTTACTTGCAGTAGTTGGGAGAATAAGATAGATCATGAAATCATTAACTCGCAGGAGTGGGGATAATTCTTGTCATTTTGAATTTAATAGGAAGGAGACTCAGAAATCAAGTTTAGCCCCATAGTATGGGATAGGTGGTTATACCTCCCCAGCTCAGCTCCAAATGGATAACTGTTACTTACACCAGGGTTATCTCCTGTGTCAGACCAAAGGCCCTGAGCCCTGGGATAGCATCTTTAGCAGGCACTCCTTCAGCTTGGAATTCAACCTGGTACTCTGTGCTCTGTTAGGCTAGAGGCAGACAATCTAAAGTAGTAACTGTCTTTGTCATGACCAGGAGGTTTATTTAGGCTAAGTGGCAGTATTTCTTCCTGCACATAAACAGGCAACTAAGCACCCAAGGAGAAATACCTAAGTTAATGTCATCCAGTGAAACAAGTGGCATTTGCACCTGGAAGACTATATCTTACTCTGGTCCCCTTTTAACCCAGCTTAATCAGACCCTAAGAAAACCCGCGAAGCACAGAGCATTGATTCTATGTTGTAACGCCAGAGCTTGACAGAGAGGAGCGCTGAAGCTGTGATCAGCTTAGAAGCAGATGGTTAGGTGTAACTTGTTTGCCCTCTTTGTTTTCCCCTGACAGTACATAAATCACTTGCACTTTTCTTTATTAAGGAAAAAAATCCAGTTTGCTTGCCAGGAATCGTTGAGCGTTAGGTTTACAAAGCTTGTCGTTGAATGTTAAAAACTTGTCCAAAGGAGTTTGGCAAAAATAGAAGCTGCTTCGTCCCTGTTCTTGCCTTCTCAGTCATAAGGATTATTGAGGCTGTGCAACTTGTATGCTTATGGCAAGTCCAGAACAGGGCAGCATCCCTCTCCTACCTCTCTGTGGAGATGCAATTGAAGGTCAAATCAGACTTGATGTAGGGCAGGTACCCCTCATGCTGCAGCAAGTTCAAAGGAGTCTTTGAGTTGGGGAGGTGACAAATAGGACAGGATTTCTGGTCTGGAAAGATCCCCAGGAGAGGCACTTTGCCCCCAGGAATTGCAGTGAAGTAGAACTAAGCTCTCCTTTAGCATTTCCAAACTAGCACAAGCTGTCTAGTTGCCCTGGGGCACTTTTTTCCTGTATCCTGTCAGACCCCTCATTGTATTGATTCTTTCCCTTTGTGTTGACCATACCATAATTATTATTTTTTTTAGTAATTGAGAATGCACTTTTATTTCAACTCAATCATGATTTTAAACATAAAAATTATAGATTGTTAAAACTACTTTTTGTGTATTTTTAACCACTCAATGTAGCATTGTATATTTTATTCTTGTGAGACTCTGGTACAAGGTGTGCCGCTTCACGATATTTCCGAGATGCTGGGCCTTTGGATGTGTACGGTAACCAACCTAATGCTAATGTTCAAAGTAAAAGAAGTAGCCATATCTGTTGCACCTGTGTCTTTCTTTCCTGACTGTCCTTAAAGAGAGAATCCATTTCCTCCCTTCTCTTTGAGTTGTTGGCCAAACACTTGAAAATAGCTACATATAAGGAAACCACTTGGAGGTCTTATCACCTTATGTGATAACAACCTTGGTGAAAGTGTCTTTAAGAGATGACAATGAATTGCAGCCAGCCATCCGCACAAGCTAGCCCAGTGACACATTTTGTAGGCAATGCCCAGGGTTATAGTGGACAAAGGGGTTTGAGTTTTCTGTATAGTAAGCCAATGCAAAACCATTATGAATCATTACTTGGCCTCATCGGCCAACTCTGTTAACTGAGCCTTAGATGAGGCAGAAAACTGAAAAGTGCCTCTAAGAAATTGCCATTTGGCTTCTGAACCAACTTAAGGAAAAACTTGGACTTGGAAAACAGTTTGCAAACAGCATTCAATGAAAAGTCAGAGGTACAGGTTTTAGCATTTGGTTGGACATCCCTTGCTCCCTGAAAAAAAAAAAATCCTTTCCTCGGGTGGACTTTCTTGTCTTCAGTTCCACTGCTGCTAGGGAATCAGCTTCTCGAGGACCAAGAAGTTCTCTCACATTCACTACTGCTGTTGCTGTTGGGTAGGACCCAGTGAAACTTTCCCTTTGTTTAACTCAGGCCCCAGTAAATGAATGAGTGTTCTCCTGTAGCCCACACACAGAAATCACATGCTTCTGCACCAGCAGTATCAAACTCAAGTAGAAACAGGGGCCACTAATCAACACACAAGGGCTTCATGTTAACAATTTTAAAATGTAATGTTATCCATGTTCTATTGCATTTTTATTCATTTTGTTAAATATTTACCAGTTACATCTGATTCTAGCCATTTGGAATGTTTGACACCTCTGTGCTACAACCATTCTGCATCAGATTGAACAAGCATTTATTGAGTGTCTACCATGTACAGGGGGCAGCAAGGTGGCAGAGTGGACTGAGTGCCAGCCCTGGAGTCAGGAGGCCCTGAGTTCAGATTTGGCCTCAGACATTTACTAGCTGTGTGAACATGGGAAAGTCATTTAACCCTGTTTGCTTTCAGTTTCCTCATCTGTAAAACGAAGAAAAGGAAATGACAAACCACCCCACTATCTTTGCCAAAAAAATTCCAAAATCGGGTCATGGAGAGTCGGATTCAACAACTATATACAAGGCACTGGAGCTAAAAAGAAATGAAAATAATCCTTACCCTCAAATAACTTAGATTTTAACGATTTGCTATAAACATTAGCATACAATTAATTTATAATTACCTGAGCTTATTCATTCCAATATTTATTCATTCATATCAATTATCACGTAATGGCCTTACATGAACTTAACTCATATTTAGAAAAAATACATATCAGCACTGAAGTTGTCATACAAACTCAGCTTACTCTTCCTTATTTGTTCCAGTCATTGTTGACCCCCACCTTAAAGGTATCTTCTTTGTTTCTTCTTTAAATCCTTCAGTGTAAAGAAACTGGTTCCTCCCCATTTCCCCCAAAGACATTTTATACAGTGGTTTCATGTACAGTTTATGTAGTCCTCTACTACCAAGTCAACTGAGGCATGCTTTGTTGCAGCTTAATTATTACATCCTGTTTTTGAAAGCCCCAAATTCAATGCATTCAACCCTTGAAATTCAAATCTTTGCATCCTATTTTAACACAATTCACTAGCCATTTTTTATACTCGTCAAAAATTACCAGTGTTACCAAGCTTATTTGTGTCTGCTGTTGCTCAGCAGCTATGACTGATGGGGAGGGGAAGGAAAAGAGGTCCTGGAGCTCACTCCAAGCTGCAACAGTTCAATCACTCCTGTTCCTTTCACTGTCCAGAAGACTGGGCTACTCATCTGTGTTCTGAAACATCCTTCAATTTTTGTATCAGGGAGTACCCAGGCCCAGACCTCTGCGCTCTACTCTCAACTCCTGTATCACTTTTGCACTTCCCTTTCTCTTCTGCATCTCAATTGACCTCGCCATACATAATTTTGTCCATGGTCTTAAAGCCCCCTGTGTTTTTTTGTGACCAGTAGAGGAGGAAAGTACATCCAGAGCTCACTGGTGCCCAGTAAAATGTAAATGCAAATGGTAATTAGTATTTTGTAATTTTATAGATGACAGGAATGCTAATCACAGGTATATGGCCAGATGCTGGTTGGGTGGGGTACAGAAATCCTGATCAAGTATTCCTTGGCAGAGAAGCCACGCCAGCAGTTTTTTTTTTTTCTTTGATGGGGGGGGGTCCCTTTAAAATAAACATACGTATGTATACATACACACACACACACACGCACACACATACACATACACGTCTTTGCAGCCCCTCATTTGTGAAATGATCCAGGCAAGCCTTCAGAGAGATCAAAAGTAGTGGTTTGATAGACTAACTGGTCAGAATAATGAGAGAAATACCCCAGTGTCAGGAATATCAAACTAAAAAAAATAGTTGGGATTCATCTAGACAGAATTACTTTGCTTGTTTTCAGTTGTGGCTTTATGAAAGTCAATTAGGGGACTGGATGAATTGTAGAGACCTTGATTTCATGGCTGGGGAAGTTGGGAGGATGGGGAGAGGAGGGAGGTACAGAGCACAGGCAAGAGGAGACCTGTGATTGTGTAGGGACATGATTGCCGGTTAAAATCCCAAGATCTCAGATTTAGGAAGATGTTGGCATAGAGCAACAGTTATAAAAAGAGCACAATGTTTGTACCCACATGGCCTTTGGGACTGTATGGCAAATAATGTCCTAAACAACCCTAGACCACAGAGCAGTACACACCCTGGAAAGTTATAAAATTAAAAGTTGAATCAGGAGCTAGTTACAAATTAAGGCTCTCTGTTTACCTTCCTTTTTCCTAAGGAACCACTGTCTTTCTGCCCCAGTCACCCTCTAAAGGAAGATGAGTGGAGCTATGTGTCTTGGGAAAACAAGGCATGTTTGGGTTGGGCCTTTTAAAACCAACACCCACTGTCCTAAATCAGAGAACAGGGCTGAATTCTGGCTTCTTCCTTTTTTTGTAACACAATTTTGGGGAAAAACTTAATTCAGGGAGAGGCTCCAGGAACCTAGTTCAAGAGGCTCATTCTGGAAACTACCCAACATCCTTCAGGTCCCTGAGCTCCTAATGGACCTCAAGGGCTTTACTTTGTGTATCCTGAGAGATGCCTGCCGAATTGAACTAAACCTGGCTTCAGGAGTTAGGAAGCAGGGCTCATTTCATCAGGTAATGGATGATACTACCCTTCGGAAGGAATTGGGGATGATACTCCTAATTTCAGCTAAATGTATTGACCCCGACTTCACTTTAGGATAGCACATTGTCAGAATTATATAACTCTATTGCTGTCATCCTGTCCTTTGTACCCATTTATTCACCCTTAATATTGCTTAGCACAATATCACCTTTCTGTCACTGTTGAACACCAGCAATCCACCCAGGGCAATTTCTAGTCAATCCCTTGCAAATTCACTACTCACTACTCACCACACATTGTGGTGTTTTCTGGTTGTGAGGCGAGTTTAATTAGAAGACTTTTTGTCTCTCTGTAAGTTGGAACAGTATTCTTTCCCTCATTTCTCCCTCTCTGAGGCAATTGTCCTTAACATTTGGAGTTTCTAAGTCTTTGTTTTCCACGTGTGGTTTAGAACTGAAAAATAAGACAATTTTGACTAGATTATCCTTAAGGTCTGTTCTGGCTCTAAATCCTCTGATTTCAGACTTTTCCTTTATACTTACCAACTCCCCATAAATGCCATTGCCTAGCCTATAGGTTTATCAAAGCCAGGCACCGCATTGGCATACCTGATATAGAATTTCCTTTTGTAGTGGCTGACCATTCTCCTTGGAAAGCTGGACATTCAGGACTTTGGCTCCTGAGCCCTCTGATAGTGCAACAACAGCATCTCCCATACCTGGGGCACACGGGAAAGGAATTATGATTGGTGTAGGTTCCCTAATGCGTTCAAGGTTAGAGCAATGCTTTGCACATAGTAGGTGTTTAGTAAGCTATTTAGAGAATGAATGGATGAATGCAACTGTATCTCTGGGATGCAAGCAGAATATAAATACACATGATATTTACCATAGATAATTGACTGGATTCCAAAGTTAAGTAAAGGGGATTTTAAAATAATATACTGTTTTTTAGTTTTAAAAAATAAAATATTAAAGAACATTACCCACAGATTCCAATTTTTTGAAGAGAGCACTGGACTCGGCATCATAAAACCTAGGTTTGAGCCCTAGCTCTGCAGTAGCTGACTCTGTAGCACTGGCTATGTGGCCTTTGGTAATTCATTTCACTTGTCTGATCTCATTCAGTTACTTCACCTGGAAAATAAAGAGAGTGATACTTGGACTAGCCACCTTAAAGGATTGTTATGAAAATGAGGAAGCATAGTGTGTAGTGGATAGAGATCTAGCTGGGGTTCAGGTTCCACCGCTGACACGGATTGACTCTATGACCCTTGGCTTAACATTTCCAGTGGAGTCATGATCATCAGTGTGAGTTTTCTTTTACAAATCCTGATTTTAAACCATCCAAACCTTCTTATCCTCTACGCGTGATTTTCATGTCCTTCCATGAATCCTTTATATAAGCTTGTTAACCTTAGTGGTTATCACAGCCAGTCCATACGCTGATCCTCAACTAATATACCAGTGATCATCCAGCCTCTGCTTGAAGGCCTTAGAGATGGGGTGGGGGGAATCTAACACCCCTTGAGTCAGTCCATGCCACTTGGAACTCCCTGATTTAGAAACTTTCATCAATGTAAGTTGGCATCTTCTCTGCAATTTATGTCTCCCATGCCATGCTGCTATTATTCTACTCTTGGTTAGTTCTAACTGTTAGAAACTTTTCCCTAATTCAAGCCTAAATTAGCCTCCTTGCAGCTTCCACTTATTGCTCCTGGTTCATGTTTCTAGAATCAAATGAAAACAAATCTAATCCCACTTCCACACTTACTCTAATTCCATCCTTCAAATCCTTCCCCAATCCTCATGAGACATGGACTCTAGGTGCCCTTCAGCATCCTGGTTGCTATCCTCTGGACACTCTCAGTTCATCACTGTCCTTAAAATATGGTACCTAGAACTGAACACAACACTCCAGAAGAAATATGACAAGGGCAGATTCTGGAAGCTGTCCTTTTTTCAATTCAGTCCACTAAAACCCCTTGACATTTTTCAGACCAGTTGCTTTCTGGCCATGTACCATCATCTTGTACTTGTGAAACTGAGTTTTTGTGCCCAAATATTAAACTTTGCCTTGATCTTCTTTGAACTTCATCTTATTAGGTTTAGTACAGCACTGTAGACTGTCACCATCTTTTTAGCTCCTATCATCCCTCTCAGTTTTGTGTCACCTGCGGTTGGATAGGTATATCTTTTGTGTCCTTATCCAAGTCTCTGATAAAAATTCCAAACAGCACAAAGCTAAACACAAATCCTTCGGGGCACTCCAGTAAGTACTTCCTGCCGTGGTGACATTGAACCCAGGTTGTCTACTTTTTGAGTCTAGCCATCCAACCAGTTCTTTTATTATTTTATTTTCATATTATTATTACATTTTATTATTATTATTATTTTATTATCATCCTGTCCACATCTTCTCAATGATGTAATTTATCAAAATCTTTACTAAAAGTCTAGGTAAACTGTATCTATATTATTTCTCTCATTTAGTCATTTGGTAATGCTAAAAAATGAAATAAGGTTAGTATAACAATTCCTGATCTTTGTGTCTTGCTGTCTTGCTGGCTCTTTCTAATCCCCATTTCCCTTCCCAAGCTGTTCACCAACCATTTCTTTAAAATAGGCCTGTTATAAAATGTTCCCAGGAATCAAAGGCAAGCTCACCAACCTATTGTCTTCAGACTCTGTTCTCTTCCATTTTTTGAGAACTGGGATATTTGCCCTTACCTGGTACTTCTCCCATTTCCCTCAGTCTTCCAAATAATACCGATGGTACTAGAGTATGTAATTCATCTGGGCACCAGCTAACCTGAATTCATTGAAGTCACGAAGGCGCTTTACTGATCTTGGGTACCCATTCCCCTAAAGCCATTTTTTGTCCAGTCATTTCCTGGATGAAAGTCATTTTCCTTAGCGGGGAGCAGAAATAAACTATGATTTAAGAAGCTTTGCCTTCTCTCTGGTGTCTGTTATATTATTGTTTTGTTACTCCCAAGCAAAGATCCTCTCCTTCCTTTGATCTTTCTTTTTCTCCTAAAATGTCTTTAACACACATACACGCACACACACACACACACACACACACACACACAACCTCACCCTTTTTGTTGTCCCTAGCTTCCTTCAACAGTTCATTCTGATATTCATTCTGTGTTTGTTGCCTGGCCCTCCTTCCATCTTCTGTACATTTCTTTTTAAAATCAGCATTGGCTAGTGAGTTCCCTGCATATCCACACAGGTCTCTTCAGATAAATCATATTTTTCTCTCCTCACTGGAATCATTTCCCTTTACATCTTTAGGATTTCATTTCTGAGCATTTCTCATCCTTCCCTGGGCAGTCTTCGGGGATAGCAGTTTAGTTGATGAGACCCTACCCATCCTTTCCAAATCCTTGGATTTCCTGAAGTCTTGCTGGAATGAATGAAAAGAGTTTAGTAAGCCTTTACCATGTGCAGCCACCATACTGAGTGCTGGGGACAGTCCCTGGGCTCAAGGAGGTCACATTCTAATTGGGGAAACTACACATAGAAGAGGGCAGTGAGGTGGCACCATAGTGCACATACCCCAGGCCTGCAATCTGGAAGATGTCTTCCTGAGTTCAAATCTGGCCTTAGACACTTACTATCTGTGTGACCCTGGGCAAGTCACTTAACCCTGTTTGCCTCTGTTTTGTCGTCTATAAAATGAGCCAGAGAAGGAAATGGCAAACCACTCCAGTATCTTTGCCAAGAAAATTCCAAATGGGGTCATGGAGAGTTGGATACAACTAAAAATGACTGAACAACAACACACACGTATAAGAGAGTTCAGTAGATGATAGGATGCTTCAGCATGTCAGATGGAAGTGCCTGGAAGTCTGAAGAAATTAACAGCAGGTCAGATGAGAAAGCCCAGAGAAGCTTAGGATGCAGTGGTAGGGCATATGATAAGGCCTGGTGGTCATCTCCCCAGAAGGATTGTGGTCAGTGAATCTCATCTCATCTTACCATTCTGAACTGTCACGTAGTACTTCCTGCTTCAAAGGAGTCAGGGTGTCTTCTGGCTTAAAGGAGGGGCAAAGGTACCTCCCTAGCTTCAGCTTTTCCCACATGGAACCCCTGGAATTTCCTCTCTTCTGTAAAATCTAGGAGAGAGCAGTCTTCTCTATAAAGTTCCCTTCATTTATTTCTACCTCAGCAACCAGTTCTTCTCTGTTGATTAGAACCAGATCCGGAACAGAATTTATTGTTGTTGGTTCTTCTGCCTTTTGAAGGAAGAAATTATCATTAAGACAAGTCAAGGAGTTATTAGCTGTTCTGATTGTGAATTCCAGCAGATGTCTAGATAATCAAAAGGCTTATGATCCTATTTCCCAAACTTCTCATTTCAATAGTCAGTAGTCAATAAACATTTATTAAGCTCCTACTATGTGCCAGGCCAGTACTGCTAAGCTCTAAGGTTATAAATAAGAAAAAGAAAGACAGTACCCACTCACCCAAGGAGCTACAATCTAATAGGGAAGTATAATACACAAAAGGAAGCTAAAAACGGGATGAAGCTATCTCATTTGGGGGCATGATGTTAGTGGAGTTGAAGCTGAGCAGATCGGCTTAACGTAAATGAAGTTATCTAGAAAAATCCGAATCTTCTATAATAGGAAGCCTCGAGAGTTCATTGCTCTGCCTTCCAGTCCTCTCTAGTCAGAGAGAAAAAGTACTGAGGGTGTTTGTTATGGGATCAAAGCTGGATGATCTCCAAGATGAAATTTCAGGTGAAGAGCTTATCATGGGGGAGGCATGATGTTCAGCAGAGCAACTGATCGTGAATCTATTTCCTGTATCCGTTGAGGTGGTCTGTGGCATATTTAAATGACAAAATCACTTCTGTTTTTCTCTTTTGACCTTCATCCAAAAGCCGTTCACCATGTTGGCCTTTTCCTCTGCTCCCTGGATTTCCTCAGAGACTTTCTTAAAACACAGTGCTACTCCACACTTCACCTTTCAACTAGTCTTTTTCTTTTGAATAAGGTATTTAGAACTATATTCCCATCATGCGTTTCAGACCACCAAACATCAGTGATACCTGAGGGTCAAATTTCCCTCCTTGCTTTATAACCTGCAGTTCATCTTTCTTGATGCCTAAACTTTGGGCATTTGTGTATAGACATTTAAGGTTGTGGATTTTCCTATTGGCTCTTTTCTTATGGACTTCTTGTATTCTCCTGGGTTCCCAAACTGCTATTTTCCTTCTCCCTTCCTTTTAGTCTAAAGCCCTTTCAACTAGACTTGAAAGACTTGAGGAAAACACATTTTCTTGCCACAAACCTCTCATTCTTATGTCTTAAGCTGTGGTCCAAAAGTCCAAATCCCATTCTGAACCAGTTGTTCACTTGCCAAATCTATCTTTCTCTTCTGTTCACTTTGCCTTCAATGGGCAGTGGTCATGCCCTTGTGGTCTTCAGTTTCTTGATAAAGATTTCATAATCTTTGACAATACTTTTTAGGTTTCTTCTGGCAATGTTATTTATGCCTACTTGAATCATCAAAAGTGGATAGTTGGGGCAACTAGGTGGCACAGTGGATAGAGTATTAGCCCTGGAGTCAGGAGGACCTGAGTTCAAATCTAGCCTCAGACACTGATTAGCTGTGTGACCCTGGGCAAGTCACTTAACCCCATTGCCTACACCTCCAAACCTCACCCCCCCAAAAAAAGTGGATAGTTGTCATTCATTTTTATCTTTGAGAGGTTCTGTCATAGTTTGGATACATTCCACTGGAAGACAGCAGGTTGTTATCAGGTTGACAAATAGCTGCTTCAGTATACCTCCTCCTCTTCCTCCTCCTCCTCCTACTCTCTTCTTTCTTCTTTCTCTGAACTTTACTGGATGACCTCTTAACCTTTTGGTGTGGCCCTACTATATCATACTTTGAAGGACAAACAATTTCATTGTCCTTAGGGCATCTGACTAACTCTTCTTACTAGCTTCACGCCTGTTTATAAGTTCTAAATATACAACTTCCCTTTTCCTTCTCTTTCTCTTCTGTATAATACTCTTCTACTCTCCCACTGCCTGACAAGGATCAGTTCCATCTTCCTTTACCTCAAGTCCTTTTCCCCCCACCCACCCCCGCCCCCACTGAAGCTTCATTTCTGTTTCTTTTAGGAATCATTTGTTGTCCCAGTAGCTGGGGAGAGGCACTTCCTTAGTTCTATTTTTTAAATTACTTGTGAGTATTCGCACCTCAACCCTAACTATCTGGATAAAAAATTTTAGAGGCATTTACCACTTCTTAATAGCCTGATAATCCCACCCAACCCTCTTATTTTCAGCAGTTCCACAGACACACCCCTTCTTTTCTACTTTGCACCAAGCATATCTATTTGGCCAGTTTTGCCCGCTCACTAATCCATTCTATCTCTTGCGTTTAGACCTCCTGTTCTTTCACGTACCTTTTCTTATTTATCCAGCATTGTCTCACCAACCAACTACCTTCTGCTTTTCCTTTATTAGCCTTTCTCCAGGTTATTACTCCTTACTCATCCTTGGATCTCTTATGCCTTTCATTTTTCCTTGAGTCTGTTTGTTCTCTATCTTCTTTCACAGAACCCACAAATAGAATCTGAACCGGTATCTGAACCTGGAGCTTGTTCTCCTTCAAATTCTTCTTATTGTCTTTCGAAGTTGTCCAAATTCCCCCTCCCACATTCTGCTTTTGTCCTTCTTCGCTAATCCAAATCTCTCTACATTCTACATTGTATTGTTATAGTTTTGTACACACATATAATATTCTCTGTAAGAGTTGTCCAATTTCATATTTTTATCCCCTGTATCTTCCACAGAGCCTCGATTCTGATAAGTGTGTTTAATTGAATTGCTTGTTTGTTGAATTAAATTGGAGTCAGGCAACCTAGGTTTTACATATAGTTTTTCCATGAACTCAGTGCCAGATTGTGGAGGGCCTTGGATGCCAGGCAAAGGATATTGGTTGGCAACAGGGAGCTTCTGAAGATTTTTTGAGCCTATGTAGTGACATGACCCAAATCTTGGACCAATTAGTGCAAAGTCTAGGGATAGTTAAAAAGGAACTTTTTAACAATTAGAGCTATCCAGTAATGGAATATATTGCCTCATAAGGTAGTGAGTTTCCCATCATGGGTAGTGTTTAAGCAGGTGGTGCATGAACTTCAGTCAGAGATATTATAGAGAAGATAGTGATATCAGGTTGGAGGTTCCAACTCTTAAAATGCTATGAATGTAAGGGGGAGAGCATGCAAAAAATCTGACAGTGAGATGGGATTTTTAATCAGGGAAAGTGCCTTGGAAGAGGAACACTTTGAGTTAGTTGTGCGGGGAGGGCATGAGCTAGAGCAGAGGAAGTGGAATGAGTTTAGGAAACACATTTTATTCTCCAGAATCTCCATTCTGTTTCACAGAAGAAAGGGAGACTTCTTGGTCTGGTAGGAGCAGTAGAAGGTCATCTCTTCCATTCCCCAGTTTTAAAGGAGTCCCTAATTCACCTCAAAGACAATAGTCAGACCTCTCCTGTCTCTAAGGGTATTGCTATCTTCAAATTGTGAAGGAGAGGGGCTAGAGGGGAGAGAGATTCAGTCTAGGCTTCTGCTCAGGTGTTGTGCCCAATGGATGGCTGAGTGTGAGGCTTCTAGCAATGTTATCACTGTCCTTACAAACAGGGAGACTGAGTCCCAAAGAGGTTAGGTGAATTACCTAAGGTCACACAAATAGTAACTATTAGTATTAAAATGCAGATCCCCTGACTCCACTTCTTTTTACCACATCATGCTGCTTCTCCAGTCCCAAGGGTTAACTGTTAATTCAAGTCATAAATAAGTTCCATTCTAGATTCGATAATGTCAGCTGCTATAGACATAAAAGGCTAAATGAACTTTTTAACACTCTCCACCCATTTGGTTGCTCCTGTAGCTTTGTAGAATTTTTCTTTATAATTTGGATTAAAGTAAAGCTTGCACTGTTTTAAAAATTAGAAGAAAAACAGATCAAATACATTTCATAGCTATGCAATGGGAGAAATTTTTTTGGAGGAGGGAAAGCAGGGCAATTAGGGTCAAATGACTTGCCCAAGGTCACACAGCTAGTAAGTATGTCAAGTGTCTGAGGCCGAATTTGAACCCAGGTCCTCCTGTCTCCAGGGCTGGTGCTCTATTCACTGTGCCACCTAGCTGCCTTACTATGGGAGAATTTTTAACCAAATAAGGAATAGAGGTAATCACAAAAGATAGATGATTTTAATTAGATGAAATAGAAAAGTTGCAATAACAAAATCATTGTGATTAGGATGAGAAGAAAAGCTATTTATTGGGGACTATATTCACATTAGGTATCTCTGATAAGGGTCTGATGCCCAAAATATATAGGATATTAACACAAATACTGCACAGGAGCAAGAGCTTTTCCCCAGTGGTTAAGTGGTCAGAGGATTTGAACAGTTCTCAAAAAAAGAATTGCAAACTATTAACTATCATATGAAAGACTGGCCCAAATCACTGATAATAAGAAATGCACATCAAAACTCTGAGCTGTCATCTTACAGCCAGCAAAATGGCAAAAATAACAAAAGATAGGTCTGATCAATATTAGGCTGAGGAGAATCAGACACATTAATACACTGATGATGGAGCTGTGAGTTGGTCCAACCATTATGGAAAGCAATTTGGAAATGGGGCTAAGAAAGTTACTAAAATGTCCCATCCTTTTACCCACAGAGTTCATTGCTGATCATACACCTCAGGAAGGTAAGAGATAGAAATAAAGGCCTCATAGACACCAAAATATCCCCAGCAGGACTTTTGTGGTAGCAAAGACCTGAGAACAAAGGAGATACCCATAGATTAGGAAATGGCTAAACAAATTTTGGTATAGGAATATAACAGAATACTAAAATATCATTAGAAATTATGACTACCAAAAGTTCATAGAGATTAGGAATTATCATTTAAACTGATGCAAAGTGAAGTAAGCAAGACAAATGAAGATAATATTCATAATGACTAAACAATGAAAATAGAAAGAACCAAAACTTAAAGGTGTATAATTATAGTTAGCAAGCTTACTCCTAACAATGGTGACAAAATGCATCTACCCGCCTTCATTGGAGAAGTGGGGGACTATGAGTATGGAACATTGTATATACTGTCAGACTCAGTTGTTGTGCTGGTTAATTTTTCTGAACTGTCCTTTTTCTGTTTTTTCTTTATTCTTTGGTAAAAGATGACTCAGATCAGTCTGGAGTTCAGGTTTGAGATTGGAATGAAGTGAGAAACTCTTAGATCATCTGAGAGTTAACAAAAGGAAGTTTATTTAGTCATAGCAAGAAAAGAATCTTGAACAAGGTTAGAGCTTTGGTTCAGATAGACGCAGCCACCTTCATCTCTATACAAAAAAAAATGTGATTATCAGGATATAGTTAGCATTCTGTGATGGCTCAAATGGCAGTGAGACATCCACCAAGATTGACGGGCACTGGTCTCTTTTATGCCTGAAACTGCATAGGTCCTAGAACCTTAGGCTGGGCATGATTACAGTACCTATGAAGGAAAAGTTAGCCTAGCCTTCCTGGCTAGAGCCCTAAGACAGGGCTCTAGGAAATACTCTACAAGGGATGGCTTGTGGTGGTAAGGGATAGATGCATTTGAAAATGAAGGTGATATAAAAACAAGTTATCAATTTTTTAAAAGGGAAAAAACATTCAGGCTGAGTAAACCTTTGATGGAAATTGAGAAGGTGCTTCTCAGCCCTAGGGGACAAAAGTAAGGTTCTCATTATGTACTTGGTCTATCCCTCACTAAAGTCTCAAGGGCATCAGAAACCAGGAAGCATTGGAAACAAGGAAGGTGTTCATAGTGCCTATATTATGCCTGTCAAGAATCCTTATATTCTTTTGCTTTGTTTTTGGAGGAAATCAAGGTTAAGTGACTTGCCCAGGGTCACACAGCTAATAAGTGTCTGAGGCCGGATTTGAACTCAGGTCCTCCTGATTCCAAGCCATGTGCATTGTACAACCTAGCTGAATCCTTATATTCAAGACTGCTCAGATGATACCTCTATCTACACCTATATTTTTCCATGAAGCCAAGCTTCTCCTCCTTATCAAATTACTACGTATAGAATGTTCTCTTATCTGAATATTCATTATTGAGTTCCCATAGTTGCCTGGCTGCATTTTGTATTGGTATAGACTGATCATTTGTTTTCTGGGCTGTTGATTTTTAAAAACATTTTTATTGATGCCTTTGGTTTTTCCGTAATAGCCATTTTAATACAACTATTCTCAAAGGAAAACTTGAAGAAAAACATCCAATACAGAAAGTCTGGTGATGTGTGCAATATTCTTTCTACTTGTTTGCTTAATGAAAGAAGGCACATTTCATTATCCCTTCATAGGGACTTTAATCGGCTTTTCCCCTACTCACGTGTTTAACATTTTATTAATCTTTTTGCTTTACACTATAGTCATTTACTGTGGATACCATTCTCTTTGTTCTGCTTTTTTCAGTCTTCATCAGTTCTTACAAATCTAACCACCCTCTATTCGCTAAACTCTCATATAGCTATCATTTCTTATTTTCCAACAGTATTTTGGTATATTATACCATGGATTTTTTTTTTCCAGCCATGCCCTAATCCATGGATACCCACCTTATTTCAAGTTCTGTAATATCACAAAAAAGTACCGTTGTGAATATTTTGATGTATATTAGACTGTTGTTGTTGTCTTTGACTTGCTTCGGGTATATACCCCAATATGGGACAGTGGGTATGTATGACTTTTAAAAATAGTCACCTTTCTTAAATAATTTAAATTGCCAGTGTTACAAAACCACAGACTGTGCTGTTCAAACTTCATTTTACTAGTTAAGAACAATAAGTATACATCTAAAAGAGGATAAAAAAAATTGAAATCTAGCATGGTTAGGCTACCATCAACTCCATCAATGCAACTGCTACCACTTTTGTTTTCTTTGCCAATCAGACCTGTGCTTCCATTAGTATAAGGAATTCCCATTAAGGAGAGTCCCTCTGTTAGTGTGGATCAGCAAATGTCCAACTTAATAGTCTTATTAAGAGAGTTACCTAGGACTCTGACAGTTTACATGGCATCTTACTGTGTATCGGAAGTGGGTTTTCTTGGCTCTCTACCAGCCAAACTTCCACTCCGTAAGGTTATGTAGGGAAGTAAAAGTTCACATAATGTGTAAATACTCACTAACGAAGTTAACACTTATGAAGTTAGCCCCTACTCAAATATCGGTCTTAGTCAACACTAGATGGTATCCAGGTTCATGTCCACCCTTCATAACCTAGCCCTTTCCTACCTTTCCTGTTTTTTATACCATGTAGTCTTCATTCCAATGACACTGGCCTCCTTGCTATTCCATGAACAGGATAATCCATCTCTCAGCTCCTGTTTTTTTTCCTACTTGCCCTCATTCAATGTCTAGAATTTTCTTCATCTATCTACTGGTTTCCCTGGCTTTCTTCAAGTCAACTAAAATCTATCTTTTGCCAGAAGCCTTTCTCAACCTCTCAATCCTATTGCCTTCCCTTTTAAAATTATTTCCTATTTATCCTATATATAGCTTGTTTGTATAGATTTGTTTGTTTGTGGTCTCCACTATTAGATTGTCAGCTCCTTGAGGGCAGAAACTATATTTCACTTCTTTTTGTGTTCCTGGCACTTAGCACAGTGCCTGCCTAGCACATAGTAAGTGCTTAATAAATGTTTATTGACAATCAACTGACCAAATACATCCTGAAATTCTTTGGGTCAGTCTCTAGCCAGTTTTCTGATTCATATCCCATTGAACACAGGCAAACCAAATTCAATGAGGAGTGGACTGGAGGGTGATGAGGGAAGGGGAGCACTTTGGTCATAGACTTTTCCCTCACTTCTCCCACCCTCCCCTCTCCATTTGACTGGTAGAGGGTCTTGTGAGCTTCAAAGGATCCTCAGGATTTTAAATTTCTCTTGGCAGTGTCTTCGCTGGGAACCAATTGTGACCTTCTGCTGGAATCTATGCCAGATGCTCAAATAACTTGGTTCTAAACCCGTCTTCTTATTTATAGATGAGTCACAAGGCATGACTAAGTTTCCTCAGCCTATTTGAATACTTGGGGTCAATGTCACTCCTTTTACTGCAGCTATATTCCTCACTTAATCTAATATTTTATTGATAATTGTTTTTCAATTGTCTTATCACTTTAAGTGGTGGGGCAACTTGCTTTACTCAGCCAAATCTACTTTTACATTTAGTTTGTTTATTCAAGATGAAGTCCTCAACAGAACCATATTTTCACTATTTACTCTGAAAGATTAATTCCCCAGTTTTAACTGGATTCACTTTAAGTGGCTTCTTCAGATACCAATGGTTCCCAGATGAGAAGAACTTCTTGCATTATATTTATCTATGTATATATTGGAATTCCTACCCAGTCTTCCAGTAGAATGAAAGTTCCCTCAGGCCTGGCACTGTCTTTTTTCCTGTTTGTACCCCTCCCCCAGCACTCAGCACAGTGTGGGTGCTTAATTTTTGTTGTTTTGATTCGAAGGCATTTTAGATTCCAACCTAGTCAACGACTTTCATTTAAAGAGGAGGCAACTGAGGAAGGGGGATTGGTTTGGTGAGTGCGGGTGGTGAAACAACACATTTGGAATTTAAACCCGGGTCCTCCTACTTTCGGCGCTCTTAACACACACCACTAGTGGCTTGTTTCTTCTAGCTGCTGGGAATGGTGGGGGCGGGGAGAAGGCCAGATGGACGCGTTTTGATGGCCAAGAAGGGAAGAGGATTAGGGATTTAGGTCTTAGAGATCTAGTCCAAAGATGGAAACTGAGGTCCAGAAATTTAAAGGCCTCGAGGAGTGGGAGGTGGGGGGTGGGAATGGCCAGGGGAGGAGGGTGTCGGGTGTATGTATGTGTGTGTGTGTGTATGTGTGTGTGCTGATGCTGAACTGCGTTTCAGAGGGAAATGCACGCAATTGAGCAAGACGATCCCTAGGGCGAGGCACCACTAGCTGGCCTGGGGAAGATCGTGCAACCCTAGCAGACACAGCACTGTGCACAGAGTGCACGCGTATGTGTACGTGCCTGTGTGTGTGCAAAGTGCGTGACACGAGTCCCCTCACCCTGCGATATGTCAGCTCAACTCCGGACTCTGGGTCCACAAAACTAAGAAGTTGGGGAGGGTAGAGAGGGGGTATGGACATGGACACTGGAACCCCGACTTTCGCTCCATAGGGTTAAAGAAAGCAGCGAGAGATCTCAGTGTCTCTAAAGTCTGCGCTCTGCCTGTTCAACTCTGGCCTCCGGGTCCGAGCATCCCGGGTCCACCAAACAAACTGGAAGGTTGGGCCGGGATGGCTGGGGGCGGGTGGGGGGAGAGAACACGGGTATAGGGGAAGTAGGAGTGGCCATGGAAATTGCTGGGCCAGCAGATGTTCATGCGTGTGTGTGTGTGTGTGTGTGCCTTTGAAATTGTTAGACACTTTCACTTCTCTCTTCCTACTTCGGTCTAAATGTTTGTCGGGCTTTTCGGCTGAGCTACTAGACTTTGTCGTCAGATGTGTCTCCCGGGACTATGTTTATGGCCCTTCCTCTATTGTCTCTACATGGCTGGGTTGGGGGTAGGAGAGCCTGTAATGGACTAATGGGTCTGAGTCACCTGCTGTCAATCATTAATCAGACTTGCTTTTGTGGGGTGCGCTTAGTCTTCCATCGATGTTTGTGGTGCTTGCACACTACCTTCCAAGTATGGGATTATAGGACCCCATGTTCAGAGCTGGAAAAGAGACCTTAAGTGGACCTCTAATCCAGCCCTTCTCATGTTTACAAATGAGGAGCCCACCACCCAGAGAGGTTGTGACTTGACTGAGGTCCCACAAGTAGTAGCAAGTCTTCTGATTCCAGAGTCAGTGAGTTGATTGCTGTTATACGCTGCCTGGACAATTTTCCCATTTCACAGAGAATAGTCTAATGTGGATACAGGGACCTGGGTCCAGTGCTTAGTTCCAACTGCTCACTTAGCTGTGTGACTAAGTCTATCCAAGTGTATAAAGTAATCACCTCTAATTAAGATCAGTAAGAAACTTTTTCTGTTCTTCCATGTATATGGAAATGCTGGTTTTATTTGTGTTTTTTGCTAAATTTGGTATAAAAATACTGGAAAAAAATTGAGAAAACACTGTAACAGCTTCTTGGCTTTCCATTTTGAGGAAGTGTGGCTGGTAGAGAGTTTAACTCACTCCCATTTAACAAAGAGGGGAATGAAGTTACAGAGAGATCTGTCACTAGCAAAGGAAACATTGAACCAAGGCTCCCATACCCAAATTTAGACAACTATCAAGTTTTTGGAGATCCTTCAAGCTCTGATCCTCTATAAGAAACAAATCACACTTCCCAGTATTACGGTCAAGGAGATAGGTGTCTATTATCCCTTTTCAAGGCCAAACCCAAAGGTGAAGCTCAAGTGTATTAGATTTGTCCTCAAGGTGATGTTAATTGGGTACCCCTCGGGGCTTTGTTGTTGTTCAGTTGTGTCTGACTCTTCACAACCCCCAGTGACCATATCATCTGTGAGATTTTCTTGGCCAAGATACTAGAGTGGTCTGCCATTTCTCCTCATCATTGCTATGACCCTGACCTTCCCTGTGGTGCTAATAGGGAAATAAATACTCAGAATAAGATGAGTTCCCATTTTGTCAAAGAATTAATGGATTCCATAGGATCACAGACAAAGGGCTGGAAGACTTCAGAGATCATCTAGCCCTTACCCCTTCATTTTACAGCCTATGAAACTGAGGCCCAAGGACATTAAATGACTTGCCCAAAGTCACTTAGACTATAAGTCACCTTGTCCAGGGAGTTTTAACACTTGTTTAGAAGACAATTGAGGGAAATAGGAGTTTACTAGACTTAGGCCATGCTTTTTATTTTGCACATTTCTATTTTGCATATCATATTATCTTTGTTATTATATATATTATATACATTAACTTCCAGATTATCTACAGAGCATATTTAACCCTTTTGTTGTTGTTCAGTCATTTCAGTAGTGTTGGACTCTTCATGACCCCATTTGGAGTTTTCTTGGCAAAGATAGTGGAGTGGTTTGCCATTTACTTCTCCAAGTCATTTTACAGATGAGGAAACTGAGGCAAACAGGGTCAAGTGTCTGGGTACACATACTGAGGCCAGATTTGAATTCAGATCTTCCTGACTCCAGGAATGCTCTATTCCACATCACCACCTAGATGACCTCATATTTAACCCTAAACTAGTGCACATCTGGGAAGTCTATTTTCACTATCATTCAGTGTATGCTGAAGGAAGACATTCATTTTAGTATCAGCCTGAGAAAATTATTCTTTTTTTTTTTTAACTGAGCAAAATATTCTTCAGTAAAAGTCTAGACCATAGTGTTTGAACTTGGAGAAACTTTAGAGATCATACCTCCTCCTGGCCCCAACTTCAAGACCGTGCCCCTTCTACTGCTGGCTCATGCTCGAGCTTCCCTCAGAGCCTGGGGCCTCCCTACTCTAGGACAGCCTTTCTTTCACCCTCTCGGCATTCTGTCTACTGGATGTTTCATACAGGATGTCTGTAGTCTTCTCAAAACTATAACTCTATCTTTCCCCTCCAAACCCAGGACCCCTCTTCTGAACTACCATGGCCAAGGTCACCCTCATTCTTCCAGTTGCCTAGGTTGACGACCTCGGTGGCACCCTTGACTGCTCACTCTCACTCACCTTACATACACATTCAGTTGTCAAGTCTTGACCTTTCTGCCTCCATATTTATCTATTTGTCATTTAAAGCTTTTCATAGTCTGGCCCTTCCTTATGCTTTCAGTCTTCCTGTGAATTACTTCCTTGTAGTCATTCTAGGGGCAGCTAGATGGCAGAGTGGATAACTGTAACGTAAGAGACAGTACATACATATACAAATATATGCAGGAGACATACAAAGTAGATACCACCTTAGAAAGGAAAGCACTAATAGCTGGGGAAGGCTGAGACTGAGAAAGGCCTCTTAAAGGAGGTGACATTTAAGCTAAGGCTTGAAGCCAAGTCATGGATTCTACAAGGCAGAAGCGAGGAGGGAGTGCATTCCAGGCAGGGGGTGCCCTGTGCAAAGGGATAAAGGTAGAAGATAGTGTATCATTGATGAGGTACACCAAATAGTCTACCACAACTGGACTATAGAATGACTATTTGGTGTCGTTTAGTCATTTTTTCAGTTCTATCTGACTCTTTGTGTGACCCCATTTGGAGTTTTCTTAGCAAAGATACTACAGTGGTTTGCCATTTCCTTTTCTAGTTCATTTTACAGATGAGGAAGCTGAGGCAAACAGGGTTAAGTGACTTGCTCAGGGTTATACAGCTAGGAAGTATCTGAGGTCAGATTTTGATTTAGAAAGATACGTCTTGGGGCAGCTAGGTGCCGCAGTGAGTAGAGTACTGGCCCAGGAGTCAGGAGGACCTGAATTAAAATTTGGCCTCAGATATTTGACACACTTAGTAGCTGTGTGACCTTGGGCAAGTCACTTAACCCGAATTGCTCTGCCTTCCCCCCTCCAAAAGAAAAAGAAAAGAAAGATGTGTCTTCCTGACTTCAGGCCCAGCATTCTATCCAAGTGCCACCTAGCTGCCTACCTTCTGCTATCATAATGAGTTATTTGGATAGTGTAAGTCAGATAGGAAAGTAGTAGCTTATCTGAGAGCTTTGAAGATTTTTTTTGCATCCCAGAGGGATTCTGTAAGGGCATGTATAGAACCCTTTTGGAGAAAGGGATTTTACCAGAATGTTAAGTTGTTATCTTGATGACAACTCAATTTTAATTCCCTTCCAAAAGCAACTATAATGTTTTGGGGGTTTTCTCTCTGAGTCTTTTGCATCTTCTCCATTTTCCATTTGGTGAAATAAAGGTTGTCCTCTATCCGATATGCATTTATTGCCTTAAGGACTTGTATAGGAGCTGGGGACCCATCTTTCCCCCCAAAACTTTTCCCCTCATCTTCCCTATTATGGAGTATTTTGCCATCTTCCTAGTCACCACTTTCCTTCATCCTACATATCCTTTCTGTTTTCAAATCTTGTAGTTTTCTACCATCACTATGTATTTCCTGTATGTTCCCTTTTTTCTACTCAAATACCTACCCTCTTATTTCAGAACTTCATTACCTTTTACCTCTGTGGCTCATTGTTTAGATTTTGATGGCCTAGAATGAGTATGAAGAACAATTATTTTCTGTTCTGGCTTTGAGGGTCTTTCCCATCAGATTGATACTTTTGTGATGGTAAATTAGGCCATCTTTTGTCTCAATTCTTACCCAGCCTATAGTCACTGAATGGGTGTTGCCTCAAATAAACAGAAACCTTGGAAGCACCTTAATTTAGAAAGGTCAAGGTCACCCACTACATCCTGGGCCAAGGCCACCCATCTTGCCTTTGTGTTGCCATTGGACTTTGATGACTCTGGAGGAAAGGGTGAGGCTAATGACCTTTGTGCAGCTCTTCCTCACTTAAATCCAATTCATTCTCAAGTCAAGACAAGACACTTCTTTGGTTCTCTTCCTGAAGGAAAGGCAAACAGCAACATCTTGACCTTCAAATTGATCTCCCTCATCAAGTCTCTTCCCTGAGCCATCCTGCACTCAGAAGCCTAGTTCATTTTCCTAATATATTAATCAAATATAAATTCCTCTGTTTGGCATTTACAGCTCTTCATAATCAAGACCCTTCTTGATTTTCCGGTCTTCTGGGAGACACTTCACATTCTCTGTATTCTAACTACACTGGTGTACTTGCTTGTTCCTTGAACAGGACGAACCATCTATTGATTCTGGGCTTTGGTACTACCTGCTTTCCCCTGTCCTCCCACTGCTCATAAATAGAATGCTATCATCTCTCCCCACTTCAACCTCTTAGCTTCATTTATGGCTTCATTATGGCTTCATTTAAAGACTCATTTTGTGTCCCACCTTCTGCAGGAGGTCTTTCTTTATCCCCCTAGTTGCTAGTGCCTTCTCTGAGATCACCTTCAGTCTGTATGGATCTTGTTTTTCTTGTGTTTGTCTCATTATCTTCAGGGCCGCTAGGTGGTGCAGTAGATATAGGCCTGGAGTCAGGAAGACTTAACTTCCTGAGTTCAAATGTGGCCTCAGACACTTACTATCTGTGTGACCCTGGGCAGGTCACTTAACCTTGTTTACCTCACTTTCCTTATCTGTAAAATGAGCTAGAGAAGGAAATGGCAAACCCCTCCAGTACCTTTGCCAAGAAAACCCCAAATGGAGCAAGGAAGAATTGGGCATGACAAACAATTGAACATGCAAAAATCTAGTTATTTATATGTTGCCTCCCCAAGCTAGAATGAATGAGCTTCTTGAGGGTAGGGACTGCTTTTGCTTTCCTTTGTATCCCTAGTACTTAGTACCTAGTACACCATGCCTGGCACGTAGTAGGCGCTTAATAGAGCTTTTCTTTCTTACATGAACTGATGCTGAGTGAAGTGAGCAGAACCAGGAGAACATTATACACAGTTTGTGTGATTATCAACTGTGATAGACTTAGCTCTTCTCAGTAATGCAATGATCTAAGACAATTCCAAGGGACTCATGACGGAAAAATGCTATCCTTATCCAAAGAAAGAACTGTGGAGTCTGAATGCCGATCGAAAAATACTATTTTCTCTTTTTTTTTTTCTCTTTCTTGTGGTTTTTCTCTTTGGTTCTGATTCTTCTTTCACAACATGACTAATGTGGAAATATGTTTGATAGGATTGTACATATATAACCTATATCAGATTACATGCTGTCTTGGGGAGGATGGAGGAGAGAGGGGAAATTTGGAACTCAAAATCTTATAAAAGTGAATGTTGAAAACTAAAAATAAATTTAAAACTTGAACTTTTCTTACCGACTGGCCCTTCTACTGGCATTTGTGGAAACCTAGACACAATTATATTTAGGGTAAATGCTGTATTTTGGTTTAATGAACTAAAGAGATATTCATCTTTTGAGTTGGCTTTCAAGATCAGACTTAGTCTATATTAGGGAACAGGAAATGTCTGGGTCAGAGATTACACTTGGACTTGTATTAACTACATCAGAGGATTGTTTGGGGAAAAGCACATTTCTGAAGAGTAGTAGTTTCAGAATCTACGATTTAATTGCTGTGCAGGTGCAGATCCTTTTATGCTTCAGTAAATGGTCTTCATGAGTTTCTGTGGTTGAAAAATAATTCATCGCTGATTGGGCTTCTGATGATTGGAAGTCTGCTCATTTTGCAGTTGATAAAACTGAAGCCTAGGGACATGAAGTGATTTGTTTAATGCCATGGTTAATAAGTAGCAGAGATGGGATTTGAATGCAGGTCTTCTGATTCCAAACCCAGTGTTCTTTCCGTTACACCAATTTGCTCCCATAGTTGCTTAATAAGTGATGTGTTGAACAGCTAGTATAGAAAATCATGGGGCAGCCGTGTAGGGCAGTGGATAGAGGGTTGTGCCTGGAGTCAAGAAGACCCATGTTCCTGAGTTCAAATCCAGCCTCACACACTTACTAGCTATGTGACCCAGGGCAAGTCACTAAACTCTGTTTGCCTCAGTTTCCTCATCTGTGAAATGAGCTGGAGAAGGAGATGGCAAGCCATTCCAGTATCTTTGCCAGGAAAACCCCAAATGGGGTCATGATGAGTTGGACATGACTGAAAAATGACTGAACATACATGGTAAATCTACTACTTCCCTCCATCCTGTTTCTATCTGCCAATGAATTTCCAAGTTCAAGACCAGTTCTTCTGACTGCAAATCCAAGGTTCTTTCAGTTATATTGTGGAGTAACTGAGTGGACTACCAACCCAAGTATGCCTTACTATGGGCCATATTAGCTTTTTAGTAATTTTGATTTTCTAATGTGACTGTGGATCTCATTGAAGGAGCCCTGTGAAATTCCAAGGCTTGATATAATAATTCAATGATATCCTGGAACAAGAATACATAGAAACCCATCAGGGACATCCTTCTAGTCAGGATATATGTAAAGTATTCTTTGTGACAGTAGTGAGCAACTTAGGTATGAGGTTTGCCTTCATTATCCCTGGCTTAATATTAATACTCAGTGGATTATTCAACAAAGTTATGGTCTTTGGTCTCATTTAGTCTTGACTTGTACATAGGAGATACTTTATTTTAGGACAGTCTTTAAGGCTGAGTTTTTTCAGGGCCAAATGTTATTTTGTAATTAATGCAGTGGAATTTTCACATAGTGAGATGTCCAGTTTTTAACAACTATTATTCATTTGTGTGACTATAAAGGTATGGCATCATGCTATAGAAAGCCAACCAAATCTTACTCATTTACTTCTTACGCTTTCATCAAGAATATCCTTAATGCATGCATAGACCCTTCTCACAAAGATGAGAAAGTATTAAGGGTTAATAGTTGCCGATCTCTCTCTCTCTCTCTCTCTCTGTCTCTCTGTCTCTCTCTCTCTCTCTCTGTCTCTCTCTCCCTCTCCCTCTTCCTCTCCCTTTTTCTTTTTCTTCCTCCCTCCTTTCCTTCCTTCCTTCCTTCCTTCCTTCCTTCCTTCCTTCCTTCCTTCCTTCCTTCCTTCCTTCCTTCTTTCCTTCCTTCCTTCCTTCCTACCTTCCTGCCTTCTGAAAGTTCTATCTATTTATCATTTTTTTTCACTCTTTGAGAACCTTCTGTCTCTTCAGGAAAAATTGAAAATTGATTTCTGAGTGCTTTTAAAATTGTGTCACCTCCGCCAAAAGATTTCTTTTGGATATATTTGGCCAAATCCAACCACCTTCTTCAGTGCCGTTGGAGAGTCCAAATGTGGTCATTCCACTACCAGTACTAAAGAGAATATATCACCATCAAAATGACATCAGATCTATCCCATTCCATGGCTTCCTTCCTTCCATTTTTATCTTAAACTGGTTTTGGGAAATTCTGGCTTACTTGATTTTCACAACTAAGTTCTCTACAGGTGTATTTTCCCTTCAGTCGCTTTTTCAAGGCCATTCTGTTTGTAATTTCTCATCATGCTCTATAATATTTTGTACATGAGCTTTTGCTCTAAACTGAGGCTGTCCTTTGATGCCCTATGTCTCTGCTTAACAAGGAGGTAAAGGTTTGCAGCCTGCAGTGGTTCCTGAACTCTTTTGGGCTCTCTTTTTTTCCTTTCAAATTTTTTTCCCCAGAGTTGTTATTTTTTACATAGATTTTTATTGCTATCTTTTGTTTTTATATCTCCTAGATTTTTCCAGGTAAATTTCTCTCTTCCTCCTATCCAGAGAGTCATCGTTTATAATAAATAATTTAAAAAAAAAAAGAACAAAAGGAAGAAGAGCCAAAAAAAATTCAGCAAAACCAATCAATTACATTGAAAATACCTGACATTATATGCAATGTTCTACACAATGTTCCCCCTTCTGCAGAGGAGCAGGGAGATGTGTCTTCTCATATCTCTTTTTTGGGGACCAGCTTGTTTTTTATAATTTCACAACATTAATTCTTAGTTGTTTTCTGGAACTTTCCATTTATACTGTTGTATTCATGGTATATATTACTTTCTTGGCTCTGCCTACTTCACTTTACATTAGTTTATCATGTAAGCTTCTCTGTATTCGTCATATTTGTCATTTCTTATAGCACCGTAATATTCCATTCCCTTCATATGCCACAGTTTGTTTAGTCATTCTCCAATTGATAGGTATTTATTTTGCTTCTACAAGTGCTACTATAAATATTTTGGTGTAGATAGAGCCTTTCTTTTTGTCAGTGACCTCCTTGGGTTATGTGCCTAGCTGTGGAATCTCTTGGTCAAAAGGTATGTACATTTTAACCACTTTATTTACATAATTATGAATTACTGTCCAGGATGGTTATACTGATTCACAGCTCCAATGTTATACTAGTGTGCCAGTCTTTCCATACCCCTCTAAAAATCAACTTCCCTTTTTTAGCTATATTTGCCAATTTGCTGCACATGAGGTAAAACTTTAGGGTTATTTCAATTTGCAGTTCTCCTATTATTAGTGACTTGGAGAGGTCTTCCATAAGAGTCAATTGTTTGGAATTCTTTTGATAACCATTTGTCCATATCCTTTGACAACTTATCTATTGGGAATGGCTTTTGGTCTTATATATTTCTGTTAGTTATCTATATCCCTTGGGTACAAAAGCAAAAATATTTCATAGTCAACCATTTTATTTCTTATATTAGATATGTTACTTCGTGCAAAAGCTTCTCAATTTTGTGTAATTCCTCATCTAATCTGTTCCATTGATCTACTTTTCTATTTCTTAATCATTCTGTTATTCCTCCTTCATTCCTTTATTCATGATTTCCCTTGATAATCCAGATCTTTTGTTCCTTCATATGAATTTTGTTAGTATTTTATGTAGTTCTATGAAGTATCTTTTTCATAATTTGTTATAGCATTAAATCTGTAAATTATATTTAGTAGTATTGTCATTTTTATTATGTTGGCATGATCCAGCCATGAACACTGAATATTCCTGAAGCTATTTAAGTTCTTTTTGTTTTTTTTAAAGAGCATTTTGTAATTGAATCTGTGCAAGTATTGAGTGTGCTTTGATAGACTGACTCCTTTTGACCTCTTTTTAAGACAACCCTTTTGTATCAGTTCAACTTCTTTAATAAATAGCAATGAGCCGTTTTTCTCAAAATTATCATTTAAAAGATTGAGTTGGATCTACTGTAATTGTACGCAGCGTTCCCCCCACCTCCATCTTTATCCCTTTCTTCTAATTTAGTATTGATTTAGGCCTTTATCCAAATGATGATCTAACTGCAAAAGGACAACTGATTCTGAAATGACTCCTATGTCAGTAACCAGTACTTTCATTACTTGTTACAGTGCCTAGTACATGGTAGGCCTAATAAATATTTTTTTTTACTAATTATTGACTATTTCTGAACTAGTCAGTTTAATTCTAAGTGCTTGTAATGTGATATGGCCAAATGCTCCATAAAATGATGTTTCTTGTTGCCTTTGTTTGCCACTTTTCAAGCAGCTGACCTTCCATTATCTACAACTTTTTCTTCTGGTTTTATTCATAGTAAGAATGTCTGAATTTTTTAATGAGCTACCAGTTATTCATGATAAAAAAAAAAAATGATCCCCATTCCCTCTCCACCGATCAGCTCAGAAAATTGTAAGCGTGAGATATATAGCCTTACCTAGCCTTTCCTCTCCAACTTCACATGCTTGTGGATGTGTGTATATAAAAATTGGGCTTTCCACTAGACTCATGAGGCCATCTTCATTTTGAAATGGAAAAAAAGAACTTTGGTTTTTGCTTACATTCCTTTCCCTTTATTTTAGAAACCTTTGGCCCCTTAAGACTAGAGATGAGATATTTAATATCTTACTCTCTCCACTTAGGAGATTTCACCCCAGAGCCCAGGAGAATTGGTTAGGCATAAGCCTGAATGAAGGAGATTCTCCCTAGACCTTTGGGGTTGTGGGTTGTTTAGTCCCAGTCACTGCAACTGTTTCTCTCTGATAAATTCCAGAAAAGGTTGGATGACCTTCCTTTCAAGTCAGCTTGTGGTTTATCAAGTGGTGACATTTGGGTGGTTCAGCTGGTGTTTATCTGGTCGTGTTTGCTTTTAGCTCAGCAAATATTTACCTAGCATTTTCTGCAAAGAAGGGAAGCATAAATAAGATACAACCTCTGCCTTCAAGGAGGTCCCAGTCTTGTAGAGTGAGAAAAGAGAGGAACACAGGTAACTGTAATGCAAATGGAACACAGTAAGAGTCTTAGAGGTATTAAAAAAAAATTACTATGAGAGCTCTGAGGAAGGAGAGAAAGCATCATGAAGGATGTAACTGGTTTTGGAACTGAGTTTGGAAGGGTAGGTATAATTTCAGCTGACAGATAATGGGTAAGATTCTAGGCTTAAGGAACAATAATATGAGGAAAGTCACATAAGTGGGATGTCTCAGAACCCATTAGGAGGAACTTCCAAAATCCAATTTGGTTAGACCACAGTGCAAAGCTGAAGACAAAACTGAGACTATGGGGTAAGCAGTCGCCTTGAATGCAACACTCAGGAGGATGCCATAAGGGATATTTTGGAACTTTTTTTTTATTTTTTGGAATTTTGGACATTATTTAGTCTTCTAACACCCCCTCCCATTGTTTTAAAGTATTTCTTATTCTTAAACACCAAAAGAAAAACAACTGTCATTTTCATAGTAAAAGAGAACAAGATGATTGTATAAGAATCTGCAAAAATCTATATGTATATTTTGCTTTTTAAAAATTGAACATTACTTTTAGTAAATGCTTACAAAAAATAAAATCATTACCTGCCAACTTTGTGGTGATAATTTTCTCTGAACTTAATGACCACAGACATAGAGTCTGTCATATGGGCTGCCTTTGAAGACTTTTGTATTTGATAGAATCTACCACAGCTCATGTACCTTCAGCATAGCCTTAAAGATGCCAGGGTCTCTACTATGCCCTGCTAAAACATGAGAGGAAAGATTTCAGTGGATGTTTATAAAGGCTTTTTTTTTTTTTAATGCTGGGAAATCCAGTTGTCTGCAATGCATAGGTATTTAGTTTTTGAAAAGTTAAGTTGAAAGTTAAGACTTAAAAGGTCTCATGACTGGAGTTGCATGAGAGGTAGGGAGGTTAGAATTTTGAAGCCTTGTTTGAGACTCACAAATGATTTATTTAGCTTGTGTGTCTGACAGGGAGTTTCCCTGGAATACAAAGCTGGACAGACAAGTTGGGGCCAGATGTGGAAAGGCTATGGTTATTAAACTAAGGAGTTTAGGCTTTGTTTAGTGAATAATAGGGAGCTATTGAAGGTTTTTATGTAGAGGGAGTAAAGTAATGCGAAGCTGGAGCCAGGGAATCCATTAGAAGACTATTGCAAAAGTTTAGCTAAGAGTTGTAATAAGGTTAGAACTGGAATATATGATATGATATGATATGATATGATATGATATGATATGATATAACATGACATGACATAACATAATATAATATAGTGTAATGTAATATGATATAATGTGATATAATAATAATGATAATGAAAATAAAATAACTGGAATGACAATAAGAAGAGAAGGGAGAGGGCAAGTCATGGGTGGTGTCTCTTCCATTTCAGAAGACTGTCAACTTGTGATTCTGAGGTTTCAAATCTGTGTAATAGGGAGAATGGTGATATCATCCATAAAAATAGAGAAGTTGGGAGGAGGGACTGTGGTAGAAGAAAAGATAATGAATCTAATTGGGAGCAAGTGGGGTCGTACTTAGCAGGAATATAACACAATGGAGGTGGAAGTGTTCACCAAGTCACTTTCTTTCCGGCCAGCCATTAGAAAAAAAGCTGGAGATGTGGACTTGGGAGTGATCTGCATAGAAGTGATAGCTGAAGCCTTGGGAATGATTGAGCTTGCCAGGGAAAAGTATAGAGAAGAGAAGGGGGTCAAGGACAGGGCCTTGCATTTGGATAGTCCTTTCTTGGTTCTTTTTTAAATTTGAAAAACTTTTCCATTTATTATCTCATAGTCAAAAATGCAGGGCAATTTTCTCCATTTTCCAGATTAGAAATCTGAGGCCGGGAAGGTGGTTTGGTTTTTTTAAAGGTCACAGTATTCTATAGCAGAGCCAGGATTTATTTTAGGGATTCCTTTCCCAGCCCTGGGTTCTCTCGGTCTTGACTTATGTGGGGATTAAGGGGAAGGCAGGGACTGCAGCTTCCTGAAGCCCTTTGAAGCCCCCTGGCTAAGTTATGTCCATCTGCCCAGGGATGGTTATCTTCCTCAGTAGGGGTAGGTGAAGATGCCTCTAGGGAGGGAGCTGGCATAAGCATTTACTCTCTCCCTCTCCATTTTGCCCCCTAGCTGCCTAAGGATAACAGGATCTACATGGTCATCTTTCATGTGATATTTAGAAAGAGGTCTAGGCTGGGAGTCAGTAGATCTGGGTTTTTGATCTGACTCTGCCCCTAAAGCTTCTATGATCTTGCCACTCTTTTCTTGCCTCTGAGGCTTGGTTTCCTCATCTGTACAGTGGGGACAAGAACATCTGCCCTATCTCACAGGATAGTTCTGAGCTTCTAAGCTGTAAAGACTTAAAGGGTCATCACCGATCTCCGTGGCTGGGAGAAGAGAAGTGTAGGAAACATGATCCAGATCCGCTTTTTTCTGGCAGTGTAGACAGAAAGCCCAGGCTTGGAGTCAGGAAGACCTGAGTTCAAATGTGACATGAGACACTTTCTAGCTGTGGGACCCTGAGCAAGTTATGTAACTTCCATCTGTCTCAGTTTCTTCAACTATAGAATGGGGGTAATAACAGCACCTACATCGCAGGGTTGTTATGGGGATCAAATGAGATAATATTTATAAAGCATAGTGCCTGGGCAGATTATGGTTGTCGTTAATTATTATGTATTCTATAATTGTGCGGCCAAGCTACCTTCCTCTTAGTTATGGTTTTATGTGTGTGTGTGTGTGTGTGTGTGTGTGTGTGTGTGCCAAATCCTTGGCCTTTGTTCTTTTTTTAAAATTAATTTATTTTTAGTTTTCAACATTCACTTCCATAAGATTTCGAGTTTCAAATTTTCTCTCCCTCCCCTCCCCCTTCCCCAAGATGGCGTGCAAACTGATATAGGCTCTTCTTATACACTCATATTAAACACATAAGTCATGATGTAAAGAAGAGCTAGAACTAATGGGAGAAACTACAAGAAAGAAGAAACAAAACAACAAAAGAAAAGGAGAGCAAATAGTATGTTTCCCTCCACATTCAGACTCCAAAGTTTGCATAGCATTTTCTGGCTTTCATTCTTAGTAAGAAGCTGTACTACCTTTTCCCTACTTATCATTGGATCCTGTGTCTGGAGGCTGGTTGGTTTGTTGCCCTGAATATACTCTCAGCCGAAACACTCTTCTGGGCGCTTGGGGAATGGAGAAGGGTGCAGAAGGGGTTGGGCTGTGCTAAAAAGTCTTCTCCCTCATAGAACTCACTGGGGAGGAGTCTCCCTACACAGTGGAGTACCAGACCCTCAACCTTGAATTCACTAAATTGCATCTCAAGGAATTTAGGTTAGCCATAAGAAAGATTTTTATGACCAATTGATCGCTCTCTTTCTTCTTGATGGTGCCCGAGGAAGGACAGTATCGGAATCAGGTTTGCTAAGAGCTTTGATTTCCTTGCAAATGTGAAGTCAGAGTGATTTTTTTGAAAGTGGGCCCAGGTGTATAATTTTCTTAGTCATTAGCAGTCACAACAATGCTACAGTGTATCATAACAAGGCTATGACATGATGCCAAGTTGGTAGCAGGGTTGTAAAACTGAGTGTTTTTACAGGGTGGAGGCATGTTAAGCGTGGCTGGGGTAGAGGTAGAGTAAGGTTAAAAACCGGAAAACCCCCCCAAACCCGGAAAAACTCCATCATGGAATACAGCACGGTGAACCATTTGGAGACCAAACAACGTGGAAAGAGAAGAACAGATTTGAAGGTGAAAGAGCAGTTGGCCTCTTGCCCCTCATGTGCTTTCTGTGGGTCGGATGCCAAGATCTGGGTCTCACGTAGCACATCTGAAAGGGAGAGGAGGTTTGGGGCTCTCTGTCTATCTGTAGGTGACTCAGCCAGCCTAGCAGAGCCGGAATCTCCACGCCCACAATCATGTGTCCTCCACCTGTCCTTGGTTCCCCCATGAATCAGCAAGTTTTTTCCTCTGGGCCTCATTACAGGACTTCCCTTGTGGCAGATTAGAGGGTCTTGCGTATTGTTAAGTAACACAGCTGGGTGTGAGCAAGAACGTGTAGATTCAGAAAGAAAGAGACATGTTCCCAGCCCTTGAGAAGGGCTCCGGGCTCTGTTGGGGATAGATGCAGAGCTAAGCCACAGGGAATTTTGTCAGTTAAACAGTCAGTTCAGGCAACATGCTCAAAACAACTGGAGAATACTTTTAGGGCAACACTTGTCTAAAGAGCTCCAGAAGCTCTCTGCTACTATCTGGCTCTGCGATTTTGGGCAAGTCTCCTTCCTTTGTGGTGACAAAAGGAAGTGATGTTTGTGAAGACTGGGCAAACTACAGAATACTATACAATTGAATGCTACACTCAGGACTGACACAGGCCAAATTCAATCTTGGAGTAATTCTCAATCAATTATCTATTTAGTTTCATGCGTTCCCTTCCCCTATGCTTTCCCCTGGGACTATCAGAATTTGACCCATTTTTAAGTCTCCATAAAAAAAGAGAAAAAGCGAAAGGGCCCACAATTACTATGCAAGCAGTCAGGTTAGCAAGATACCAATATAGGACAGATTTTTTTAAGCAGTTAGCAAATACAAAAAACTTGTATATACTCCATTTCCCTCAGTAGTGGGCTTCCACCTTCCAGAAAAGACCTATGCAGTCCATCCAGCTTACAGTACTGCTACACTGGATATGTCCTGCAAAAGAAAAGCATTTAGGATTGCTGTAGAGCCAAATATCTTTCCCTTCTGGTAGGCTCCAACTTCTGCAGAGGAGGCAGTAGAAATAGTTCAGTAGAATAAATACTGGATTTGAAGTCAATGGACCTGGATTAAAAAACCAGCTTACTTACTGTGTAACTTTGGGCAAGTGACTTCCCTTCTTAGAAGCTATGTGTCCTCAATTTTAAAATAAAAGGAACAGAGTAGATGACTTCTAAGGTTCCTTCCAGGACAGCCAATTGGCACAGTGGATATAGCATTACTAGAATCAGGAAGACCTGAGTTAAAATCCAGCCTCAGATATTTATTAGCTGTGTGACCCTGCACAAGTCACTTAACCCTGTTTGCCTCAGTTTCTTCATCTGTAAAATGAGCTGGAGAAGGATATGGGAAACCATTGCAATATCTTTGCCAAGAAAACCCCAGATGGGGTCACCAAGAGTCTAACTACTGAGAAATGACTCAACAACAACAATGTCCCTTCTAGTTCTGTATCTGTCATCCCATACAGTTGTCATAGCTTGACAGTACCATCCTGGGATTGAGACCATCTTAAGCCAAGAAGAAAATGGGGGTTGGTAGCCAATCCCCTTCTACCAGAAATTTACTGTCTACGTGGTTCACAGTACCAGTGAAGGGCAAGTCTAGATTTGCTCTTCTTTATCATAGTTCGTTCTGTGCTTTGCTGTAAAAACATGCTTTGTTGCTTCCCAGGTCCCGCTCCCACAGCTCCTGGATTGACTCAGGTCCCATGCTTGGACTAGGAATCCCCATCACTCCACTGCTGCTTCTCTCTGCCATCTCTGGAGCTTCATGATTTCTTATAATCCATCTCTGCGTGTAGCCTTCCTCTCTGTCAGACTTCCCCTTTCTTCTGTCCCTTAGGTCCTTTGTAGCAAGTGCCTTTTCCCTTGCCTCCCTTAATGACCAAAACTAAAAGTATAGCCAATGTATGTGCCCTTAGCCTAGAACTTGAGTTTGTATCAAAACAAAAGGTTAATGCAAGAGCTAATCATTTTATGCCCTGCCCAGGGAGTATCATACCTTATTCAGGTGACAAGAGGGAAGAAGGGACCTACTACGTTCAACTATAAAATGAAGAAGTTGAACTGGATGGCTTCTTTGGTCCCTTCCACCTCTAAAGCAATCAATCAATAAACATTTACTAAGGACCTACTATGTGCTATGCTAGGTGCTGGAGATACCAAAAGAGGCAAAAGACAATCCATGCCCTCAAGGAACTCACAATCTAATACATCTATGATCATATCCCCATGACGGGTTCAAAATACAACTCTGCTACCTACTACCTACTAGTGTCAGTCAATTAGCATTTTTAAGCAAACCTACTATGTGCCAGGCAAATAAAGATGAAAAAACAAAATGGTCCCTTCTCTAAAGGAGCTCATAGTCTAATGGGGGAGATGATGTGCAAACAACCACGTACAAACAAGCTGCAGCAGGCTAAATTGAAGGTATTCTCAGAAGGAAGGCACTAAGATTGAAGAGAACTAGGTAACTCTTCTTGCAGAAGGTAAGACTTTAGCTGAGACCTGAAGGAAACCAGGGAAGACTGGAGGAAGAAGATGAGGAGGACACTTGACCCTAGACAAAACTCTTCCCTGTCTTCCAAGCCTCAAGTGGGGCACAGTCCCTTCTTCTGTAACATAATAAGACTGAACTACATACACAATCATCGCTAAGATTCTTTCTAGTTCTGAATCCTATGATTCTGTGCCAGGTCAGGGGAGCAAAGTTTCCAGACCTTGAAAATCTCTCCCCTGTGGATGGAAGGCGAATAAGACAGCTCTTCTCCTCGCTTCTCGGCAAAGAGCAGGGGAGAGGAGACACCATCCCCTTTCATGGCTGCCTTGGACAGGGATGAATCAGCCTTTTCTCTGTCTTTAATCCGTAAGTGTGGTCACCTTGCCTCTGCCTCTTGGCAGGGCATGGGGTATTGGAGGGGCCTGGTCAGTATGGCCTCTGATGTTTCTCTGTAAGATGTCAGACTGCCTGCTCTGGGTCACTCTATTCTGGGAGTTTCCCTCCCCCCACCTCCCTAACCCCTACCCTTTCTACTATTTGTGGTTACACTAAATGTCCCAAACAGTCCCACCCTCCCACAACATGGAGCCTTTAAAAAAAAAAAATTCTCCCCTTGCTCCCTTTTATCTTGGGTTATGTGGCACTCTTAAGAAAGCCCTGGAGACACCAATTAGCCCCCTTCCCAAACAGCAGGAACAGCTATGCTGGAACGTGGGCAGAATGTAACCCTGATCCTCAGCCCAATATAGCTCTCCTGAGAACCTCACCCTGTAATCTGTGCTTCAGGGACAGAACAGGGCCTCCAGAGCCTGTCATTATCCCCTGAATCCCAGGGAGTGGGTTTGGCCTAGGATTCCCTCCCTTTAGTGTTTTACCCAGGGTCTAAGCCAGCCCTATTCAGCATATTTGAAGCCAAAATCATATGAGACTTTTGCCAGGAAAAGGAGTGTGGTAGCAGGCTCTGTCAGACTATGGGACAAATAAAAGTCAGACAGTGAGTGATTGGCACTCAGCTGTCTTCTCCTGTATTAGGATCCCTTCAAACTGCAGTGGCAGGAAAATAATAACATAAATGACTCATTAATATTGCACTTTAAGTACTCTCACAGAATGACAGAATGAGGGACCTGGAAGGGAGTTTAGGGAACGTTCACCCTTTTGCTTGAAGACCTTCAGTAGGGGCAGAAGGGAGCAGGGCAGTCCCAATCCACTTTGGGACACTTCTAATATTTAACAAGTTTCTTACTCCATCAAGCCTTAATTTGGTTCTTTGCAACTTCAACCTATTCCTCTTAGCTTTGGAGGACCAAGCAGAATGAGTCGAATTCTGTTTTTATAGAATGTCTCTTCAGATATTTGATAAGGGTCATAGACCCAGAGCCAGAAAAGACTTAAAAGGCCATCTCGGTCAGCTGTCTCACTTTACAGATGAAGAAATTGAGGCCTGAGGAAGTTAATAGATTTGCCCAAGGTCCAATAGGTAGTAAGTGTGGTGAGAGGCTGTCCCCCATGTGTAGCAAGGGAATGTCATGTGGTTGGAAGGGAGGCAGAATAAATATCACTAGCTTCTTCTCCCCCTACCCATCTCCGAAGGAGATTTTAGTTCTGCCCAGGACCTTGTATCAGTAATTAAGGTGGGACTTTTTTTTTACTGTTTTCTCTTTTGGAGCACTTATTTAATTAAGTGCCCTTGAAGAGTCAGGCCTTTGTTTCTTTGATTAAATCAGGAGTCTTCGATGACCTCCTTGCCTCAAGGGAAAGCCTAGTTTACATGGATTTGAGTCACGTGTTTGTGATGCTTTTAGGTCATGTGGGTATGAATTGCACGTTGTGATGCCTTTTGACCCTGAACTGAGTATATAAACTCAGAGGCTGGTTTTTTGTCTTGGGGCTCTCACTCACTGGAAGAGTGTCTTGCGATTTGAAGAGACCCTGGTTAAGAGCCCCCTGGCTCGTAAACCCAGGTGTTGAGACTTTGTTAAACCCTGCTAACTATGAATTGAGATTTGAATCAGACAAGATCTATCTGTTGATATCGTAATTTATTTATATTTCCTCTGAAGTTCAGGTTGCTGGCTTTTCCTCCTGAACTAAGTGAATGATATTTGTATGATTAAAGAAGATTGTTAACCCTTTAACGTTACTTTCCTTAGTAAAGCAGATCAAAGAACGTGCGCTGGCAGCTCTTGCTGCTGGTCTTGTTGGGTCTTACACCCCTACAGCAGCTGCTAGACACATTGTTGCTACAGGAGGGAAGCAGAAAGTTGGGTCTAGACTGTTGTCCATTCTGCTGTCTTCAGAGACAGGGGGTACTGGGTAAGAATTCTATCTCATCCTTTAAATATTACTAGTCTAGGAGATGTGATTTTCAGGTTTCATTACAGGGAAAGGAGGAGGCCCCCAAGCTTTTTATCCAAGGCTCGATCCCTTTCCCACCAAATACCAGTTCTACAATGAACACATGTAACAATTAGCAGAGAAATCCCCTTTTATTCGAATCATAGCAAAACAGAAATTAGAAAGGGTATACATAGGAGAATGGCAGCTAGGTAGCATAATGGATACAGCACTAAACCTGCAGTCTAGAAGACCCGAGTTCAAATCTGGCCTCAGACATTTACCAGCTTTATGACCCTAGGCAAATCACTTAACCCTGTTTGCCTCAGTTTCTCCATCTGTAAAGTTAGCTAGAGAAGGAATTGGCAAACCACTCCAGTATCTCTGCCAAGAAAACCCCAAATGTGGTCGCAAAGAGTTGGACATAACTGAAACAGCTGAAGAACTTCATTCTTGTGGGGCATGTTCTTAAGGCTCTCCACCATCCTGGCTGCCTTCCTCTGATGAACTCCAGTTTGTAAGCCCCCTTCCCAAAATGTGGTGCTCAGGCCTCCTCCATTATGGAGGTGTGCCCAAATCTTGCAAGGTTTGTGAAATAAATTTAGTTTGTTCCTCCTAAGGATGTCTGTCCTATTATTTAAAAATTCTGTCCCATACAGTTTGGAAGTCCCACCAAGATTTGCACTCTCCCTGTGGGCAGGCACAGGACTCAGGGCTTAGCCAGCACCCCAACTAGCTGAGCGCCTGAGGGCAGGCCTGGTCTCACTGGAGAGTCACAAACTCGGAGGAGCGGAACTCAGAGAAGCAAAGTAAAAAGGGGGAAATTTGAGTGCACTATGCGCTGAGTGGAAATCGGCCGGCCGTGAAATTTTCAGTCGCAAACAGTCATTCGACGTGTGACCCAGGCTAAGTCCTCAGTGTCCTCTGTCTTTGCGATCCAAGAGTGTGGACTGACAGATTTAAGGGCTCTGAGAAGACACTGGGGGACTGAGCTAAGATCGAGAGGTCTTAGGGAAAAAAAAAAAAACCAAGCCACATGGCCTTGGAGTGCCAGAGGATTGGAATTTGTCTAACCCGGAGACAAGGACAACCTGTCTCGTGTAAATTGGTTGCAAATCTCAGCGCATGGACTGCCCCGATGTGCTGTACCAAAGCAGAAAGGAATGGCCATAGAAAGAGCTCTTAATTTGACTCAGGTGGGGAAAATGGGTTTCCCCTGGTAACGTTGGAAGTGGGTCTGAATTAGAATTCGAAATTGTTCATGTGAAATGTCTGTCTGACTAATGTTTTGTCTGTGTTTTTTTGTTCTGTGTTCAGGTAAAAATGTTTAACTCTAGGTATGAAAATTGTTAGATAAGGATTCAGAGCTGAAGCTTCCAGCCGGGAGGGCTGGGGGCTCTGAATTAAGGGTTGGTTAGATTCTAAAGGGAAAAAAATCTGTGTATTTTGTATTGAGTTAGTCTATCTAACATCAGGCAAGTATTTCAACTGTAGAGAAGTAAAGGGATCTGTATGAAAAATTGGATGACCACTTTAGAGGTTCAGTGGTCTGCTTAGGATGTGATTAAAACTGTTGATCATTTTAACCTTGAAGTTTTAAGGTGAAAAAGAAAGCAGCTGGGTGAGTATGTAATTTATAATTTACTTGAAATGTTTGAGGTAGTTTGGGTCAAGATTAGGGAAGAAAGATTAAAATTGGAATG
>CM053626.1:186953813-186974957 GCA_028646595.1 Phalanger gymnotis
TACCTTAGAAGACTGGGTGTGTCAATCAGGAGCTGAAGCTAAAAGAACCTTGTAACCTGATTGGGAAACAGGGCTGATTAGTTAGTGATGAAAGGTTTTATTGAATCTGGGTATTTACTATAAGAAAGATTTTGATTTGTATAATCATTAAGCTTTGCCCACGTAAGGTATTACTGAATTTTGTTTTCACAGAGATTACATAAAATCATGATTTGAAGCCATATGCTAATGGCTAGGAATAGGAAATTAGCATATCTAATTTGCTCCTTTGGTCTTAGAAAGGCTTCCGGCCCAAATGTAATACACCTAGGGCAACTGAGAGGGATTTTTTTCCCCTCCATGTTATCTGAGAAAGCAGGATGAAGGGGAAACAGAAAAAGGACTACTCCCTTTTACCTTTCTTAAGAGTCCAAAAGTTTTTTTTTTTTGGAAGAGAAGTGCCCGCACCCCTTCCCCCTCAAAATCCTTTTAGGCATTTTGTTAATTGCCAGTATGCATAAGATGAAGTTTGGAGAAAGTGGGGTGCAAATAAAGTTTTTTTTTTCTTTTACAAGTTCATTCATGGCCAGGCAAATATTCCTCATATTTGGGCCAGAGGTAGTGAGTGCCGAAGAATATACAGCTAAATAAAGTATATTAAAGATATTAATGTATTAATATATGTTATGCATGTATTTCCATATTAATGTATTGATATAGAAATACCAGAAGTAACAGGATCAACAATTCCTATATGTGATAACCTGGAAATGCAATTGATGTCATTTGAAATTTATTGTTTCTGTATTTCTAAAATTCTCTTAGATTGTGTAATTTGGAGAAGACCATTATGTGATTGTAGTCTGAGTTTGATATATGTGAATTGGATGCTGTTAAAGGATGTGATGAAAATTTGATGATTTTAAACTGTCATATTTGGTTTAGAAATGTATTTACCTAGACTGAAATGAGCAGTTCAAATTTTACATACATAATAATGTTTAGGGCATCATTACATTTCTATAGTATAAGTTTTGTTAGAGTCGTATTAGCTTAAGAAGTTGTTGTAACCCAAAACGTGGTGCTCAGAACTGAAGGCAAGCTTCCAAATGTAATCTCAGCAACGCCTAGGATAAGCCACAATTTGTTTTGTTTTGTTTTGTTTTGTTTCTTTGGATCTTATGTCATACTATTCCTCCATAAAGTCCTACTCCATTGTCTCACTGTGGAATGAAAATGATCCTGGGTTCCCAGAGGAGTCCAAGTTTTGGCAGTTTCTACCATACCATAAAGGCTATGAGTACAGTACCAACACACCAGCTGATGGCTCAGTGGATAGAGCACAGGAGCAGGAGTCAGAAAGACTTGAGTTCACATCTAGCCTGAGACACTTACTATAGCTATGTGACCCCTGGCCAAGTCACTTAACTTCTGTTTGCCTCAGTTTCCTCAGTAAATTGGAACAATGGTATCTACCTCTCAGGGTTTGTTAGAAGGATCAAATGAGGCAATATTTGTAAAAAGAGCTTAACACACAGTGGGAACTCTATAAATGTTTATTTTGGTGGTCTTCTAAAGGGGAGAGGCAACAGAGTATTCTGAGGAGGTGTTGAATACCAAAGCTGAATTCTCATCTCGGAGAGGATGGGGTTTCTGGGGAAGCTAAGTGTCGAAGTGGATAGAGCACACCACCTGGAGTCAAGAGAACCTGAGTTCAAATCCACCTCAGACACTTACCAGCTGTGTGACCCTGGGCAAGTCACTTAACCCTGATTGCTTAAAAAAAAAAAAGATGAAATAAAAAAATAAAATAAAATAATAAAAAAAAAGATGAGGTTTCAGGTCACACTACTCCAGGAATTCTGGATAAACGTGGAGGCTCATGGAAAGAAAACTGGCATACTCCAGATCCTCTGCTCTTGGCCCTAAAGCTGTTGCTCATCCTTCCATTATCTGTATCACCACCTTCCCCTGACTCTTTAGTAAGGTGAATATTGGGGGGGAAAAATAAATGCTTACTCCTTTCCCTTCCTGCGTTCCCCTTCCTCTTTCTTGATGTCTCCTTTCTGAGGACCAGCCTAGCTAAGTATGAAGAGGCTCTTCACCAAGAGGCTGGTTATTTGGTGATGTCCTTTAGCCAGAGCAACCCAAACCCAGCCAAACAAACCAAGACTCCCAAATAAAATGACAAAATAGTCCACAGGCTTGAATATTTGCCTTTGGTTTTGGCAGTGAAAGAAGGAGAGGGGTAGAAAAGGAGGCGGAGGGTGCTAAGAATCACAGTGTTTTTAGATTATCTGTAAAACTGAACGAACGACTGATGATATGCTAGATACGAGGTCCTTGTCCAGTGGCCGGCTAGTGGGCATGCCTTTGAAGAGCTGACTTTTTTAAAGTTTACACTCTTATTGCTAATGAAACTGAAAGACAAGAGGAAAGTAAATTGCTAAATGGAAGAGAGGCTTAGCTTTCTCCCTTGCACATGCAGATTGGTTTTATTGTGCGTACAAAGGTAACAAGAAATCTCATTTCACAGGATGCTCAGCCCTGACATATTGTTATTAGTCATACAATAAACAATTGTAAAAGGAAGATAATTGTAGCATATGTGAAACTTATCACTGAGATGAAATCCAAATCTGTTGTAGAGGATGAGGAAGCAGAGAAATTAGTAGAGCCTTGTGTGGATTATGTTACTACTCAGTGACTTCAGTGCAAGGGTGGGTATAGGGAGGACAGTAAAAAGTAAGGTGGGAAACTTAGTCTAGGAGGCAGAAACAAGATAGGTCAGAGGACACTGGCATATTGACCATACCAAAGCTTCCTGCCTACACAAAGAAGCAGCACGGGACAATGGAAAGACCATTGTCTTTGGCTTTGGAGGGCCTACCTTCTACAGGAAGCCTTCCCTAACCCTTCTTATTCCAGTGCTCACTCTCTGTTAATTATTTTCTATTTATCCTGTATAGAGCTGGCTTTGTATATATTTGCTTGTAAATTTTCTCCCCCATTAGACTGTAAGCTCCTGGAGGGCAGGGACTATCTTTTGCCTCTCTTGGTACCTAGCACATAATAAGTACTCAATAAATGTTTGATCAATCAATTGATTGAAATCTCAGTTCTGTTACTTGGGCAAATCATAGGGCCTGCTTCCATTTTCTCATTTGTAAAAGGGCAAGTTTGGGCAGACTACTTCTAAAGTCCCTTCCACCTCTAGATGTATGATCCTATGATTGTGGAAATGTTCTTTTCAAAGACAGTCAAGAGGCACTGGAAGTGGTGAACAACCAAGGTTGCTGTTTAGTTGATTAGTCATGCCCAACTCTCTGGAGTCAGGAAGACCTGGATTCAAATTTGACCTCAGACACTTACTAGCTATGTGACCCTGGGCAAGTCACTTAACCCAGTTTGCCTCAGTTTCCTCATCTGTAAAATTAGCTGGAGAAGGAAATGGCAAACCACTCCAGTATCTTTGCCAAGAAAACCCCAAATGGGGTCACAAAGAGTCAGACATGACTGAAATAACTGAACGACAAAAGGGTTAAATATATATATATATATATACACATATATACATATGTATACATATGTATGTATGTATCTCCTATATATAATCTGGAAGTTGATGTATATAATATGCAAAATAAATACAGTGCCCAGGCAAACCCCAAGAATCTAGTAACCTGCTACTTCCCCAAGTTGTAACTTCCTACACAAGGTGACTTACAGTCTAGGTGACTTGGAGCAAGTCCTTTAATATCCTTGGGACTCAGTTTCTTTAGTTGTAAAAAAGAGTCTACAGGACCAAACTACAACAAAAATAGGCCAGGCAGAAAGAAAAACAGTCCTTGCCCTCAAGGAGCTTATATTCTAACGGAGGGAGATAATCCACAAAAGAGAGCTGGAAAGGTGAGATGAAGGTGCTCAGTGGGGTCATGATTGAGAAAATCCAGTGGAGAGGAATCAGAAGTGCAGCCTGGAGATGAATAAAGACATGATTGGCCTGGCACAGGCCATCCTCCTTAAAATGGAGGTTTTGGGAGGAACCAACCAATCATTCAGAGAGGCTCTGGGGGGCTTAGGAGGTGAGGGAGAAAAGTCAGGAAGGGGCTTCCAAGTAGTCCAGGGGTGGAATGAATTTCCAGAGTGAAGAGGTTTCTGTAGCCTGGTAAAATCCTATGTTGATGAGTAGCTGTATAGCCAGGAGAGGAATGTCAAGTGGAGAGATGAGGCAACAAAAGACAATATTGGTATAGAATATAAATGTATTTGTATAATTTTATGGAGGAGGATGCTGGAAGATCCTTAAGCAGTATTGCCTCATAAAACAGAAGCCAAGAAGGGAGAAACAGGCCTACAGGTAGCTTGGTGAGCTACCAAACACAAGAAAATGATTCCGAGGTTGTCGAAGGATGGAATTGGAAGGACAAACTAGATGAAAAGGAAAAAAATCTGTAAAAATCACGATCTGAAACTTTTTTTTCATTGTAACAGCAGAGACACCACTTTTAAGCTCAACATTAATCCCTCATGTTTTGCAAGAAGAAGGGACATTAAGGAAAACAAATTTGGGAAAAAAACACTGGATGGGACTGATAGGGTTTAGACTGAATGATAGGAGCCCCCTTGAACTCTCCTTGAATCTTCCCACTAGATGAGGCTTTGCCTGAGGCCATAAGCCTTTCATTATCACTAGGCCCAAATTTCTAGGTTACTGTTACCTTAGCCTAGCTCTCTATTGTCCCTATTTCCCACCTTTGATCCTATGAAAATGCCTATGCCCAAATCTGTTACCCTTAAAGTAGCCTAGCCCTACATGGTCTATTATCTCCAGGTAGCCTTCAGCTGCTTCCCACCCTTAATCACATTCTCTTCCTTCCTGGAGTCTGACTTCACCCCAGACCCAAGATCCTCTTTAGACTATACCTCAAGACCCTCCCTAAATCCCTCCTCCCATTACCCCAGACCACCCTAGATCCTTCCCATAGCCTTTCTGTATATAAGTCTCATCTTGCCTCCCAAAGGTGCTCAGATTCAATCTAGCTTGGATTGAACTTGGCCTGCTTATAAGACTCCTCCCAATATGGTGAAACTTTAATAAACTTTGTTTTTCAATTTGACTGAAAGAAGGCTTGGGTCAAATTCATTTGAGCAGGACCTGGTATGTTGGTATTTTGAGGTCTCAAGCACCCCTAAAAATATATGGTTCCCTAAACCTCATCATATGGTTCCCTGACCAGGAAAAATTGCTAATCTCAAGTTCCTCTCCAGCCAAGACTGGAAAGTATATAACCCTCCCCCTTTCCGTATCCCCTTCTCCTCTCCAAGTACCTTGAAGGTGATTTTCCATCCCAGTAGGTCAGACAGCTAAGAGGCTGTCTTGTACTCAGCCTGATGTTCACAGGCTCTCCGTCCAGTGGTTACCGTATTTCCCCATGTATAAGATGCTCCCATGTATAAGACGCACCTTAATTTTAAGGCCTGAAATTTGAAAAGAAAAAAATGTATAACATAAAGTTATTGAACTCAAATTTTATTCCTCTGCTCATAGCTTTCAGGCATTTTTTGGGCAAGTCTGGTGCATGTACGCATGCTTAGTCCATTCCATTTCATGCACCTGAAGTTTCATGAACCAGTTGTGTCCTCCTTTGAAATCAGTGACTTCTTTTTCATCAGCAATTCTTCTTGCCTCATGCTGAACCATCTTTGTGGACAAAGGAATTCCAATTGCCCTTTGCTCTTCAATCCATATCTTCAATTCCCTCTCTAAATCAGGCCATTTGCTGACTTGCCTCTCATGGCCTTCTTCTGCATTTTCAGTAGGGTTTCTTCTTCCTGTAGCTAGTCTCGGATTGTTTTCTCAGTTGGAGAAGGATCAAACTTACCTTCAGCAGCACGATTTCCATTCACTTTTGCAAACTGGATCAGTTTTAATTTGAATTCAGCACTGTACAAAAATCTTTTCTGAGCTGTTTCTGGGCAGAACGTGGCAAAAGGTAACCTAATATACCCGTAACAAATGTGAAACAATGAGGGCAAAGACAACATTGCAAAAAAGCAGGAAATGCAAGTAAAAAAATCTACAACAATGAGCGTAAAAACAAGAGCGAAAAAGCGAGAAATGCAAGTAAAAAAAAATCTACAACCACTCTATAAGACACACCCAGTTTTTAGACCCCAAATCTTTCGGCAAAAGGGTGCATCTTATACATGGTGAAATACAGTATATTGGAGGCCATGCACATGAGCACAGCTTCTGAAGCATGGAGAACAAGGACAGATGCCCCATCCAGAAATGTATGCCTGAGTCTTTCAATTCTCTTGGTGCTACAGAATTGGGAAAACTTTGGGTATCTTTTTGTGGTTTTTTTTGGGGAGGTCTTGTTTTGTTTGTTTTTTGATGCTTACTCCTATATTCTCTTTTATGGAGGAAGAGACTTCCAGCCCCCATGCTTATAATGGGTCAACCTTTTTTAATTCCCAAAAGTTCACCTTTGAGTTGTCTTTTACAAAATTGGGGAAAAAATTAGTTTCTCTTTTTAATTTATTTTTAGTTTACAACACTGAGTTCCACAAGTTTTTGAGTTCCAAATTTTCTCTCCATTTCCTCCCCCCTCCCCCCAGGATGGCATGTAATCCAATATAGGTTCTACATATACCTTTGCGTTGAACTTATTTACATAATAGTCCAGTTGTAAAGAATAACTGATGGAATGAAAGATTAGAAAGAAACAAAACCAAATAAGAAGGAAAAAAAAAAGAGAGCGAATAGTTTGCCTCAATCTGCATTCAGACTCCATTATTCTTTCTCTGGATGTACATAGCTTTTTCCATCATGAGTCTTTCAGAGCTATCTTTGAACTTGGAATTAATGGGAAGACCCAAGTCTATCAAAGTTAGTCCTTAACAGATATTGTGTTTGTAATCACGCATAATGTTCTCCTGCTTCTGCTCCTCTCACTCAACATGAGTTCATATAAAGTTATAATGAAGTCTGTCTGCTCCTCATTTCTTATAGCACAATAGCATTCCATTACATTCATATACCACAATTTGTTTAGCCATTCCCCAATGGATGGGCACCCTCTTGATTTCCAATTCTTTGCCACCACAAAAAGAGCTGCTATAAATATTTTTGTACATACTGGTCCCTTTCCCTCTTGTGTGATCTCTTTGGGATACAGCCCTAGAAGTGGTATTACTGGGTCAAAGAGTATGCACATTGAAAAATTTAGTTTTTCTAAAGAACTTAAAAAGAAAAAGCTGTTGTTCTTTTGTAACACTGTTTGGCCTCACTGTCACCTAGAGGACCACGCAGCATGGTCTGTTTTGGGGGACTTTAAAACATACCATTCTTCTGCAGTTAGAATTATGCTGTCGCAGAGAAGGAAAATGGATAGAAGTTGCCTACACGATGGCTTTCGTCGAACTCTCTTGGAACACCCTCCTCAGAAAAGACTGTAAGGTGCTCGTAGCTAGAGCCGCCCCACATAAGAGCAATGGAGGGCAACGGGACATTTTGGATGACCCCCTTCTTATGGCCCCCAGGGCTTCAGCTCCTCCCCCCTCAGTGACTCCTGCTCAGCTCCCTCTTTGGCCTCTCTTTCCAAGGTGACCTCTACTCAGGCTCTGGTCTTGGACCTTGTTCCCATGGCTGTCTCTGGGGTATCTCCCCCTCTGACTCCTACCCCTCTTCAGGTATCAGCTGATCCTCTTTGCCAGCAGGATCCCCCAGCCTTGCAGTCCAATACAGATCAGCAAGCACTCCCCAGCCCCTCCCTCACAAGAAGTGGTACTTCCTGTCTCCCTCCCCAGGCCTCTGTCCCCACAGTGCCTTCAGAGCTTTTTCTCCTGAAGGAAGTGCCTGCCTCCCCTAGCTTGACAATTAGAGTGAATGTTCCGTTCTCCATTTCGGATCTCACTCAAGTTAAAGAGGAACTGGGGAGATACTCAGAAGAGCCCACTAAGTTTACTGAGGGTTTCAGGGATCTGTCTCTACAATTTGAGCTTTCTTGGGGTCATTTGAATATCTTCTTCTCTACCTGTTGTACCACTGAAGAGAAGAGGAGAATCTGGGAACAAGCCCCAAAATTCGAGGATCGTTTAGCTAGTGATGACCCCATGAAATATTCCCCAGGAACAACTGCTGTTCCCACTAGCGACCCAGGATGGGACTATCAAAAGAGTGAAGATAGAGGAAAGAGGGATCATATGGTAATTTACCTGTTAGAAGGCCTAAGAACTGTATTTCAAAAGCAAATAAATTTTCAAAAAATTAAGGAAATTGTTCAGGGAAAAAAGGAAAATCCTGCTCTTTTCTAAGACCTCCTAGTAGAAGCTATTAAGAAATATACGAATTTGGATCCCAATTCTACTGAAGGGGCATCAATCCTTAGCATGTATTTCATTAATCAGTCTGCCCCAGATATTAGGAGGAAACTGAAGAAATTGTCAATGGAACCCCAAACACCTCAGGCCCAATTACTGGAGATGGCCTTTGGAGTCTTTAACAACAGAGACCTGGTTGTAGCAAAAGAAAGAGAATGCGGGGAAAGAGCTAGAGACAGAGAACATGCTCAATTCTTGGCTGCTGCCATGGCCAGGAAAAGACCCAAGGAGCGCCCATCCAGGGTGCCCCCTTGGAGGAAGCCTGGGGGCTTGGGCAGTGGGGATACCTGCCTTCAATGCCACAAGGAGGGTCACTGGTTTGAAGGGTGCCCTTCCAGGGTGCCCCTCTGAGGAAGCCTACTGGCCCATATGGTTCTTTTCCCACTTCTATGCAACTTTCATAATGCTAATATACATAATTATTGAGAGCATCCTTGATGAAGGTTTGAGAAAGTAACAAAGAAAACAAACTTTGAAAATGACATCCCACAGTAGACAAGAACTTTACAATGACGTAATTGAATGAAATGTGCAGAGGACACAAAATTCTGCCATTTGTTATTTGTTGACTATAAAACAAACTTCTATGGAACTAATTGCAACCTTAAAAGTTCTTCTAGGGGTAGCTAACTGGTGCAGTAAGTAGAGCATTGGTTCTGGCACCAGGAAGACCTGAGTTCAAATATGGCCTCAGACACTTGACACACTTACTAGCTATGTGACCTTGGGCAAGTCACTTTACCCCAATTGTCCTGCCTTCTCCCCTCCAAACAAATAAATTTTTTAAAAAAGTGCTTCTACCAGTTGTCTTCCTTGAATATATCAAAGTTATTGTTCAAAGACATTCTGGTTATTAATTTCAAATAAGGCATAAAACAGGGAGATTGTATTTTTTTTAATATTTAATTTTTTATTTTTAGTTTACAACACTCAGTTCCATAGGTTTTTAAGTTTCAAATTTTCTTCCCTTCCCTTCCCTCCTCCCTCCCCCCAAGATGGCATGGAATACGATATATGTTGTACATATACCTTCACATTAAACATATTTATACAATAGTCAAGTTGTAAAGAGGAACCATGATCAATGGAGTGAATCATGAGAAAGAAGAAACAAAACCAAAAAACAAAAAAAAATTATAGATAAAAAAGAGAGCAGATAGTTTCCTTCAATCCACATTCAGATTCTACAGTTCTTTATCTGCATGTGGATAGCTCTTTTCATCATGAGACATTTGGGGCTGTCTTTGAACCTTGCATTGCTGAGAAGAACCAAGTCTATCAAAGTCAGTCATCACAGAATCAATTTGTCTGTGGTTGTGTACAATGTTCTCCTGGTTCTGCTCCTCTCACTCAGCATCAAATCATGTAGTTCTTTCCAGGTTTTTATGAAGTCCATATCTTCCTCATTTCTTATAGCACAATAGTATTCCATTACATTCGTATACCACAACTTGTTTAGCCATTCCCCAGTTGATGGGCATCCCCTTGATTTCCAATTTTTTGCTACCACAAAAAGAGCTGCTATAAATATTTTTGTACACACGGGTCCCTTTCCCCCTTGTGTGATCTCTTTGGGATACAGCCCTAGAAGTTGTATTGCTGGGTCAAAGGCTATGTGCATTTTTACAGCCCTTTGGGCATAGTTCCAAATTGCTCTCCAGAATGGCTGAGTCTGTTCACAACTCCACCAACAATGTTTTAATGTTCCAGTTTTCCCACATCCGCTCCAGCATTTATCATTTTCCTGTTTTGTCATGTTAGCCAATCTGACAGGAGAGATGTGCTACCTAAGAGTTGTTTTGATTTGCATTTCTCTGATCAATAGTGATTTAGAGTATTTTTTCATATGCCTATAGATATCTTTAATTTCTTCCTCTGAAAACTGCCTGTACATATCCTTTGACCATTTCTCAATTGGGGAATGACTTGTATTCCTATAAATTTGGCTCAGTTCCCTGTATATTTTAGAGATGAGGCCTTTATCAGAGACACTAGTTGTAAAGATTTTCTCCTGCTTCCTACCTAATCTTTGTTGCATTGGCCTTGTTTATACAAAAAAAAATTTCAATTTAACATAATCACAATTATCCATTTTGCATTTTGTAATGCCCTCTATCTCTTGTTGGGTCATGAATTCGTCCCTTTCCCATAAATCTGGTAAGTAAACTATTCCTTGCTCTCCCAAATTGCTTATAGTATCAGCCTTTATTCCTAAATCATGAACCCATTTTGACTTTATTTTGGTATATGGTGTAAGATATTGGTCTATACCCAGTTTCTGCCATACCATTTTCCAATTTTCCCATCAGTTCTTGTGAAATAGTGAGTTCTTAGCCCAGAAGCTGCATTCTTTGGGTTTATCAAAGATTAGGTTGCTATAGTTGTTGACTACTGCAACTTGTGTACCTAACCTATTCCACTGATCCACCACTCTGTTTCTTAGCCAGTACCAAGTAGTTCTGATGAGTGCTGCTTTATAGTACAGTTTAATATCTGGTATGGCTAGGCCACCTTCCCTAGCGTTTCTTTTCTTTAATTCCTTTGATATTCCGGACCTGTTGTTCTTCCAGATGAATTTTGTTACTGTTTTATCCAGCTCTGTAAAATACTTTTTTGGTAGTTCAACTGGTATGGCACTGAATAAGTAAATCAATTTAGGTAAAATTGTCATTTTTATTATAATAACTCTGCCTACCCATGAGCAACTGATGTTTTTTCCATTTGTTTAGATCTGACTTTATTTGTGTGTAAAGTGTTTTGTAATTGTGTTCATATAGGCCCTGCTTGGCAGGTAGACTCCCAGATATTTTATAGTGTCTACAGTAACTTTAAATGGAATTTCTCTTTCTATTTCTTGCTGTTGGGCTTTGTTAGTAATGTATAGGACTGCCGAGGATTTATGTGGGTTTATTTTATACCCTGCAACTTTGCTGAAGTTTTTTTTATCATTTCAAGTAGTTTTTTACTTGATTCTTTAGGCTTCTCTAAGTAAATCATCATGTCATCTGCAAAGAGGGATAACTTAGTTTCTTCTTTGCCTATTCTAATTCTTTCAATGTCTTTTTCTTCTCTTATTGCTAAAGCTCACATTTCTAGTACCAAATTGAATAATAGGGGTGATAATGGACATCCTTGTTTCACCCCTGATCTTATTGGGAATGCATCTAGCTTATCTCCATTACATATAATGCTTGCTGATGGTTTTAGGTAGATGCTGCTTATAATTCTAGTGTTTTTAACAGGAATGGGTGTTGTATTTTGTCAAAAGCTTTTTCTGCATCTATTGAGAAAATCATATGGTTTCTGCTAATTTTGTTATTGATATGATTAATTATGCTGATAGTTTTCCTAATATTGAACCAGCCTTGCATTCTTGGGATAAATCCTACCTGGTCATAGTGTATTATTCTCCTGATAAGTTGCTGCAATCTTTTTGCTAATATTTTATTTAAAATTTTTGCATTGATATTCATTAGAGCAATGGTCTATAGTTTTCTTTCTCTGTTTTGATTCTTCCTGGTTTGGGTATTAGTGCCATATATTTGTATCATAAAAGGAATTTGGTAGGACTGAGATTATATTCTTACTGAAGCAGCTTGCCACTGTCACAGAGGATGTCCAGCAGACAGTCCAAATCTAAGAGAAATTCCATATGGTTTGTGACATCTTCCAGATGTTTCTGTCAGTAGCTGGTATCATGTTCATTTCACTGAGTCCCAGAACATTATAAATTCTCTTAAAGGAGATTCTTAATCATCTAAACAAGTAGAACCTAACTATCCATGCAAAAACCACCTGAATTGAGAAAGCCAATTATTCAACTATGAAATGCAGTTGAATGGACAACCCAGAGAGCTGGTCTATGACTACAAACATCTTGGACAGAAACCTTATCTGGACAATGAACTGGGGCCCCAAATTAAAGAGAAGAAGCCTAGAGTACTAAGCTAGAAAATTACTGACTTTTTATGACCCCAAGCTTCTTGCTGAAACAAAGGCCTAGCTTTTTGATGTTAGTGTGTGTGGGCAACTAGGTAGCACAAGCACATAGAGTGCCTGGCCTAAAATCAGGAAGACTCATCTTCCCGAGTCCATATCTGGCCTCAGATACTTACTAGTGTGACTCTGGGCAAGTCACTTAACCCTGTTTATCTCAGTTTCCTCATCTGTAAAATGAACTGGAGAAGGAAATGGCAAACCATTCCAATATCTTCGCCAGGCAAACCCCAAGTAGGGTCACGAAGAGTCATACATGACTGCAAGAACTGAACAACAGTAGTTCATTTGCTAGTCAGTCTTGTGTGGCTGCAGGTCATATAAAATAGTGGCTCACTGAGAGTGTTCTTAGGCTGTTAAATATTACCAGGAAGTATTGTATGGGCAAAGCTGGGTAAAAGATATTATCAGAGAGATGTATGGCCAGAAAGAGGTGGGCCTGACATGTAGCAAGGGTGAAAGATATTTGATGAGCAGCTTGCAGATTCCCCTGGCATCCATTCAAAGTCAAGAGATGCAGGGGAAGGCCCCCAGAATGTTGGATGGGCACCTTGTGGAGGAATTACTGAAGGACACAGACAAGAGCAACACGGGATGAGAAGTTGCTGGACAGGTCAGAATTTGCAGTGTTGGGGGGAGCACCCAGGTTGCTTAGATCACCACAACTGCATTATTTATGTGTCCCACAGCGGAGTCACATTAAGCTTATAGTCCAATAAAATCCTTTTCAGATGGAATTATTATCTATCTATGCTTCCTTGTATATGTGGAGTTGATTTAAAAAAAAAAACCAAAAGTGTAAGACAATATTTGTCCCCATTAAATTTCATCTTATTAGATCCGGCCCAACATTCTAGCCTGGGAAAATACTTTTGGATTTTGATTCGGCACCCAAAGTGTTAGCTTTCCCTCCAAGTGTTGTGTTGTCTATAAATGAGATGAACATGTTATTTATCCAATTCACTAGTAAAAATGTTAAGCAGAACAGAGCCAAGCACCAATCCCTGGAGCCTTTATTACCAGCCTCCCTTGAAGTTGAATCAGACACTAACTATGAAGCTGACAATGATTATCATTGCGGGGATTCGGCCACCCAACCAGATCTGAATCTATCTAAACATATGCTCTTGTCTAGCCCACATCTGTCCATATTTTTTATCTTTTTCTACAATAATAGCATGAAAGACTTTGTCAAATGGTTTCCTAAAATCTAGGTAAACTGTATCTACAGGATTCCTCTGAACTACCAATCTAGTAAGAAACTCTGTCAAAAAAAGGAAATGAGGTTATTCTGACATGATCTGTTCTTTGAAAATTTTTACTATTTTTTCTCCACTTAACATTTATTTATTTTTTTCTCCCTCTTCCTTCCCCCTTCAACTGAACAAAAAGAAAGAAAAAATAATTCTGTATTACAGGACAACTTCTACCAGGGTTTTCTCCCTCTTCCCAACCCCACCTTCCACCCCAACATGGTTTAGGTTAAATGACAAATCCACTGGGTTTAATTCTCCTTGGGGAACAAGTGGCTACAGAGACAGCTGGTATCAAAGTGGGGAGAGCATTTCTGGAGTCAGCAGAACCCGAGTTCTCAGACACTTACTAACAATGTGACCCTGGACAAGCTACTTAACCTCTCTCCGACTCAGTTTTCTCAACTGTGAAATGGGGATCAAAATAGCACCAACCTCTCAGGGTTGTTATGAGGATCAAATGAGATAAAATTTGTAAAGTGTAGTACCTGGCACATAGGCACTTGTTAAATGCTTATTTACTTCCTTCCCAAGGGGCAAACTGTACCACCCTTGATGCAACTTATTGGTGGTCTCTGGCTTGATTGATGTGGTTTCTGGATGGCCTAAGAGGCCTTAAAAAAAATAAAAAAAAAAAGCCCAACCATATGAGCCTGGGCCCTTCAAACTTGTCAGAAGTCCCCAAGACTGGGAGGTGGGTGGGGAGAGGGCAGGGCAGCCACTAAACCTTGCCCTGCTGGATGTATTTCCATATGGAGATGGTTAGCCTCCTTTTTGTTGTTGTCAACTATTGAATTACTTAGGAGTATCTGCTTTATTTTCCAACATTGAACCTGAACTGACTATTTACCTTAGTCAGATCTGCCCTTGACACCTCCTCACAAATATGCCTAATCAAACCACGTAAATTCCTGCTTTGGCCACATCCAAAAAATGTATGTCTTTTTTTGCATCTTGAGATCTATCCATTATATGATCTATTCTTGATGAAGCCGTGTTGGGATTCTGTGATCACCACTTTCACGAACCATCCCTTTCATAATGCATTCTAGAATTTTACAGAAATTTCAGTCAAGCTCATTGGCTTATAATTTTCAAAATTCATTCCACCTCCCCTCCTTTAAAAAAAAAATTGGAACATTTGCCTTTTCCAGTCTTGCAGTACCTCTCCTGTTCTCTATGACCTTTAAAAAATCAATGACAATGGCTCAGCCATCACATCCATTAGTTTTTTCCAGTATTTTGAGATGTATGGCCCTGGTGACTTAAAACGATATTATCAAGAAGGCCTTAGGTGCTCTCTTGCTATCATCCTAGTTAAATTGAGTATCAGCATTCTATGAGTCATTTTTGTTCTGTCGTTTCCAGTCCAAAGATCATTCTCCCTTCCTGCAAAAAGAGAAACAAAATGGAGTCAACCAGTTCTGTCTTTCCCCTGTCATCACATATTGTCCTGTCTGCCCCAAATGGCAACCTTATTTCTTCTTTGATTCTTCTCTTTTCCCCAATATAGTTTAAACCAACAAAATGACAACAATGATCTTTGTTATTCTCAGCACTGTCAGCTCATTCTGACACTATTCTTACTGGATCATGCCATGCTTTTATATTCATCTTCCATTACCTGTCCTTACTTCTATTTTCTGTACATGTCTTTTTAAAAGTTCCCTGTGTAGCCAAATTGTTCTCTCTAAACGACAGTTATTCCTTCCATATCGAGGAGGTTAGGAGTGCAGAGTCCCGGAGATCTGGACAATCTGAGTAAAATTTTTTGGCCCTCCTTTCCTACTACAGAAGTCTGAAGTTTTTTCTTTTTCTTTTATGGGGTGTCTCATTGTAAAATTTGGGTTAAGTACTTGGTCGTAGGTTATATTATGCAACACTATGCATATATTTTAGGCATTTCTGAGTTTCTAAACTTTTACTGTCATCTGCTGGCCTTCAAGTGTCATCTGCGGTGTCCGCAAAACCTCCCATTTAATTTCTCATGCTGATGACCTGAGATACATTGGAACTGAGATGGGAAAATCATAATGTGGAAGGGATAACTGTACTTCCTATCTTCCTCGTAGGAATTGTTTCTTTGTGTCTCTAGAATTTTATTCTTGACAGAATCTATCCTTCATGGCCTGGCTTCCTCTGTAGAATTTTAGTATACCAAATTCTGTCTATCTTTTCTCTGAATCATTTGAAAACTGCTGCCATCTTCCTCCCTTTCTCTTTTACAAGTTATAAGATAAATGGGTTGCTTCTCCCCAAGATTCCCATCACTTCTACCTTTAACAACCAATCTCTATCTCTTGGTGAGAGTCAGACTGAGAATAGGAATGTTCTCTTGTTGATTCCTCCATATGTAGAAGAATGAAATTGTCTTTAAGGCAAGTCAAGAAATTATTAGCTACTCTGCTTTTGGTAGAAACAGAACACCAGCAAATTTGTGGATAATTGAAGACTGCTTTCACTACATCTGTGCTGTACATCTGTGACAGGCCTTCCTGAACTCATCTTTATCATCTTTTTGTCTCAGTGACCTCTATTGATCCCTACCCATGGCTGAGATAGGTTTTAAGGGCTGTGGTAGGGAAAGGCTGTTATTCTATGGATAGAGTAACACAGTACAGGAAGAATGGTAGTCAAGTCAACAAGTTTATATTAAGTGCCAGTCACCATGCTAACAGCTAGGGGTACAAAGAAGGGCAACACCCCCCAACAAAAAGTCTCTGCTCTTAAGGGGCTCACAGGTAAACAGGGTTAAGTGATTTGCCCAGGGTCACATAGCTAGTAAGTGTCTGAGGTGAGATTTGAACTCAGCTCTTCCTGACTCCAGGCCCAGTGCTCTGTCCACTGCACCACTTAGCGGCCCTCTGTGTAATGATTCCCATGGTGATAATAACTCATAACTTGATTTCTGGAATTGCTTCTATAATTCCTTTGTCCTTTCCATTATTCCTTGGTCTCCTGACCCAGCCCCTTTACCTGTTCAGTCCTGAATCTCTAGCCCTTCTTCTCACTTCTCACAGGCCTAATATGGTCAGAGTCAAGATTTCTTCTCTTTCCTGGGTCTATCTGCTTAACATAAAATAAATGATCAATTGAAAAATAAAAGAAATAATTTTATCTTATTCAATAGTCCACAGAACAAGAAATATATCAGAATAGTCACAGGGTAATGGTTTGGACTATTTCTTTCTGAACCCCATCAGAAAAAGCTGGAGAATGATATGAGTAGCAACAACAGAGGATTACACAGCACTTTGCAATGACGAAGTGCAGTTGTATATGGTTTAGTTTAACCCTTATGAAGCAGAGCGGAAGCTAGACTTGGAACCAGCAAGACATGAGTTCAAATCCTTCCTCAAAACACTCACTAACAGCGCCCTACTGGGCAAATCTCTTAAAGACTCCTCAGTCACAGTTTCCACCCCTGGAAAAAGGAGATAATGACCCCTGTCCCATACAGTTGTTGTAAGGATCAAATGAAATCATGTGTGTTGAGTGTTTTAAAAACTTGATTGAGCATGTATAGCCCTGTGATGGTATTCTTATTCCCATTTGACAGATGGAGAAACTGAGACTCAGTGTTGTTAAGATCTCACAAGTAGCAAATAACAGAACCCAAAATCAAAGCAGTTCCTTTGACTTTAAAGCCAGAGTTCTTTCTACTATAGTATCCTACCTTTCAGAGAAAAAAGCTTGCCTCTTTACTAAAGGCCACATCCTTGTTAATAATATCTGATGTGTGTGTGTGTGTGTGTGTGTGTGTGTGTGTATAGATAGAGATAGATATGTATGTATATATATGGACATATATATAATTTGCAACTTATATAGTTAACTTATAAATATATTAGTTTTTAAATATTGAGTTTATTGGAAATTTATATGAATGTAAGAAATCAATATATATAAACTACCATATACAAAAATTCTATATATAGAGAGACTATATATACATGCATAGATATATATGTGTATCTATGTATATACACATATCCACTATATATATATAATTGTATGGACCCTGCCGTCCTTATTCTCTCCCATTAGACTTTGAGTTCCTTGAGAGCATAAACTGCTGTAACAACAATGTGGCTAGTGGTTGCTGTAGGGGGTATAAGACCCAACAAGACCAGCAACAAGAACTGCCAGCACAGGTTCTTTGATCCGCTTTTCTAAGGAAAACAACCTTAAGGGGTTAACAATCTCATTTTAATCACACATACAAATATCATTCACTTAGTTCAGGGAGAAAAGCCTGCACTCTGAACTTCGGAGCAAATACAAATAGAAATTATGAACAGAAAATAACACAATTCAACAGACAGTATTTGTCTGATCAAGACATCACACACATAGTTACAACATCTGGGTTTTCTCCAAAGCTGGGAGCTCCAGTGGCTACCCAGAGTCTCCACACCAACACTCTTCCAGTGAGTGAGAGCTCCAAACAAAATGCTAACTTCTGAGTCTATATACCCTTCTTAGGACCCAAAGGCTTCACACCTAATCAGCAAAAGGTTGTGGGCCTAGGGCTTTGCACCTAGTAAGACTTAATCAAAGGCACTTGATTACTTTAGCATTCTGAAAGAGAAAACAGTAAAAAAAAATGTCCCACCTTAATTAATATTACAACTATTTTTTGCCTTTCTTTTTATCTACAACATTATCACATTGTCTGGCACATAGTAGGGTTTAATATATGCTTATTGTTCTACTTGGGGCAGCTAGAAGGTGAAGTGGATAGAGCACCTGACCTGGAGTCAGGAAAGACTTGAGTTAAAAATCTGGCCTCAGACACTTACTAGCTGTGTAACCCGGGGTGAGTCACTTTACTATTTGCCTCAGTTTCCTCATCTGTAAAATGATCTGGAAAAGGAAATGACAAATCACTCCAGTATCTTTGCCAAGAAAACCCCCCAAAAAGGGGTTTCAAAGAGTCAAGCATAGCTGGTAACTAGTGAACAGATGCAACAACATCACTTATCTTAAGATTGATAAATCCCTGGCCAGCATCACTATATCAGAAGGGGCCCACTCTCAGCTAAGCTCACTCTCTGGACTGCTCTACCTCACCAGTGGCCTTGCCCTCATGCGTTTAGCTTCTCTCTCCTCCTCTTCCTCTTCCTCCTCCTTTCCAGCTTCCATTTAGGTTTTTCTTCTATTAAAATATAAGCTCCTTGAGGGAGTAGAACCATCTTGTTTTCTGTTGTTATATGCCTGTGAAACTTGGATAGTCCACCAGCGCCATGCCAGGAAGCTGAATCACTTCCATTTGAATTGTCTTAGGAAGACAATGGCACTGAGGTTTTTTCTTGAGCTAAACTGCCAAGCATTCAAACTCTAGTTCAGAGAGCACAACTCTGATAAGCTGGCCATGATACTCGAATGCAAAATGTACACTTGCCTAAAAGACTATTTTGTGGAGAAGTTACACAGGGTAAGTGTTCACATGGTGGTCAGAAGAAGTGTTACAGGGACACTCTCAAGGTCTTTCTTAAGAAATTTGAAATTGATTGTGTGACATGGGGGACACTGGCATAGAACTGCTCAGCATGGCAGTCAGAGAAGGTGTTGTGCTCTATAAGCAAAGCAGAATTGAAATAGCTCAAAGGAAATGCAGGATGAGCAAATTTAGAGAATCCACCCCAAATATTTACACAGACTATTTGTGCCCAACCTGTGGTAGAACATTCCAAGCTCACATTGGTCTGATCGGCCACAGTTGGACACACTGAAACTTGACTTTAGCATAGCGATGTCATTTTGGTCCTCTCTGAGGATGAAGGACAGCAACCAACCATCCCCAAGGCTCAGTACAATGCCTGACACATAGTAAACTCTTAAAATACGCTCTATCTTATCTCTCCATCCATTCATCCGACCGAGATAAACTCAGATAGAGCCCTGGAGAGGGAAGAGCAGAAACCCTTTTGTATTATCCAAATAGTGCCTTAAATACTGTATATACTTCCCTTAATTGGTGGTAACCCTGGGAGCCTCTGCCTCAAAGCAGGACCACTCTGATTTGGACAGAGCTGGAATAGATAAAGGCAGATATGAGAGTGACTGGGCCTGTGGGTCTCACATTATACCCCCAAGCCAAATAGAATTATTTTAAAAAGACATATCCATTATATTGGCTTGCTTGTGCCTCTTTCCCTTTATTGATATGGAAAACTTAATGATGACTGTGAGTTCTTTTGGAAAAAGGTCATCTGGAATTTTTTCTCAAGTGCATAGAATTTAGAGCTGGAAGGGATTATAGAGATATTTAGTCCTTTTAGATCATTTAGATCATGTAATAGAAGAGTAAACTGAAACCCAGGGAAGTGAAGTGATTTGCCTGACATCACAGTTAATGACAGACTAGAATCAAAGCCTAGTTCTTCATTTATATCCTGGAGAGGCAGTGTGGAGCAGTGGATAGGGCACTGGACCTAGAGTCAAGAAGACCTAGGTGGGTTTCCTATCTTTGAAAATCTTAAAGCTGGACAACCCCTTATGGGATATGTCATTGTAGTGATTCCTTTCCTGTATGGACTAAACCCATTTGACACTGAGATCAGCTCTCAAATTATAACTCTTAAAATTGGTGATTCTGTGACATTTATTGGCTGTGTGACCCTGAAGGAGTGACTTGACCTTTCTGTGCCTCTGACTCCTCATCTGTAGAATAAGGGAGGTCTCTTTTAGCCCTAAATCTATGATCCTGTGCTCCCTTTTCAACTGCTTGCCCTGAAACCTTTGCAAGTAATCTTCCCAGTTGGAATGTAAACTTTTTAAAGGCTGGAGCTGTTTGACCTTTCTTCATAGCCTGAGATCTTAGTTTGGTACTAGCACATAGTTAGTGCTAATCAAATTCTTGTTGACTGATAGCCTGCTTATTGACAGCCTCACCCTCAAGCCTTTTCCCTAGTCCTAGATCTACTACGTAGATCTACTGCTACATAGACAAGGTCAGTCTATGACCTTGGGTAACTGATTTCACTCCTTTGGGCCTCAATTGCCTTTCCTGTAAAAATGCTCTCCAAGGTCCTTCCAGCTTTGATACACTGTGACCCTATTCTTCTATGATACGGAGAATAAAATCATAATTACTTAATCCCTTTTAGCTTATTACAACAGAAAACCAAGGGCACACAGAGGGTAAAATTCCCCTTCCACAGCCAAAGGCACACAGTAGACAAGGGTTGGGAGGTTAGAGGCCACACCCAGGGCAATACCCTCAGAATCTGAGAACAAAGACCCAGGGACTTTGAACAAGTGATTCAGTTTCTCTCAGGCCTCAGAAAGACCTCTGTTTTCTTAAATTGAAACTAATAAATATCTTACAATCTAAAGCATTTCATCATTATGATGTGAACCTGGAAAGGCTAGGGCCCAATGATTGCCCATCATGAGAGGATCAGGCAGCTTACGTGTTCGAAAGTCCATCCTCAAAATTTACCACCCAGGAAGTGAATACTATTCTTTCTTTCTTTCTTTCTTTCTTTCTTTCTTTCTTTCTTTCTTTCTTTCTTTCTTTCTT
>CM053626.1:186975057-187036421 GCA_028646595.1 Phalanger gymnotis
TGCTCACAGTCAGATAGCCAGTAAGTATCAAAGGCCAGGTTTGAACCTAAGACCTTTCTGGATTTTGAAACCCACTCTTGGAGATCTAGTCTGCCAAGCCATCTTTCTAAAGTCATTCATCACCAAGTCTCTGGAGGTCCAGTTACTTGACTTGACTGGTCATGAGGCAGCCTGGGTTAGTGAATAGAGTGTTAGACTGGGAGTCAACAAGGCTTTCAGTCTTAAGACCTTGACCTAAAAGGGCCAGGGTGTCCCAATGCATCCTGGGTCATCTCCAGTCATCCTGATGAATATCTGGTCACTAGATCCAGATGGCTCTGGAGGAGAAAGTGAGGCTGGTGACCTTGCACAGCGAAGTCAACTGCAAGTCATGTCATCATCTCCCTGATGTCATGGTCCTCTTCAAAAAGCGAGGTAAATAAAATGTGAAGACTTCACAGAGAAGATCAGTATAAATATATATCTATATCTATACTAAGAGATGTTTAAAAATCAAGGAATAGGGAAGTAGAGAAGTGGAAAAATTCTGAGGCCATGAGAGTCTGATGGCTCAGCCTTTGGGAAAGTTTACCCTGAAACTTTTTGTTCTTTCTTTTGGTTCTGGTTTAAAGATTTGTTCAGTAAGAATAAGGTCACTGTGACCTGCTTTCCTTTACTGTAAAAGTACTGTAAAAGAATGGAGAGGGTCTCTCCCTCCCCTTATCCTATTCTCCTTCTTTAGATTTATAGATGTCACCTCAGTTGTAATCATTAACTAAGGGAATGGGAATTGGAGTTTCTGTGCCTCGATTTCCCCGTTCTTTGTCTAGCTTCTGTGCTCAGATTGTAAGCCTACCTCCCAGCCAATGGAGAGAAGAGTCAGAGGTGGGCGGGAATTCTCTTGTGTTAGGTATAATTATTGGTGCTTTGCCCCTTACACTTTGCCTCTTTTGCTGGTTCTGCTCTGTGCTAGCAGAGGACACCCTATTCTCAAGAATGGAATAACATTTATTTCTGTTCCCACTCTGAGATCGCTCCTTATTATAAATTAACTTTTAATTTGTGAGAGTCTTTCATCCCACACAAAAAGGAAGGACAAACACAACAAGAACAACAACAACCTCATCTATAAAGACGGGGGTTGGACTCAATGGCCTCTGAGGTCTCTTCGAGCTCTGAGTAGATGGGCCTTGTATGTGGAATCAGGAGAGACCTGGGGATCAACCTTTTCATATTTTCTAGCTGTGCAACTCTATAGCTGTGTGACCCTACAAGTCACTTCACTTCTATAAAGTGTTTTTCATTGGCAAATGGAGCTTACAGATCTGTTCTTCTGATCTCATAGGGTAGTTTCAAGGATCTTATGAGATGCCAACTTTAAAGTCCTATATAAATGTCAGCTGTTGACATATAAATGTCACTATATAAATATATTCACATCTGCCTTGGATTAACATGCATTTATTAAGTATCTATCATGTTCAAAGGTGGAAGTTCTGGGGACCAAAAATAAAAACAGCCACTTCTATCTAGTTTATTATGACTCTCAATCTTATATTGCGTAATTCGTTTTTTGAACCCAAGTGATGAAGTTAGGGACACATGTTTTTAGAGGTGCTCGAGACCCCAAAATACCAACATGTAGGGTCCTGCTCGAATGAATTCGACACAAGCCTTCTCACAGCCAAAGAGAAAAACAAAGTTTATTACAGATTTGCCATATTGGTTGTCTTAAGAAATCTCACCATTTGTGAGGCTCATTTTTACAAGTGGGCCAGATTCAATCTGAGGTAGATTGAATCTGAGCACCTTCATGGAGGCAAGATGAAACTTACATACAGAAAGATTGTGGGAGGGATCTAGGGTGGTCCTGGGGTGATGGGAGGAGGGCTTTAGGGAAGGTCTTGAGGAGGAATCTAAGGAGGATCTTGATGGGACTGGGGTGAAGTCATACTCCTGGAACCAAGAGAATGGGATTAAGGGTGGGAAGTAGCTGAAGGCTACCTGGAGATAACAGACCATGTAGGGCAAGGCTACTTTTAGGGCAACAGATTTGGGCATAGACACTTTGAAAAGATCAAGGGTGGGAACTAGCCAGACAGTGAAGGGCCAGGCTAGGTAAAGAGTAGCCTAGAGATTTGGGCCTAGCAATAATGAAAGGCTTATGGCCTCAGGCAAATGCCTCATTAAGTGGGAAGATTCAAGGAGAGTTCAAGGGGGCTCCCACAGTGTAACCCCATCACAATGTAGTGAATTAATAATTGATAATATAAATTAATAATAATCGATAAATTCTGATATTTAGTTCTATCCTATCCTTAAAGCCCATTTAAAAAAACACTCCCAGGTAGGATGTATTGAATCGTTTCCCCAGTTAGAAATTACTTTCTCCATCAGACCTCTCACACTTTTGTTCTTGTCTTCCACATGTATGTAGCTAGATGGCTCAGTGGATAGAGTGCTGGGCCTGGAGTCAGGAATACCTGAGTTCAAATCTGGCCTCAGGCACTTACTAGCTGTGTGACCCTGGGCAACCACTGAATAAGGAAATGACAAACCACTCCAGTATCTTTGCCAAGAAAACCCCATAGACCACTGTCAGACCGAATAAGAAAAACAACGAAGCTGTGAGACCTTGGGCAAATCACTTAACCTGTTTGCCTTGGTATCCCCAACTGTAAAATGGGATAATATAGCACCTACCTCCCAAGGTTGTTATGAGGACCGAATGCAATGATAATTGTAAAGCACTTAGCACAGTCTGGCACATGCTAAGCACTGTATAAATGTTAGCCATTGTCTTATTGATATTTGTATGTCTTCTCCCCCTGCCGGATTAACCAGATTATAACCTTAATGGAGGGAGGGGGCATGTCTTACCCAAATTTTGCATCTCCTCCAGAGTATAGCTCAGCTATTTTAACACAACAGGGTCTTAATAAGTATGCTTATATTTTATGCTGAGGATTGTTAGGGTTTCTCCAGCACTGTCCAGTTCTAGATGCTGGTTCTTTAGACTGAAATCATCAGGCTGCCACCGTTTGATGAAAATATCCTTTAAGTCAGGACTTTTATCCCTTTTTGCTCTAATTCTGTGCTTGCTAAGCAATATTCTTTCTTACTTTGTAATTTGGTCTCCTGTGTATATTGAGCCACAAGAAGGGAGTATCCCATGCAGAGAACCGACTAGTATATTTATGGTGACTGTGTTTTCCAAACTAAATATTGGGACACCTGATGTGACCTAAGATGTTCCATTTATAACTCTTCACATTAAAAGCACCCTTTCTTTTATGAAAATAGGGATGTCTGTGAACATTAGAATAAATCAACAATCTGTTTTATCAATCCAGCTCACCAAATTTTATCAATCAAATAATCAAAGTGAGCCTGATTAGAATGAATTTGTTTCCAAGAGTCTGGTCACCTTTGGATGGACAGATAACACCAAGTTACCCAGCCTACCTGCAGAGCCTAGGAGTCCGAGCCCTGACCTGATGTGACTCTCCCAGGGTGCTGCCAATAGGAAGGAGTCACCCAGCCTGAGCCACAGACCAGCCTCCTTCCTCGGACAGTCTGACAGAACACTAATCCAAATAGAGCCCTACTCTGGCTTCCAGACCAGCTTTCTTCCTCTTCTCTGTTGACCAATGTGTTCCCAGGTAAGGAAAGTTAGTCTGGGAAGTATTTGCCCATACCAGGGCCCCAAGATGACATTGCCATATTCTCTTTCCTTCTCTCTCTCTCTCTCTCTGTTCCTTCCTTCCTTCCTCTCTCTCTTTCTCTCTCTCTCTTTCCTCCCTTTCTTTCTTTCTTTCCTCCTTTCTTTATTATAATTAATTAATTTATTTTTTGTTTTCAACATTCACTTCCATAAGATTTTGAGTTTTAAATTTCCTTCTCCTCCCTCTCCTCCCCCTCCTCCCAAAAACAACATGCAATCTGATATAGGCTCTATTATACATTCATATTAAACATATTTTCGCATTAGTCACGATGTAAAGAATAATTAGCACTAATGGAAGGAACCACGAGAAAGAAGAAATAAAACAAAACAACAAAAGAAAAGGAGAGAAAATAGTATGCTTCCATCTGCATTCAGATTCCAAAATTCTTTCTCTGAATGTGGATAGCATTTTCCATCATGAGTCTTTTGGAATTGTCTTGGATCCTTGCATTGCTCAGAAGAGCCAAGTCTATCAAGGTCAGTCATCACACAATGTAGCTGTTATTGTGTAAAATGTTCTTCTCGTTCTGCTCATTTCACTCAGCATCAATTCAAATATTTCTTTCCAGGTTTTTCTGAAGTCTGCTTGCTCATCATTTCTTATAGCACAATAGTATTCCATTACATTACATTCATATACCACAACCTCTCTTCTTTCTTTCTTTCTTCCTTCTTTTCTTCCTTCCTTCTTTTCTTTCTTTCTTCCTTCCTTCTTTTCTTTCTTTCTTTCTTTCTTTCTTTCTTTCTTTCTTTCTTTCTTTCTTTCTTTCTTTCTTTCTTTCTTTCTTTCTTTCTTTCTTTCTTTCTTCCTTCCTTCCTTCCTTCCTTCCTTCCTTCCTTCCTTCCTTTCTTTCTTTTTTCCTTTCTTCCTTTCTTTCTTCCTCCCAGACCACCAGGAACCTGCCCAACTTAAAATATTTTCTCAACTCTGGGGAGGGATGGGGAGAAATGAGGCCCAGCATGTTCTTCTTTGACCAAAACCTACTGGGAGATAGGCCTCCCTTCATAAGGGATGTTGCTCTAGTTCAGTCACAAATGCACTACATGGTTTTTGGGGAAGGGCCTGATCATAGAGTTGTGGGCTGGAAGAAACTTTTATTTTACAAATGAGGAAACTGAGGCCCAAGAAAGTTAAGTGGCTTTACTATGTGAAATATTTGTGGGTAGGGGTTGTTTCATATTTATCTTTATATTCCCAGTGCCAAGCACAAGGCCTGGTATATAGTAGGCACTTAATAAAAGCTTGTTAATATAAAGCTGACACACATTACTTTAGATACATTATCTCATTGACTTCTTGCATTAAAGGAGCAGATAGGTGGTGAAGTGGATAGAGCACTGTAACAACAAAGCTACTTGCCATTACTATGGCTGTATAAAACCAACCACACCAGCACATAGGAGGGCTACTAGCACAGGTTCTTTGATCTGCTTTTCTAAGGAAAGCAACTTTTAAGGGGTTTACAATCTCACTTTAATTATAAGTCAGCACTCTTCAGAGAAAACACAAACAGAAATCACAAGCATAAATTATATAAATAGAGCAAAATAACACAAATCAACAGACAGGCTCCTAGCCATCTGACCAAGACATTGCATACATAGTTACCAGAGAGAGAAGCACCAACATCTGTTTTTTTTTTTCAAAGCTGAGGGGCTCCTTAATGACTAATCAGAGTCTAGTCTGGTCAAATCACATGATACTCTTCCAGTGAATGAGTCCCAGAATAAAATGCTAACCTCAGAGCATATATACCCTGTTTAGGGCACTGGGGCTTAGTACCTACTTAGCAAAAGGGTGTAGGCCTGAGGCTTACTATCTACTTAGCAAAAGGGTATGGGAAAGATCTCTAATCACTAGCCACATCATATATATTGTTTCCAATCAATGACTCTTGATTCAAACAAAGGCAAGACTCAAAGGCACTTGATTACCTTAGTGTTGAGAAGTACTCCAAAACAAAAGACAACAAAAAAGTCCTACCCTATTTGCCATTACAAGCACTAGCCCTGAAGCCAGGAGTTCAAATCTAACCTCAGATGCTTACTAGCTGTGTGACCCTGGGCAAGTCACTTAACTCTGATTGCTTCAAAAAAAAAATTCCTTGGGTTAGTAAGGTGGATCCTATATTGTCCTCATTTTATAAATGAGGAAACAGGTTCAGATCAATGATTGCCTAAAGGTCATGGTGCTAGTGAATGGCAGAGCTCAGCCTAGAACACAGGACTCCTGATTCCTAGAGTCTATTGCTTTTTTTCAGGACAGTGTATAGCCCTACTGTCATTCAATGCCTTTATATGCCCCACTATAGAGTCCAGATAAAACAACCCTTTGCCCAATAGGTATTACAGCCAGCTGTAGTGGATAGAGAATGCTGGACTTGGAATCAGGAAGACCTGAGTTCAAATCTTATCTCAAAACTTCTTGGTCACGTGACCCTGGTCAAGTCAGTCTCTCTCAGCCCAAGTTTTTTCATCTGTAAAATGGGGATCGAAATAGCACCTATGTTATAGAGTTGTTGCGAGACTTAAATGAGATGATATATCTAAAGCGCTTTGCAAACTTGAAAATGTTATACAAATATTAGCTATTATTATTATCGAAGGATTTGGAGCTAGAAAAGATCTTGGAGATGCTAGGATTATAGGTCTAGTGTTGGAAAGGACCACTGCTCAAGCAGTCTAGGTGAACTCCTAATTTTATAGATAAGCAAATCAGAGGCACAGCCAGATCTTAGGATCACAGGTTTCTGCTAAGAGAGCCCTTAGACGTTTAGCTTCCTTAGGTCCTCCTTCCCTTCTTATTTTCCTCTCTGACATGGATAACTAACTAACCCCCACAAAAATGACTTGGATAATCTACTATTTTTGTTTATCTGTGATGTGGCTCATCTTAAATGAGATATTTGTAAAGTGTCTGGCATGATGCCTGGCGCTCTGTAGGAGACATATAAATGGTTATTCTCTCCCCCTACTTCCCCTGGCTCTGTAACTTCTAAGACTTCTCCCTCTCCCTTACCCCCACCTCAACCAGTTCAATTGATTTTGCATTACAAATGTCTCTCATCAGACTCCTCTTCCCTCAGCAGCTACCACCCTAATTCAGCCACTTCTCACTTCTCACTTGGAAATTGTAGTAGCTTCCTAATTTCTTTCCTCATTCTACTCCTTAACTTCTATTTCTTATTCAAGCAGCCAATCGGTAAGCCTTTACTAAGGACTTACTATGTGCTAGATAATATGCCAACCATTGGGGATACCAAGAAAGGCATAAAATAGCCTCTGCCCTGAAGGGGCCCACAATCATATTTCACATTGCATCCTTTCATTTTTCATTCTAGCCAAATTGGTGTATATGTGGTTCCCTGCCTATGACTTTTGACCTCCTATCCCATGCCTTTGAACAGGGTGTGTCCTCCAGGTCCTTCTTGGCCTCTAGACTTCTGGATTCCTAGCTCTCTTCAAAGCTTAGTTTAAATACCACCCTTCTGTGGTTCAGTTGTGTCTGACTCTTTGTGACCCTATTTGGAGTTTTCTTGGCAAAGATACTGGAGTGGTTTGCCATTTCCTACTCGAGCTCATTTTACAGATGAAGAAACTGAAGCAGTTAAGTGACTTGTCCAGGGTCACACAGCTATCACGTATCTGATATCCAATTTGAACTCAGATCTTCCTGACTACAGGCCAGCTGCTCTATCTGCTTCAACTTCTGGCTGTCCCTTTTACAGGAGGGTTTTCTGGTTTACCCCCATCCCTTCCCTCCCACCCCATAATTACTTTACATTTAGAGTATTTTGTTTTTACTTAATAAATGTTCATCTTGTTTTCCTACCAATAGAAATGTAAGCATCTTCAGAGCAAGAAGTCTTGTTTTTGTCTTTATGTTCTGGGACCCTAACATAAATGCACGTTGAATGGAATGGAACTGACTACAACCCCACTCCATTCACTGCCCCATTCTTCAGCCCGTGCCCTCAGGTGACTAACAAACTTCTATGATTGTGTCTAGAAGCATTCTTTCTGGATCTTCCTATTGGTACTCCCTCCCCCCCTCCCAATTCCATCCACTCCCCCAAGCCTTTCTTTCTTCCTTAGACTAGTCTTGCCCCACCTGAAACCTAAGTCTTAGACTAGCTTTGTCTATCTAACCGAGTGTCATTCTCCCTCCCTGAGCCTCCTGCCCCAAACCTCACAACACCCCAACACCCACTGCATGATTCATGGTGTAGTCTGTAGTCGAATCAACCACCCAGAGATAACCAGGGCCCACAGAAGTTGCTCTTTCCTGCCATGTCATTTTAGAATTTTGACTTCTTTAGAGCACTTCAACACAAATGTGGGGAATAGTCTCTCCATGAGCAGTGATAATAGTAGAGTCATAGAATGAACCCTGGTACAGCAGAAAGAACCTTGGATTAAGAATCAGAGGACCTGGATTCCATTCTTGACCTCAACATTAATTGAAAGAGATGACCTCTGAGGACCTTTATAGCTTTAAATCTAGGATCCTTTATATTACTTTGGTCTCACTCCTCATTTTATAGATGAGGAAATTAAGGCCCAGAAAAAAGTGATTTGACCTGGCCAAGTTCAAGCATATAATCTCCAAGTTATATGGAAGGACCTTTGAGGTCATCTAACCATCCTGACTTGGGGTCTTCTGATTCCAAATCCCACAGCACCATAACTGGGATCCAAAACATCAGATAATCCAAAAGTTTTTTTTTTTTTGAAAGGTTAGCTTCTAGATGAAGCCGCCCCTTCCCCCACCCCCGACTTTTTCCCACAGCCAGTCTTCCCTTCTCCATTGTGTTTAGCTCAGGCTTATATTCAAATGAGTTTACGAGTTTACTTTCCCACTGCTTGAAGTCACTGATGGGCCGAGGTAGGGAGTTGGTTTCTAATGAGACATTTGCCAAGGAGAATCCGGGAACCTGGAGATAGTGTTGATATCAAAAAATTTCTCCCATCATGGAAATACTTGGGTTGACAGACCCAAGGGAGGAGAGAGTGACTGTCTCTGCAAAATCTTTTCCTCCTTGCCAACCTGCTCTCTCCTTCCTATCTGAACTCCTTGGTCGTGATTAGCGTTATCCACCAGATGTCTGGTTTGGGGTAGTGATTTTTCCCTTCTATCCTCTAGTTCCGTCTCATTTGGTGTGCTCCAGCAGGCTCTCGGGACCAACATAGTCCTCCCAAGTTTTCAGTTTCTCACCTACGCCCCCGGGCGAAGAACAAAAAGGCCCCAAACTGCAGGACCGATTTTCAGAACGATCATAATTAAAAAAAAAAAAAAAAGAAGACGGTAACCCAGAAGAACTGGGTTTGGAAAGAGGAATCTGGATTAAAATTCCAGTTCTGGCCACTTATTGTGTGACCTTGGGCAAGTCACGTGGAACCGTTAACTTGTTTATATAATGAGAGTGTTGGACTAGTTACCCTCGGAGGTCCCTATCTTTGTTTTTAGGTAAAGAAATTACCTTTTTTTTTTTTTTTTGGTCTCCCGAGATCCCTAGCCATTATCAATTTTGGCATTTAGCCGGTACTTAAAGTTTGGTTGATTTAAATTTGAATTAACGAGTAAGAACTTGAAAGAGGAGTTTATGGAGCTGAGATGGTATGTGTATGGTGTGAACTTTCCCTCTCCTTTTTTCCGTTGGGGTACTAAGTGAAAAGAGAGAGAAGACAACTTTTTGGAGCTCAGTTTCCTTATCTGTAAAGTAAGAGGATCAGATCTGGATTTCCATAACAGTTCTGACTCTACGATCTTACTCATTCCCACTCTGGATTCTTGCCCTCTCAGCCTCATCTTTAGGCTGGAGGAAGAACGAGGCTTGGAGTTTGAGCCACCTGGAGGCACGCTCCTTACCCTTCCTCAAGACCCAGGGGCTGGACCTGGAGGGGGACCTGAGAGGTTAAGTCTAGTTCGACCTCCTTTTACGGAGAAAACCGAACTCCAGAAAGATTTGACTTGCCCGAGATCAACTAATTTGCGCAAGTGGTGGAGACGGGATTCTAATCTGGGGCTTCTTCTGAGTTCTTAGATAAAGGAACCAAGGGAGACGAAGATAAAGCAGCCACTCTTGTGGATGGGGCAAAGACTTTCCTCCCAATTCTGAGTCAACACAATTTTGAGGCCTTGCCAAAAAAAAAAGGAGGGGGGGGAGGTATGGTGGCGGCGGCTTGGCGATATTAAAAAAAGGGGGTGGTGGTGTGGAAGAATTCGGGCACATTTATGCAAAATCTGGAAGCTGGTAATGTTGGCATACCTCTGACATGGATTAGCCGGAAAGATTTAAAGGGAACAGCTTTAACTTTTAGGAATTGTGGTGGAGGGATATCTTGGAGGAGCGGGCTGGAGGGTGTGTGCAAGCAGGGACAGGAAGGTGCGGGGAGGAGGACTCCCATCTCCCCAAGTTTAGGAGACTCAACCCTTCAAACTCACTTCTCCTGCAGGGCTTTGGCTCTCAGCCCGCCGGATCCTTCTTTTGCTCACCTCCTCCTACCCCGCCCCTGGGACCTGGGGGGCGGAGCCACTCCTGCGGCCCGCCCCTTTGATGTGCGCCGGCGCAGCTATGATTGGCCAGCCGCTTGTGACGTGCGGGGACTGCGGTGGGCTCTGGTGCAGCGGTAGCTGCAGCGCCGGCCGGGGCTCTGGCTCCGGCTGCGGGGCACTTAAAGGGAACGCAGCGGCGGCCCTGGGACCAAGGTGGGGGGTGGGTTTCGGGGAGGGGCTGGGGGGGACAACCCAGCCAAACTCGATCTGCGGCATCTTGGGGTGGGGGACTTGTACATCGGAGCCCAGGAACTGAGGAGAGCGTAGGACACCGCGCCCCTCTTGACCCTGCCCCCCTTATTCCATCCCGTACCCCAATATCTCATTCAAGCCCCTTTCCACCTCGCACCCACACTACAAAAGCTCAGCCCGGACACACTGCTGCCACCACGCCACCGCTGTTGCTGCCGCCGCCACTGTCGCTGCCACTGTGAGTCCCCGGAGAAGGGGGTCTGAGGTCCGGGTTTGGGGTGAGGGGCTTAGGTGGTGTTTGGGGAGTGGCATTGCTCGATGCAATGCGTGGAGGAGTGAGAGGCTACAGCGTTTGTTTTGGGTGTATATGTCGAAGCGGGGTGGGGGGTGGGGGTGATGTAGGGTGTGTGTGTGTTCTGATTCCTACCCTAACCCGGAGTAGGAATTTGGAGTCTTCGTGCACCACCACACCCGCCCTCCCTTCCCAGGAGCCAAGCCTCATTTAGACTCCATGGCATGCGTGCCCATTCTCTCCCTGGCACTCTCTTGCAAAAGCTTCTGTCCACCCGCGGCTGCTTCTTCCTGACTCCCTCTCTTCCCACCCTAGTTCTAACTCTAGCCTTGCCTGGTCCCCTGCTTTCTTTGGTCCTCCTGGCCCTCCCAGTGCCTACTCCCCTTGTCCTTCACCCTACTGCCCTAACACAACATACCCTAGTTCTTGGTTCTCTTCTGCCCCTGCCCTTCCCCCACTCCATCTACACCCTCCTCCCCAGAGAAGAGCCCGGGGCCAGCTGGGGATGTTCCAAAGTGTTTCCTTCGCAGCCATCTCTAAAAATATCCCACTCTCACCCTCTGCCACCTTCCTGACCCCAGCGAGAGGTCCATTTCGGTCCAGCAAAGACCCCGATGTAGTACCCTAGGAGGAGCCTGCCCTAGCCTCCTCCCTCACCTTTTTTGTTTGGGTTGGGTCTCAGCTCCTGTCTGCCCTTCTTTCCTCAAAGGATGCTGCTTAATAGGGATTTCCTAATAACTCAAGAAGAGTTAAGCAAGATATTGAGATGCAGCAGACACTTAGAAGAGTAGAAGGGGTGGGAGGTGTGTGTGTATATGCGGGGGTGATGGAGATATTGGCTAGAATTACTGGAAGGGAGACCAAAGAGCTTGTAGTATTCTATTCGTGGCTGTGCTGTGTGCTCTGAGGGAAGTAGCTCAACCTCTCTGGACTTTTTACTTATGCATCTTCAGTAGGTAGTGAGGAATCCTTCTGCCTTCCAGAGATATGGAGGAAGACCCTGTGATGAAGAGGAGCCCAACCCGGGGAAAGGAGAATGATCTTGACTAGATTTTAATGTATTCAGTGGAGAACTGAATTTTGGTCTTGGACTGACAGAATTACTATGTATTTTCACAGTCCTCATTTCCTACACCCACATCCCCATTTGGAAACAGCCCTTGAGATAGTATCCTTAGATAAGGAGTATGGAGGCAAATGTGGATGCTGGGTACAACTAGCCATTTTCCCCTTCCTTTTGTTGGTCATGTGCAATTCTTTGTGACCCCATGGACCACAGCACAGATATTGTCCATGGGATTTTCTTGGAAAAGAGACTGGAGTGGTTTGCCATTTCCTTTTCCTGGGCATTAAGGTGAACAGAGGTTAAGTGACTTGCCCCAATCACACAGGCATTACTGAGGTGGAATTTGAACTCCTATCTTTTTGACTCCAAGTGTAGCATTCTATCCATTGAGCTATCTAGCTGCCTCTGAGCTCTGTCCTTTCTGATTCCAAATTCTAAGGGTCCCTACCCACCAGACCAGAAGAAAGTTGTTTTAGGCTTGGAGAGATAGGGACCTGAGATTTTAAGTTTTCTGCCTTCTCCTAAGCTTAGTCTTTGCCTCCAGAGAATGGGGAGGAGAGCAAGAGGATGGGAGGTGTTTTATGACTGGGGAAGTGACTACCTTCCCAGCAGGAGTCAGGAGAGACTAGAGTTCTGCTGATTGGCTCTTTGATAGAGTTGGGTGGGGAAGAAGATGGAGCTAAGATTTCCCTCCCTATAAAAATCTAAACACACTCCTCTTTAGTTCTCTAGGGTGGGAGGGAATGAATATTTCCACATCCTATCCCTTATTCCTTGAGGAATTCCGTTTAATGAAGGCAGAGGGATAGAGCCTGGGGCACTGAGATATTGAGGTGAGTCACCCATTTGAAATTTAGTTAGAGGGAAATATTTGAATTCAGGTCTGAGCCATACACATATGTCTCTGCTGATGGTGCCAAGGAGAGAAAGGAAGCTTCACCCTCTGAATCTCAGCTGGATCCCCATGAAGGTAGGGAGATAGGATGACAGGGTTCTTTGTGTTTGGGACTTGAGGAGAAAAAGAGAAGCTGGTGTAGTAGGAGTAAACTAGTGCATGGAGATCCTTTCCCCCAGGGTTTCAAGAATAGGGCAGAGATTTGGCAGTGGTGTTACCACCTCAATAAGGACTCAGTCTCAAGCTCCCTTACCACCGGCTGTCTCTGGTTCCTGTTAGTGTTTGCTTGGACTACAGGAATACTATCTCCTGACCTTTTTTCTGCAGCAGGAGATCTCCTCCTGGCCCATCTCCAACATGTGCTATCTTTTTGGAAAAGGCTGGGAGAGTTGCCCACACCCTGACCCATGAGCAGATGTCCTAGGGACAATATTCCCCAAATTATTTTTTTATTTTCCCCATCTCTTAGGATTTCTTACCTCCCCTTTCTCCATTCAGTGTTTCAGTTTTCCAGAGGGTCTACCATCACCCCTTTCTGCAGTTGCCCTCTTGCTGACATTGAACTTTGTTTCCCACCAGAATCTGATGATAAACTCTCTGAGCCAGAATCTGAGTTCTGTTAGATTGGAAGCTTCTCTGCTACTGTTTTATTTTGGCATTGGGATTTTTGGTATGAGAAACGACACAAGGTCATCTTTAAGGATGTGGAGCTCTTCTCTAGACCTTGTCCTAGGTAGGATCTTTGACTAATAGTCATAAGAAGTTCCAAACCTCTCAAATTAGCCCAGCAAACAATGGATGAGTCAACTTTGAGGAAGCTGGAGAGGTCCTATGTCTTACTGGAATTGACAGACAGAGGGCAGCAATCAACAGGGCATTCAACCATCTTAATCCTGATTCTGATCTTTTCTATCCAAATGCTCCCACTACTCCTTAGAGATCAGGGATAGTCTGGGCCCTGCAAATTAAACCATCCAATTTAGACTTCATTGACTGGCATCCCAGAGAGGGCATTCAGCTTCTGGGGGGGGGTACCCATGAGGCCCATGGAGTATCCAAACCAGACCTTTCCTACTCCTGCTCCCATATTCTCTTGGATGTGGTTTCCATCACCGCCCATCTCTTTTCCCAGTCAATTGAAAGTCTCATATGCTAGTACACTCTGAAATAAATATTCTCCTGGCTTCCCTCATCACCCCTCAGTGGAGGCTATGGAACCCAAGTGTTCCCTAATTCCTTAATGTTGCCTAAAAACAACAATGTCTGGCATTTATATAGTACCTTTTAGTGTGCAAATTATTTCACATCCATCATAATAACCATCCACCTTTTATATAGCCATCTAAGGTTTGCAAAGTGCTTTACTAATATTCTGGGTGGTCCCAAAAGTCCATCCCTTATCATCCTATTTAATCCTCACCACAATCCTGTAAGGTATTGTACTGTTATTACCAGTATCCCATTTTGCAGATGGGGAAACAGACTGGGAAAGGCAAAGGACTTACCCAACTGAACTCAGCTAGTGAGTGTTTAAGGCAAGTTTTGAATTCAGGTCTCCTTGACTCCAAATCCAACATTGTATCTACTGTGTCACCCATATCTCATTTGACCCCAAAGACTCAGTGAAGGGCAAATATTTACACATGAGGGGTTCTGAAACGTTAAGTGACATCCGCAGTGCTAGTAAGTGTCAGAGGTGGGTTCTGAGCCCTTTTCCTGACCCCAGCTTTTTCCATATCACCACAACTACTACCCCAGCACAGTGCCTGGCACATGGTAAATGCTTTTTAAAAAATGCTTGTGGACTAAATGACCCAGCTGCCGCTACTCTCCCTCAGTGGTGGGCACAGAGTAGAAAGGATGATGAGTAGGTATTTGGATCCTCCCAGCGCTGAGCCTGTATGCGCTGCTCAGCCCCTCTGATAGGAAACAGCAGAGATCATTCCTTGACCGGGTGCATAGGAAATCTGGATTCTGTGTTCTCCACTGACTTTTTTCATGTGATTATCAGGGAGATCAGAATACAGCATTTGGGAACTACTGGTAAAAAGTTTCAACTGACAGAGCCCCGGGTAATGTCCTGAGGATGAACGGGTGTTTTCCAGTCACTGGCTTGAGATGCCTGTCTAGGGTAAGTAGCTCCCTCTGATGGCCATTCAAGTATTTGTGGAGGGGTATCGGGAGGGAAACAGCCACAGGTCGTCCAAAAGGCTGCCCTAATACACAGGGTATAAATAATTCCCCTAACACTCTACCCTTTAGCTCCAAATCCTGAGGTTATGTATATCCCATTGGGGAGAATTACTAGTGCTTTGCACCCAGTACAAGGCGAGTGTATTGTGTCCAGCTCTCCCAGTATCCTGGGGCACTGGGCATCTCAAGTACTTGGGAAATAGGGTCACCGGGAAGATGCCTCATTGGTCAAGTAGGAGAGCCAGCTTCATATCCCAACTCTGGAAATTAATAGGTAACCTTGGGGAAATTAGTTGGCCCTTTTTGTATAATGGAGACAAAGACTTGGCTCTATCCTTCCTTTTTCCCATTAGGTGAAGCTAGAGATAAATAAACTGCTTTCTCCACTTGCAGTCAAGGGTGTTTGTGTAGAATGGGATCTTAGAGATCATTCAATCTATCTCCTCATTTTACATGTGAGGAAACTGAGGCACACTTAGGTGAATGGCTTGCCAAGGCTGCATGGCAAATGGAGTGGTAGAACCAGGAGCCAGTTGTCCTGAGTCCATTCCCCCGTGCATGGTGATTTGGGGTTAGGAGAGTGGTGCTGGAGGCAGTCAGAATATTCCAGAATTGTACATAATGCTATCAACAAGACTTTTTCCCAGTCAGTGGAGGGAGAGAGAGAGGTGGGTCTGCTGTACTTTCCCTGTGTCTTGCTCCTTTCCTCTGTTCCTTTCTGGCATTGTTTGACTCACTCTCCTTCTCCCATTCCTCTTCCCTTCATCTTTCTGCTCCCCATCTTTGACATCCCTTTATCTTGGCTCTCCTCACCTCCCCATGCTGAGCTCTGTTCCCCATCATCTCCCTCTGTCTCTATCCTTCCTGGCCTGACGGGCTTTTCTCCTCCTGTCCTCTTTGCCCTTGCCCCCTTCTGTTCTGGTGCCACTAGTTCTATCTCCTCTGCTCATGGGGCCACCTCCCCCATCTGGTCAGTTTCCTCCCTTCTTTCCTCCTTGCCATCCTCTGTCATTGTCCCCCTCTTCTCTGTCTCCCAGGTGTGCTGTACTTTCCTGCGGGATGGTCCCACACTCCCCAGCCCCAATTCTGCTGTCCGGCTGCTTCGAACTCTGGCAGAAACCCCGCCTGCTGACACCCCCCTTCTGGGGAACTGGCAAGTGATTAGTGACGAACCAATAGTCGAGAGCCCTTGGGAATCTCAGACTTAGCGTAGCTACAGGAACCTTTTCCCTCCATACTTGTGCAGAAAACCACAACAGAGGCACTCCTTGCTCTCACCTCCTTCTAGAACAGGGGTTCTTAACCTGGGTCCCCTAAGGAGTCTGAGGATAGATTTCTGGGGTCTGTGAACTCAGATGAGAAACAAATGAACTTCTAACTGAAACTTAGCACTCTGTTCGGTTATGAATGTAGGCAACAATATGAAGAGGTCCACATGCTTCAGGAGACTCCCAGAGGGGTCCATGAAAAGGTTAAGAACCTCTGAACTAGAAAGACTAACAACATCCAGGTCTCTAGGACAGGGCTAGACTCACTGTTTACTGGGCCTCCCAAGCCACCATTCTTGGCATTTAGCTTCATTCTAGAAATCAACAGAATTTTGGAGAAGCAGTCCTTGATTGTATGCACCCTAAGCTGGGGACTCTCCCCTTGGCCACAATCATGCTAGTTATTCCTTCTGCTTGGACAGCCCCATGATTGCTTCTGGGAAGCAGGAGAGAGGAATGAGGAAATTCCTTGAGTGAGTGTGTGTGTGTGTGTTTGTGTGTTTGTGTACGCCCTCAGTCCTTCCTTTGAGTGCCCCTGGAATTTATGTTTGGGGTAGAGGAAGGAGACATAAAAGATGGGTTGGGTTGGGAGTTCTTTACAGAAAAGGACAGAAAAGATGGCCCTAGGAACCTGCTGGAATTTGCTATGTGCATTGAGAATATTGGGGCGGGGGGAGTCAGCTGCCCCCTCTACAGTGTCTAATGGAGAAGAGCATGGACACGTGATGAAAAGGAGCAGCTAATTCAAAATACCGCCCCCGCCCCGGCCCCCCCAGTATGTTACTTTTATTTGGGGAATGGGAAAGGGGAAATACATCAGATGTCCCCTTTCCAATTTTTTTTCTTAACGAGGATGTAAAAATGATTTTGCAGCCATTTGAGCATTTCAGTGGCAGCCAGTACTGTGTCATTCTTGCCTGGGGGCGGGGAGCAGTGTTTAAGAAGTGCCTCGTTACGGGAACCCCGGATACTGGAGATGTTTCTGAGGAAGGAATCTGAACAGAGGCCATGAGGGAGGAGTGGGGAATGGGGTCGGACCCGGGGTCTCGCAGGGTTGAAGCTCCGCCAAGGCTAACTGAGCCCTTGGGTCCCCCTCAGGTGGCGGATGTGGCAGCGCTGCTGGCCCGGGAGGCTCTCTAACTGTCCTCTCCCCGGCGGGCTCCTGCCGCGCCGCTTCTCGCTTGCTCCCTCCTCCCAGGACGGCACAAGGATGGCGGAGCCAGAGGCGCCCCGCTTCTTGCTAACCTTCGATTTTGATGAGACCATAGTGAATGAGAACAGCGATGACTCCATAGTGCGCGCCGCTCCGGGCCAGAAGCTGCCTGACAGCCTGCGAGCCACGTTCCGCGAGGGCTTCTACAACGAATACATGCAGCGGGTCTTCCATTACCTGGGAGAGCAGGGCGTAAAGCCGCAAGACTTCCGCGAAGTCTACGAGGAGATCCCCCTGTGTCCGGGCATGTCCGACCTCTTCCAGTTCCTGACCAAACAGGGCAGCTGCTTTGAGGTCATCCTTATCTCAGATGCCAACATGTTTGGCGTGGAGAGCTCCCTGCGCGCTTCAGGCTACCGCGGCCTCTTCCGAAAAATCTTTAGCAACCCGTCGGACCCAGATGAACGCGGCGTATTGGTGTTGTATCCCTTCCACAAGCACTCCTGCACTCGCTGCCCTGCTAACATGTGCAAGCACAAGGTGCTGGGCGACTATCTGCGCGAGAGGGCGCAGGACGGGGTGCACTTCGAGCATCTCTTTTATGTGGGCGACGGCGCCAATGACTTTTGCCCCATGGGGCTGTTGGCGGCCGGCGATGTGGCTTTCCCGCGGCGCGGCTTCCCCATGCACCGACTCCTCCAGGAAGCCCAGAATACCGAGCCCCCTTCGTTCCGGGGCACTATGGTGCCCTGGGAATCGGGAACTGAAGTCCGTCGCTACTTGCAGGAGATGATGAAGAAATGCTAAGAGCCCTGGAGGGGACGGAGCTGGAGGTCCGGTCGGCTGGGGAAGGCAGAGCTCCTGGGCTGCCTGGCCTCTCCCACTCCCCACCCCACTTTGTTTTTACCTCCGATTGGGGACTCAGGAAAGCGAAATCGTGTTTTAATTACCAACACAAAAACTTTCTCCCCCCACCCCCGAATTTCCTTTGGTTTATCCCTCCCTCGGACCCTTTCCAACTGCCCTGCAAGAACCCTGGGCTCCATCTATTTGGGAGATGGGAGAGGGGGCAGAAACATACACATATATACATATACACATAACATGTTTGTGTATATGCATATATGTATATATCTATATATATTACATAAATGAATAAGGAGGCAGCAACTATCTATGCAGTTAGCCCAGTCGGGCTGTCCAGAGTCGGGTCCTGACAGTCCGGCAGTGCACACCTATTTGAGGGGAGCCAGACAGTCCAACCTGACACCAGATGCCATCAGGGCTTCCAAGATAAAGCTTACACCATCATTATTTTTGTGGTGAGGCTGTTCTGGGTGGGGAGGGGTGAAGTATTTAAATAGTTGCTTTTTGTCCCTGCCACCAATGTGCAACAATGCCTCTCCCCAGACGCAGGGAAACCTTCCTAACACACACTCAGGCCCGTGTCCATCTGCCTGCTTCTGGTTGACCCAGCTCGCACCCAATGACCCCTATAGAGCTCTCTTCCCCACCCAGTTACAGAAAGGGGGGAGTTTGGAAGAGCCAGGGAAATTGTAGCCCTCTGGTGGTGAAACGAGGTAGCGTCCAGTCCCAGCTCTCCTGGCGGTCCCTACCCTCCACCCCTCATCTATGCAGCAAGAGGCCAGTGACCTCTCTCCAAAGCCTCAGCAGGAGCTGGGCCACCTTCTCCCCACTTAACCCCGTCTCGGATTGTTTGGAACTCAAAGCCATGATGTTTTTAAGCAGAGCCAGCGCAAGCCCAAGGTCCCCCTCTCTCCCTTTCTCCCAGCTGTGTTTGAGAGCTATAAAGGAAGTGAAGGGGGGAAAGGCACCTGAGTGAGGTCTCCTTTGTGTGGGAGGCAGCAGGAAGGAGGTCACTAGTCAATTGGTCAGTCTTTTTTTTTTTTCCTTCTGAGCCTTCTCTTGAAGGCAGAGTCCTTAAATACAGGGCACATAGGCAGTTTCTGCTCTCAGGAAACTCCCAGTGTAATGGGATCAGGACCGAGACAGCAAGAGAATAAGGCCTAAAGCTCCCCCAAATCTAGAGACAGGAGGCACAGTCCGTTCTAACCTATTTAACACAGGTGAAATGATTGCCCAAGTCACATAACAAAAGTTTCCTAGAAGAGGGATATTTTGGGTTGTCCCCCTAGGCTTAGTGGGGTGGGATCTATTCCAAGGTTGGGGATGAGGTTCATATAGTGGACCCTCAATTGTTGGTGTCAAAAATTAGAGATGGGAGAGGAGGATCAGAACAAAGACAGGGTAACTTCATACTCTCTGCCCCAAGCAGGAACAGTCAAGAGCTTTAACAGGGTTTTATTGAAAGTAGGACTGGAAATAATCTCCATTCTTGGAGAAACGATCACCAGATTTTAGACTGTAATTCTCACGCACCAACGAAACTTCTGCTGGCAGCATCCCTTGTTTTTGCCTCTCCATCTCCCTAACCCCCCCGCCCCAGACAATTCTACCACGGTCAGCAAGACAAAGAGTTAATCTTACTTAGGATCTTTTGGAGCTGATGCCCGATTTCTGTTTTTGTCTAACTTATTGAGTTTCTCTTTCCTTTTATTTGCCCCAATTTTGTCTCCAGGCACAGTATAAAGCTTGCCTGAAGGGCTGAAGTTACTGGAAATATTGGGAAAAGGGTAAGCCCTGGGTACAAGGGAAAGGTAGATAAAACGGCATCACTTTGTCCCCTTTTTGGTACCAGAATTCCTAGGTGGCATGAAGGACAGGCTCTTAGCAGCTTGGTTCCACGTAGTTTCCAGGGAAGAAGCCCGAACCCTCTGAGGTGACACCCTCGCACCAGCCATCGGAGTAGCGGCGGGTGACACAGATGGTGGTGCCCACATCAAAAGAGAGCTCGTTGTCTTTCTGGCAGGTGTAAGGGTACAGCGTCACCACTGTGTGGGAGGAGGGGATACCATACTGAGACCCTTTGATAGTGATAGGGGGGACGGCTTGGTATGTCACCCAGGGGAACCCTGGGTTTGAATCTTGCCTTAAAGCTAGCTGTGACCTTGGGCAAATCACTTGATTTATTTTGGCCTAAGAGATGGTGCCTCTTAAGGTCCCTCACAGCACTGATCCTGTGAGCCCTAGGTCTCAGGACAGGGTGATCCCAACATTGAACAATGGGGAGTACAAGATGAAGCCCCAGGGTTTTCCTAAAAGACCTCTTTTCTGGGAAGAAGTACTATATTCCTAAGGAGTGAATGAGAGTCCATTTCAGAGGACAAGTGGTTAGGGTGCACAGAAATTTCAATTACAATTACTATGCAGTTTTAGGCTCACTACCCTCTTTTTCATGACTCCATTTGGGGTTTTCTTGGTAGAGATACTGAGAGTGGTTTTGCCATTTCCTTCTCCAATTTATTTTATAGATGAGGAAACTGGGGCAAATAGCTAAGTGACTTGCCCAGGGTCACATAGCTAGTAAGTGTCTGAGGCCAGATTTGAATTTGAGAAGAGGTGTCTTCCTGACTCAAGGCCTGGCACATCCACCTTGCTGCCCTCCTCACTTCTACCTCTTACAATGTTGGAATTAGAAAGGACCTCAGGCTAAATCTAATTCATACCTGAACAGCTATCCCCCCTGTAATATCCCCAACAGGTGGTTGTCCAACTTCATTTTGAAGACCTCCAATGACAACTCATTTCCTCTGGAAATCACCAGTCTGAATCTACCTCTCTAGTTCTGCCCAATATAACCAAAGAGAACAAGTCTGATCATTTCCCCCATGATAAGTCCCTGCCACCCCCAGTTTGATGATCATCTTAAAATGTGCCTAGAACATGATACTAGATGTGATCCAGTTATCAGATCAGAACAAAATGGAGGAACTATGATCTGATTCAGCATACTATACCTCTCCATTGCAGCATATTTGGTTTTCTTAGCTGTGATGTCACATTGTTGATTCAAATTAGCATGTAATCTACAAAAATGTCCAATGTCCATATGAATTGTTGTCTAGCCATATTTACCCCATCTTGTGTTTATGCCATTGATTGTTTAAACCCAAGTGAAGGATTTTGCATTTGCCTCTATTACATTTTGTCTTTGAGCTGGCCTTTCATTTCTCTTTCAAAATCTTTGCCTCTATTACATTTTGTCTTTGAGCTGGCCTTTCATTTCTCTTTCAAAATCTTTGGATCCTGATTGTGTTAACTATTTCTCAGCCCTGTGTGAACTGAAAATTTGATAAACTTGTCAATTGTTTCTTCAAGTCATTGATTTAAAAAAAAAGTTAAGCAGTGTAAGATAAAGGACAGATACCTATGGCATTCTACACACACTGCATGGAGTGTTGGGCTTAGCTTAGGAAAATCTGAGTTCAAATCTTGCCTCATAGTTACTAGCTGTATAAACCCCAGACAAGTCATTAACCTCCTTCTGCCTGTTTCCTCATGTATAAAATGGTGACAATAAGACTTAAGTGCTTTATAAATATTTCTACTATTCCAAATTGACATGGATCTACTGATTACTCTTTGGACCATAGAATATTCTCTCCCAGTCATTTCCTTCTGCTACCCATTGAAAATTTGTTTCCAAGTTAGCCAGACCCACCTAGAATTAGGAAGAGGAACCAACTACAAAAATGAAAAGAACATGTTCAGACTGAACCTGGCCATGAAATATTTGCAGTTATCTGATTAGGGTTTCTGCTGTTTCCTTAGGAGGCAGATTCTAAATTCCTCAGATTCAAAGCCTAGTCTAGACATATTTGTGTGTTGCCCCAAGGCAAGGTTTGAAAATCGTACCACATAAGCTCATATATTTAGAGCCGGATGGGACTTTGGAGGTCTTCTCATATAACACACTCATATCAAAGATGAGGCAACTAACAAAGCTTCAGTGACTTGCCCAAAGTCACACAATGATGGGATTTGAACCCTGCTCCCCATTCTTGGAGAAGATCATATGTTGTGGAAGGAGCTGTGCATTAAAAGCCAGATTTGTGTTCTGTAACCTACAGGGTCATAGGTTTGAAGATCTTAAGCGGTCATCTCACCGAACCCCCTCATTTAATGAAGCAGCCTAAGGACTAGAGAGGTTAGGTGACTTGGCACAAAGGACCTCTTACTGCCAGCTCTGCCACTAACTTGGTGTGTGGCCTTGTCATTAACCTCTCTGGGTCTCAGTTTTAAAAAAGGCAGACTCCTCTCCCCTGGCAATTTTTTACAGGTGTACCAAATTGTTACTGTTGAAGTTTCTTAATTCTTAAAATGCGTATTTTAAAAATTTCCCCCCCTTATCCCAAATTCTGGGTCCCTGCCCTCCTTAGCCAACAATTGAAGGCAAAGACTACAAAGATCATGGAATTGGTATAGAATTTAGATATTTTGGCATTTCACAGTATAGTTTCACTGGAGTACTCTAGGCAAGATGGTCTCTGAGGTCATTAGAAACTAGTTTCTAAGGGATCATGGAAAGAGAGGCTAAATGTCAGCCAACCCTACAGTAGTATGCTGAAAAGAGGACAAACTTCTCAGTAACAGTACTAGACCTGGAAGGGTCCCTTCTTCATTTGTGGATGAGGTTTCTTGCTGAAACCCTGAAGCTCCATTTCTTTCAAATGAAGTTGTTCTTTTGGGAAGAGCCAGGGAACCCAGGTATCCAAAAGGCCTGAAACCTTGCTGGTGGTGCAATACCCTTTTCTGAGTGCTATGGTCCAGTTGTTTTAGTCATGTCCAATTCTTCCTGACCCCATTTTCGGTTTTCTTGTCTAAGATACTAGAATGCTTTGCCATTTCCTTCTCCAGCTCATTTTACAGATGTGGAACTGAGGCAGACAGGGTTAAATGACTTGCTCAGGGTCATACAGCAACTAAGTGCCTGAGGCCAGATTTGAACTCAGGAAGATGAGTCTTCCTGGCACTCCACTGTTCCACCTAGCTGCCTTTTCTCCAAGTAATACTTAGAAAGTAGTACCTTTCTCCAAGTACTGAGCAGGTGCCCAGGTTGGTTCTTCTAGGTCAAAGTCAGGGGGTGGTGGAGGGGGCAGCATCAGTTCATCAGTCTCCAAGGGTAGGGGCAGGTCTAGGGGAGGGGGCAGATCTGGTGCTGAAAGGAAAGCAGAAAGTAGTGGGAAAGGAGAATCTAAGAAGACTCATGAAAATGGACCCCGTCTTCTGCCATGTCTTCCACAGGGCCTAGAACAAGTCTAAATATATAGTACACATGATTTAATAAATCCTTGTTAAAGAAGTTAAGTAGCTTCACAACCTGCCCCCACCCAGTAGGTCCACTTGGGGATTTCCTCCCACAGCTACCTTTGAGGAGATGCAGAAAACTGGAGGCTTTTTTGGTGAAGGTGGATGGGAGAGGAACTGGGAGGCCAGAAGGGATGGGGAGGGAGTTTATGGGTAAGGGAGCTGGAGAGAGGAATGAGGGGCAATATGAGGCTCTTTACCTGGCTGGGGTGTGGACAGCTCCTCAGGAAGAGATTTCTCCAGTGCTTCAGTGCTTGGGGACATGGAGCCAGGGAGTGGTGGGGCTTGGGGCATCACTGGCATGTTGGCCACAGGGAACCCACAGATGCTTTCAGTGCTACTGAAGTCCAAAGGAGGACATAGGGACAGTTGGGGACCTTGACTCTTTGGTCCTGATCCTCAACCACCCAAAGACCTTGTCCCACACTCTTTGACCATCTGGACTCCACATACCCGAAGGACAGGGGAGGAAGGGAGGGATTGTAGCCAAGATAACTACTTCTGAAGGACAGCTGCTCTCTCCTCAGCCACCAGTCTTTACCAGCGGATAGAACTTACCCAGTGGAGGTCAGAGAGAAGGCTGTAGAGACTTTGTCATCAGGAATGACTGGGAGGTGTACAGGTTCAGGGACTCTGGGGACACGACTGGAGGAGAATGTGAGGAGCCACAAAATGAGGTGGTGGAAAGAGAAAGGAAGAAAAGAAAGCAACATTTACTAAATGCCTATTACGGACCAGGCATGGTGCTAAGCACTTTCCAAATCTATTTGATCCTCTCAACAACTCTGGGAGGTAGGTGTTATTATAATCTCTATTTTATAGTTGTGGAAACTGAGGGAGAGAGAGGTTAGGTGACTTGGTCAGGGTCAGCCAGATTTGATCTCAGGTCTTCCTGGTTCGAAGCCCTATGCTCTTTCCCCTGCTCCACTTACTTCCACGCCCCAACCCCCAACCAAAGAAATAAATTCTCTGCTACCAATCTATTAGGTGAGGGTCTACTAGATAAGGAAGAGAGTAGGTTTGGGAATGATCTGGGAAAAAGAAGGGGCTGACCAAGCCAGGGGCAACTAAGGGGTTTTTGACTATACAAAAACCTTACCCCAGTGTTCCTGAGGGAGGGGTGACCATAGCCTTGATGCTCTTTCGGGAGAGCGTCCCAGTTCTGGACAGCTGGGTGCTCAGATCCTGGGAAAGGAGAAATCGGCCAGAGTTAAGAGGCTGGCCCCCTCTCCCCTCACTGTTCCCCATTCTGTGCTATCCTTTCCTTGACCTCAAAAGGAACCAAGAGAGAGGAACTGAGGTGCCAGGGATGGGAACTGGGTGGGGAAAATGACTCTGCCAATTCTCAGTTTCGCTTCCCAACTACACCTCCTCCCCTCTGCCTTGTCTGACAATCTCCAAGCACTCCAGTTGGACCCAGTGTATGTCAGAAGCATGAGGTATGCAGCCTTCACCAACCACCAGAGCCAGAGCTGAGACAGACACACCGTCTGCCAGCTACTTCCTCTCCTCAGCCACAACATCCCCTTATTTTCTCTCTTGGTCTTCTAGAGAAGGCACTTCCCCCAATGTCTTTGGCCCCTCAAGCTTCCAGCAATCTCCTTTTCTCCTGCCTCCATCCAGATTTCTCCTCCTTTGCACAAGAGTCTTAATAGTAGGGCCTGAGAAGGGAAGACCCTATTTTGGATCAGACCTCTGACTCCAACAGAGGGGCCCAGAACCCTGAGGGAAGGAAGCGTAGGGGGGCGTGCTTCACAGAGCAGCGATCAAGCAGTAGTTTTGGAAGGTCGGGCCAATTTCTGGAAAGCATCAGGGGAAAAATAGCCAGGCCTGGGAAGATACTTGTGTTTTGGACTTCAATAGATCATTCGAAGGACATATTCACAGTGATATGCAAATGAGCAACTAATGGAGTTTGTTTTGTTAGAGAACTGTTGAAAGTATCTGTATAAGGAACACAGTCCCTTTAAAGTCCTATTCATCAGGAGTTGTTAATGATGAAAAGGGCAGAAAAAGTGTGTGTGTGTGTGTGTGTGTGTGTGTGTGTGTGTGTGTGTGTGTGTAAGGGAGGAGATTTATATTAAGGCTATTTTTATAAGGGACAGTTAATGTAAGAAGGGCAGAAAAAGTGTGTGTGTATGTGTAAGGAAGGAGATTTATATTAAGACTTTTTATAAGGGGCAGTTAATGATGACAAGGGCAGAAAAAAGGGAGAGTATAATCTTCCATGTGGAAGGTGGTTATTGCCACTTCCACTCATAGAAGCGAGAGGAATTGAGGATAGATGACATTTGGGTGACTGAGAGTATGGAATTTCCTTTGGAATGAGATCAAGGGATTATCTAAAATGGCCATATTAATGGCATAAGAAATAGAGGTTTGAAGAACCCAGTCTCCCAAAGTGAGGAAGTGGGGCCAGGGGAGGGATCAGGAAGACTTCTCTAGAGGATTTTTGCCCCTCCCCCCATCTCTCGGAGTTCCCTGAGAGCGCCTGTCAGCAGCTGCAGCCCAGCCTCCCTCTTTCTCTCCCCTGTGACAGTCCTAAATGGGCGCTGAGAAAGCCCCAAGACCTCAAACCCCAGGCCAGAGGAAGTTTCTATTCTCATGCAGTGAGTGATGGGGCTGCTCTCATGCACACCCAGGGCTCAGCGACGACTGCTTTTCCTCAGCACCCCACAGTAAGAGAGGAAGCTCAGAACTTAACTTCACACTCAGCAAAAAAAAAAAAAGTTAAATTTGTTTGGGGTGCGGAACATGAGGGTATTAAGGGACAATTGTGAAAGGCCTGACAATAGAAAGCATAAGAAGCAGAGGGATTTGCTCAAAAGGGAGATTTGGGAGCACAGAGGTTAGTTTTGTGCCTTTCCTGAGGAACAGAAACAGTAGCCTGCCTGTCTTAGGGGTTTAAAGTATGATGAAATGAAGGACTGAGGAGGGGGAAAGCCCTGGGGGCATGGCCAAGATTGGGGGAACCTCTGGTTCTACCTTGATCCCATGCCCAACATCATCCAGGCAGGCAAAGTTGAGAGGTTTCCTATAGTAAGGCTCCATCACAGGCAGGTTCTCGGGGGGGATGATCTTCTGGTTCGTTGGCAGCCGCTGGAACACGGCCAGTGTTCCAATCTCCCTTCGGCCAACCTTCTCCATGTGCATGTTCACCATCTGTGGAGATTGGGGGGTGGGGTAGAAGAGGTCAGGAGAGGGTAGGTACCTATTGTGGGCATCGATCCAGGATCCTGCCTGACTTCAAGCCCTGTAAGGACACTTCTAAACCAGCAGGTGGGATTCGGTGGGGGAGTAGGGCCATACCACATAGAGGCAAGGGCCAGAGAGGGTGAGCTATGTTTCCAAGGTCACACAGTAATTACAGTTGGGAGTGGTATGAGTGAGTGAGTGAGTGAGTGTGTGTGTGTGTGTGTGTGTGTGTGTGTGTGTGTGTGTGTGTAGGGGAGGATGGAACCACTTCGGTAACTTCCTGTGGAGAAGGAATGGCAATTATTATTAGACAAACAGGAACAGGAGGAAGGGAGAAAACGTGGAATCCCCCTGGGGGTGGGGTGGGGGGGATGTTAAGAGGGAACTAGATTGACTAAGAACATATCATTCCACCCAAAGGGGAGGGGTAGGAGGGGATTTGGGGCCTGAAGGACTGAATGGGAAGGGTGGATGGATCAGCTCTGTTCCCTCCATGGAATTCTCTTTGGAGACCGGGAGCCTGGAGAAGAGGAATTGTTTGCTGGGTCAAGAGGAAAGGACACACCCCTTCAGCTGGTGGGAGGAGATTGGGGGAGGGGGGAGATTCATGTATCATAGGCCAGAAGCATATGTGCACTTGTGTATGCAGGAAGGAAAGAGGATGGTGTCAGGGTGAGGGGAAATGAGGAATGCATCTACACAGAGGACTGCCTCCGGGTTGAATACACCCCAAATGCTAATCTTTTCTCTTGGGTGCTATCTCCACTCCACTGCCCATCCTCTCCCGGATATCAGGGTTCTCTGCCCATAATTCAGTGGAAAGAGTACTGGATGTGGAGTCAGAGGACCTGGGTTTGAATCCAGTCTCTGCCACTTACGGTCGGTGTGATCTTGGACACGTCTCACATGGGCCTGTTTCCTCTTCTGTCAAATGAAGGGGTGAGAGGAGATGACCTCTAAGAACCCTTTCATCTCTAAATCTATGATTCCTGGGACCGTAAGAGTGTCTACAGACAAAGCCAGGAGCTACCACTGGGAAAGATACAGATTCCTTGCCCTCTAGCCAACTGGTGGAGAAACTGTGTGCAGGAGCTCAAAATAATTTGAAAGGGGAATGGCTATAGTAGAATTAGGGATTTGATGGCTATTATGGATGAGAAATGGCCCCCTAGGAGGAAGGATCCAGGACAAGAGTTCTTGACCGTTTTTTGTATCGTGGACCCTTTGGCAGTTCATGGAGCCCATGGACTACTTTTGAAAACAGTCCTTAAAAGTGTAAAATAAAACATAGAATTGCAAAGGAAACCAATTGCATTGAAATACAGCTATTTAAAAAAAAAAATCAAGTTCTCAGACCTAAGGTTAAGGACCCATGGCCAGGAGCAGGGGAGAGGAAGAAGGAAGGAGGATCAGAATGGGTCTGCTGGGTTGGACCAAGGACGGCTTGTTCTGGCTCTCCTCCTACAAGTTACCTGGTCCAGTGTGCTCACGCTGGCCTCCACCTGCCTCAGCTCGGTGTCCTGGAGATCCAGCATCCTCAGCAGATGGCCAGCCAGGTTGCTGACCTGGTAGGCCACACTGGCCAGGGCCTGAGTGGTAAAGGCCATGGTTTCCTCCAGGGCTTTCCTCTTTTCTGCGGCCTGGAAGACATGCAGTTCGGCACAGCTCTCAGCCCCGTCCTCACATGCATCATTGCTCATCAGGGCCAAAAAGGCCCTCATACAAATCTCTCTTCTTATATGTGAGCAAACTAAAGCCCCATGGAGAGGAAATGATTTGCCTAAGTTTTCACAGAAAATAAGGACTTCACCCCAAGTCTCATAGTTGCAAATCAAGGGCTTTCCCCACTACATAGTAGACATCACTCTGAGAATGGAAGGTAAAAAAGGGGAAAAGGATCACCCCAGAGATTAAGTGCATTAAGTATGATGCCTCAACATGAGTGACAAACAGTCTTAGCAAGAGATCTCAGAAAGGACTTCTATGCCACCCTCAAAAACCGTAAGTAGAATCCCACCTAAAGAGCTTTTCACTAGGATGCTGAAACATAGCTGGCATGGCCGGGACCGGAATATTTTTTTTTTTGGTGTTGTTAGAGACAATTGAGTTTAGTAGAGGGGTTCTAAACCTTTTTTTGTGTGTCCTGGACTCCTTTGGCAGTCTGCTGATGTCCAGGGACGCCTTTTCAGAATCATGTTTTTAAGTAATTGAAAGAAATGCTGAATTTCAGCTAGAGATCAGTGAAAACAAAGATGTGTTTTTTTCCCCCATCCAAGTTCATGAACCCCCTCAGGAATCTGAGGATCCCAGGTTAAGAACCCCTGACTACCAAGAAGAGTTAGCCCTGGCCGCTTTGTCATCTAAGCTCTTCCATGGATGCCTCTACGCCCCTCCCCAGTGTCCTGGAGGTCTCTATTTCTTCTCTCTCTTAGGCCTTGTTTCCAAAGTCTCTCTCTCTTGCTCCAAATGATTTTTTCTCGGCCTTAGGCACAAACATGACCAGAGATGGTGCTGTCCATCTGGTGGGGTGGTTTTCTCTTCCCAGACAAGAGGGTTGAAATAGATGATCCACCCAATTTCCTTTTCGCCTTTAGGTACCCTTGGAGACCACCTGTCCTCCCTGGCTATTGGTGGACGGACTGATAGACAGCGAAAAAGAGAGAGACAAGCAAGCGGGAGGACAGGACAGATGAGTTTTTCCATTCATTCATCCATTTGTCAAAGATTTATCAAGGGTCTACTATTTGCTAAGTCAATAATAATAGTAAACATTTATTAAATGCCTACTATGTGCCAGGCACTGCGCTACACACTGGGGAGATACAAACCTAGATAAGAGACACCATCCCTGCTGTATAGGAATTTGCAATTTAGCTGGGGAGCTAAGACATGTACACAAACAACTGTAATACAGGTTCGAATATGATGTGTGCATGGGAGAAGTCCAAACAGAGATTCCAGGAGGGAGAGAATAATTAGTTGCTATGTGGACAAGGACAGAAGTGGGAGATTAATTAAAGACACTAATTGTAGCTAGAGTGCTGAAATCGGAGTCGGGAAAACCTGAGCTCTTATTGGGCTTCTGAAACTTTTCAGCCATGTGATCTTAGGCAAGTCCCCTCATCTTTTTAGCCTCAGTTTCTTCATCTGTAAAGTGAGATTAATAAAAGGACCTACCTCCCAGCTTTGTTGTAAGGATAAAATGAGATCGTATATATGTATTCTGCAAACACTGTATCAGTGCTAGCTGTTTTACTTATTCATAATATTTACTATTGGTAGTAAACATTTATTAAATATACACTGTGTACAGAGCATTGCATTGGGCACTGAGGAATATATAGAAATTTTAATTTCAGCTCTGATACTGAATACCTTGGGGAAGTTACTAAACTTTTCTGGGTCTTAGTTTCCTCTTGAAAACACAGGATTTGGGAGCAGGTAGGTGGCCCAGTGGATAGAGCACTGGCCCTGGAGTCAGGAAGACCTGAGTTCATATCTGGCCTCAGATACTTAGTAGCCGTATGACCCTGAGTAAGTCACTCAACCCCAATTGCCTCTAAGAAAAAAGAAAACATAGGGTTTAGATGAGAGGATCTACGAGTAAGAATATGCTGATAAATGTTTAACAAACAGTTTTCCAGGAAAAAAAAAAAACAAAAACCTCATGTATCCAAGATACACTTTTAAGTGCAAACTGCATTACTGGCATTTTCTCCATAATTTTCTTAAGTCTAGATGATTAAGAAAACAATGAATCAAGCCCTGATTTGTGGCATGATTTCTGCCTCCAGTAAATGCTTTCAGGAGCTCAAGCTGACTCTGGCCTTGAATTTATAGACAGTCTGAAAGGTTTCTTCTAACTCTCATGAGGAAACTGCTGTTTGCACCCAGTCCTGGGAGGGTAAAGGCTGGACCCCATCCCTGAACCCTGACTGTGGCTTTAGCTGATGACGAGGCCCCTGGAGTCAAGCGGAGAAAGACAAGGGGGAGGGGGAGGGGGAGTCAGGAGGAACCTTATAAGGGAGTTTAAGATTCTTCCCCTCCAAAAGTCTCATACCAATTATTCCAGATGAGGAAAATCAGTCAATCCTGAGAAATGAGCTACAGAGCTGTGGTTAACCCCGGTATCTCCTCCTTGCTACTACCCTTGTGGTTTTCCTGACACCTGGTCAGACTGGGGAGAAGCACGCAGAGGGATGGGTAGACCAAGGGCTCTTTAAATAATGGCACTGACCAGCCACCCATCTTCCCCCAGCTTGATGGAGCAGCCTGTAAGCTTCCCAGACAACGCAAAGAAAGCAGCTAGTTATGGCCTGGGAAGTCTAGTTAGTTCACCGAATTACACAGACCAGAGCCCTGGAGTCTCCAGAACCTCTAGCTTTGGCTTTGGATGCCTTTGCTGACTGACTGAGTTACTTCCTCCCTCTTAACTCCAGTTTCTTAATCTGAAACATGCCTCCTCCTTCCTTCTCTCCTTTCCAGTAAGGCAAAAAAGAGCCTCTCTGGAAAAATGCTTTGAGATCTCCAGAAGGAAGGGCTTCAGAAGCAGAAGGGACTGTTACTCTCACAGGATACAGATGGGGATGCTGAAGATCAGGCAGGTCATCCAGGTAGCAGACATGAGATCTGAACCTGAGGCTTCCTGACTCCAAAGCCGAGGCTTTCTCCTCAATTTGTTGAACTGAACAGTTACCTCACATTACAGTAAGGTCGAGACTGTTCATCGATGGCCCCAAGACAGGTGCTATTTTGCATACTGTTTGGCATCTCACTTGTATGACACAATGCCAATATAAATAGAAGTTCCATCATTCTACCTCCCCCACACGTATATACTCAACAGAGACCTTGCTCTTCGCCCCCAGTGTCTTCCACTAGCTCTCCCTAAACGCTATCTCGTTCCTCTACTGCCCCCTCACCAGAGTGGCAAGCTTCTTTTGAGAGGATTCTGAGAAGAGCTGGGGAAAGAGATCCAGAGAAGGCAGATAGCTCGAGGCAAGTCCCTTATAGTAGCACCCAGATGCTTGGATAACTACCCAATCCTGAGAACTGTGAAAATCCCAGAATCTTTTCCCTTAATTGGCAAGTCCCTCTCAGAGGTCATTTTGCAGCTTCTTGCCTCTGAGTCCCACACTGACACAGTCTAACCTGTCTTCTCTTCTTTGACTTAAGTTTTCCTAGGATTGACTCTACTCAACTTAGCTTTTTTACATTTATAAGAGACTTCCTATGCCTACCAGGAAGAGTGGAAAGGTTTTGCTTTTTTTTTAAATCCTCCAGAGGCCTCACTTCCAGTCCTCCTCTTCTCTGGGTGGTTGGGGGTCAGGAGGTGAGAGAAAGTATGAAACGGTGAGGACATAGTTTAAGATGGTGTCACCTCTCAATGGAAGAGCTCAGGACTAAATTCGCTTAAGTGGTCCCTGTGGCTATGGGGACCAAGTATTGTGCTGGTAGGGATTGGAGAAGGGGAGGGGGGTCTTACAAGGAAATGGAGAATTTTTTAGATGAGGATAATGATTTTGGCTGAGCCTCCTCCACCTTGGGTTCAACAGAAAGCAGGTTCAAATGGCCCAGGCCCTGGAGCTGACGGGAGAGGCAAGGAGTCAGGATTATGGAAAGGGACTCAGTATCAGGTTTGGAAGAGCTCAGAGCCAGGGATGGGGAGGATCAGTGTTAAGGATGGGGATTTGACTGGGGATGACATCCAAGTACTAGGGAGCCAGTGCAATCAATGGGAGGGAGGTTAGAGGGAGCCGAGTTGGACGCTACCTACCTGAACATAGTTGCTTTCACAGTAGTCAGCAACTCTGAGGAGGCTGCTGTGGTTGCTTCGGAGGGCCTCACGGCCCGTGGGGATCTCAAACTCCAGGAGCTGTTGTAGTTCAGCCATGGCTACCCGCTTTGTGGCTACCTTGCCCTCACTAGGCGGCCACCCGGAGCCACCGACTGGTTTTGTGCCTTTCCTGGGCTCTGATTGGCTGCTCTACCTGCCCTCCCTCTTTCTGGCTTTCCCTTTGGGGCCAGAGAAGCAAACCTGGCCGGGGGAGGCGAGGGAGGCTCATTCCCAGACAAGAGGAAGCCGATGTTTGCTCCCCTGGCCTTCTCTTGACTCCACTCAGCCCCTGGACAGAGGGGAAGGGTGAGGCAAGGGCTTAATTGGGTGTCACTCCTCCCCCTCCCCTAAACTTACCCCCCTCGGAGGAAACCAAAGCTGAATCTGCTCCCAGGCCCCAGAGAGGAAGCCAGGGTGTGTGCGTATGTGTGTGTGGGGGGCGGGGGGGGGGGGGGTATAGGGAGGAGAGGGCTGGGAGGCTGAGGAGGAAGGAGGCTGGTCTTACTGCTGGGGGAGGGTGTGTGTGTGTGTGTGTGTGTGTGTGTGTGTGTGTGTTTTCCACTTAAGGGGGTAGGAGATGGGAAGAAGGCAGAGGGTGGGGGCTTCCTTGGGAAGCTCAGAGATGAGTCACTGGGGGGCTGGTGAGCTGGGAGGACTAGACCTGGAGATAATAATAAATGATAATAGCTGGCATGTACTTAATACTTTAAAGTTTGCAAAGGATTTTACATGTGTTATCTCGTTTGATCTTTACAATAGTTCTGTGAATTAAGTGCTACTAATATCCCTGTTTTGCAGATGAGGAAACTGCCTCAGAGAGTTTAACTGACTTGCCTAGTGTCAAATAGCTAGTAAGTGTCTGAGGCAAGATTTGAATTCGGATCTCCCCAGCTCTGGGTCTAGCACTTTAGCCACCACCTCATCCTCTAGCTGTCCCTAGGATAAAAGCCAGGAGTCTGTAGGGGTGGAGGCCGAATGATGCTGTTTTGTTTTGTTTTGTTTTTTGTCTCCACTGAGGCCAAACAAATGGAAATTGGCTCATGTTGTAGCTAGTGGCATCAAAATTAAAGCCCAGAAATAACTTCTCATCGGTTCTGCCAGAGTTATCATGAAGTCTCCAAAGCATTATTCTTGTGGAGGGTGGAGAGCCACTCTTCTCTGTGCCCAATAAAGGATCATAGGGTCATAGATTTCCAGCTGGAAGAAACCTTAGTGATTCTGTTGAACTTTCTCATTTTACAGATAAAGAAACGGAGGCACTGAGAATTTAAATGGCATAAATTAAATTAAATTAAATGTCCGAGTTTACACATCTGGTAAGCATCTGGGTAGGATATGAACCCAGGTCCATCTGACTTTGAGTGAATTCATTGCTCTTTGCTATGCCAAAAGAAAACACACTCATGATGCATGCTGGTTACACATTCTAATTCTAGTGGAAACTGGCCATTTCAGGGAGGCAGTGTGGTAACGAGGAAGGAGCCCTGGACTAGATGTTAAGAGCTCTAGATTCTTGGACTAGATGTTAAGAGCTCTTGGCTCTGCCTAATATGAAATTGTGTGACCTTGGGTACTGGGGCCTGGAGTCAGGAAAACTCAGCTATGTGAGTTCATATTTGGCCTCAGACAATTCCTAGCTGTGTGACCCTGGGCAAGTCACTTCATTCTGTTTGTCTCAGTTTCCTCATCTGTAAAATGAGCTGGAGGAGGAAATGGCAAACCACTCCAGTGTTTTAGCTAAGAAAACCCCAACTGGGGTTATGAAGAGTTGGATACAAGAGAAAAAAATGACTGAGCTCACTTCGGGTAAGTCTTCTTCTCTCTAGGCTTTAGTTTCCTCACTGGTAAAATAAGAGGGTGGGACTGGAAGGCCTTTAGGGTTCCTTCCAACCTTAACATTCTACGCACGTGAGTGGACAGTAGACCCTAAAACCCTGAGGAAGCTGTGCTGCACAGCTGCCAAAATAATCTTCCTAAGGCACAGACATTACAATGTTACCAGCTTAAAACTTCAGTGGTCCCCTCCTTGCTTCTAGAATAAAAAGGAAGCTCCTCCCCCTGACATTTAAGGTTTTCTAAAGTCTTCTTTTCAAACAACTTCTTTCATTTTCTCTATGTTCCAGTCAAAACGAATGGCTTTAGCTGTTTCCTGAAACTTGACGTTACATCTCCCACCTCCACGACTTTCTCCAAGCATTTCTCCATGCCTGGAATGAATTTGTTTTCTCATCTCCCCCTTTCCAGATTCTTTTCTGATTTCAGAACACTACTCAATGCCTCCTTCGAAGGAGCCTTCTCAGATCCTCCCTAGCTCAAAATTTTCTCTCCTCAAATTGTTCTACTTTGTCTGGATCTTTCCTTGGTCCACATAAGGTCCTATGTTGTATTTCAGTCATGTACATGTATGTAGCTCCTTTGCTCTGCCCTACCCCCAGTAGCATGTAAGTAGCATGTAGGCCAAATACTGAATTCGGATTTGATAGATTCCCAAAAGCAGGCCAGAACACAAGCTTCCTCACCACTTCCATTCCTCCTTAACTCCAAAGTGAATCGAGGTTGGTTTTGTCCCCCAGAGAAAAGGCAAAGGGATGGACGAGGACCCTGCAAGGGCCCTCACACATTTCTAGGCTTCCCTCCTCTACTTTTTGAGTCTGACCCTGGATGAAGTGTGCCTGAAGGCAGAGATCTCTGAGAACCCTTGGGAGTAGACCCAGAGGAAAATAAAGGTATGGACCCTGAGCCCAGATTTATGAACATACACCCAGGATGGAGAAAGAGGCGGAGAGAAATAGAACTAGGGAAAGAAAGAAAGGAAGTGTAAACTGGAAAAAAGGGCTAAGAGGGTGCCAAAGAGGAGTGATTATAGTTAGGTGGGATTAGTCATGAAAGATTTCAAGAAGGAAGGGGATGTATCAAATGAAGACTGATCAGATGAGATTATCTGTGTGGAGTGTGTAAATGGTGATTATTTAAAGCAGGGTTAGAAAGAGCAGGACAGAAGTGGGGGAAAGGAGAATGGCTTGCTCTCTTTCTCTCCTTCTGACCTCAGTTCAGGAAAAAGCTTGTTCAAAGGCTTAGGGTTGGGAAGGCTGAGGTGCTGGAAGGATACTAGTGCAGGTTGTCTGGATGGGCAGAACATTCAGAGGTGAGCTGAGGAGAGAAGAGTTCAAAAGAACAAGGTGAGAGGAAAAAATTGGAGAATATGAACTGGAATAGGAGTTAAAGCAACCAGAACTCTGGGGGAATTGATTCTAGTGGTGGGGGCAGTTAGGTGCTACAGTGGATAGAGCACCGGGCCTGGAGTCAGGAATTTTGTTATTCACTTGTTTCAGTCATGTCCGACTCTTCGTGACCCCATCTGGGGTTTTCTTGGCAAAGATACAGGAATGGTTTGTCGTTTCCCTGTCCAGCTCGATTTACAGATGAGAAAACTGAGGCAAACAGAGTTAAAAGACTTGCCGAGTGTTGCACGTCCAGTAAGTGTCTGAGGCCACATTTGAACTCGGGTTTTCCTGACTCCTGGCTGGGCTCTCCACTGTACCACCTAACTGCCTATACTTATTAGCTGTATCTTGCTTAATCGCTTTTTGCCTTACTCTTCCGGAGAAGGAAATGGCAAACCGCTTCAGTATCTTTTCCAAGAAAACCCCAAATGGGTCATAAGAGTTGGACACAACTGAACAACAACAAAGTGATAGGTAGGCCTGGGAGGCAGGAAGATCGCTAAGGTTGTTTCTAAAGTCACTTAGATATCCCAAGTCACAGAATCTTACATAACTGTATCGGACCTAACGGACATTAAAGACTAAAGGCCAGCATATATCTGACCAAGAATGCCCCTTACAATAACCCCTAAAGTGGTTATCAAACCTTCCTCCTGAAGACCCTTATCACAGAGAACCTACTACCCCTTGAGACATCATATACCACCTTTGGATGTCTCCAAGTATTAGAAACTTTTTTCACATATGAAGTCCAAACCGGCCTTTTTGAAACTTCCACCCTTTGCTCCTTGTTTTGCGATTTGGGGCCAAGCAGATCAAGTCTGATCAAGCCCTTCAAATACTTGAAGGCACCGATCACGTGTTAGCAGTCTTTTCTTCTACAGGCTAAGCATCCTGGGTGCCTCATCTGGAATTGATCGATGTGTTCGTTTGGGGACAGGTGTCAATTCTTTTCTGTTCCCAATGGGGGCTCAGGTCTCTTAATAGGCTTATTACTTAAGTCTGTTAATTAGCCTGAGGATCAGAGATTTTGGTCTTAAGACCATCTGCTGCTTCAACAGAGAAATCTTCAGTTGGGAAGAAGAGGATCAGGCAATATCGTGTCCAGGACTGAGACAGGTGCCTTTCTGAAGATTTCAGGACAGCAACCCACCACCACCACTACACACAGGCACCTACACAGGTGAGAATTAGGGTGGACTTGCTTGGGGGCTAGATTTGAGTAGTGGGAGTTATGCGGTAGGCTGTAAATTCTCAGGAGTCTCCCTAAAAATCATTTTCAAAGGTTTGTGGTTTAAGAAACAAACCTGTTGGGGTTAATTAGCCCTTGATTGTCACTTACATTTTTCAGGATGGGGGAGAAAGCCTCAAACCAAAACTGGCCTTTTTCTTCTTTCTCCACCTCTTTTCCGTGTGTGACTCTACCATCAGATTGGGATCTCCCCAAGCGGGAGGATCTCCTTCATCAGGCTGGAAGCTCCTTACATACACAGAGCAGGGTCTACTTTTGCTTCATCCTGTAAAAGGGATATAGGAATCATAAGAGAGGGAGTGTAATGATTTTATTTGGTGGTGATTGGGGAATGTAGAAGCTACTTGGTGTGATAGAGGCATTTATAATATGGAGTGATGTATCCTTATAGGGTCCCTGTTTCTACGGAGCAACATGGCTCAGGATCTCACTGAGAAGGAGCTGTTAAAAATGCAGATTGATCAACTTAAGAAAGAAGTGAAAAATGATAGAGCCGTGGTGAGTATCTGCCTCCTTCCCTGTTTTTTCTATCCTCTCATCTTCATGGTAGGAGAGGGATGCACAGGAAGGGGTGATAGGATGGGGTGTTGGTGGGGGGAAAGGATAAGGAGGTGGTAGAAACTTCTTTCTAAGGAGCTGGAATTAGGGGAGTGTTAGAGGGAGCTGGAACTGCAAAAAGGGAGATGGATAAGACAGACATGCCCAGGTTCCCGAAACAAGAAAGAAAGATCCTTGGGGTCAGGGTAGCCTGGAGATATGACTGTGCATCCCCCTGCTTCCAAGTTGTCAACCCACATAGATAAGACTAAATAGATAAAAATCATTTGGGGAATTTTGGAGCAGGTAGGTGGTGTAGTAGATGGTGCACCGGCCCTGAAATCAGGAGGACCTGAGTTCAAATCCCGCCTCAGACACTTACTAGCTGTGTGACCCGGGGCGAGTCGCTTAACCTTGTTTGCCTCAGTTTCTTCATCTGTAAAAAGAGCTGGAGAAGTAAATGGCAAACCACTCTAGTATCTTTGCCAAGAATACTGGGGTCACGGAAAGTGATGTGACTAATAGAAACAAGATAAAGTCAACCCACACAAGTAAGACTAAATTTTTGTGATTTAAGCCATCTGTATCCTTTCTCAGTTGCTGACTGAATTCTTTCAGATGCCTGACCACCATACTTCATGCATTAGGGAAAGTCCCTGCTTTATGGGGTGTTACAATGTTAGTACACTGGTGATATACTGTTTTCCCCTCCCAGCCAAGGATCTCAAAGCAAGGAGATTTTTTTTTTCCTTCACAGATTTCCAAAACAGGGAAGGAACTTAAGGACTATGTGGAAGCCAATGCTGGAGATGACCCCCTCCTTAAAGGCATCCCGGAGGACAAAAATCCCTTTAAGGAGAAAGGTGGTTGTAGGATAAGCTGACTACCTCCTCCCCCTATCCTGAACCTCACCCCAAGGACCAACTTTTCCCCAGTCCCCTAGTTGATTTCCTACAGACCTAAACCCCAGACAACCAAATTTCATTCTCTATCCTGACAATTCTGTCCACCTTCTTCCAAGGTCACATCCATTCTTTCCTAATTAACTAATTGGATGTTAAAGCCTCATTGTACTGGACCAATGTAAGCTCAGCCAGAAAAATGCTACCAGCTCAATTCAAAAGATTATCTTGGGGGCAATAAAATGTTAGAAATTCATGAATTTAAAAGAATTTATCAAGTACTAACTGTGGTCCAAGCATTGTTCGAAGTATTGGAGATAAGAAGGGAAAAATGAAATGCTCCCTAGTTTCAGGGAGCTCACACTTTAACTGGGAGATGGAAAGATCTAGAAGTCCTGAGGGTACATCAGAATATCAGATGTCAACTACTGTGGGCCTGGAGGGAGTAGGGCTAGGGCAGTTGGTGAAATCTCCAGCTCCTCTGTGTTACTGAAAGATAAGGAAGATGTCTGATCTGAATGGAGGAGAGTCTAGAGTGGGGGACCTACCACCACTGGAAGGTAGAATAGGGTGGGAATGGAACAAACTTAATGTCTAGACAGGAGGGTGAAAAGAGAAGGGGATATTGGCAAGAGGTTTGGAGGAGAAGGGCATCCCAAAGCATTTGTTCCACTGGGTTCCTCATTGCCAGGTTGTTCCAGGTGATGTGGAGCAGAGCAAGGGAGAGGAAAGCCTACCTTCTCCATCCCTAATGGTGGATAATCCTCTTTTTCCTGTGTCACTTGCTCCTGACCCAATATGATACAACAGAAAAAGCCCAGAACATGGAGTCTGGAAACCTGGGCTCAAATCTAGACTCTGACACTTACTGTGTGATCTCAGGCAAGCTTCTCAACCTTTCTGAGCCCCTCTTCCCTAATTTGTGGGGTAAGGAAAATTACAACACCCAATTTAATGCAGTGTTTTGAGACAAATCATAAAGCACCAGAGAAGTGTGAACTGTTAATGATTAGCTGAAAGCTCCATGAGATTTGGGGCAAGGAGACTGTCAGGCTCATCCTCCATGGGTTTTCTTCTCTGTAAGAGGAAGGGCTTGGTATGGATGCTACGAAGTTGATTCCTTTCAGTTATAAATCCTGTGATCTCTCTCCCCAAATGCAGAGTTCCTTCAGTTCCAAACACGATCTCTAAATAAACCCAATATGCTAGAATCCTAGACTCATAAGATGTCAGTTAGAAGTCAGTTCCCTTTTTAAAGGCTAGGGTTCTTAACCTTCAACATCATAGATCCCTTTGCAGTGTGGCAAAGTTTTCTCAGAATGTTTTTAAATAATAGGAAGAAATGCTAAACGTACTTAGAGGTTAGCGAAAAGAAAGACGATATTTTTTTTTCCCTGTTCAAATTCGTGGATCCCTTGAAATCCATCCAAAGTTCTTGAGTTAACCCTGGTATAAGGTTGCACAGCAAGTTAATTCGGGTGGGGGGGGGAGGGCAAGGGAAGGGGTATCTTTTGCAGAGCTTCTCTCAATAATGCTTAGAGCTTAGGACTCCTTGGGCCCACCTCAGAGGATGATCACTACTGGCTGAGCCCTGATGTCAGAGGTAATCCTCAGAGCAAGAACAGGCTGGATCATTAAAATCCACAGATAACCCATACCAGAGAGGAGGTGCTATTGAATAATAAAATGATCTCGAGGCAAGCAAGAAGGGAAGGAAAGAGAAAAAAGAAGCCAAGAAGAATAGACAGTGGACTCCACCAAGACACTGGATCATCTCTTACTGCTTGTTGAGTAAATTGAATTCCATTCTCAGGCTCTGGATCAACTGGTCTCTTCTGGTGACTCAAAGAATGTTTGGATGGCAGCCCAGGATGTACAGGGTTGGGGAGAGGACGGAGGACACAGAAGGAAGATTGAATCAGGGAATGCTTTGAAATTCAGTTCCTTAGACTTGTCACACTGGGTAATCCTAAGGAGATCAGCCTTGCTCTCCCCCTCTCCCCCATCCTGACTCCTTCATCTATGGCTCATGACAGATTGGCAGATTGGGTAAGGGGGTGGGGGCTGGGTCGGATGGGGGGAAGCTAATTCCTAGGCCTTCTGGTATCTGAGGAGAAGTCAGTCTCTCTCTGATCCTTAAACCTGTGGGGAAACTTAGCCAGAGCTTTCTCCCCAGTAGAGATAGAGGATAGAGGAGATGCCCTCCATATCCCCACCTGGTCCCTGCCCTCAAGCATCTCCCAATCTGAACAGGGAAAGCACAAGATGTGAACCTGGGGCTAGGGTTTATGGTAGGGAACAAGGTTCCTTCTTGCCATTGTCTGTTACTGAGGACTTGGGATAGGGGAGGGGAAGGATAGGAAGGGAATATCACTTCAGAATAGAATTTCCTCCCATGTCAAGCACTAATCCAAGGCACCGAGAGACTTGCACGTCTAGTTCAAACCCGTTAATATAGATGGGGTCATTAAGTGGGGCAAAAAGTAAAGAAGAGACTTGGGAATGGGGTCAATGCCTCTCTCTGGTCCTCAGCTTCCTTTATGAGGGGATGGAGCCGGATAATTTCGAAAGCATTTTCAAATAATTCTTAAAATAAGGACATCTGGGATACCATCTGGAAAGCCAGCCTTGGCAGAGAGGCGTCTTCTACAGCTGAGAGACCTCCATGGTCAGCCATGGGCGAGAGCGCTCTGCCCTCTGCTGGTCACTCTTTGTGCCTGAGCGTAGGAGTCCTAGACTCTGGCCCTTTCTGAAACTAATAGCCCATCAGTGGCTCAGCAGTACTTTTGTCCCGCTCCTCTTAGTATTCCTTCCAGGGCTCCTCCACAGAAATATACATATACATACACATATACACATACATATGTACACACATACACATATATACACATGGACATGGACATATACATGGATGTAGATATATGTGTATATGTATACACACATCTATATACATACGTATACACATAAACATAGACATAAGCAGAGACGGATATTATATTGGAGGGATTGGTGATTTCAGTGGGGTCTGTGTGGATACTCTCTTCACTGACACAAACCACAACCTCCATTGCTTGAACAGATAGACTTCTCCCAAAAATGTCATCTTGTAGCCAGTGACTGGGCAGCTAGGTGGCACAGTGGATAGTACTCCAGTATTGGAGTCAGGAAGACCTAAGTCCACATCTAGTCTCAGATATCCAGTCTCAAATCTGGCTGTGTGACCCTAGGCAAGTCACTTAATCCTTTTTGCTTCAGTTCCTCATCTGTAAAATGAGCTGGAGAAGGAAATGGCAAACCACTTCAGTATCTCTCCCAAGAAAACCCCAAATAGGGTCACAGAGAGTTGGGCACAACTGAAATGACCCAATAACAACAATAAAAGCCAATGACTGATGAGTCTACCTTGAATATAGCTAGTCTGGTCCTCATTTGCCAAGCATATTACTCATCACTGGGCCAAGACTAGCCTTTCTAACTTGATAGAGCCTGTCAGAGCCTGAGGTCAGTGGACTCTTTGAGGATATAGGGTCTCCTAGGCGTCATAGTGAAGTTATTGTAGTAGGATTTCAGCGGAGTGCTGTAATAGAATGGGTGGAAGATTTGTGGAAGAAGATTTTAGGTGGTTGAGAAGGCAAAGGGAAGACTTTATCAACCTCAGAGGAAGAGGAAACTATAGGGAGGGGAAAAGACAGCTAAATGGGGAACCTGAGAAGCAGCTAGATGGAGTGGTGAGTAGAACACCAACCCTGCCATCTGGAGGACCTGAGTTCAAATCCCGCCTCAGAAATCTGACACACTTACTAGCTGTGTGACCTTGGGCAAGTCACTTAACTCTAATTACCCTGCCTTCCAAACCTCTCAAAAAAAAAAAAAAAGAACTGATAAATGGAGAACCTGACCCCTTACCTTGGACCAGGTGTTTCTAGGCTTTATCTAGGGTTTTAAAAATACAAAGAATCATCCTCATATGATATTTCATAATATTTTCCCCACCTAGAGCAATATCTTGCTCCCACCTGGAATTTTATTCCAGAAAATCCCTAATTTGTTGATTTTAGTACATAGGTTTGCAAAGAGGCTGAGTCTGGGAATGAAAGGATTTTGTATTTGAAGGAGAAAGATAATAGAATTTAGAGCTGAAAGGAACCAGCTGTAAATCATAGAGGAACTGAGGTCTAAAAAGAAAGAAAGCCATCTAAGCCCCTCATCTTAGCTTGAAGAATGATGAGCAAGGCCACGATGGGGAAAAAAACACATTAGTATGGAAAACTAGATTTATGGAATTTTAGAATTGGAAGGAACTTCAGAACTTACCTGTCTTCTAGTCCAACCTCTCTTCCAATACAGGAGTACCCCCTGCAGTGCCCTTGACAAATGGTCATCCTATCTCTGCTTTTTGAACTGCATTGCTTGAAAACTTTCAGGGACAGGGAACTCACTCCTTTGCAAGGCATCCCATTCCATTTTTGGAAGGCTCTTATAATCAGAAAAGTTATCCTTATGTAGAGATGACTTGACATCCCATATGAGGATAAGAGGGTCCCTTATGAGATGAAGGCTTTATTCTCATTTGCAAGGAGAGGTAAAGAAAGTTGAATTTGCCCCAACTAGTAGTATAAGTAAAAAGTTGGCCTAATTGTAGCAAAAACAGGACAGCTATGTGGTACAGTGGATAGATCCTTCCTGGAGTCAGAAAGATCTGAGTCCAAATCTGGCTGAGGATACTTACTAGCTGTATGGCCCTGGGCAAGTCAATTAATCTTGTTTGCCTCAGTTTCCTCATCTGCAAAATGAGCTGGAGGAGGAAATGACAAACCACTCTAGTATCTTTGCCTAGAATATCCCAAAGGGGGTCATGAAGAATCGCATACCACTAAACGACAACAATCTGAGAAGAATAAACTCCTCCACCAGACCATCAAAGCTGTTTGTGGCTCAAAAGATGTCAAGAACACTAATTCTAGACTCAGTGTAGCGTTCTCAAAACATAAAAGAATCATCTTCATATAATAGTTCATAAATCTATCACCAAATCTTGCTCCCATCTAGAATTTTATTTCAGGAAGATCTCCAAAAATAGTTTAAATATAGATCTCCTGTCTCATTTCCCATCGAAATGCTTATCTTCCTAGATTCATATGACCCAAAAGGATAATCTGCTGACATTGTAGCTTAGGTACGTTCACTTTAAGAAACAGAAAGGCAATGAAGTCTAGTGTTGAGAATTCCCAAACAGCTGCTTGATGTTCAGCTGAATTATCTCCTCAACAGCTCTTGCCTTCCCGCCCTGAGGGAAAAATCAGGTAGAGAGGTCTGGACTCCTCTGAGTCCTGAGTGACCTCTTCTTTTTTTTTTCATTAGCCAATGCCTTATTTTGACCTCTGTGACTCATCGAACAGTTGGAGATGCTGCTGATCTTTGACTTTCTACCTATGGAATTGATGGTAAATAATGGATCAAACCACTATTATTACTGTCATTATAATTATGATTGTCATTATTAGGGGACATTAGACGACTTGGTGGATAGAGCATAGGATGTGGATAAGGACAGATCCGAGTTCGAAGCCTGTCTTAGACACTAATTAGTTGTGTGATGTCAGCAGTCACTTAACTTTGATTTATCTCAGTTTCATTGCCTGTAAAATGGGTATAATAATAGCATCTATCTCCCAGGGTTGTTGTGAGGGTCTAATGAGATAATATTTGTAAAGTGCTTTACAAAGCTTAAAACCTATAAAATGCTTTTTGTTCTTCAGTGATTAAGTCATGTCTGACTGTGACCCTGTGGAGCACAGCACATCAGTACCATCCCTGGGGTTTTCTTGGCAAAGATACTGGAGTGGTTTACCATTTCCTTCTCCAGTAAAATGCTAGCTACTCTTATTATTCCTTGTTGACTATGGAAACTTTGAGTGTAGCACCCCCCCCCCATTTTGAAAGACTCATTTCCTAAGTAGAAATACTTCTGTGCTGTGGTGTTTGTTATAATAAATCCCTTTAGTTTGCATGTTAAGAGTTAATAGTTTATTTTTGAAATATGGCTGCTTATAGCCTCATAAGTTAGCATGCCAGAAGTTTGACAGGTTGTGTTTTTTTCCTCCTTGTAATTTTGCAAAAGTCCTTGCCCTCATGTTAAGATAATAGTGGTTTCTCTCAAGGTTATTCTTAGTATAAGCGAAGCAGATTCCCAACCCTGAGATAACCTTCACCTCTGTTTATCATTCTTGAGTTACTTACAAGAAGCAGTCCATTACATAATTCTCCCACAGACAACAGACACCAACAGCAGAGATTGCTTAGAGAGCCTTGACCATGTGTCAAAGTCTAATTTCTCTGAAGATCAGTCATTTCTATAGAAACAACTGACCAGAAGCTCAGACACATGCATCCTGACCAATAAGCACTCACCCAGTTTTGAGAATATTTGAAATTCATGGCCTTTCTAACAAGGAGTGGAGTTTTCCCCCCATATAGATGAGAGAATTCAGCCCCAAATGGTATTTGAGCCAAAGACTTCTGAGTGTCACATGGATATTGGCAACTCCAATGTCATCATGGAGAAGGTTTGGGGTGGAAGAGAACCTTTAAAATTCCTGAGAAAATTTTAGGCTGGGACTGGAGTCAGGAAAACTCCTCTTTGTTAGTTTAAATCCAGCCTTGGACACTTATTAGCAGGGTGACCCTGGGCAAGACACTTAACCCTGTTTGCCTCAGTTTCCTCATCAGTAAAATGAGCTGGGGGATGAAATGGCAAACCACTCCAGAATCTCTGCCAAGAAAACCCCAAATGGGGCCATAACGAATTGGACAGGACTGGAAAAACAATTCAACCACAAGCACATTCAGAAAGGAAAGTGGTGATTTCAAAGATTCAACACAGATTCACCAAGAATAGGCCATGCCAGACCAACCTCATTTCATTTTTTGACAAACCTTTGACAAAGCTGCCCTAAGAGTGGTTGACTTTCCCTCCTTGGAAGTCTTCCATCAGAGGCTAGATGATCACCTATCAGGTATGATATAGTGAGGATTTATTTCGCTTAGGGTATACATTGGACTGGAGAGCCTCTGACGTTCCTTCTTACTCCAATTCAGTGATTCTATTAACGTCTGTAGATGAAGGGAAAGCTATCCATACAGTTTAGCTAGATTTTAACCCATCATTTGATAAAGCATCTCACACTATTCTTCTGGATAAGATAGAGAGATGTGGAGATAGGTGATAGTACCCCTAGATGGATTCAGAATTGGTTGAATGACTATTTTCAATGTCAATGTTGTAGGAGGTCTCCAGTGGAATTCCTTAGGGATGTGTTTAGCCCTGTACTGTTTGACAATTTTATCAATGACTTGTACATAATGACCCTAAATAGCCTGCTCATCCAATTTTCAGGTGACACAAAACTCTGCTAGCTAACACAAGGCATCTGTATTGGTAATTAACATGGGACTTTTTTTTTTTTTTACTGTTTTTTCTTTTAGAATGCTAAAGTAATCAAGTGCCTTTGATTAAGCCTTATTAGATGAAAAGCCCCAGGCCCATACCCTTTTGCTGCTTAGGTATGAACCCTTCAGGGCCCTAAAAAAGGTATATAAAAAAGGTATATAAAGTCAGAGGTTAGCATTTTGTTTGGGGCTCTCACCCACTGGAAGAGTGTGACTTGAAGAGACTCTGGGCAGCCGTTGTTAAGAGTCCCCTGGCTTGTAAACCCAGACATTGATGCTTCTCTGGTAACTATGAATTGTGATTTGAATCAGACAAGGTCTATCTGTTGTAATTTCTATTTGTATTTGCTCTGAAGTTCAGGGTGCTGGCTTTTCCTCCTGAACTAAGTGAGTTATACATGTACATTTGATTAAACTGAGATTATAACCCCTTAAAGTTACTTCCCTTAGTAAAGCAGATCAAAAGAACCTGTGCTCTTGTTGCTGGTCTTGTTGGGTCTTACACCCCTACAGCAGCTGCTAGGCACATTGTTGTTATAGCATCACAGAATCAGGAGCCAAAAAGATCTTTACAGGCTGAATTCAGTAAGATGAAATTCAGCAGGATAAATGCAAACTCTTCCTCTTAGATTTAAGAAATCAACTTCACAAGTATAGAACAGACACCAGTTTATCTTAAAAAAAAACCCAACAAAATGATCTGGGGTTGTTAGTTGACTGAAAGTTCAGTATGAGTCAGCATTGTGATGTGGTAGCCAGAAAAGCTAATGAGATCGTGGAATGTGTTATGAGACATAGAGCTTCCGGGAATAAGTAGGCTACGGTGCTGATGTATTCTGCCCTAATCAAACCACATCGGACAGGGAGCTCCATGAGAACAGGGACTATTATTTGTCTTTCTGGATTTGTGCATCCCTATAGTGGCTGGCAGATGATAGGCGCTTAACAAATGCTTGTTGACTTGAACACATCTGGATTATTGTGTTCACTTGTGGACACTACAGTTTGAGAAGGACGGTGATAAGCTAGAGTGTCTAGAAGAGGACAACCATCAACGATATCATCAGTTCCCATAGATTTAATTACCATCTCCATGCTGACAATTCTCAGATATGCCTATCCAGCCTCAAGCCCTCTGCTGACCTCTAATCTCACATCTCCACCTGCCTTTAGACATCTGAAACTGATGTCCAGTAGACATCTTAAATTCATTATGTTTAAAACCAGAATCATCTTTCCCCCTAAATCCTTCCCACCTCCTACTTTCCATGTTGCTATAGAAGGCATCACCATCTTACTAGTACCTCAGGCTCACAACCCTCAATTTTTTTTAAAAGAGGCCACTCTTTGCCTCATTTCTTATTAAGCCTTAATCACTAACTAGGCTTTGCCTCAGTCAAACTGAGACCTGTTAAAGACCTTAGCTTGAAAAGGCCAAGCTCCCCCACTGCGTCCTGGGCCATCTCCAGTTGTCCTGTTCTATATCAGGTCACTGGACCCGGATGGCTCCAGAGAAGAAAGTGAGGCTGGTGACTTTGCACAGCTCTGCCTCACTTAAATCCAATTCACGTGCATGTCATGGCATCACCTCCGTGATGTCATGGTCCTCTTTGAGAATGGACAAACAGCAAGCAACCTAAGGAGTCATCCTGGACTCCTCACTATCCCTCAATCCCATATCCAATCTGTTGACAAAGACACCGTTTCACCTTTGCAAGGTCTCTTCAATATGCCTCCTTCTCTCCTCTGGCACTGCTATCACTCTGGTATAAGCCCTTATCACCTCACACCTGGACTGTTGCAATAGGCTGCAGCTGGGTCTGCCTGCCTCAAATCTCTCCCCTCTTCAATTATTCTCCATTCAACCGCCAAAGTGATTTTCCTAAAGCACTGATCTGATTTCCCACCTCCCACCCCCAAATGCAGTAGCTCCCTATTACCTCTGAGATCAAATACAAAGTCCTCTGCTTAGCTTTCTTTTCTTTCTTTTTTTGCAGGGGAGAAGGCAGGGCAATTGGAGTAAAATGACTTGCCCAAGGTCACACAGCTAGTGTGTCAAATGTCTGGGACCAGATTTGAACTCAGGTCCTCCAGACTCCAGGGCCGGTGCTGTACTCACTACACCACCCAAATGCCCCTCTGCTTGGCTTTCAAAGCCCTTGATAACCCAACTCCCTTTACAGCCTTCTTACCCCTTCCTCTCTGCTGAGTACTCTTCAATCCAGTGAGAAACCTCTTAGCTGTTTCATGAACAAGACAGTCCAAGTCTCAAGTGTTGATTCTGCAGCATTCTGCTTTTCTTGTAGTCCACCTCTCACAGCCTTACATTGATACTGGAAAAACCATAGCTTTAATTACATAGATTTTTGTCAGCAAAGTGACGTCTCTGTTTTTAAGTATACTGTCCAGGTTTGCCATAGCTTTCCTTCCAAGAAGCAAGTGTTTTTAAATTTCATGACTATAATTGCTATCTGCAGTGATCTTTGAGCCCAAGACTATAAAATCTGACGCTGCTTCCATTTCTTCTCCCTCTGTTTGCCACAAAGTGATAGAGCCAGTTACCAAGATCTTGGTTTTTCTTAATGTTAAGCTTCAAGTCAGCTTTTACATTCTCCTCTTTCACCCTTATCAAGAGGGGTCTTATTTCTTCTTCCCTTTCTTTTATCAGAGTGGTATTATCTGCATATCTGAGATTGTTGATATTTCCCCGGCAACCTCAATTCCAGCTTTTGATTCATCCAGCCTACATTTCGCATGATGTACTCTGTATGTAAGTTAAATGGTTGGTTGGTTAGTTGTTGTCTTTCATTCTTGAAGAGGACCAAATGACATCACTATGCTAGACTAAAGCTTCAATATGCCTGCCTGTGGCCAATCAGATCAATACAAGCTCTGAATGCTCTACCACAGGTCACGTACAAATTGTCTATGTGAACGTGTGGGGTGGATTCTCTAAATTTGCGCATCCTGTGTTTCCTTGGAGCTGTTTCAATCGTGCTTTGCGGTGGGCACACGATGCTGAGTGGTCCTGTGCCAGTGTCTCCCATGTCACACAATCAATTCCAAAGTTCTTAAGAGAGACCTTGAGAGTGTCCTTGTATTGCTTCTTCTGACTACCATGCGAGCTCTCCATAAAAAACAAACAAAAAAAAGAGTCCATTTTGCATCGGAACAACATGGCCAGCCCATTGGAGTTGCTCTCTCTGAAGCAGTCTGATGCTTGGCAGTTTAGTTCAAGAAAGGACCTCAGTGTCTGGTACCTTATCCTACCAGGTGATCTTCAGAATCTTCCTGAGACAATTCAAATGGAAGTGATTCAGTTTCCTGGCATGACGGTGGTAGACTGTCCAGGTTTCACAGGCATACAACAATAAAGACAGCACGACAGTTTGGTAGACCTTCAGTTTGGTAGTCAGTCTAATACCTCTTCTCTCCCATAATTTCCTTCAGACCCTCCCAAACACTGAGTTAGCTCTGGCAATGTGTCCATCAACCTCATTATCAATGTGTATATCCCTAGAAAGTACACTGCCAAGGTAAGTGAACTTATCCACAGCATTTAAAACTTCTCTATTTGCTGTAACCAATGGTTCCACATATGGATGGTGTGGTGGTGGCTGATGGAGCACCTGTGTTTTCTTGGTGTTAATCGTTAGGCCAAAATTAGCACAAGCAGCAAAGCATTGGTCCATACTTTGTTGCATCTCAGCTTCAGAAGCTACACTGAGTCCACAATCATCAGCAAACAGAAAATCACTCCTCTGTGTCTTGGCTTGTAGCCTTTTCAAGTTGAAGAATTTCCCACCAGTGTGGTAGCTGACGTTGATGCCATGTTCATCCTCATTGAAAGCATTTGACACCATGACTGAAAACATCATGGACAATGGACAATGCTCTCATGCTTTCCCAGTCACCAAGGGAGCGAAACAAGGCTATGTGCTCGTTCCCATGCTTTTTAGAAGGATGTTTTCAGCCATGTTGTCAAATACTTTCAAGGAGGATAAGTTAAATAAATAAGGTGACAGTATACAGCCTTGTCCTTTTCTAATCTTAAACCAATCAGTTGTTCCATGTTTGGCTCTAACTGTTGCTTCTTGGTCAACATATAGGTTCCTCGGGAGACAAGTAAGGTGATCTGATTCTCTCTCTTTGAGGACTTGCCACATTTTCTTGCGATCCACACAGTGCAGCAGAAGTCGATGCTTTTTTTCTGGAACTCTCTTGCTTTTTCCATAATCCACTGAATGTTGGTAATTTAGTCTCTAGTTCCTCTGCCTCTTTGACAACGTAATTCTTGAGTCACATATTGCTGAAGCCTAGCTTGCAGAATCCTAAGCACAGCCTTGCTGGCATGTGAAATGAGCTCAGTCGTGCAGTAATTTGAATATCCCTTGGCACTGCCCTTCTTTAGGATTGAGACATAAACCGATCTTTTCCACTGGCCACTGTTGAGTTTTCCAACGGCAGCACTTTAACAGCATCATCTTTAACATAGCAAGAGGTTGACAAGTGTTATTCATATTCACTCATTCACTCACTCATTCAATCACAAATGTTTTGTGTTTGGACTGAACAGGAGACAGCGGACTCCTACTTAACTTGATACAAACAGATTAAGGGACGCTTGCCTGATTGACAGAATGACTGACAGACACACAAACACCTACACAGTCCAGGAGGATGACCTCTCCCTCTCCCAGAACGTCCCCCAGGGATTTGACTTTAGGTGTGAGAAGGACTAAGAGGAGGCTTCGGGAGGGCGGGGAAGGGCACCACGTTACAACCAATAGTAAGAAGCGAATGAGGAGGATGCCACCTCCTCCATCTGGTTTGGCCAATGGAAGCCGCCGGGACCTACGTCTTTCCCCGCCCCTCCACCCATCCTCGTCCCGCCACAGCCCAGACAGTTTCTAAAGAAGTATCAGAGGTGCAAGATAACCAATAGGCGCAGCGCTTAGGGAGGGGCGGGTCTTCTCTTAAAGCCAATGGACGCTTTTGTTGCCCTCTGGAAACAGCCTCGGGATCTTCCGGATTCCTTCGGGTGATCCCTAGGGGTTCGGAAGAGGAGGGGGGAGGAAGGAGGGGTCAAGTTGCAGCTTCCTGGCTCCACCACACATATTTTTCGCTTTGTCTCTAGCGCTTGCGCAGTAGGGCCCTTTCTTGGAAGACGAAAGGAAAGCGTCTTAAGGGAGGGAGGGGACTCCCCAAACCGCTGTCCAGTGGGTCACTGGGACTGCGGCATCATTGGCCATGGCCGCAGCTTGTAGCGGTGTCCCAAAACTTTAATTTTGGGACTCAAAAACGGAAGTGAGGTCCCACCGAGATTTGAACTCGGATCGCTGGATTCAAAGTCCAGAGTGCTAACCATTACACCATGGGACCCGCTGGCTGCTGGAAGCAGCCGGCAGCCTTCTCAAGCAACAAAATCAGTTGGGCTGCTCTCCCCCGAGTGGTGCATTTTCCCGGGGGCAGAAATGGAATCTTGGGGACCCGGGATGCCCACAAACGGGACAGCCATTGGGATTGGCAGGGCGAGCTGCAAGAAAACCTCCCTGAGCTCCTGCAGCTCCGGCTCCCCGGAGGAATGAACTCTTCTCCCCGAGCACGCACCGTGCAGTTCGGGCTCCAGGCTGTCCCTGCGAACCTGGCACTGGGGACCTCCTTGGAACGAGGAGAGCTGATACAAGCTAGGGAGAGGAGTTCAGACGCTGCATCTCCTCTGCCTCTTGCCTCCTCCCTCGCTGTTTCGTGACCCCCTAACCGGTGCCCATATCGTGCCCGCGCCTTGTCCTTGAGCTTTGCCGGGGTAAAGGGCTTACTCTCTCTCGGAGCTGTTTATTTGGGTATTTATATATTTATTTAAGAGGACGACTCCTAGAAAGGATGAGATGGCCAAGTGGGGAGAGAGTCAGCCTGGGAAGAGGCGGGCTGTGTGGGTTCGAATCCCCCATCGCGATTCCTAATTTGACTGCAAGCTAGAAGAGTAGTGAGTTTCAAGGGTCGCAAAGCCCTCCTACTTCCCCTAGACTACAGATACCTGTATTTGGGTCTGTTTAGCACTTGCTTGTCTGAAACCTCTCCTTGGGGTCGAGGTCCTCAAAGGAGGTGATGAACGATCACCTTTCTGGGGATTCAAGCCTTCCCTGGTTTAAAATGGGTGGCCTCCCCATCTTTCATAATAAGTTACAAATTCTTTTATCTTCCAACTTCTAGAGACTTCTCTAGAGACTTCTAGAGATAAGAGGAAATGTGGAGTTGTAGGAGTGCTGGGCTTGGAGTCAGGAGCTGAGCTAAAATCCTATCTTGTGCGACTATTTACTTCTCTGGGCCTCAGTTTCTTTCTCTGTGAAATACTAAGTAGGTTGAACTGAGTGTCTTCTGAGGTCTCCTGTAATCTACTTCTTCATTCTCGCAGCCACCACTAACACTTCTAATACTTTCTCTAATTCCCTCTCCTTCCCGTTGACTTGCGTTGTTGAGATGGTCTTTACCCTTGTCCAAAATTTCTTCCATGACACTATTGGACTAATCTTCCTTTTGCTGTAAGACTGACAGTGCTCACTGGTCGCTCAGCAACCCTGTTGCCCACCAAATAAAATTCAGACTCTTTTGCCTGGTATTCAATGCCACGATCTGGTTTTCTTTATCTGTCTAGCGCTATTTCATAGCTTGAGCGCTCTTTCACCCCCTCTATTCACTACCTAAATGACCTCTGTCCCCACAACTCTGTCTTCATTCTCAGCCCTCCTTGCCTTTGTTCATATTGTGCCATCCGAATTGTGCCTGCTGAATTCCTACGTATCCTTTAAAGTTTATGCAATTTCCTTTTCTCATACCCCTTTGGCAAAGACCTTCTCCCACAGACCTCACACAGGACTTTGTTTTATTACTCTTTTATGCATTTATGATTTAATATTGCACGTGATGGTTTGTTTCTGGATCTTATTCTGCTCAGGACTGTAGTACTCCTTGAGGGCAGGGAATCTGCCTAAATCTAAATTTTGTATCCTTCCCATTCCTTAACACAGGACACTGGTAAACAAATGTTTATTGGATGAATGAGTAAAAGCCTCTCCCTTTCCCCTTTACTTCCTTACAGGGAGGACAATTGTGAAAGTATTTCAATATTGATTTTGGAAGGTGCAGAAATTTAAATGCTCCCAATTTGAAATTATGCTAAGAAAGTGGTTAAAATATCCATATCCTTCAGATATCTCACTGCCAGGCATATGGCCCAAGGACATCAAAGATAGAAAAAGCCCTATATGTGCCAAAATATTTATAGCAGCAACATTTATAGAGACAAAGAGCTGGAAACAAAGTAGATATCCATTAGTTGGGTAATGGCTAAGGAAATTATGATATTGTCCATTTAGGTGGCTCCCTCCTGAACTTGGCATTCTCAGATTGGGGGTAAGGGTAATGATTTTTACTGGCTCTTGGGTACTCTTTGGGTAATTATAGCTCACAAGCCCCCATTGGTGCATTTGCTTTTAATAGTCAGCCAGCAGACATAGTTCGATCAAAGCTAAGATATTTACTAAGACAGCATAGTAAAGCAGTAGCTACAAAACATTCTCATCAGAAACCTGGGGCACACTCTCCCACAAATACACGCTACATCAGAGTGAAGAATAGGCACACATTTTGAGCAACAGACATTTATGTTTATATATATGAAATACAAATTGCCAATGCAATTCACACCTGATACTACAGGGCTCTGATGTTCTTTCACTTCTCTTGGTGTCCTTACATGGACACCCCTTGGGCTAAATGTCTCTGTTGGTCTAATTACTTATTAGGTCTCCCTAGGTCCATTCCTATCTTCAGCTCAGCTCCCAATTGTGAGAACCAATTCTCCCTTGAATCTGCAGTTGCTTTTCTTCTCTTCTTCCACAGGTGTTGCTATTTGAAACTGCTTTCTGTTTCCAACTCTATCTGTATTTCTTTCTCTGCTTCCGACATCTATGTGGTGTCTCCTTTTAAATAAGTAGCCTTTGCTGCAAGGTGCCAGGGCCCTTAGGGAGAGTGGTAAAGAAGGAGGACAAAAGAAGAGGAAAAAAAAAATTGTGAACCCTCATTGCCCTTGGTAGAGGTGTAGGGATCTCATTCCTTGAGATTGTTTCCTGTCTTGATTGTATTTCAACTCCCTGAACTGTTTCTAGGGCTTGCAGTCTTAGCCTTTTTAAAGGCCACGTGGAGAGTATCGACTCTTTACCCAGTCCAGCAGTGAATTCCATTCACAGAACCTAAAGGTGGGACTAATACTAGGTAGCAACCATTTTAACTTTGAGCCCAATTTCCCCAGGTGATACCTAGGTGGTAGAGGGCAGACTGCCTCAGTTTTGACAGAAATGCTTCACGTGTCTGTTTTTGCATTATTTCCTTAGAAAATACATTTCTTTGCAAAAGTTAATTGATTTTAATTGGTTAAACTGATAGTGGCGTGGGAATCATCCAAAATGGTGGGTGGGTCTGATAGTATTAAAAACATTTCCCTAATCCCTTGGGGTTACCTTTAGAACCCTGAGGGACAGCTGCCTTGTAGGGACTTGATTTACCACTGAGAGTGGGATAAAGAATCTCCATAGTCTATAAGACTTTAAGAGTCTGTCCCTTTGCCCACCAATTGGGGAATGGCTAAACAAGTTGTGGTATGTGATTGTAATGGAATATTATTGTGGTATAAGAAATGACAAGCAGGATGATTTCAGGAAAACCTGGAAAGATTTACATGAACTGATACAAAGTAAAGGGAGCAGAACCAGGAGAACATGGTACACAGAAAAGGCAATATTGTTTAATGAAGAACTGTGCGCGATTGAGCTATTCTCAGCAATATAATGATCCAAGACAATCCCAAAGTACTGATGAAACATACTATTTGCCTCCAGAGAAAGAAATGACGTTGATTGAATACAAACTGAAGTGTACTATTTTTTACTTTCTTTCTTTTTTTCTTTTATTTGAGTCTTTTTGTACAAAATGACTAATATGGAAATGTTTTACATAATTGCACATGTATAACCTATATCTGTTTGCTTACCATCTCATGGGAGAGGAGGGGAGGGAGGGATAGAATTTGCAACTCAAAACTTTAAATAAAAATGTTTAAAAAAGTCTCAGTTTTCTTTCTGTTCCCATGCCCAAAGCTTCTGCAAAAACACATCCTACCTTCCCAGAGAGTCTCTTAAAGTGATCAAGAATCATTGCCTGGAAAGCAATTTGAAAAATAAGCCAAAAAATTTTACTAAACTGTAAATATGCTTTGACCTAATGATACCACTACTAGGCTTATACCCCGAAGAGCTCAAAGAAAGAGGAAAAGGACCCACATATACAATAATATTTACAGCAGCTCTTTTCATAGTGTCAAAGAATTGGAAACTGGGGAGGTTGTGCCCACCAACTGCAAATGGCTGAACAAATTATGGTATAAAAATATAATGGAACATCATTGTGCTATAAGAAACAACAAAAGACATGGGTTCAGAGAAACCTGGGAAAACTAATATGAAGTTATGAAGGATAAAGTGAGCAGAACAGAAGCAACTACATTGTAAAGACAAACAACTTTATGGTTTTTTTTTTAAAAGATAACATCAGGACTAAGTTTATAAAGTTATATCACATTTGGAAATCAGTTTAGTGCTCCTCCTGAGAGGACAAGCCCCAGAAGATAGACACTTCTAGCTATTTGCTCCTTTAAAAAAAAGTTTAATTTTTGACTTCTGAGTTGTCTTTGTCCACCTCTCTCAGCCCTGCGTTAGAGAAAGCCAACATTATGTATATATATATACATATATATATATATATATATACATATATATGGAACCGTACAGTAGATACTTCCATATATCAGTTCTTTCTTTGGAGGTGGATAGCATTTTCCTTCATAAGTCCTTGCTAGTTGATAGGAAAGATCATATTACTCAGAGTAAGATCGTATTACTCAGGGTAGCTTAGTCATTCCCAGAGTTACTCTTCCAACAATATTGCTGTTACTATATCCAATGTTCGCTTGGTTTTGCTGGTTTACTGTGAATTAGTTAAAATCTTTCTTTTCTTTTCTTTTTTTTTTTTTTTAGAGAATCAAGGTTAACCAGGGTCACATACCTAGTAAGTGTCTGAGGTTGGATTTGGACTCAACGTCCTCTTGACTCCAGGGTCAGTACTCTATCTACTGTACCACCTAGTTGCCCCTTTCCATGTTTTTCTAAAACTAACCTGCTCATCATTTCTTACAATACAGTCGTATTCCATCACAATCATGTACCATAACTTGTTTAGCCATTCCCCAATTGATGGGCGTGTCCGCAAGGTCCAATTCTTTGCTGCTATTAAGAGAGCTGCTGTAGATATTTTAGATATTTTATTATAGATTCTTTTCGTCTTTTCCTGATCACCTTGGGAAATAGATCCAACAGTAGTATTTCTGGGTCAAAGGGCATACACAGCTTTATAACTCTTTGGGCGTAATTCTAGATTCCTCTCCAAAATGTTTGGATCAGTTCACAATTCCACCAACAGCGTATTAGAGTCCCAATTTTTTCTTAGGCCCTCCAAACATTAAAACAAACAACTTTGAAAGACTTAAGAAGTCCTCTTTTCAATACACTGATCAATCATGTTTCCAGAAGACCAAAGATGAACGATGTTATCTACCACCTGGCAGAGGAGTGATGGATTCAAGACGTAGAATGAGACATACGTTTTTGGTCATGGCCAATGTGGGGATTTGTTTTGATTGACTATACATTTTTTTTTTAAACAAAGGTTTTGTTTTTCTTTTTTTCTGATGGGAAGTAAAATGTGGGAAGAAAAAATAAATACTTGTTAACTGAAACAAATTAAATAAAATCACTGACAGTTGACAGGAGGCTGACTCCTGGCTCTATACACTGGGCTTGGTATGAAGTTTTCTGGGATGCTTCTTTGGACATGAAATGGATTGGCAGTCATCACAGACAGCAGGCACAGTCCAGGGCTTTGCTGAGGGTGTGTCCAGTGTAACTGTGGCTAAGGGCTAACTAGAAGGAATTCAAGGAAGATCAGGGAAAATGCAATAAATCCTAGGATTAAGGGACTTGGAAAAAATACATACGTAGATATCACACAAGCTTATCATCTGAAAGAATAGATGTGGGAGGGAACAGCTGAAAGCTCTGTACAATATCCTGAAATTGAGATCTAAGACACTGCTGAGTCCAAAACCCTCGTTTTACATGTGAGAAATTTGTGACCTGGAATAGATTATTTCTCTCTGGGACTCAGTTTCCTCTCCTCACCAGTATCTCTTGTTGTCTCACTCTCACTTTCTCACTTTCTCACGTGTGTGTGTGTGTGTGTGTGTGTGTGTGTGTGTGTGTGCGTACAGGCTTTGAGCACTACTAAGATTTAATATTTTAACATTGCACAAATATTTTTGCAATGTTCTGTTTGTGTACGCTATTCGTGTATATAATATATGTATTTGTGTATATGAGGACAACTAGGTGGTGCAGTAGACAGAGCACCGGGCCTGGAGTCAGGAAGATCTGAGTTCAAATCCAGCCTCAGATACATACTATCTGTGTGACCCCAGGCAAGTCAGTTAATCCCTATTTTCCTCAGTTCCTCATTTGCAAAATGGGGATACACTGGAGAAGAAAACAGCAAACCACTCCAATATCTTTGCCAAGAAAATCCCACGGTCAAAGTCCACGGGGTCACATAGGATGGGACAGGACTGAACAACAATGCACATACACATATACATACACATATACACACCTATATACATGCATACATATGTACATGCACACAGACACACACAATACACATATCTATATCTGTATATCTATATCTATATATCTATATGAGGAGATTGGATTAGATGGACTGTGAGGTCCTTTTTCACTCTAAATTGGTGATGGTCATAACTAAAACTGCACAAATGCTCAGCAGGGTTACCCAAATATTGTCACTGTCAAGTTGTTGCAGTCATGTCCCACTCATCTGGGTTTTCTTGGTAAAGTTACTGGAGCAGTGAACTGAGGCAAACAGGGTTAAGTGACTTGCCTAGGGTCACATAGCTAGTAAGTGTCTGAAGTTCGATTTAAACTCAGGAAGATGAGTCTTCCTGATACCAAGCCTAGTGTGCTATCCATTGTGCCACCTAGAGACAGAGCAGGAATTTGAGCCCAAATGACTGACTCCAGATTCAGTGCTGTATTCCTTTTCTTCATACCTGTCCTCAAGGCATATAGGTGGTACCTTGGATAGAGTACTGGGCTAGAGTCAGGAAGATCTCACTTCAAATCTGGCCTCAGGCACTCATAAGCAGTCCAGTCTTGGTAGTCACTTAAACCTCAGTTTCCTCAACTGTAAAATGGGATAAAAACAGCACCTACATCACAAGGTTGTGAGTCTCAAATGAGATATTTGTAAAACACTTAGCACACAGTGCCTGGCACTTAATGATGCTTAATAAATGCTTTGTTCCTTCCTTTCCTCAATGAGCTCTTATGGAATAAAATATTTAAAGAATAAATAAATATGATGTAATTTAAGTAGAGAAGGAGGCTTAACTATAGAAACCAGAAAAGCTTGCTTCAAAAAAGCAACACCCAAGTTGAATCACCAAGGATTCTTGAGACAGAAGGTCAGAAGGGATGACATTTCAGGCATGAGGTATAGTCCATGCAGTGCAGAGGTCAAGAACAGCAAGTTAGCCATGCGTCTGGAATGAACAGAAGGAAAAGAGAGAATACATGTAATGTCTAAAAAGGTAGACTGGAGTCAATAATGACGGGTCTGAAACGCAATCTGAGGAGTCTCTGCCTTACTGATAGCATGAACCTAACAAGCATCTATTGAATTAGCCCAGAGGCAAGAGAACTCAAGAACCATACAACCAGAGTAGGAATATGGCCAGACTTGTGTTTTAGGACAATCATTTCCATGGCTGTGGGGAAGATGATGTTGTTCTACGTTATTAATTATTAGACTCCTTTTAACCCCTCGTGGGACCCTGGGCGAAGTTTTATGAACGGCCTCTTTTTTAGATTTTCCATTTTGACACATTCTCAAACTATCACAAGAGGAAAGTTACACTGACAGATGATTTATTTTGAAGCAATAATTTACCTGTTTTATTATTCTCCATTTCACAGACTTCAGTACCATATGCCTGGTTAAGCTTGCCAAGTGTGTCTGCATTCTTTTGTGCTCATTAGAGTAACATTTGAGATTTGGGAGTTTGTAAAGTGGGAAGAGGGGGAAGGGGCCTGGGGAGGGTCAGGAGATCCAAGGTTTGCTTCTGGCTCTGCTACTAACTTGCTGTTGGACTTGTGACAAATTGCTTCCCCTTTCTGGACACGTGTCCTCCCCTTTGAAATGAAGGGGCAGGTCAAAGCTGAGATTCCTCATGGTTCTAACGTTCTATTATTCTATTTTTGGCTGTTCCAAGTGTCTGATCCACAGAGTTTTTAGCAAAGCTTATCCTGGCAGCATGCGTTAGTTAGCATTGGACACGTTTTCAGAGTAATGCTAAGAAAAGTGACTTAATTGCTGGCTACCCAATAGATTTGATCATTGTATACATGAATTGTCTCCCACTTGCCTTTATAAAAGAAAATTTGCTATTAAAAGCTTGTGTTAGGAAGAAGAATGGAAGAGTGTTAGGCTTAAAGTCAGGAAGGCCTGGATTCAAATCCAGTTTTCGATATGGGCAACTAGTTGGCACAGTGAATAGAGACCCAGACCTGGAGTCAGAAAGATCTGAGTTCAAATCAGGCCTTAAACACTTACTTGCTGTGTGACCCTGGGCAAGTCATTTAACTGTGTTCGCCTCAGTTTCCTCATCTGTAAAATGACCTGGAGAAGAAAATGGCAAACCACTCCAGAATCTTTGCCAAGAAATGACCCAAATGGGGTCATGAAGAGTTGGTCACAACTGAAGCAAGTGAACAAAAAGATTGTAGAGTCTCTGAGGTTCAGTTTCATCATTTATAAAAATCAGGATAATACCTAATACATCTACCCCTCCCCTCCAGGAATGTTATGAAGAACGCATAAGATAAAGTATAATAACATGCTTTGCAACCCTTTAAGTACCAAAAGAAGTGTAATACTGTTATGGTTCAAGTGAGGGACTTAAGTCATTGGTAAGTCCTCAGTACCGTATATGAGTGCCTCCAGTGTAACTATAAGAGGAATGCCCCTGTTTAGGAGATCTCAAGTACAGAACATTTTGAAATGTTTGTATTAAATAGAATATGTCCCATATGTGTGTATTTATTTATTTATTGACTATAATATGTGTATAAAATATAACTGCATGAACACTTTCAGGATACCCTATATCTATCTAAATATCTTTATTTAGGCTCATGGTTTCATTTGTTTGGGCAGTCCTGATGAATGGATGCCTTCTACCTATGGAGATTAGTAACTTATACAAATGAAATAGGACATAATATGCCCTATATATAATTTATATATGTATGTTTGTATATATAATTTATCTATAATATATGTATAAAATATGTGAGCCCCAAAATGTCCAATCTTCAATAAAAGCAACTGAGGTAGAGCTCTGAGCCAATAGCAATTTATTAAAGGGACCTGGCCCCCTTTAGTGAATTGGATCTCAGATCTTGCTCACGATCCGAGATGCCCTCTTTCTTCAGGGCCTTGGTTTTCTAGTGTTTGGCAGGATGACACAGAGATGATACAGGTGATGCAGAGGAAAATAGAGGATTCTGTTGGCTGATAGACCTATACCTTGACCCTCCAAGTGAATCTACAGTCCAGTCCAGGGTTGATGAGGGGTGGGGCCAAAAATTGGGCAGGGCCGATAGTCATAGGATGGATAGGGCAAGGGTCACCTGTTGGCTAAGTGCTCATGGCTGTTTCCGTATGTTGGGCAATAGAGAGGAACAATGAAGGCTGGAGGGACAAAAAGAAGCCGGGTACATTCCGTATCATTAGGACATCTCAGCCACACTGGGCTTGGTCAATTACTCATCAGGCAAAAAGGGGAAAGAGGTCCTCTAGTTAGCTTATATAAGAATCTGTCTAAATATGAGATATGTAAAATATGTACTAATGTTAGTTGACTGACTAAATATATATTAATAGACAAATATAATAGAAATAATCGCTGTGGAACCACACTAAACTGAAAAATACTGATTGGAATAAAATAGAGGTTAAATTAATCATTTGACACAAATATAACCACACTAAACTGAAAAATCTGATTGGAATAAAATAGAGGTTAAATTAATCATTTGACACAAATATAAACTGCACTAACACTTTTGGGACACCCTATATCTTTCTAAACATCTGTATTTAGGCTCATGAGTTCATTGATATAAGGCAGTCCTGATGAGGGGATGCCTTTTACCAAGACAGATGAGTAACTTCTGC
>CM053626.1:187036521-187067671 GCA_028646595.1 Phalanger gymnotis
TTTTATTCTGCACATAGAAGCCACTGAGGCTCTGGCCTGTGAGCTCATTGGGGCTGCATCACAAGTACATGGCTCCACACATCAACACCAGGGTTGGGGGTGAGACCAGATGATTCTATCCCAGCCACAAGATGATAAGGGTTTTCCGACAGAAAGCCACATGTCAGGTAGTCTCTGGTGTAAGACAGTTCTAATGAAGCAGGGAGAACATCACAGAAAGGTGGAAGGGAGAGGGAAGGTAAGCAGCAGAGGCCCCTGCCCCCAAAACAAAAGTGGTCTAGTACTTGGTGCTGCCCATTCTTAGGGCAGGAGCAGACTTCTACAGAGGTGACTGGCGCCTGCGAGCTGATAGGCCTCCTGGCCACAGAGCTTACTTCGCCTGAGGGTTTCCGAAGTTCCTTCCAGCAAATTTAGCCTTGCTGCCCAGCTCTTCCTCAATTCTGAGAAGCTGGTTATACTTGGCCAGACGCTCAGATCGGCAGGGGGCACCACTCTTGATCTGCCCAGTGCAGAGGCCCACCACAAGCTCTGCAATGAAGGTATCTTCAGTCTCCCCAGAATGATGGGAAACCATTATTCCCCAGCCATTGGACTGGGCCAGCCTGCACGCCTGGAGAGATTCAGTCGCGGAGCCAATCTGGTTCACTTTGAGGAGGAGACAGTTGCAGGCTTTCTCTTTCACAGCCTTTTCAATGCTCTTGGGATTGGTCACTGTGAGATCATCCCCTGCCACCTGGATGCCTGGAAGTGAAATCCTTCCAAGCTGCCCAATCATCCTGGTCAAAGGGATCTTCAATAGACACCACTGGATAGTCCTTGATGAAGCTCTTTTAGAGGTCCCCAAGCTCAGAAGGGGAGATGTATCTGCTGGGATCATCAGGAGACTTGAAGTCCAAGTTGTATTTCCCAGATTGGAAGAATTCTGAGGCAGCAGCATCCATGCCAATTATGACCTTATCAGTATTGCCAGCCTTACTAATAGCAGTCTTTAGCAGGTCTAGAGCTTCTTTATTCTTCAGGATGTTAGGAGCAAAGCCACCCTCATCCCTTACGTTGGTGACATCCTGTCCATATTTCTGCTTAATCACACTCTTCACGTTGTGGTAGACCTCAGCTCCAGTGCACATGGCCTCCTTAAAGTTTGCCACTCCAACAGGGAGCATCATGAACTCCTGCATGGCCAGCTTGTTACCAGCATGGGAGCCACCGTTGATCATGTCGAAGGCTGAAACTGGCAGGATGACTTCATCATTGCCTGCAACGTCAGCAATATGGCAGTACATGGAGACACCTTTCTCAGCAGCTCCGGCCTTACAAACAGCCAGAGACGCTCCCAATATGGCATTTGCACCAAATTTAGATTTATTTTCAGTGCCATCCACCTCTATCATCAAGTTGTCGATCTTCTCCTGCTTCATAATATTCAGTTTCTTGCTAACTAGGGTTGGGGCAATAGTTTTATTGACGTGTTCAACTGCTTTTGAGACACCCTTCGCCACGTAGTGGGTCTTATCATTGTCTCTGAGCTCCAGGGCTTCATGGATACTGGTAGAAGCTCCACTGGGCATAGCAGCTCAGAATTGACCTTTTTCAGTATGGAGATCAACTTTAACGGTGGGGTTTTCACAGGAGTCGAAGATCTCTCTTGCATGGATCTTGTAAATAGACATGTTGAGTTTCTGGATGGGGCTTCCTCTGCTGGGCTCAGAGAACAAAGACCTAGGGGGTCTACGTACACCAAGAGGGAGCTTTAAATGGGCCCACTTTGCAAATCTTAAAGTGCTATATAAATGTTAGCTATTATAGAGGTATATTTATTTTTGTGTATTTTTTTGCTTTAATAATAATTTTATTTTTCAAAAGGTGGAGAAAATACTAAGGGATTCTACTATCTGCTACTCTGGACCTGGTTCTGAACAACAAGGATGGACTGATTGCTAAAATAGAAGTACTCAATGCCACCTTAGAATTCATGATAAAAAAAAATAAATGAAATCTAGCCACAGTCTGACATCCACCACAGATACATTAAAGATGATCTCAAAGGGTTTAGATTAAAGATAGGCAGGATCTCATAGGTAATATTTTGCAGCAGAAGTCAGTTACAGAGGGATAGTGAGCTTTTTTTTTTAAATATAGAGGTATATTTATTGAGCCTCATTGTACACCCTCCCTTTGCCCTCCCTGCACTTGACCCCTATGGTGCTATGTGTGTCTTTAAGATGATAGACCACCGTAAGCCCATGTATGGGAGGGCCCCTTATGTATCTGTGTCTTATTGCTTAGAAGGCTACGTAAGCCACCAGCCCTTTTTTCTGTTCCCGGTCCAGTTTTGCCACTGGAAGGCCTTGAGGCATAGACCTTGAAGCAGCAGAACGAAGATCCTATTTCAGAAGGAGCGGGGCCTCTGGGCATAAAGGTGACAAAGACAGTCTTTGTCCTGCTCTTCCTACTTGGTCTTTGTGCTTTGTGCTGGCACTGAATAAAAATAGGCCTAGAAGAGGAGGCCTCCAGGGAAGCTGGAAAACCACAAATCCAGGCAACAGAAGCAGTCTCATTCTAGACTGGATCAGCCTGCTATGGGCATCTCTTCTCGTGGGTCTCACTGAATAAGAGAGAAACTGAGGAATGAGATTTTATTAAATGCTTACTACGTGCCAGGCACTCTGCTAAGGGCTTTACAAATATCTCATTTGAGACTCACAACCATCCTGTGAGGTAGGTGCTATTGTTATCCCCATTTCACAGTTGAGGAAACTGAGTCAGAAAGTGAGTTTAAGTATCTCGTTCAGGAGCACAGAGCCAGTATCTGAGACTAGGTCTTCCTGATTCTATACCCAGCACTCTAAACACTGGGCCTCCAGCTGCCTAAATATAGAAATTATTCAGGTGCTAAGGGGAGCAGAGTTTTCACTCCTTTTTATATTTCAGATGTAGAAAGGACTGGTCATTCCAATCCGCTTGGCAAATGCTGAGTTACAAACCTGCCATCTTCTTCGGTGCAATATATAATAATGATGTTTAGCATTAATATAGTGCTTTGTGGTCTGTGAAGTACCTTACATATGTCATCTCATTTGGTCCTCACCACAGCCCTATGACATTGGTGCTATTAACACCCCCACACTACAGATGAAGAAACTGAGGTTTAAAGATGAAGTGACTTGCCCCGGGTCTCATGGTTTAAGAGTCTTAGTCTCCCAGCCTCCCAGTCTAGCTCTCTTTGCCGCCTGTCTGTTCTCCCCAGTCCCAAATACAAAATACTGCCTTCTAGATCACCTCCTTTAACCTATAGGAAAAAAAAACCGAACCTTTTGTTAATTGCTATTTCTATCTTTGAACCACTTGCATTTTGGGAGTGTAACTCAGGATATAGATAATTAAAAAAGAAACAGCACATAACTCTAAATCTCTTTCTACTGGGCTTTGACACAGGTTTTACACACACACACACACACACACACACACACACACACACACATACACACACACACATAACTTAGTGTGGGAGTCATGTGGAGTTTTGGGACCAGGACAGGTGACCAGGAAGGGCCTCCTGTCCACCTTCCCTGGAAGCTTCCTACATGGTGATTTTGTGGCTGCACCAGAGAAACCAGGGCTCAGACACAAAATTTCCACATTCTAGTGAAACATATGAAAGGTTATGTTTACAGTTGATCAAAGCTTCTGATGAAAGATCACAGTCCAAAGACAGAGGCACTGCAGTTTTTCTTTTTTTTTTTTTTGAAGGGGGAAGGCAGGGCAATTGGGGTTAAGTGACTTGCCCAAGGTCACACAACTAATAAATGTGTCAAGTGTCTGAGACCGCATTTGAACTCAGGGCTGGTGCTGTACTCACTGTGTCACCTAGCTGCCCCACTGCAGATTTTCTTGCAGGCATTATTAGGGTGAACACATCTTGCTTCTCATGCCCACTGTCTACGGTGCCATGCATCACCATCACCTCTAGGTGCCTTTGTGAGTTATGGACTCACCAAAATGCTTCTCAGCTTTCCTATTCTAACCAGGCAACATCTAATCTCCAAGAGGTGTCATTGATATTTCACCAGTTTTCCTTGATTTCCAGAGATTCTAAGGCAATGATTAGTAGGGAGAGTCCCTAACTTTAAGAGCTATGCCTTTGAATTTTTTAGAGGCAGCCAGCTGGCTCAGGGGACAGAGTACTACACCTGGAATCAGGAAGACCTAAGTTCAAATCCAGTCTAAAACACTAGCCATGGACAAGTCACTTAACTTCTGTTTGCCTCAGTTTCCTCAACTGTAAAATGGGGATAATAATTGAACCCACCTCTCAAGGTTGCTGTGAGGATTAAATTTGTAAAGTGCTCAGCAGTGCTTGGAATTTATGCTTATTCCCTTCCCCCCAAATATCACAATGGGTTGATGGTATGAAAAGAAGGACTGGCTGGTCCACAAAGTATTATATAGTCCACACATGGGAGGTCCCACTTACATGACCTTGAAGGTAGCTGTCATCTTAACTCTATTAAGGCTAGGACAGTGAGGCCTCTAATAGAACTCAGGAATAAGTTCTCTACCCATATGTGAAGGTAGGTACATATGCCTGTATTTCTTGTTCTTTTACAGAAAGTCTTCTTTTCCCTGCTTGTACTAGGCTTGGGACAGGTGACTGCCCAACATCTGGAACACCTGCCCCTTAGTGTTATGTTCTGGGCTTTTTGTCAAGGTATACCTGTCAGTCATGACCTGCCACTCATTGCCTCGGCTCCTATCTACCCCTTACTTCTAGCCTTTCCACATGTGATACATTGTTTCAGTCCCTTAAATCTCAAGGTCATGGTGAAACAGTTTAATTAGATCAGTAAAAACATTGTAAAAAAATTACAAAGTCTTTAGTCGCTTATATCATTTTAAAAAAGCAACAATCCAAAGGCTTTCCAGCTCCAGTTCCCAAGGAGAACCTCTGTCTCTTAGCTGGGAGTTATTTGTCTACCTCCTACACTTTCCCAAGCTATGCTAAAGGAAGATGGTCAGGGATTTGCTTTTGCATTTGCTTAAGAATATTCCCCAAAAACACATGGCAGGACTGAGGGATCATAATAGTAAGTCATGGCAGTTAATTCAGGTCCAGAGGCTACGTACAATTTAAAGTTCCTTTTGTTTGTCCAAGATAAGGTGTTGAGGGGTCACTACAAGCCATGTTCTTTTCCACTTACTCTCTTGGACCCAGGCTGTTTCCGTCTCTCTTCTCTGAGGCCTGTGTCAAGCATGGTCAGGTTCATATTTGTACACTTCTGCAGGTTAATGGAGTAGGGAGCTGCTAAGCCAGGTGTTGCAGGCTAACGAAAAGGTACATGAATGAATTTTTGTTTTTGTTTTTATTAATTAATTTATTTGTAGTTTTCAACATTCACTTCCATAAGATTTTGAGTTTCAAATTTTCTCCCCATCTCTCCCCTCCCCCACACCAAGATGGCATATAATTTGATGTAGGTTCTCTATATATTCATAGTAAACTTATTTTCACATTAGTCATGTTGTAAAGAAGAATTAGAAACAATGGGAGAAACCACAAGAAAGAAGAAACAAACAAAAAAAAGAGAGAGAAAATAATATCCTTCAATTTATATTCAGACTCCATGGTTCTTTCTCTGGATGTGGACAACATTTTCCATCATGAGTCCTTTGGAGTTGTCTTGGATCCTTGCATTGCTAAGAAGAGATAAGTCTATCCAAGTTAGTCATCTCACATTGTGGTATTACTATGTACAATGTTCTCCTGGTTCTTCTCATTTCACTCAGCGTCAGTTCATTCAAGTCTTTCCAGGTTTTTCTGAAGTCAGCCTGCTCATCATTTCTTAAAGCACAATAGTATTCCATTGCATTCATATACCACAACTTGTTCAGCCATTCCCCAATTGATTGGCATCCCCTCACTTTCCAATTCTTTGCCACCACAAAAAGAGCTGCTGTAAGTATTTTTTGTACATGTGGGTTCTATTTGTGTGATCTCTTTGGGATACAGACCTAGGAGTGTTCAAGAAGGATCAAAGGGTATGGACAATTTTATAGCCCTTTGGCCATAGTTCCAAATTGCTCTCCAAAATGGTTGAATCAGTTCACAACTCTATCAAAAATGCATGATTGTTCCAATTTTCCCACATCTTCTCCAGCATTTATCATTTTCCTGTTTTGTCATGTTAGCCGATCTGACAGGTGTGATGTGGTACCTCAGAGTTCTTTTGATTTGCATTTCTCTAATCAATATTGATTTAAAGCATTTTTTTCATGTGACTATAGACAGCTTTAATTTCTTCATCTGAAAACTGCTTGTTCGTATCCTTTGGCCACTTATCAACTGGGGGATGATTTGTATTTTATAAATTTGGCGCAATTCTCTATATATTTTCATCAGAGACACTGGTTATAAAAAAATCTTTCCTCATTTTCTGCTTCCCTCCTAATCTTGGTTGCACTGGCTTTGTTTGTACAAAAACTTTTCAATTTAATATAATCAAAATTATCCATTTTATATTTCATAATGTTCTGTCTCTTGTTTGGTCACAGATTCTCCCGTTCTCCATAAATCTGACAGGTAAACTATTCCTTGCTCTCCCAGTTTACTTATAGTATCAGCCTTTATATCTAAATCATGTACCCATTTTGACTTTATTTTAGTAAATGATGAATTTTGTTGTTGTTCAGTTGTGTCTGATTCTTTGTGACCCCCTTTGGGGTTTTCCTGGCAAAGATACTGGAGTGGTTTGCCATTTCCTTCTCCAGATCATTTTACAGATGAGGGTTAAGTGACTCGCCCAGGGTCACACAGCTAGTAAGTGTCTGAGGCCAAATTTGAACTCAGGAAGAGGAGTCTTCCTGACTCCAGGCCTGGAATTCTATGTACAGTGCCACTGTAATCTGGAATGCACTACAGCACCCATCTCTCTGTCAATTTGTTTTTCCAGCCTTTCAAAACTCACAAGGTTACGGCCCGGTCCAATACTACTTGACCCAAGAGCAGGGAAAAATAAACAGAAAGAGCCAAAGAACAGAAATTTGTATTCATGGGGCTATGTGTTGATCCAGGTAAGGAGATAGGCAACTGGTAACAGGAGACCATTGCCACAACTGCTACTAGCCTTCTCTCCTCACCTGGAGGCTTATAACAGTCTTGTTCTCTCTAGCAGACAGGGAGAGGAAAGAGACAGTGCTGGCCTGTTGGTTTCTTTTTCATGCCCATCCATTTCTGGCTTAGAGTCCAATCAAAAGTCTGCTTCTTCACCATGTGGTAAAACCTCCATTCCAGTGTGTTCTTCCCAATATCTGGTTAGCAGACTACTAATAGTTATAGCCTTGTGTAACAACAATGCTACTCGCCACTACTGTAGCTGTGTAAGGCCAGTAACACAAACACACAGAAGGGCTACTAACATGGGTTCTTTGATCTGCTTTTCTAAGGAAAGCAACTTTGAGAGGTTAACAATCTTACTTGAATTAAACATGCATATATCATTCACTTAGTTCAGGGGAAAAAGTCAGCACCCTGAACTTCAGAGAAAACACAAACAGAAATTACAAGCAGAAATTATATAAACAGAGCAAAATAACACAAATCAACAGATAGGTTTCTAGCTGTCTAACCAAGACATTACATACATAGTTACCAGAGAGAGAAGCACCAACATCTGGGTTTTTCAAAGCGAGGGGGCTCTTTAACAGCTACCCAGAGTCTCGTCTGGTCAAATCACACAACATTCTTCCAGGGAGGGAGCCCCAAGCAAAATGCTAACCTCAGAGTATATGTACACTTCTTTAGGATCAGAAGGGTTCACAACCATGCGACTTAAACCCATGTGACCTAAGTCTTCCTGTGACTTAAGCAGGTCATCGAATACTCCTGATTCAATCAAAGACTCTTGACTGAAACAAAGGCAAGACTCAAAGGCACTTGATTGCCTTAGTGCTGAAAAGCACTCCAAAACAAAAGACAACAAAAAGTCTCACTTTACTTGCCATTATACCTTGCAGGCTCTGAAGCCCTTGTGAGGATTGTATCAGCCAAGCTTGTAGAGTATTCTCATTAGAATTTGGCTTAGCCTATCCCTGTTTCAATGTAACATAACAAAATGGAGTTTAATACAAAAAAAAAAATCATTCCAATGGTGAATGTAGGGCAAGTAATAGTAAGTTTAATTCAATAAATTGACTCCAACAGTGAATGCAAGCTAGGGATTATTTAATACTGTATGCATAAATTAGGTCAGATTTGAGTTGTCATGTCTGTCATGACAGATCTTAATATAGGTACAATTTGCCAGTGTCACCATTAGTGAGCATAGGCTTATGACAGAGGAGTCATGCTGTCCTGATGCTTGATACATTTGAATGTGAAGCAAGTAAATTTGAAGTTAAACAATCATTGTTAAAAGTACCATTATATTTGCTGTATTTCTCAATGTCGTTCATCTTGGCACATACAGCTAGTCCCCAAAAGACTGTAATTTAGCTTTATAAAACTGAAATGATTCATAAGTGATTATAGATAATGATTTGAAATTAACATTAAATTGTCTTAAGTTTTTTATTTTCTCATTTTTCTAAAAAAAAAGTGAAATTATATTACTGCATGATAGACAAACACATAACCAGTTTGAAGAAAAAAAATCCACCACAACAGCTGAAACTAATAAAACAAAAACAATAGAGAAGAGGCACAGAAACGCAGAATAACAACCTAAATCCAGAAAATATAATACATTGTATTTATCATTGGGATTAACAAGCACTATTAATGATGAAGAAAAAAGTGCATTGTTTGTTTTAACTGCAAATAGTATGTTTATTATTATTTATTTATATTTATTATATATTTGTTAGTTTATTGAATATTATTAATTAATATAACATAGCCATTATCATTCATTATGTTTATTAATTTAATTTTATTATTTTTCCCAATAATAAGCATTTTTTTTCTTCCTCTCTCCTTTCCACCTTTTCAAATGAGCAATCAAAAAATACAAGAATAAAGCCTAAAAACAAATACTCGTAGTGAAACAAAATAAATTTCCAACAGCAGCCATGTCTAAAAATGCATGTCTCATTATAAATCCATCATCTCTGTTAGAAGGTAGTTAGTATGCTTCATTCATCCTCAAGCCTCTGGATTCAGGGTTTGTTGTTGCTTTGTTGAGAAGTCTAAAGTCCTTGTAATATTGTTGTCAATGTATGCATTGTCTTCTTGGCTCAGCTCATTTGAAACAATAAATTGAAATGACATCTTGAAAGTGTACATGCAGAGTACATCGGCAAGGGATGATGATTATTTCAGAGAAAATTAGATTCTTTTAATAATCAAAAACAGTCAGAAAACAGGTGTGTGACCTGAAAAGGAAAGCTTATATTGTATAAGATAGCTTACAGAACCATTAAGTGTAACAAGCTTTATTCAACTGGAGCAATGCTGGTGCCACCTCAGCCAATTGAGGGGGTCAAAAGAATGGTTGTCGAATGGTATGTTAAGCAACTTCGAAAGGTCTGACTTGCAAATTACACCTTGGAAAGAAGAACAATCTATTATATTTGAAGATCTTTTCTCTTAATTGAGAAGCTACAACCTTCCTGTTTTGCAGGCAAATAGATGAAGCAACAAATGTAGTTAAAATGTCCATTGGATTACATATGTGCGATACGTTGTTGAAGCTAATATTAGGGAAGATTTTTTTTTTACTTTGTGAACCTGTTACATCAACAGAAATTTTTACTTTAATGAAAAATCTATAAATGAATATGATATAATGTGGTAGGATTATACTGGACTGCTGATGGAGCTCCATCAATGTGTGGCCAAAATGCAGGTCTACAAACTAAGGTGCCTCTTTTGCACACTTCACAGACAATCGCTTATATTGAGAAATTTTAATGAGGAACTACATACAGTTTTTCAAGTCACTTCAAGAATGACTTCATTAAAAACAGTCCATTTAAAGGAAGGTTCTTTGTAGTATTATGTGATGACATGGCACAGAGATAGGGTACTTCGATGTTTTTTAAGCTTTCATTCTGTTATTGTGAAACATTGCTTCCTTGTGGCAAAGTACTTCAAAAAGTGTTTGAACTAAAAGAAGAAATTGCAATTTTTCTTAGTCATAATAATAGAGAAGAAACAAATTCATTTTGTAACAAACATTTCCTTCTGAAACTTGCATATTTGGTCATTTTGGGGGGAGAAAAACTCAGTACTAAATAAATCAAGGCAAAGTCCTTAAATTCATACTCTGATCCAGAAAGATAAAGTAATAACACTTATGAAAAAACTAGAAACTATGAATAATAAATTTATGAAAATAATTTTTTGATGTGCATTCCAATTTAAAAAATAACACCTGTTTGAAAATAAAATGGAAGAAAATAAAGACCTGCTTTTTAATCCCTGGTCTGGTTTTTAGAAGCAACTCTCACTTTACTTTTAAATCTCAATAGTTTGATTAGAGAAATGCAAATTAAAACAACTCTGAGGTCCTACTTCACACCTATCAGATTGGCTAATATGACAAGAAAGGAAAATGATAAATACTGGAGAACGTGTGGGAAAACTGGGACACTAATGTACCATTGGTAGAGTTGTAAACTGATCCAACCATTTTGTAGAGCAATTTGGAACTATGCCCAAAGGGCTATAAAACTGTGCATACCCTTTGACCCAGTGATACCATTACTAGGTCTGTATCTCAAAGACATTTTAAAAAAAAGACCTAGTTATACTAAAATATTTATAGCAGTTCTTTTTGTGGTGGCTAAGAATTGGAAATCAGGAGGATACCCATCAATTGGGGAATGGAATATGGTTGTGATGGAATATTATTATGCTATAAGAAATGACAAGCAGGATGACTTCAGAAAAACCTGGAAAGAGTTATATGAACTGACACAAAGTGAAGTGAACAGAATCAGGAAAAGAGCATACAGAGTAATAGCAGTGTTATACAATGATCAACTGTGAATGACTTAGCTATTCTCAGCAATATAATAATCAAAGACAATTCTTAAGGTCTTATGACAAAAAATTCTATCTACTTCTGGAGAAAGAACTGATACTGTCTGAATATAGACTGAAGCATGCTATTTTTCTCTTTTCCTTCCTTCCTTCCTTCCTTCCTTCCTTCCTTCCTTCCTTCCTTCCTTCCTTCCTTCCTTCCTTCCTTCCTTTTTGAGTCTTGTATAAAATGATTAATATAGAAATATTTTACATAATTGCACATGTATAAACTCTATCAGGTTGCTAACTGTCTCAGGGAGGAGGGAGGGGAAGGATGGAGGAAGGGACAGATAGAATTTGGAACTAAAAACTTTGAAAAAATATTAAATTTGTTTTAACATGTAATTGGGGAAAAAGATAAAAATTTATGTAAAAAAACCTTCAATAGTTCTAAATATGAATGGTTAAAGAACCCACTTTCTACGTGAATGTAGGATACATTTGGTCTTACTCTAAGCTGAACTAAAATGCTTAATAGATTTGTCTCATGATAGCATGCTGATACAAGCATTTGAACCTGAAAATCTTATTGTGAATTAGTATGGGTGAGTAACAATTATCTGGTTTATCAAATAGAGTAATGAAAATTTTGCAACTGTTCTTGGCATATTATTTTGTAGAAAGTGATTTTCTACTGTAGCTATTATAATGTCAAACTACCTTTATTTGTGGTTAAAAGAGGATCATAAGGAGGACTCATCAATGATACCACATTTTGAGAAATTTTATACTGATAAACTCACCCATGACATTAATGATGTGTTGTTATAGTCACATTTTATGTCACAAATAGGAAAATTATAATTATCTATATATGTTACATTGTTTTTATTATATGTTTATTGTATTGTGTTGTTTGTTTATTGTATTGCATTATAACACAAAGACTTCTTTGTGTTATAATTGTAATAAGTTGGTAATTGTATTTGTATAACATAAGAAAATTATTTGTATAGATCGTTTCAGGAAAAATGGGGAAAGGAGCATGTCAATTTTTGTTTTAATAAGAAAGACAAAGAATTGCTATGTAAAGTCTGAGAATCACTATCCCCAGGGTTCAGATAAATGTTCAGGTTGTTACATGAGGTAGAAAAGTAAAGGAAAAAGCAGATTTAACATTTGTTGGATTACTACTGTGCTGTAAGAAATGATGAGCTCACCCCAATTGCCCTGCCTTTCCCCCTCCAAAAAAGAAAGAATGAGCTGGTTGATTTCAGGGGAAAAAAACATGGAAAGATTTGCATTAAATAATGAAGAATGAAATGAGCAGAACCAGAAAACATTGTATACAGTAACAGCAATATTATCTGAAGAAAAACTGTGAACAACTAAGTTATTCTGAATATTACAAATACTCAAATCAGTTACAAAATGACCTATGCAGGAAGACACTATCCCCCTCCAGAGAAAGAACTGATAAATAGTATGCGTAGTTTGGTTTTATACATACACACATATGCATACAGATACATACATATATACATACACATACGTGTGTGTGTGTGTGTGTGTGTGTATGTGTATGTGAGAAATAGTGGCTTTCTTTAGTTCAGGAAGGTAAGGAGGAGACAATTTGGAACAAAAAATGTAAGAAAAATGAAATGAAATTTTAAAAAAAGATTCAACATTTGTTCATGATCTATCAGAAAGCTAACCTGATCTAAGGTGGGGGAAAATGTTATGCTGGAAGGGGCAGTGTGGCATATTAGAAAGGCTCTGAATTTGGAGTCAGAACCCCTGTGCCTGGTCCCGTAGCTCTGCCCATCCATTCAATTTCTTCTTTAAAACAAGAAGGTTGAACTAGATGGTTTCTAACAGTATTTAAGTCTAAAATAAGTTGAGTCAAGTCCAGTCAAGAAGCATTTTTTAAAATGCCTGCTATGTGCCAGGCATTGTGCTAAGTGATGGGGATACAAATAAAGGCAAAAATAGGCTCTGCTGCCACAGAGCTCACTGTTTAATTGGGGAAATAATGCACACGAATGTTCCCTGAAATCACTTTCTAGGTGGAAATGGACTACCTCTTGAGATGGACCATTCCATCTCTGTATAGTTCTAATTAGCAGCTAAGTGGCATAGGAGATATAACACCAGCCCTAGAGTCAGGAAGACTCATCTTTCTGAGTTCAAATCTGGCCTCAGACATTTATTAGCTGTGTGACCCTGGGCAAGCCATTTAGCCCTGTTTGCCTCAGTTTCTTCATCTGTAGAACGAGCTGGAGAAGGAAATGGCAAACCACTTCACTGTCTTTGCCAAGAAAACCCCCAATGGGGTCACAAAGAGTAAGATACAACTGAAAAAAGAATGAACAGTCAGAAAGATTTGTATTAAGCCTAAATCTGTTACTTTTTAGCTTCCACTCCTTGCTCCTAGTTCTGGGGCTGAGTAGAATGCCTCTTTCACATTGTAACAGCAGGGGTCTTAACCTGGGGGCCATGGTGGCTTTCAACCTCTAGTTGAAATTTGTCATTTCTTTCTTAAAATTATGAGTTTTTTTTAAACCCACATTATTCTGAAAAGAGATCCATAGGTTTCACTAGACTGCCAAAAGAATCCATGACACAGAAAAAAAATTAAGAAGCCTTGCCCTTAGTACTTGAAAGCAGCTGTGATGTGCTCCTTAAATTTTCTTTCCTCTGGACTAAATGTTCTCAGGTCTTTCAATGAACCTTCATGATATATGTCATCTCAGACTGACTTCACCTTGTCTCCAACTTGCTCCAGACTTGTCTTCTCTCTCTTCCTATCTCTTCATTCAAGGAAACAAGTGTGCTTTAATATGAGCCTGAGGTAAACAGGATTAAGAAAGAAGTGTGCTTCCAAAGTAGTGCTAAGACACCCTAAGTCCCACGTCAATGATCATTCCAAGAGCCTCCCAGAAGCCTTGGAAACCTATAAACGCTCACAGGTGTTTAGGATGCTTAGTGAAAGCCATGAAACTCTCATTGTTGTCTGCAGCGATACTCCCAAAGCCCTCTCTCTCTCCCTCTTTCTCTTCTTTTCCCTCTCCCTCTCTCTCTTTCTCTCTCCTAACTTTGGGGTAAACTGGATAAACTTATAGCATTTTCAGGTGTATATGAGTTTGCCCCCACCAAACAACCTTATGTATATTCTCTACTGACCAGGCATTCATGGTTTACTACAGAATCCTCCATAATATTTACTGGGATAGGACAGAGCATGATGGAAGACAGCTCAAATAGTGAGAGCTGATTAATAGATTTTCAGTGTGAGCCTTTCCACCTTAAAAATAGGCAAATGATACAAATCAATGTTTGGTTTATTATTTTATTGTCTAGACATAAGAAAGTGACAGAAAAAATATTAAAAATGCAGATTAAATTAAAAAGTAGATCAAGACATATATTTTCCCCTGAGCTTTGATTGATAAATATTTACTATCACATCTCTGGATAGGACTTTCTCTATCGCCACAACCCCATTCTTGGAGTTCTAGGTGGATTTTTCTGGAAATGTTAAGGTACTATCAGACTTGATATTCATCTCCCACCTCTATGTCTTTGCACAAAGGGTCCTCTGTCTGGAATGTATTCCTTCTTCATTTCTACCCTATAGAATCCATAGATTACTTCAACATGAGACATCTCTTCATCCTCTAAACTAGTAGTCTTCCCTCCCTCTTGCAATAATTTCATGTAATTTGGTATGGTATTTACTCCTGTTCATATTGTATCCCTTTTCATTCCAATAGAATATAAACCCCCTGAAGATGAGATTGTTCAGTCTTCATCTTTGTATTCCCTAGGACCTAGCACAGTGCTTTGCACACAGTCAGTGCTTAATAAATATTTGTTGAGTTGAATCTTCACTAGAAATGGGATGCTTAGGCCTCGATGGGTCTGACCAGTAGGGCTGCTCTACGATGTAATACATTATGAAGTTCCTAGTAGCTACAAGTGGTATTAGACTATGTCTAGTTGAAGTTTTCCAAAGACTTTAAATGCTGATGAATAGGAATTTGTGGATATGACCAGTCAACTGAGTGACCATCTTGTAGAAATAAATGCTTTTCTTTCCCTCTCCCAGAGAAACAACCCATATAGCTAATTCATTTTTTTCTATATTCAGAATCTTGTGAACGCTGGTAATTTAGTCATATGACCAATCCAGATCTCTGCTAGTTCTCCTCCAGGGTGCTTCCCTGAAAAGATATCTAACTTGTGCCTATGATTTCCTTGTGTTACGGGAGATTTAAAGTCAGCATCTTTTCTCAAATTAAACAAGGCTTTTAGGTTTTTCCAATGGAAAGCCTTCTTTGCCTGGCTTCCACCTTTTTAATGAGATCCTCCTTTTCCAAGATATTGTGATCAATTTATTAGGTGTTATCTCCTACTGTCACTGTACTAGGAATTTTAATGTAATCAACTTTATCTAATAATTTATAAAGCATAGACTGAATGGGAAAAAAAATAAAGAAATGCTTTTCTCCCACTCCATTCTCCCCCACCCCCTGCCCCAGGGAGGGGAAAAAGTGTTAGCCCTGAGAAGAAGGTAGGAAGTGTGAAGAAACCTCTGATCTCCGTGATGCAGCTGAGAATCAGTGAAAGATGATCATTCCTCAAATTTCATTTTTTTTTTACTGTCATTTCATTTTAAGTCTTAATGGTCTGTGCTTCTGGGTGGTGGTTCTTATTGCAAGCCTGAAAATGCCCCTGTAGGACTCATTCATTCAGTAAGCATTTATTAAGTGCCTATTATGTGTTGGGCTCTGGGACTAGGGTATAGACTGGACCCGTGATTTCATTGATACAGGGAACTCCTAGATCAGGGATGCAGAACCTGTGGCCTCCAGGCCACATGTGGCCTTCTAGGTCTTCAAGTGTGGCCTTTTGACTGAGTCCAAATTTTACAGAACAAATCCTTTTTTAAGGAGATTTGTTGTCTGAAGTTTGGATTCAGTCCAACGGCTGCGCTTCAGGACCTAGAGGGCCATATGTAACCTCAAGGTTTCAGGTTCCCTCCACCAACCCCTGGGCTAGATAGACAGACTTTCTCTGCCTTTAAAGAAGAAGCATTTCCATTTGTTTTCCTGAGAACCATGGAACTTGAAGCTGAAATCTTTCAGGAATATTTTCTCCCCCATTATAACATGAGCTCCTCACTGGCTCTGGAGTCAGGAGGCCCTGAGTTCAAATCTGGCCTCAGATACTTACTGCGTGACCCTTGGCAAGTCACTCAACCTTGTTTGCCTCAGTTTCCTGATCCATCAAATGGGCTGGAGAAGGAAATGGCAAACCACTCTAGTATCCTTGCCAAAAAATCCTCGAATGGAGTCATGGAGAGTCAGACAGAAAAATAAATGGATGAGTGAAACCAATAAGTTGGGTCAAAGGCCTCTCTCAATGATCAAAGGCCCATAGTGAGGGTTGATAGGGTCTTTTAAATTTAAGTGTGTCTTCCTTCAGAAGGGAAGTGTGTCTTCCTTCCTTCAGGGCTTGACTAATACATCATTTGTAAGGTAAGACAATCCCAATTGGTAGACATTTTAATGAGGAGATGGGTTATGGGTCACTTCAGGTCCTCTCCAGCATTTTATTTTTGGGAGATAGGAGTAATCCTCAGGTGATAGGATTTGAACTCAAGAAGATGAATCCACCTGATTCAAAGCCCAATGCTCTAACCACTGTGCTACCTAGCTGCCCCAATGTAGTAGTTACTACTAGCTAAGTAATAAATTGATCTCTCTCTGACCATTGTCTCTCATTTTACCTTAATTTTCAAATATATTCAAAGTATTTAATATCTTCCATTGATCAACTTTTCCATTTTTAAATCACATTAAAGAAAAATGTTAATACTATAATCTGTGTCTTAGGTATAAGTTTGCCAGAAACATTCTTTATTAATTTAACATTATTCTAAATCTGAGCCACTTCTAGTTTAGAGAAGGAAACATCCAAATTGGCAAGAGTCCATCTATGCCCTCAGACAACTCTCTATACCAAGACTATTTAAGGTAATATTTATAGTAATCCTGAACAAAGGTCATAATATGTAAAAATACAGTTTTTGGTTAACATTCCAGAACAGTCACTAATCCAATTTCTGCCTTGACCTCTCCCCTTCCTGTAATCAAATCTTAATCTTTGAATGGAAAAGAGGCACTGTCCTGGGGACCTATTACTTTGGGGTAGGAGGAGAGTAATGATCTTATGTAGAAGAGAAATAAGTTGAATAGTCACCCTTGATCCATTTCCTGGGACTTCAGCCTTTGTTCTTTACCCTTTACACATGTTCAAATAGGGAAAAGTATGGAAAGGGTTTTTAGGCTGGAGAAATATTATTTCTTAATATTTTTGGTTCAACTAAAAAGGTTGGTTCCACAAAAATGGCTCCACAACCAAGGCTAAATTGTTTTGATGAATACTGCTTTGTAGTATAGTTTGAAATCTGGTACTTCTCCGCCCCTTTTCTTCCCACTTTTCCCCCATACTGTCCTTTGAAATTCTTGACCTTTAACAAAAGGTCATGTTATGTTTTATGCATTCCATAGTTATTTTTAATGGAATTTCTTTCTTCTTGCTGGGTTTTATTGAGAATTTCCCAAAAGGCTGGTGATTTCCTGGGTTTATTCTATATCTTACTACTTTATTGAAGTTATGAAATGTTCCAATTAATTTTAAAGTTGACTCTCTAGGGTTTTCTAAGCAAATCATTATAGCATATGCAAAAGTAACAATTTTGTTTCCTCTCTGCCTATTGTGGAGCCATGCTGAAGTCCTCCTCCTCCTCACTCCATTTCTTCTTCAGGCTGCATATTAATATCAAGACAATCCTTTAGTCTGAAGTCCTTTAACAAGTTACCTGAATGAAGAAAATTTTATTGGGACTTAATCAAACTCCTGGGAAAACAAAGTCCTTCCTACACTGAAATTTTTTCTTAATCTAGATCTAATGTTTTCATCAAAAGTTTTTAGCATCTATTGATATAATAATGTGATTTTATTGCTTTTATCATTAAATATTGTCTATTACATTTACAATTTCTTGACCTAAATTGAACCTGTTCATATTTTCTAATATTTTAAACATGTCGTGGTATCCTCTTTTCTAATATTTTGTTGAATATTTTTAGAATGACATTAAAGATATTGGTTTACAGTTTTCTTTCTTGGCTTTATCTCTTCTTGGTTTATCTATCAGGACCATATTTGTCTCATATGGTCCTGATACATACACCAGGAACCCTTTTTTTCCATATTTTTGCAAACAATTTATCTAATTTCAGAATTTATTGTCTTTTGAATGTTAGGAAGGGCTTCCACAGAATTGGAGAACAAGAACCAGAGGTGAAATCACTTGCCTAAGGTCACATGCAATAAGAAATAAAATCTAGCTAGCCTATTTTCCAGTCCAAGGCTCTTAATGGATGCATGCAGATCTTTAGCATTCTTATAAACCCTCCCCCCTATGCTCTTGTGAGGGCTATGAACCTGATAGAACCCATTCCCCCTTCCTCTTTTTATTCATTGTTCCAGACCTGCCTCCTATTCCATTTCAAACATATTCAAGAATAAAAACAGTCACTGGGCAACTTAGACTTAACAGAGGGAGGTGGCTACAGCAAAGAGCTACAGAATGTAAGAGATGGAAGGGACCATAGAGGTCACCAAGACCAACTCTTTTCTTCCCCAATTGTCCAACAACTCCCCGAGTCTCTGAAGCCATTGATGACCATAACATAGTAAGTGTTTAGTAAATGTTTGCTGAGTTATTGCATTGAGTTAAAATATAATTCCTGGTTGTAGCAAGCAAAGGGTATTTCTGTCATCTACCTAAAGAGCAGAAGTATGTGTGGAGGAGTGGGAAGGAAGGGATGAAATTGCTACAATTACAATTGCTATAAGTGACCAGGTCAGAGGGTCAGGAAAAGTCCTGAAGTTCTGGTAGGCATTTAAAAACAGAATCTCCCTCTCTCTTGAAAATCCCTGGCAGTGTTTGAACTGTTATGTGGCATCAACCTTTTAGATAAGGGAAAATATTCCAGAAGGCAGCATGAGCAGTGAGATTGCAATGTGAGTTTGAGTGGACCCCAGATACGGAGGCAGTCACAGAGTGATGTTGTAGACACTGGAGAAGCCTTCCAAAGATCCACCAGGAGCAAAGAACATTTGCCAGGATGCAGCTGCTGTCTCTCACTATTAGGAGTAGGGAATTGCCATCTAACACAAGGTAAGGCTTTTCTTTTCTATGACTTTGACAGAGTGGGGAAACTCTCAAAACATTTCTCTAAAAACAGCCTTAAGGCACATCCCCACTGTTGAAAAAGAACTTAGAAACATGAGTAGCTGTAACTGTTGTGGAATTATTTGATTTCAGACCTCGCTAGCAGAGGTGGGTGTTAGCCACTAAGGAATTCTAATATTAATAAAAGTAAATGAATGTACAATGAGAGTATGGAATTCTAACACATCTTCCATCTTAATAAAAGTAAATGAATGCACAATGAGAGAGTATAGTCCATTTGATCATACAATCTTAATAGGAATGGGGGTGAATACAGACCAAATAGTATAATAATTGTTTTATTTTCAAGACTAGACTAAACAAGACAAGATAAAACTTGGGCTGACTGCTAAGGCACTAGGAGGCTAGAAACCAGAGGGAACCAGATGGGATCTGGTTTCTTGTTTATAAGTCCAGGTAGATACTCCATTTTTTTTTTTCATGTGCAATGGACCTTGGAAAGAGAAGCATCTTGAGCTCAGAGTGCCACCTGGTGGCGTTTGGAGAAATTGCTCTCTGAGTAGCTGCTCTTATAAGAAAGGGTCTTTCTGTCAAAGGGAGAAATTTTGTATCTTACAGAAATATTTGAAAGGCTGTCTCAAAGAAGAAAGGCTGGCTTTGATCTGCTTGGCCTCAAAGGGCAGATCAAGGAACAAAAGCTGAAAGCTGAAGAAAGGTAGATATAAATTCTATGTAAGAAGACATTTCTTAACAATTAGAATTGTTCAAAAATGGATCAGGCTGCCTCAGGAGGGAGGGAATTTCCTATTACTGGATGTCCTCAACTGAAAGCTGCATGGACAGTTTTCAAGGATATTGTGGAAAGGAACAGATTGGAGCAGAGGACCTCAAAGTTAAGCGGCACAGTGTATAAAACCCTGTGCCTGGAATCAGGAAGATCTGAGTTCAAATTTGATCTTAGACACTTACTAGCCGTGTAGTCCCAGGCAAGTCACTTAACCTCTGCCTTGGTTTCCTCAACAGAATGGAGATAATATTAATACTTAGCTTGCAAGGTTGTTGTGAGGCTCAAATAAGAAAATATTTGTAGAGCACTTACTTAGCAAAGTTCCTGACACACAGTGGGCATCTAATAAATGCGTGTTCCCTTTTCTTACATTGAGTTTTTAAAAATTGAATTAATTTTTAAAATGGATATAAATATATTTTCTCTCCCTTATTCCTGCCCCCCTTGAAAAAAACACACAAACAAAACAAAATACAACCCCCACCCCAACAAAACCCTGGCATAATCAAGCGAAACGAATTCTTTGGCCATGTTAAAAATATATTTCTCAATTTGCATCTTCTGAATCTATCAAGGGTAGTCTGGAATTATGGTTGGCCATTGTGTCGATCAGAATTGTGAGGGTGAACCGGAGTGGGTAGAAATTTTTGGCAGGCAGACCAACCAGCAGGCTATTGCAGTGGTTTAGGAGTGAGGAGATGATGAGGGCCTGTGCTAGGATGGTGGCAGTATCAGAGGAGTGAAGGGGGGGTGGCATATGTGAGAGATGTTATTATGAAGGAAAAATCAACAGATTGGATATGGAAGATGAGAGATAGTGAGAAGTTGAAGATGATGCCTAGGTTGTGAGGCTGAGTGACTAGTAGGATGGTGGTATCCTCAATAGTAACAGAGAAACGAGGAAGAGGGAAAGATAGTGAGTTCAGTTTTGAACATGCTGAGTTTAGTATGACTATGGGACATACAGTCTGAATTGTCCAATAAGCAGTTGGAGAGGCAAGACTGGAGATCAGAAGAGAGCTTAGGGTTGGACAAGTAGATTAGAGAATCATCAGTATAGAGATGATAAGATTGCCAAATGAAAAAGAATAGAGGGAGAAGATAAGAAGGGAGCCCTGTGGTATACCCATCATTAGTCACTGTGACTTGGATGAAGATCCAGCAAAGGAGACAGAGAAGAAGAGGTCAGATGGGTAGAAGGAAAACAGAGAGAGTCAAGGACAAGAGGGTTGTTCACAATGTAAGTGCTGAAGGCTGCAGAGAGGTCAAGAAAGATGAGGACTGAGAAAGGGCCATTAGTTGGCAATTAAGAATTCTTTATTAACTTTGGGGATTGACTGACTGACTGAAAGGTAGAGCCAGACTGTGGAAGGGATTAAAATACCAAACTGAGAGGTTTGTATAACCTAGAGGCAACAGGGAGCTGCTGGAACTGAGGAGACATCAATTGACATTTGCTTTAAGAATGTTAATGAACATTTTCACTATAAATGAAATGAAAACTTTATTAGAAAAACGGATTAGCCAGAAAACAGAAACAACAGATGGGCTGGGCACAGATTAAATGTATGGGATTGGTAGCCTTGGAATGATAAGAGAACTAGAAGGAGGACCTCCCCCCATCCCAACATTGAAGGGAGATACGGGACTATGGTCAGACGTGTGAGATGGGCAGGCATAGATTAGTTTACATATATATTTTAGGAAAGAATTCCCATAGGGATGAGATGACAGAGCCTTTGGAAGTCATTGGAAATTTTTTATTATAATGAAGTCACATGAAATTAATTTAGAGGAATTTAACTATAATCTCTTGAGTTCTGGGGCAGGGGTGATAGAGGGAAACAGAGATGGAAGACACTGAGAGGAGAAAGAAAGAGGAGGAAGGAAGAGAAAGAGCAGGGGGAGGGAGGAAGGAATAGAGACAGAGAGAGGCAGTCAGATTGTTAAGACAGATGGAGAGATGGAGGGAGAAGGGGGGAAGGCAAGGAGATAGAGAAGGCAAAGGGAAGGAGGATGAAAAAGAAGGAAGTAGAGAGTGAGAAAGAAAGAGGGAGAGAGCAACAGAGAGGAAGAGAGAAACAATTTAAATCATACTAGTGATATACCTACTATTACATCCAATAAATGTATACCTGAATTGAACTGACATGAACAGGTGATGCAAGTTATAAATCTTTTGTTGTTGTTCAGTTATGTCCAACCCTTTGGAGTTTTCTTGGCAAAGATATGGGAGTGGTTTGCCATTTCCTTCTCCAGCTCATTTTTCAGATGAGGAAACTAAGGCAAACAGGGTTAAGTGATTTGCCTAGGATCACACAGTTAGAAGTATGAGGCTACATTTGAACTCAGGTCCTCCTGACACCAGGGCTGACAGTCTGTACTGTTCCTTTAATTAGTCTCAGTTGTTACCTAACACTATGAACCTCTCATACATAGTATGCACATCATACCAGCTATTAAGGAAGCTCCTCTCCATCATACCAACAAATTTTTATTCACTTTAGGCTAATGAAGCTAATGAGAGGCACAGACTTAGCTAACCTTCCTAGCATTCCTGGGCAGCTAGAAGGCACCTACTGGATTCCTTTGGACTTCTCTTGTCTCATGCTGAAGCAGGAAGAAGAAACAGTTATGTAACTATATTCATGTGTACACATCCTTTCAAGGGATTTTTTTCCCCTCCTGATCATCTGCTTTCATGTTGGTTAGGTCTTTACTTGTGCAGCAGGCTTTTAAAAATGTATTTTTATTTTCTTTGTTTGAGTGGCAATCCTGGTTCCTGCTTTTCTCTTGATCAATGACTTATTGCTGAAAAAATAAGATTTACATCCAATTGTTTCCATAACAATGATCTCAGACACAAATGACCTCTGATTCAGATTGCCATCTTTTAAAGAGACCGGTCTAACCTCTTTCCAGCTACAACTGTTTAAAGAGATTACACTGTACTTTATGGGAGATTTAAGAGATTTTCAAGGATGTTTTGACTCTACATAATTCTTACCATATGTGCTAACTTTAGAACATAATCCTTTGTAAGATCTGACTCTGCTGTACTTGACTTGTTGCCCAGTTATTGGAATTATAATATTTAAAATTAAAAAAATTCTTTTTACTCTCTCCTTCCCATCTTTTGGCCAAGTTGTCTTCCTTGATAACAGATGATTTGAGGAAGAAAAAGTCAAGATAAGTCAAGTTAACAAGCATTTGTTAAGCACCTACTATGCTCCAGGCATCATACTAAGCACACAGAATTCAAAGAAAGGCAAAAGATGGCCTCTACTTTGAGGAACTCACAATCTAATGGAGGAGGCAACATGTAAAGAGTAGAGAATAAATTGGGGTAATCTCAAAAGGAAGTTCAATTCCTCATCTGAAAAAAGAGCTAGAGAAGGGAACGACAAACTACTACCGTATCTTTGCCAAGGAAACCCTAAATAGGGTCCCAAAGGGTCAGACACAACTGAACAGCCACAAAAGATTTATAACTTACATCTCATGTTCATGTCAGTTCAATCCAGGTATATAGTTATTTGAGCTAAGATCAAAGACTGATCAGGTTTCTTGTAGAACCTGGATTTTAGAAGAAATTACAGCTTGGCAGTTTAACGGCAGCTTTATAGGGCCAATAGATGAAAACCAAGGACTACTAAGTGCTCAAAGACTCAGTGGGTCTATCACTTCATTGATTTGTATGTCTCTTCCAATAATACAAAATATGACATCCATTCCTGCTCATGGAGATCTTCTGCCACACAAGTTTTTTTTTAAAAAATAGTTGCAATCAATTTATTAAAAGAGATGATTGATTAGGCATCTGCAATGGTGACTTCGACTTTTACACCTGGTTCAATGCTGATAGAAGTGATCTGTTCAGCAATTTCAGGACTGCAAATCAATGAGGCGTTGGTGGATTCTCATCTGGAACTGATCCCAAGTCTTTGAACCTTCCTTGAAAGGAGTTTTTCTAGTTGTGATCTGAAGTGTCTTAGCAGGCATTCAAATAGGTCCCTTCACTTTCAAGTTCTTTTCTTTGGCTCCTCTAGTTAGAACTTTCTCGAGTGCTTTCACATTGGGGCTGGTGAGGGTGATCTGGATCTGGTGAACGGCCGTTTTGGGCTCCCCAAGTGTCTTGCCAGTGTCTTTGAATGCCATGGCAGTAGGGCAGCTTCCTGACCAACTTATTCCTCAGTGAGAGCTAACAGTGGTGAGTCAGGAGGAGGAAAGGCAGGGACTGCCAATTCCATGAGGCTGCAGCAATGGTACCTTTACCAAAGAAGTGGCCTTAGGTTTTCAAAAGCTGTACCAGGTTGTAGCAGGTTTGACCATGCTGCAAAGGCTTTGAGTATGACCCAGCAACAGTTTGAATCTGTTTTCTAAGAACTATCACAGCTAATATGGAGAGGTTCCTTAACCAGCTGCCCCCTTAGTGATGGATTCTTTGGCATCCCACCAGATATAAATTTCAAAAAAAGTATGCTCTTATTCATCATTAATTGGAAAATAAACTGATTTTCAGTTCCAGGATTACTCAGAAAGGAAGATATTTCATCTCCTTTCCCCATGCTAATTAACTGTCCTAGGGCAATTATTTCCCAAGAAATACTAATGTTGAATGAGGGTAAAGAAGTGAAGAACCAAGCAGTAGTGACATTCCTATTAATCCTGAAATCTGGGTACAACAGGGAAGGGAAGGAATGAACACCTTCATTTTACATGGGTGTGGAAACCTTCCCCTTCCATTCCCACTATTAGAAACATTAAGAAATCATATTTTCTCAGTACTTTACTCTGAAGTCCTTGGTCCAGTCTGAACTAGAAACCTTTCTGTGCCTATAAATTCTGAAAAAAAAAAGGTACGAGTTGAACCATTTTTCATCATTCTTTTTTAAAGAATTAATTAATTTATTTTCAGTTTTCAACATTCACTTCCATAAACTTTTGAATTTAAAATTTTCTCCACCTCTTTCCATTTTTCCCTCCCCAATATGATGTGCAATCTGATATAGGCTCTACATATACATTCTTATTAAATGTATTTTCACATTAGCCATGTTGTAAAGAAGAATTAGAATGAATGGGAGGAACCATGAGAAAGAAAAAAAACAAAACAACAAAAGAAAAGGAGAGCAAATAGTCTGCTTCGATCTGCATTCAGACTCCAAAGTTCTTTCTCTGGATGTGAGTAGCATTTTCCATCATGAGTCTTTTGGAGTTGTCTTAGATCTTTGCATTGCTGAGAAGAGCTAAGTCTATCAAAGTTAGTCATTGTATGATGTGCTGGCTGTTCCTGTGTACAATGTTCTCTTGGTTCTTCTCACTTCACTCAGCATCAGTTCATGTAAGTCTTCCCAGGTTTTTCTGAAGTCCACCTGCTCATCATTTCTTATAGCACAATAGTATTCCATTACATTCATATACCACAACTTGTTCAGCCATTCCCCAATAGATGGCCATCCCCTTAATTTCCAATTCTTGGCCACCACAAAAAGAGCTGCTATAAACATTTTTGTACATGTGGGTCCTTTTCCCATTTGTGTGATCTCTTTGGGATACAGCCCTAGAAGTGCATTTGCTGGGTCAAAGGTATTTTTCATCATCCTTAACCAAGGCCTAACCAGTTCCTAAAGGGAGAGCCTTGATCAGTTCAGGAAGGACTCTTCCCTGATCAGGGTAACAATCAGACGAAGAGCAAGAACTTTTAAAAATAATTGAAATAAAAGATTTAATTTAAATAATAGATTTAATACATTTAAATAATAGAATAATTATAATAATAATATAACAAATAATTTAAATAATGGAAGTATCTCTGACTTGCTAGAAGTATTTTTAACTTGTTTGTCTTTTTTTGAAGACAGCCAAGAAGACAGAATGATGACTTGACTTGTGTGTGAACTGGTTTTAAGTGAGGCAGAGTTGCACAAAGCCTCACTCTCTTTCAGAGTCATGGAAATCCAGTGGTCTTTGGGGTGCAGGGGATGACTGTGGTGTCTGACCAAGTTCTAAGAACTCCACAGTACTTGCTTCAGCTGTCTTCATGGTCATTGTTAATTGTTCTCATCTGCTCATTCTGCTAGGGGAAGTCTTCACATGCTTGGGGTAGATACCCCCTAACTCCCTAATAGGTGTGAGAACTGTTGGTTACCTTCAACCTGGTTTAACCCATCTGCTGAGATAGTTTACTGGGGTGTGACCACTGCCTATGCTACAGCTTCTTGGAATCACAGGTGAGAGTTGAATGCCAGGTAGACTCCAAGGTGAATAAGCAGACCTAAAAAGGACTTGCAAAGGCCTCACACAGAGGTGCTAGTCCTCCTTGAATACCCCATGCACCCCACCTTTGACTTAGTGGAAAGGAGAATACTTAGAGGGAGTGGTTAAAAAGGAATCGAATAGTTTTAGGTAAATGGTTTTCCAAGGTGCCCTCAAAATTAGATGACTATTACTTTCTGATGAATCAAAACTGTTACCTCCTATTAATTGAAAACAAAAGTAAAAAAGTTCAATTAAGAAAAATTGATTTCTCTTTCTTCTACCCACTCCCTTAAAAAAAAAAGAAATGCTACATTTTTTTTTTGTGAAAATATTCACAATCAAGCAAAACAAATTCTTGCATTGGTTTCATCACTATCTCTTTGGAATTCTGGTTCCTCATTGTGTTGCTCAGGGTTCCTAAGACTTTCAAAGCTGTTTATAATGTTCTTGTATAAATTATTCTCCTGGTTCTGCTCATTTCATTCTGCATCAGTTCATCCAAGGCTTCCCAGGTTTCCTTGAAACTATCCCTTTCTGATCATTTCTTGCTACACAATACTATTCCATCACATTCATATAATATAGTTGGTTCATTCCCCAGTTGATGGACATCCCCTTAGTTTCTTGTTTTTTGTCACCACAAAAAAGAGCTGCTATAAATATTTTTGTATATATGCGTCTTTTCTCTCTTTCTTTGATTTCTTTGAGCTATAGCCTTAGTAGTAGTTTCAGTATACCTGTCTTCTATGAGCCCTTTCAGAATTTGTCATTTTTCTTTTTTTGCCAACTTTGACAATATGATGGGTGCAAGGTGGGATTTCAAATTGTGTTCTCTAATTATTAGTTATTTGGAGCATTTTTTTCATATGGCTATTGGTAGTTTGGATTTCTTTCTTAGAAAACTGCCTATTTATATCCTTTGACAACTTATCAATCGGGCAATGGCTTATTCTTATAAATTGGAATCAGCTGTTTATTTATTTTGGAAATTTGACCTTTATAAGAGAAACTTGCTACAAATACTTCTCCCAGTTATGTTTCTAGTCTAATGTTAACTGCATTAACTTTGTTTATGCATAAACTTTAAAATTTTCGATAATCAAATTTTTCCATTTTGTCTTCTGTATCTCTCTCCATCTCTTATTTGGCCATGAAATTTGCTTCTAAACCATAGATGTGAAAGGTAGTTTTTTCATTACTTCTTTAATTTATTTATGATGTCACTCTTTATGTCGAAGTCATGCATTCTTTTGGACCTTATCTTGGTATATGGCATGAGAGGCTGATTTAAATCTAATTTCTACCAGACTGCTTTCCTGTTTTCCTAGGAATTTTTGTCACCTTGTGAGTTCTTGCCTCAGAAGCTGGAGTTTTGGAGTTTTTCAAACTCTAGACTACCATGTTCTTTTGTTTCTGTATTTTGCATAACTAAACTGTTGCACCAATTGACCTCTGTTTCTTAAAGCAATAAGAAACCACTGATGATTTCTTTTTTGTAGTACTATTTAATCTTGCTTGTAGAATTTTATCTTGGTTCCTATATCCTCTAAATTGTAAGGAGAAAATAGTTTAGTCAGTGATTTTCAAAAAAGCAGGATGGATCTCCATCTCATTGTATTTATTATTCCTCTTTTCTCTCAGCAAAAATGCATACAAGTTAATAAATTTGTCTCTGACAGATTTGTGCCCCAAACACAGAGTACTGGGTATTTCTACCACAGTGGTAAATCCCCTTCCCCAGGTGGCAAAGGACATCTTTCAGCACCAGAACAGGAAATAAGAGGTTCTGTTTCTCAGCCTATAGAATTTAGGGGAGGAATATAGCAGAGATCCATAATTTCTTATGGTACAAGATGGCAGGGATGATTATTGCGTTGATGTAGATGGAAAGGACCATTCACTTGGGAATAGAAGCTCTTCCACTTATTGGTTTGGCTAAGTTGTTTTAGCCACATGAAAACAGATGATGTAGAAGAAAAATTTGCCAGAATTATAGTCAAAGGTCCTGGGTTCAAACTCCACTGGCTACTCCTGTGTGATTGCATTGGATTAATCACTTTTAATCTCAGTTCTAGGGCAGGGAGGTGGAGCAGTGGATAGAGCACCAGTCTTGGAAGACTCATCTTCCTGAGTTCAAATCCAGCCTCAGACACTTACTAACTTACTAACCCTGGGCAAGTCCCATAACTCTGTTTGCCTCAGTTTCCTCATCTATAAAATGAACTGGAGAAGGAAATGGCAAACCCCTCCAGTATCTTTGCCAAGAAAATCCCAAAATGGTGTCATGAAGAGTTGGACAGAAAATCCCAAAATGGCATCATGAAGAGTTGGACAGAAAATCACAAAATGGCATCATGAAGAGTTGGACGGAAAATCCCAAAATGGCGTCATGAAGAGTTGGACGTGACTGAAATGATTGAACAACAGCAACAATTCCAGTTCTAGATCTCTGGTTCTTTAAGCTTGGCTTCAGTTCCTTCATCTGTAAAATGGGGACATGCAACTAAGTAATGGTTCAAATCTCTTCTAAATCTAACATTTTATGAGATTAAGAAGAGAAAACATTCAGTTTTATAGAACAACAGGGATTTTGCCCAACCTTCCAACCTTTTACTTTTTACAGAAAAGGAAACTGCCCAGATCTAGAAGCAATTTGTGGAGTGCCTGGGAGCTGGGAGAAGTCAGATCTCTTGACTTCCAGATCAGGGCTCTTTCTGTTGTTTCCTGTTGCTTGTTGAACTTGGAGTCAGGAAGAGCTGAGGTCTGAAATGCACCTTCCACACTTAGGAGATATGCTTTTATTGTTTAGTCATTTTTCAGTCATATTGAAATCTTTGTGATTCCGTTTGGGGTTTTTTTGGGTAAAGATACTAGAGTAATTTGCCATTTCCTTCCCTAGCTCATTTTACAGATGAGGAAATTGAGGCAAACAGAGTTAAGTGAATTGGCCAGGGTCACACAACTAGTAAGAGTCTGAGGCCGGATTTGAACCCAAGTCTTCTTGACTCCAGGCCCAGTGCTCTATCCAGTAAGTCTCCTACCTGCAGTAGATGGGGAGGATACTGATTGAGGTTTTTTTTGATGTGTATTTTGATGTTTTTCTGATATGAGGCACCACTGGAATCTAAGAAAGGACTTTAGCTGTTTCACACTGAGGGAGGAAGAGAGGGAAACCCTCACTCCCAAGCAGCCAAGTTTCACCAAAAAGAAAAAAAAAAGGATTCCAGGAATTAGGAGACCTGGAATAAAGGCTCCTGAGCTAACTTTCCCTGTTTTTAGGAGTAATTTGGTTAGGTAAGCTGGTCTCAGTGATCTGATTTGGGTCCACTTGAATTAAAAGGAGAGAGAAATCTGTATTTCCCAGAAGCCCATCCCCCACCCCACCTTGGCCTGAACCAATTTTTATCACTCTTTTAAAAAAAAATTTATACTAGTCATCTTCATACACACACACACGCATGCACGCATGCACACGCACACACAGAGGCAGAGTCCCTTGTAACAAAGGAAAAAAAAATTTAAGCCCCAAACAACTGATACAGTGACTGAGTCTGACATTGTATGCAACCACTGAATCCAGCTTTTCTAAAGGAGCCTTATAGTGCAGTGCTCTGGGAGATGGGACAACAAAAGCAAACTTCTAAACAGAATGTTCCAAAGACAATATTCCGTGAAAAAATGTAGGTGGAGGAGGGAGAAGAGGAAGAGGGCTCTGAGTTAAGTAGATCACACAGTGCAGAGAATGCTAGTTTTGGAGTCAGAGTGTGGGTTCAAATTCTGGTTTTAGTTATAAGTCTGAGTGACCTTGGGCAAGTCACTTAAATTCTTTGCACCTCAGTTTCCTCATCTGTGAAATGGGGGAAGGGTGGAAAATGTGACCTCTCAAGTCCCATCCAGCTTTAAATTCATGACCCACTTCAGATCCATGGGGGTCCCCAAATTCTTCACCTCTGCGTATGCCAGAGAAAATGAATTATTGGTCAATGGCCACCCACCTCCTGGCTCTCCTCCTCCTGATGTCCAGTGAAGCTGCATAGAGAAATAGGGAATCAGGCAGGACACCTTAGGTCTACTATTTGCTAGTCGTGTGACATCATACAACTTTCCATTCTCTGAGCCTTTATTTCTGCCTCTAAAACGAGAAGGGTGGAGAAGATGCTTCCATCCCTGATCTTGTGGCTTTTCTTTACTATCCCAACCTCTTTCCTTATTTCGCTGCCATCTTTTATTGAGATTATTAGAAAACTTAGAATTTCTTGAATGTGACCCTTCCTTAAACCCTACTATGCTCATGCTGAACTCACTTGTCACCTTCTTTCTTGCCCATCCTACCTGAGGAAAGACCATAGCTTAAAAAGGCCATAGCCTTCCATTGTATCTGGGGCCATCTCCAGTCGTCCTGATCTATGTCTTGCCGCTGGACCCAGATGGCTCAGGAGGAAAAAGTGAAGCCGGTGACTTTGCACAGCCCTCCCTCACTTAAATCCAATTCACTAGCAAGTCATGGCATCACCTCCCTAATGTCATGGTCCTTTTTGAGAACAAAGGATAAACGATGACAGCAACCACAACAACAATGCAAGTCATCTAAGCAGACTGAGTGAGCCTTGTCTCTATCTCGTGTAATTTTCCTCTGCCTCTCCTTCCTTTCCTTCAGATATTCCTTCAGCCTCAAATCTGGAGTGACCATCAAAACCTAGGACAATATTGGGGGCGGAGCCAAGATGGCGACTGGAAAGCAGTAACTGCCGTGAGCTCCCCACCAAGTCTCTCCAAAAACCTTTAAAAAAAATGGCTCTGAACCAATTCTAGAACTGTAGAACCCACAAAGTGGCAGAGGGAAACAGGGCTCCAGCCCAGGACAGCCTGGATG
>CM053626.1:187068171-187090051 GCA_028646595.1 Phalanger gymnotis
TTTTGGTCTTCTTTGTCACCAAAGAAGGATTCCAGAGTCTGAGACTGAATCTGGGTGCGTTTTTGCCGCCTGGCCATGTTCCCAGCCAACTTACTTGACCCTTGAGTTTTTCAGTGGGGTATGACTGCTTGTAGACTAAAGAGTTCTATGTTCCAAGCTTGGGTGGATGTGCTGCCTCACCAGCACTCCTCCTTCCCCCAAAATCCCCTACCCAGACTGGACTTAGATCTTCATTAGGCTCTTCACTCCTGCTCTGATCTGCCACTTAATTCCTCCCACCAGGTGGGCCTGGGGCCAGAAGCAACTGCAGCTGTAGTTCTGTAGCTGTCCCACCTCTGCTGCCCCTGGGGTGGTGTGTGGATAAGACAAAATGGCCTCCTTAGCATTGGTGAGTTTGGCTTTTGTTTACTTGGTTTACTTTGAGTGAAAGTACTTTCAGCTGTTAAGTGCTAAGCCCCAGGCCCAAAGCCCTAGGTGTGAAACCAGTGTGGGCATAGATTAATAACTTAAGAGGGGCCAACTCAGGAACCAATGGTCTCTGGTCTCTGGTAGTTGAGGCGGGGCTTGAGAATGCCAGAGGCTTGGCTGCAAGGAGAGTCAAGCTAAGAGACCAACTACAGCTGAAGCTGAAAAAAGCTGAAGCAGGAGACCTGTGTGAACCCAGGAGTCGGAGCAAGGACTTGAGGCCAGTAAATATGGATTGGCTAAATGTCATCTTGTTTTTATGTGGCCTCCTGGTTACTCTTGTGAGGCAGGCCTATTGGGCCTGGGGTTTTTTGGTCAAGATGTTGGAATGGGGAGGCTGGTTCGCTAATTTGTTGCTCTGGGGCCTAAAGAAATGTTCTGATGCTTTCTATTTAGAGAATCCCTCATACCTTGCGGTTTCAAACCATTCAAACATATACATGATTATATTCGAGATTATAAATTCAGCCTTCCTACTACAGGGTTGTGGCCGAACTACAAACTCTCTGTCCCCAGCAGCTTTTCCCACTAACCTTCTCTGTTGTTTTTGGTGTTTGTGGGTTGAGAAGTCTGGCAACTGTCACAGCTCACCGATTCAGGGCGCTAGGTCACGCTTTGCCCTGCTCCTGGTCTAGCTAGTCTGCGCTACCCACGCTGGGCTCTGTTCTGCTCTGCTCTGCTCCGCTCCCAGCTCCGTGTGGGATAGACCTCACCCAGAGACCATCCAGGCTGTCCTGGGCTGGAGCCCTGCTTCCCTCTGCTATTTGGTGGGTTCTGCAGTTCTAGAATTGGTTCAGAGACATTTTTTATAGGTTTTTGGAGAGACTTGGTAGGGAGCTCACACTAGTCCTTGCTTTCCAGCTGCCATCTTGGCTCTGGCTTCACCATCTTAACCAGAGCTCCTGCTCTTTGTTCTTAAGAGCTTAGCACCCAGAACTGAGTATCTCCTTTTAGGATAATTAGAAGGCCTCAGTACCCAATTCTTTGAGGGAACAAGGAAGGGAAAAAAATTTTATTGGTCTAAGGGCATAATTATTTTGCTTTTTCTAAAAGATCTTGGAAAAGCCTGTGAACTTTATTTAACCTGAAAGAGCATGGAAACCACTTGTTTGCCTAAGATTTTTTTTATTAAGGATATAATTTAAGAATTAAAAACTCATTTAGATGATCATCATAGAACCAATGAGAGAAAGCAACTTTAAAAAGATTCCAAGCCTTCCTGGATTAAGGAATCCTCTCCCCCCCCCCTTCCCCATGAATCTATAGTAACTGAGAAAAGCTCTCAAGAGTTGTCCTTGAAAGGTCTAGAATAGGAGTTCTTAACCTGTGGGTCCAGAATTTTTTGAAAAAAAAATGAATAACTATATTTCAATATGATTGGGTTTCTTTGTAATCTTGCATGTTTTCTTTCATGCATTTAAAAATGTTATCCTGAAAATAAACCTATAGTCTTCACCAGACTACCAGAGGGGTCCATGAAACATGGAAAAGGTTAAGACCTCTGATCTAGATGATCCAGATGACAAATGGAGACTTCTCCCACTACCACTGTACCAGGTCCAAATCACTATCAATGATCATCCCCCATTGTTAGCAAATTCCTTCCTGAGTTCCCTTAGTTGGAGTTGTAAAAATATAGAGTTGTTTCTCTCTCCTAGTTGAGCATACAAGAACAAAGATTAACATATAGCTTTTTGTGCTGCGAGCATCCTGCTACTTCATTTTGGAAATGGCATCATGGAAAATCAAAGTGACTTTGTATAAAAAGCGAATCTGGACATGGGATCATTGAAATTTTTTTAGAGTATGCATATAATTACTAATATTCTTTCCAGAAGAAGCCATTGCTTGAGAAGTTATTCAAATATGATAAAAATTGTCTTTACTGCATAAAATTATTACAGTGTGTCAAATTGTGCTCAGTGAATATTATATCAACCTCTACACCAACACAGTTGGGTTATTGGCATGTTGTAATGGGCCATGTAGCTGATGACAACAAATATTCTGTTACAGTTATTCCATATTTTCTGAAAAAAGGATTCTTAGAACCTCCATGATATTAAGTACTGGTATTATGGCTGACATGTCAATAATTCTATCAACAAGTCTGATATGGTTCAAAGAAAAGGCTTTGAGCAAATCTGATCCTCATCTTATATTATAAGATGGGGATGATAATATTTTCACTGTATTCTCATAGGATTGTTGTGGGTAAAAACCTTCATAAATATTAAAAATCTATATAAGTGTCAATATTATTATCATTATATATTCCATGCCACCTTGACCACTGGTAGGCTCATAGCCCTAATCAAAGATTGATCTTAACCCAATTGCCCTTCCTACCAAATCACCCATTCCATGGTTCCTTTTTTTTTTTAAATCAATTAGTCCATTTTTTCCAGCTGCAAACTTGGGCCATTTCTCTACTGCCTGGTCTATTCCATAATAAGGTATGTGGATATGGTATGTGGATAAGGTACATGGAAGAGTCTCATTGGCCCATTCTACATCTCCCACAACCTCATCTCTGAGTGTAACACTGGAGATGGTTCTTGAAGTAGTGAAGGGCCAACTTGAACTTGACCTGATTCTGAGTGTTAGTTCGGAACCGATTGTAGGCTTTTTCCAGGGCAGCTTGATCTGAGTCAGAAGCTGGGGTGTGGGACTGGTGATCCACAATCACATTTGAGCATGATCCAACACGAAGAATCCCTAGTCCATCGATGAAAAACTCTGTCAAAGGAGGAGAAACAGAGAGGGGGGATGCTGTGAACTCTGTGCCGGAAGCTCCTGTGGTCAGTTCCCAACCTGTATTAGCACTTGCTTTAGCAGAGCTCTATGTGGAACCCTGGGAAATAATCCACAAGAAGGGTGAGACACAGTGCTGTCCTCAAGGAGCTCTCATTTTGAGGGCAAGACATAGCCTGCTTTCCTTATTCTTCCCACTTTTGAGAATCTAAGCTACTAGAGAGGAAGTACTGTTTCTCCTCATTCTTCCCCTTCTCCTTCCCTACCTCCTCCCTCTTCTCTCTTTCCTTCTCTCTCAAGGACCTCTCAGTCTGAAGGAGGAAGCAGGACATAAGCCACTATGACAAACAGACCTAGAGACAGACATGAATAGATACTTATAGCTGGAAAGAGCACTATGCATTACACCTGAGGAATGGGAAAGTGGGAACTGGAGACCAGATGGAAATGAGTAGTGGAACTGGATGCGGTGAGCCTGGGAAGACTTTCTAAAAGAAGGGAGGTTCAGAGGGAAGGGAAGGGTAGATATACTCCCACTTCTAAATGTTATTTTTGAAATGCAATACCCCAAACTGAATATAGTCTTCCAAATGTGGATTGGTCAGAGAGGAGAATAGAGAGTATCCCAGGATGGAAAACAATGTCAAGGTTCAGAATGAGAAAGGGTGAAGAGGGAAATGAAAAATCATGGGATCATAGATTTATAGTTAGAAGGGACTTTAGAGGTTATTGTTCAACACCGCCCCCCCCTCACTTTCAGCATTTCAATGAGGAAACTGAGGTCGTGACAGGTTAAAGGATTTCCCAGGGTCACCTTGCTAGCGTCTGAGGTGGGATTTGAATCCAGATTCTCCTGACATCAATTTTGCTGCCGTTTCTACTACATGACACTGCTTTAGTTTGGATTGGAGTACCTTTGAAAACTGCTTTTGTTTTGTAATAAATCTCTTGGAAGTAGAATCAGCTGCTGAATGTGGTTTAATCTGAGGCTACTCTCAGTCTCCCCATCCAGTCCCCTTACCTGTGTGCGCCACTCTCTGCAGTCGGGGATCAAATCCAACTCTTTGGAGGCTCTTGGTGTGAGCCAGGAAGAAATTGACAACACCACTGGTTACTACGCAGTTGGGGAAGCCATCCAGGGCCTGGAAATGGCCTGACCTCTTGTGTATGCAGTCTCCATCCTCACCTTGTTCCATCAGTAGCTTAAACTGGAACACATTCCCAGACACACTGCCTCCAACCTGGGAGAGGGTGGGGGAAGAGATCAGAGAAAATCTCCATCTGATCCAATAACCAGTTTGCCTCTTCTGGAAATCTTTCTCATTTTGTATTCCCATGTTGAGTTATTTCCCACTCTCACCCTGTCTTCCTTCCTTTCATATGATTCTACCTATCTACCCGTCTGTCTACTCCAAGGGCTCTTAGTTTTCTTTCTACCACTACATTGCCTCCCTTTCCACATCTGCCCTCTAGAAAAGCCAAAAAACTTTTTTTCTGTTGCTTCTACCACCCCCAGACCACTGTTGATTGCTTTTCAGTTTCAGTCCCCTGGGGACTATCTCAGTACCTCTAGTTTGAGCTACAGGGACAAAGTTTTGACTTCTCCAGGGATCACAGAATCATAGAATCTCAAGGCTGGGAGAGAGCTCAGACAGCACCTGCTCCACTCTTTATCTGAGCAAGAGCCCTCTATAGAGTTCTCTGACAAGTCATCAAGGCTTCTGTTCAGAAATTTATATTGGTGGAGAACTTACTACCTCTCAAGACAGCTCATTCCAGTCCACCTTTGGACTGCTCTAATTGGAAGTTTCTCCCAATACCAAGCCTAACTTTTCAACTGTAGCTTTTCTCCATGGCTCCCAGCTCTGTAGCAAGCTCCATTATCTGTAACAAGAAGCCTTTTCTGACGCCTCTTAGTGCTGGTAGCTTCCCTCTGTCAATTTCCTTTAATATGTTCTGAAAGGATTTCATTTGTACAGAGCTGATTGCTTACTGTCTTCTCTATTAGAATGTGAGCTCCTTGAGACCTGGCACTGGCTTTTTTTGTTTGTATTTCTTTACATTTTCAGCCCTTTAGCACCGTGCCAGCACATAGTAGGAGGTTAATGAATGCTTGGTGACTTATTGGCTTACACCATGCTAGTCTGACCCCATCTTCAGTCTTGTTCAGGCTGGCCTCCTTTCTGTTACATTAAAATAGCATTAGTGACTCCATTTTGCCTTTATCCACCATTTTGTGAGCTAAGTTTCAGCTGCTTGTGAGTCACCTGATTTTGGAGAAGTCATAACCTCCTCTCAAAGGTCACTCAATTTAAGGAAATGTCACAAAACTAACCATTTCCCTCTCACCTCAGTGTCTCCCAATCCCTTCCACCTATAAGAAATGGGCACCTCAACCCCTATATTCTTCACTCTCTCCAAATTGTATATTAATTTGTATTTTTTAATTTTTTTATATTTGAAAACCTATTGCTTTATTATTACTACTCTTATTATTTGCATGATAACTTGTAGAAATCAATGGTTGATGTCCTTGGAGGACTGAGAACCTTGGAGCTGATTTATTTCTGCAAGTGCATACATCATTAAATAGGTTGTTTGGATGTAATTTCTCAGTAACTTTATTCCACCACAACACTTCTCTATCCACTTGTGTTCTCAGAGAACTCAAATGTACTGTAGTCTGAGCCTGCAGGGAAGGCAATTCACCTGAATTGTTTTTTGGGGAAAGGAGAGGATATGACTGTTACATTGGGAATATGCATCATCAATGTTTTCATCTCTTCTTGGCCTATCTTGAGCTAGAGTATTTAATCGGAAGAAGCAGTGGAAACTTTCTGACATATCTGAGATTCTGCCAGAGTACCACCATGGGAAAAGAGGCAGGGAATGAGGCACTGCTTGCCACTAAGTTATGGAGGTACTTGCATCCCTGGGACCTTCATAACGTTGTGTGTTGGAAGGTGTCCAAGGTAGTGAGTGGCATCTTGTATACCTGATGCTGTAGTGATATCACCATCATCATAGCTAGCATTTATATAGTGCTTTAAGGTTTGCAAAGTGCTCTACAAATATCTCATTTTGTCCTTACAACCACCCTGGAAGTTGTGCCCTCACTATCCTTATTTTACATATGAAGAAATGGATGTAGCTAGAGGTTAAATGACTTGCCCAAGGTCTCCCACCTAGTATCTGAGGCTGGTCCTTCTGATTCTGGGTCAAGTGCCCTGCGCCCCATGGTGCCACCTAGTGGCCAACATTGATAATGCACCATTGCCTCCGCGGTTAAACCTCTATCATGATCTTTCTGTGGCAACAAACATCTGTTTCAGTACAGATGTTACACTATGCCCCCCAAATTGATTCCCTTGACCTTTCTCCTTAGTAAATGTTCCAAAACCTTTGCACTCCTTTTGCCTCTAACTTCACCCTTCCCTCCCACACATACTTAGAGCAATGATTTAACCTTTATTTCATTTAGAAGACTGAACTATATTCTGTGACCTCCCTGAGCTCTCTCCCCTTGCCCATTCCTTTGAACAAATGTTCAAATAAATTCCTAGAATTTATTTAAAAAAATGCTTTGATAATTCTTTCAGCATAATTGGTTCCCCTTACAATTCTATTTATTTTACTTCGTGTGTTCAAAACCATTATTCTGAGGAGTCCAGAGGTTTTACTGGACTTCCAAAGGGGGCCATAACAGTAAAGGTTAAGAACCTTTGCCTTAAAACCTCTGGGCATCATTAGCCTTTTTCTTCTTTTTCTCTAGTCATAGATGTGTATCCTTACTAACTTGGATTCCTCTACTAACACCCATAATGCCATTCTTTTTAACTTCCTCCCAAATCTGCATGTTCAAGTCTTTCCCTTGATCTTTCTACCCTTTCCTTGAAAATCTCTTTGTATATAATTTTTATTTACTTATATGTTTGCATATTCTTTTCTTTCAAATAGAATGTAAGCTCCCTGAGGCCAAGGATTATTTAGTTTTATCTTTGTATTTCCAAAGTCTTGAACAGTACCTGGCACATAGTAGATACTTGATAAATGCTTGTTGAGTTGAAATGAATTTATCTACAACTTATTCATGTGAAGTAGGTAGGGCAGATACATTATTGTCCCATTTTAGGGATAATACTGAGGCACGCAAACATTAAATTACTCTCTCAAGAACTCAAGATGAGTCTGTGGTGGAATCAGAACTCACATCTAGTTCTACTGACCCCACCTTCAGTTTAGGGTTTTCACCACCAAGCCAAAGCTAGCTGAATCCATCCACCTTCAGTATTGTGTACCCCTTCCTCCTGGACTTCAGTGGGAGGAGGGGAGGGATGAAATAGTAAATATTTCTTACCACATCCAGCTCTGTTTTCTCTAGGACATCTACCAGTTCCTCAATCTTGGTTGTTTTTATAAAAAGAAAGTCATCGTCTACCCACAGCACGTACTTTGTGCTGACCTGAGACACAGCCAAATTCCTGCCAGCAAACCAACCCTGTGAATGAGAGGGTACATGAGTCACAAATTCAAGTTCCAAAAGAAACCTGGAGACAGGGATGATGTCTGCAGAGTTTGGGTACTAGACACTGGCTGAGCTGGAAAAAGAATCATAGGATCAGAGCTGTAGAGCTGGAAGGCACCTCAGAGGATATCTAGCCCAACCCAACTATAGATAGCTACATGAACATAAATGTAAAACACTCTTTGTAGAAATAAAGTCAGATTTAAATAATTAGAGAAACAGTCACTGTTCATACATAAGTAAAGCTAATATAATAAAATAACAACTTTACCTATTTACTCAATATCATCCCAATTAAACTACTAAAAATTATTTTGCTGAGTCAGAAAAAATAATAAATTTCATTTAGAAGAACAGAAGCTCAGGAATTTCAAAGAAACTAAGGGGGAAAAATGTAAAGGAAGAAGATTCAGTAGTGCCAGATCTTTAACTATATTATAAGACAAGAGCATTGTTGAAATGTAAAGTGGATTAATTTCAGATATTTTAAATTAAAAATTTCTTCTATAAATAAAACCAATGTAGCCAAGATTGGAAGGAAAGCAGAAAATTGGGAAAGGATTTTCATAGCCAATCTCTCAGATGGGATAGGTCAGAGGAAGGAAAGGACCAGGGCTATGTTTTAGAAGCAGAGTCTTCAGTCCTTTCTGTCTCCATAACCTTAACCTCATACCTCATCATAAAGGCAGCTATATTATCTCCCATCCATGGTGGGATTTTGGGCTCTCCTGCCTCTTGGGGATCTAAAGGTTTGGTGCCTTGGATCTATACCTTTCCAAAGGGCATGATGTAATGTTCCACATAAATATCATCGATCTTCTCTGGCTTCTCACTGTCATCAGCCACAATCACAGTCACATCTGGGTAATACTTCCGGATACTCTTAAGTAAAATCTGGAGTTTGTGGGGTCGGAGGAAAGTCTTAGTAGCAATGGTCACCAGGTTCCTGAGCTTCCTCTCTGGAGAAGGAAAAAAATAGACAGTTCAATGTCTTTTCTTATTCCTCTGCTGTACGTCTCTTCAGTAATCCCTATCCTCTTGTGACAGTCTAGTTGAAAGACCATTGGATTTGTCCTCACTCACACAATATCCATCTCCCATATTTGTGCCTTTGTACTGGCTGTCCCTCATGCTTGGAATGGCCTCCCCCCTCACTTAAGCTTTTTAGAATCACCAGCTTTCTTCAAAGCTCAGGTCAAGTGTGACCTTACACAGGAGACCTTTTCAAATTCCCCATCAGAATATTAGCTCTTGGAGAGTCAGGACCCCAGTGCCTAGATGAGTGCCTAGTACGTAGTGGGAGCTTCATAAAGACTTGGTGGTGGTCTCTTCCTCTTCCTCTTCACCTCAGTGTCCCATCATCCTTTATAATAAAGTATAGCTAAAGGAAGAATGGGGCAGCTAAGTCGTGCAGTGGATGGAGGGCTGAGTTAGAGTCTGGAAGACCTGAGCAAAAATCCATCCTCAGGCACTTACACTAAAAAGTTGTAAAACTAAACAACATATGAAAAAAAAATCTGACATTTTATGCAGTATTCCACCATTCATGGTTCCCTACTTCTACAAAGAGGGAAGGGAAAAGGTACATTTTCATATTTCTTTGGGGCCAAGTTTGATTATTATAATTCTGCAGCTTTCAATTTTGATTGTATGCTTATCACTGTTCATTCTGTTTACAATATGGTAGTTATTGTGTATATTGTTCTCCTGGATCTACTTAATTCACTTTCCATCAGTCTTTCTGTGTGTCTCTGTATTCATCATATTCATTATTCCTTGCAGTATAGTAATATTTCATTACATGAATGTATTATAATTTGTCTAGCTATTCCCCAATTAATGGGCATTTACTCTACAATTCTTTGCTACCATGTATTTGGATCTTTTTTTTGTCATTGATCTCCTTGGGGTATATGTCTAACAGTAAAAGGATGAAAGGATAAGGATAATTTTAATCACTTCTTTTGCATCATTCCAAATTGCTTTCCAGAATGGTTGTACCAAAACACAGTTCCCCCAACAATGCACTAGTGTGCCTGTCTTTCCACCACCCCTCCAACATTGATTATTCCTATCTTTTGTCATCTATACCAATTTGCTGTTGTGAGGTGAAATATCAGAGTTGTTTTAATTTGAATTCCTCATTATTAGTAATTGTGAGCATTCTCTTACATGATTATTAATAATATACAAGTTTTTTGAGAAATGCTTGTTTTCTCCTTTGACCTTTCATATATTTGGAGAAGCCAATAACTTGAATTCCTGGTGGCTTATTTTGGTTCTCATGCTCCTTGATCTGACTACCCCTATCTCATAGGCACACTGTCTTCACTCAGCTTGTGTGGATGCTCTCTGCTGGTTGTCCCCTTGGCTTTCTGACCATTCATCATTCTCGTTTGCTGAATAACAACAACAAAAACAATAATAAGCACTTTACACATGCTGACTCACTTGATCCCCACTACAACTGTGACAGGTATATAACTATTATTTTTACAAATAAGGAAACGAGGGCACAGAGAGATTAAGTGACTTGCCCAAGCTCAAACAGCTAGCAGGGGTCTGAGGCAGGTTTTGAACTTAGGTCTCCTTGACTCCAGTTACAATATTCCATCTACCAAGCCACCCATCTCCTTCCGCGCAAGCTTTGGTATCCTTCAAGGCTCTTCTCTGAACCCCTTTGTCTATATTCTTTCCCCTTCATGTACTCTATGTGCTAGCCAAGATGGACTATCAGTTGTCCCCTGAATGTAACTTACTCCCAAGGGGTTACTCCCAAGCATTTGCACAAGCCAGTCCCTATACTTGGAATGCAGTTTTTCTCAACTTCCATCCAACTTCCATATTCCTTATCATTCTTTAAAGTTCAGCCAAGTGACACTTCATCCTAGAGGTATTCCCTGATTGTCTTAGATATTAATATTATTTCTTTCTTCAAACAGACCTAGAGCACTTTGTCTGTGCTCTCCTTTGTTCTCTTTACACCCTGTGATATATTTGTGTTATATGTTGAATGTAAGCTCCTTGAAGACAAGGATTATTTTCTTTTTTGCTTTTGTAACCTCTACTATCTAGTATGGTAGAGATTAACAGATCAATAAATGAAATAATAAAACTGAAGATGAGCAGCAATCTGTAAATGAGTTTAGATATTTAAACCACATGCACTAGAATATTTCCAAGCCATTTCTGGGGTCTTACTCAACATATCTCCATGGAGTCAAATAGACAAAGGACTTACCTGGCCCAGGGTCAAATAACTTGGGGATGGTGGGCTGGTTGACATTTACAGGAAACTTAGCCACTGAGCTCCCAAACTCAATACTCACTGAAAGAAGAAAGAGGGCGTCAGTGTAAGGTCCCTTTCTTTAGCCTTGGGGAGCAGCATCCTTCTACTTTAGCTCAGGGAAGTCTGATTGATAAGGGAACAGAAGGTATGAAGAGTGAGCTCATGTCTTGGATTCAGGACTTCTGGCTTCACTTTGTCCTTAGTTTGTTTCATGACCTTGAGAGGACGGCTTAACTTCTATAGGTCTCTGCTTCCCTCCCAACATAGATCATGGCAGAATCATCCCTTTCTTACTCATGCCTACAATTTGCCTTTGCACATCATTCTGTGTCTCTATCTAGGCAATGTCAGACTGAGATCACTTGGAAATAAGGAGCTCTTTCTCAGCGGACCAACTCCATGCCTTCTCTCTCCCTCCAAAATTATAGCTAAGGTCACAGAAGTCTAAGTACTTTATGGAAAGAAACCATGGAAATTCAGCATGTTATTAGTGAGTCTAAGAAGCATTATGGCACAATGGATAGTGAGCCAGCCTCAGGAATAAGAACACCTAGGTTTAAATCTTGTTTCTGACCCTTTTTGACTTGTGATCTTGGGGAAGTCACTTAACCTCTTAATTCTTCAGGTCACTCTCAAAGACCATGTCATAGAACAGGAGCATTCTTGCCAGGAGCTCTCTATGCCAATGGAATTACAGGTGTGGTTCAAAAATTAGTGAGCACTGTAACATACTAAGGACCAAAAAGGAAGTTGTAAGAAAGCTCCCCCCTCCCCACAGCAGATCTTCCAGATATCATACTTTCTTCTCTCTAGAGTTTGATCTGTGAGCACCGTGCCTTGTGCATGGCATGAAATGGAAAGAGCCACCTGCAGAATAGGTGCAGCACGACACACAAGCAAAAGAAAAACCATTCCCTCTCTACTTACTTAGATTGATACATATTTCCTCAAGAAGACAGTCTCTGAGAAAGCCCTAACTGGGGCCTTTTCTCTCCCAAAGAGTCCTGGGATCAAGTGATGGGATCTCACCAATGTCCGTAGCTCCTGACTGGTACATAGTGCTGGTGTATGTCACATGCTGCAGGATGAAATTCAGACGATTTTGGGAAGGGGTCAATATGGTCAGCTGCTTCTGTCCTCTACCCAGCACCTCATTGTCTGGGGTGTCAGCAAGAGTATTCAGGGTCCCTAACGAGGCCTTCAGGGTAACCTGGGAGGTGAGGCAAACAGACACTAAATTTGATTGTTAGACAATCTCCTTCCAAAGAGATGGGCAAATACCCAGGGTATTCTTGTAGTGAGACTTGCAGGCTGTGGGGAGATGGAGTAGCCTGGATGTTAGAAGTTGCTGTTCTCCACCCCACACTTACTGGAAATCTAGATACATAATATCTTCTGAACCCTCAGGGCCACTTGTTTCATACCTGAATAGTCAACCTGGAATTTGGCTTTCTTTAGCGCTGAGGCTGGTGAGAAGATGATAAGAGGGAACATGGGAAGAGGGTGAGAGACCAAGAGATAAAAGATTTTGGTGCTATGGTGGGGGGAGAGAGAGATAATGATACTGACCTTGTACAATGGTACTTTTGTTCCATCAAATTTCAGGCCTTAAAAACACAGAAAAAGAGACAGAGACATCAGAAAAGGTACCATGGGTTCTTCAGATATTCCCTGGTCCCACTTATAGTTAGACGGGGGTGGTACTGAAGAATGCTCAGAACCAAGCACTTTTCTGATTGCACATAGGACTTCTCATTCTTCTAATATACCCTATGCTTCCCATACCTTTGCTCAATCCATTCCCCTTCAATCTGAAATGTCCTCACTATCTCAATGAATATAAAAATTCTTCTCATCTTTCAAGACTCCTCCCTCCTCCATCCCTTAAGCACTACAGATTTCAGTGTAGAATGGGAGAAAAAAATGACTTTGTATGGGAAAGAGAGAGTATTACTGTGAAACTTGGGGCCCCAGATGCTGTATGAGAGAAGTTTAATTTAAAGGAGAATGGATTGCTTAGGACAATTTTGGAGACCATTGCATCCCAACTTGTGCAGTGAGATCAAAAGAGACACTGTGCTGGATCCCAGTGCCCTTGCAGGCAGTAATACCAGCATCTGGAGCTGTGATGATAAGGTCGTGTATTAAAAGTAAAATTCCGTATTATGACTAAATGCTAAGTTTCTGAATTCCCTGTGGTTATTACAGAGGAAAAGAATGTGGGGCTTTGGGTGAGACTCAAAAGGACTTTGAACTTGGATGCAGGGCAAGAGGAGGAGAAAGTGGGATGGGTAGGGTCGGGTGGGGATGGCGAGTTACTGGAAAGGCAATAAGGAAGGAGGAAGTGGTTCCCCATGTAATATTTTGTGAAAATCTATCCATGTTTTTCTAAGATCATTGAACAACTGAGTCAAATTTGTGAGAATACAAGTTATTCCCTCCATTGATAAATAGTCAAAGGATATAAACAGGCAGTTTTTAGATGAAGAAACCAATGCTATCTATAATCTTACAAAAAAATGCTCCAAATCACTATTGATAAGAGGAATGAAAATTAAAACAACTCTGAGGCATCACCTCGTATTTATCAGTTTGGTTAATATAAGAGAAAAGGAAAATGAAAAATGTTGGAGGAGATGTGGGAAAGTTGAGACACTAAAGCACCACAGGTGGAATTATGAACGGATCTAGCCATTCTGGAGATCAATTTGGAACTATATCCAAAGGGCTATAAAACTTTGCATAACCTTTGACCCAGCAATTTCACTACTAGGTGTGTGTCCCAAAGAGATATAAGGAAGAGGAAAAGGGCCTATAAGTACAAAAATGTTTATAGCAACTCTTTTTGTGGTGGCAAAGAATTGAAATTGAGGGGATGCCCAGCAATTGGGGAATGGCTGAACAAGTTGTGGTATATGATTCTGATAGAATACTGTTGTGTGACAAGAAATGATGTGCAGGATGCTTTTAGAAAAACCTGGAAAGGCTTACATGAGCTGATGCAAAGTTGAAGCCAGGAGACCCAGGGGAACATGGTCCACAGTAGCAGCAGTATTGTATGTAGATCAAATGTGAATGACTTAGCTATTCTTAGCAATACAATAATCCAAGACAATTCAAAAGTACCTATGATGAAAAATGCTATCTACCACCAGTGAAAGAACTGATGGAGTCAAAATGAAGATAGAAGCATACTTTTAAAACTTTATCTTTCTTGGTTTTTTTTTGTTTTCTTTTGCAACATGACTAATATAGAAATGTTTTGCATGATTGCACATGTATAATCTAAATCAAATTGCTTGCATTCTCAAGGAGGGGAAAGGGAAAAGAGGGGGAGAGAAAATTTGAAACTCAAAAATTTTTAAAATTAATGTTAACATTTTTTACACTTTACTAACCATCAGCAACACTGCTCCTCTACACCCCAAGGAAAGCAAAGTAGTCAACTTCTTTTCCTCTCCCTCCTGCTTCTCCCCTTGGCAGGAAATAAAATCTTTCTTCAAGAAAAGTTGGGGAAAAGAGGCTAAAGATGATTGTTCTGCCTTCCTTGGAGCTACATAATGATATCCCTATGTTACATGTGGGGTAGAGCCTCATTACATATCCAAGAATAAAAGTATGCATATACTTGTTCAAGTCATTCCTCTGAAAATCTTAGGATCATAAAATATAGAATTGTAAAGGATCTGAGAAACTAGGTATTTTGCCTTCTCATTTTTAGGTGAAGAAACTAAGGTCTAGAGAGGTTAATTGACCTGCTGAAAAATCCCACCAATAGTAAAGCCAGAATTTGAACTCAGGTCGTCTGTTTTAAAATTGAAGACTCTAGCTATTCACCCTATTTCCCAATTCAATTTTATGCACCTTTTCTGGTCACTCAGCACCCTCCTTCCTCACTATAGAAATTAAATCATGGGCAATTGAAAGCTTATTTGGCTTGAGATAGTATCTTTGTTCTTACCTGAGTGTAAGAGTATACCTTATATTTTATTTTATGTCTGGGCTCTCAAAAAATACTTAGAATGATGAGTCTCAGAAAATAGTATTGAGTCAGACACACAGCCAAAGCTGTTTCTGAAAAAGCCTCCTCATCTCAGTCTCAGACTCTTCTGACCCTGACCCTTTGAAGATGATGCAAAAAGCATCCGCAAGACATCAGATATTTGGAAATGTAACAAATAAACACACACGCAACACACACAACACAACACACACACACACACACACACACACACACAATTTTATCCCTGGCTGCTTTCCTGCTACACTGGGAAAGAGACCTAAGAAGCATGGCAACTTACCAACACCAGGGGAAATTTTGCTTGGGGAAACCCAGACGATGAAATGACACCTTTCTCAAGCCAAAGGGGCTAACCTCCAAACTCCTTACAGGCACAATAACCTCCTCAAATATCCTATTACATGCCATCCCCATGTGCCCCAATGGCAAACAGCACAACTCAGCTGCAAGCAACCCTTTGTCTAGTATTGACTGAGCTCAGTTTTCTGTTCTTCCCTGTATCCCTGACCATGGTGCTGAAAGTACCATGTAAGACCAATGCTAATATTCTGGAGACTGATGACACTTAATAGTAATTATAGAAAAAGAAAAGTATAGACCAATTTCATGAATGAATGTGGTTGCAAAAATCCTAAACAAAATACTAGGGAAGAGACCACAACAACATATTACAAGGTTTATACATTCTGACCTAGTGAGATTTATACCAGGAATGCAGCAATGGTTTAACATCAGGAAAACTATTAACATAATTGATTATATCAATAACAAAATCAACAAAAATCATATAATTATATTAATTGATGCAGGGAAAACTTTTGATAAAATATAATACTTATTCCTATTAAAGATATTTGAAAGCAGGTATAAATGGATATTTTCTTAAAATGATAAGAAGCATCTATCTAAAACCATCGGCAAGCATTGTTTGTAGTGGAGATAAGCTAGACACCTTTCCAATAAGATCAGGAGTAAAACAAGGATGCCCACCATCACTAATATTATTCAATATCATTTAGAAATGCTAGTAATAGCAATAAGAGAAGACAAAGAAATTAAAGGAATTAGAATAAGCAATGAAGTGATAAAACTATTTCTTTTTGCAGACAACATGATTACGTACTTGAAAAATTCTGAAGATTCAACTGAAAAATTAGTCGAAACAATTAATAATTTTAGCAAAGTTGCAAGATATAAAATAAACCCATATCAATCATCAGCATTTCTAAATATCACCAACAAAACCCTGCAAGAAGAGATAGTAAGAGATACCTCATTTAAAATAATTGTAGACAGTATAAAATACTTGGGAGTATAATTTTCAAAACAAACCCAGGAACTTCAGGAGCATAATTACAAAAAACTTTTTATACAAATAAAGTCAGATTTAAATAATTGAAAAAATAGTAATTGTTCATTTGCAGAGCCAATAAAATAGAAATTACAATTCTACCTAAACTAATCTATTTATTCAATGCCATTGCAATTAAATTGCCAAAAATATTTTACTGTGTTAGAAAAAATAATAACAAAGTTCAGTTGGGAAAACAAAAGAATTTCAAAGGACTTAATTTTTAAAATGTAAAGGAGGTTTAGCAGTAACAGATCTTAAACTATAATATAAGACAGTAATTATCAAAACTACCTGGTATTGGCTAAAAAATACAAAGGTAGAACAGTGGAACAGAGTAGACATACAATATAGCAACCTTGTGTTTAACAAGTGTAAAAACTTTAAGTTTTGGGGATAAGAATTCATTTTTTTGGTAAAAATTGTTGGGAAAACTGAAAAGCAGTCTGGCAGAAATTGGGTATAGACTAATATCTTGCACCATTTACCAAGAAAATGTCAAAATGGGTACATGACCTAGATATAAAGGGAGAAATCACAAGAAAATTAGAAGAACATGGAACATATTACCAATCAGACTTATAGATTGGAGAACAATTTGTGAATAAGAGATAGAGAGCATTGTGAGGTATAAAATGGATAATTTAAATTACATTAAGTTAGAAGCTTTTGTACAAATTAAATCAATGTAGCCAAGATTAGAAGGAAAACAGAAAATTGGGGAAAATGTTTATAGACAGTTTCTTAGGTAAAAGTCTCATTTCTCAAATATATAAAGAACTTTGTCAAATCTATAAGAATATGACTCATTCCCCAATTGATTAATGGTCAAAGGATATGAACAGACAATCTTGTAGTGAAATGAAAAGTGTATATAGTCATATGAAAAAATTCTATAAATCACTATTGTTCAGAGAAATGCAATTCAAAACAACTTTGAGGTACCATCTTACATCTATTATATTGGCTAAAACAATAAAAGGGGAAAGTGACAAATACTGGAGGGAATGTGGAAGAATTGAGACACTAATTTACTGCTGGTGGAACTGTGAACTGATCCAGTGATTTTGGAGAGCAATTTGGAATTATGTCCAAAGAGTTGCTTTGCTACTATTTCATAATGCTTCTATTAGGTCTGTTTCCCAAAGTGATTAGGACAAAAGGAAAAGAACTTATGTTCTAAAATATTTATAGTAATTTTCTTTGTGGTGGCAAAAACTGGAAATTGAGGGGATGTCCTTCAGTTGGGGAATGGCTAAACAAATTGTGGTATATGACTGTGATGGAATGCTACTGTGCTATAAGAAATGATGAGCTGGTTGGTTTTAGAAAAACATGGAAAGATTTGCATGAAATAATGAAAAGAGAAATGAGCAGAACCAAGAGAATGTTGTACATAGTAACAGAAATATTGTCGTAAGAATGATTCGGTATGGCTACTTAATTTTGAGCATCAGAAATACTCAAATCAACTACAAAGAACCTATGAAGGAAGATACTATCTACCTCCAGAAAAAGAACTGATAAATAAAAATATGTGTATATATATAGTATGGTTTTACATATGTGTGTGTCCTTTATACACACACATATTTGTGTCTTCTCCAGGGTGGGGTGGGTAGGGGAGGAAAAAAATAAAAAGTACATAGCAGAGAACAAAAAAACTTAGAAGGACCTACAGAAAAGCAGGGGTAGCTTTGAAAATGATGAGTAGTATTTATTGCATAATTTCAAAAAAGTAAACAATGTGAAATGGAAATTCAGGGTTTTATACTGAATCTTCTTTTTATGTTGTGCTGTGTACATGGAAATGTTCTTTTTTGTGTATCTTTTTGTATTTAAGTTCAAAATGAATAAAACAAATTTTTAAAGGTAATAATACAGCCAGAATAAAAAATCTGGATTAGGAATTATTGGGCCAGACTATTTCACAGTAAGTAGTGTTAATCAGGGCAGGGCTTTTTGCTGTTCTTCTCTTAAGTGCCTTGAATGATTCTGGCCTTTGTTTGAATGGGGCAGGTAAAGTGAGATCTTTTTTGTCTTAGAATGTTTCTCAGCGCTAAGACAATTGGGAGTCATTGATTGGAAACCTTGTGTAAGGTCATACCAGGGATTAACTAACTTTCCCACAACCTAAATGGGATTTTTCACTTCTCAGCATTGAGGTAATCAAGTGCCCCAGGGCCCTGAGACAGGTATATAAGATCGGAGGTTGGCATTTTGACTTTTGGAGGTAAACTCATCAAAAGAGTATGGGTGACCTCCCCACTCCCCGCCCCAGCTTTGATAACCCAGACAGATGATTGGTGCTTCTCTGGTAACTACGAATTGTGATTTGAATCAAAGTCTGTCTGTTGATGTTTGTAATTTCTGTTTGTATTTGCCCTGAAGTCCAGGCGGCTGATCTTTTCCCCCTGAACTAAGAGAATGATATATGTATTATTAATTATCATATATATATATATAAATAATATAATTATTAATTATATGTATCATTAACCTGAGATTGTTAACCCCTTAGAGTTGCTTTCCTTAGAAAAGCAGATCAAAGAACTTGCATTAGCAGCCCTTCTGTATGCTGGTTGTTGTTGGTCTTACACAGCCACAGTAGCTGCTGGTAACATTGTTGCTGCACTATAGCACATTAAACACTGGGAGAATGAGAGCAGAGTGCTGTGGTTAGGGCCCTATTAGTATAAATAGATGCTGCAGCAAAGGGCGGTGAATCAGCAAAATGTCACTGTAATTAAGTGGATTGCTTCACCTGTGCCTTGTCCATCTTCCCCTCCTCACATTTGACTCTTTCTGGAGTAAGTTTGCCTTGAGCTACTTTTCTTTATCCAGGACATCTCTGGAGAGTGTATTCAGCCAGTTGCTTCTGATTGTTCTCTGTGGAACCAGTTTTGAAATACTTATCTCTGACCTTAACAAGAACATGCCAGTTGTTTTGCCTCAGTTCCGGTGGGCCAGCTTCCAGGCTTATGTGAAATCTTACCTTTCCTCAATGTCAGTCCCCGTGGATGCTGATTTCAACTCCTACTACCTTCATGCAAATGCTTCCATGGCAAATTCGAGGACAGATTGGAAAAGGGCTTAGCTTCTTTCCCTCACCTTTGACTCTTGCTTTTCCCTACAGGTGATGGAATGTGTCACATATGCCCTTCAGCCTGAGCAGAATTGTCTTCTGCTTCTGTGTCTGTGTCACTCTCTCTAATCTTACAACAGTGCTGTTCATTATTCAGATGGGTTTGTGTGGACGGAGCAGACTTAAATAGCAGTCAACTACGTCTAAACATGTCTCAGAAGCCACTGAAGCTCCATGCTATCTCCTAGGCCCTTACTTGGTTAATTGGTGAATAATTCTCTTCACTTTCCACCTTCAATGATTTTCTGTACTGTTACTGCTTGGCTTCCTGATAAAATCAAGATTTTTTTTTTTACTGGTGACTGTTTCTTGGCCACCTTGTCCTCTGCCACCTCTTTTTTTCTGCCACAGATTGTTTCATTGGCACAAATCAGGACTTGGAATTCACCATGCTTCATCCCATTTACAAAATAGCAGCAGTACCTGGACCCAGCTAGCTCAAAATGAGTTGTTGGTTTGAACCTCCTTTGCCTCCTCTCCTTCCATTGTCCACAGGAGCACAGATTTATCAAGGCCTCCTGATCTTACAAGCTAATTAAGGGCACCGGGAGGCTGGTAGTTATGGTGAAAGGACTAGTCAACATGGCTCACCCACTGAGGAAGAATTATAGGAATTCCTAGAAGTGAATCAATGATGTTTCTACTCTCTGTTGGAAGTAATACTCTCATTCTATGTTCTCTCAGGGAGAATGTCAAAAGACACTGGTGCTCCTAGGGCAATGTGCATCAACCTCACACACAGATTTGGAGTCAAAAGACATAGGTGTTGAAATCTTGGTTCTGCCACTTACTATCTGGGAAAAAGTAGAGACATCATCTTTCTGACAAAGGTTTATGTAGTCAAAGTTAGGTTGTTTTTTTTTTTTCAGTAGTAACGTATAGCTACAGGGACAGCTAGGTGGTACAGTAAGTAGAGCACGGCACTGAAGTCAGGAGGACCTGAGTTCAAATCTGGCCTCAGACACTTGATACACTTAGTAGCTGTGTGACCTTAGGCAAGTCACTGAACCCCAATTGCCCTGCCTTTCCCCCTCAAAAAAAGTAATGTATAACTATGAAAGTTGTATTATGTGGAAAGCTGAGTGCCACAGAATCAGTGCTCTCAAATGGTGGTGCTAGAGAGGACTTTTGAGAGTCCCTTGAACAGCAAGGAAATCAAATCAGTTAATACTTAAAGAAATTAATTCAGATTACTCATTGGAAGGACAAATACTGAAGCTGAAGCTTAAATACTTTGGCCACATAATGAGAAGATGGGACCCATTGGAAAAGACCTTGATGTTGGGAAAGACTGAAATCAAAAAGAAAAGAGCATGGCAGAGGACGAGATGGATAGATAGAGTCATGGAAGCAACAAACATGAGCTTGAAAAGACTTTGGGAGACAGTGGAGAATAAAAGGGCCTGGCATGCTATGGGCCATGGAGTCACACATGACTTAATGAATGAACAACAAATAAGTGGAATGGGCCGTCTTGGGAGGTAGATACTGGATTTCCTCTCGTTGGAGTTCTAACAAAGGCTAGATGAGCATTTATCTAGTTTTTTATATGCAATTTTCTATACACTGCATAGCTAAGCTGCCTTCCAACTAACCCTGGGATTCTGAGAAAGGATGGAGTCCATGTCAGCTGGAGCTCCTTAGCAAGCTAGTTGTACAATATGTGGTCAGAAGAGTGTTGTTTCCCAATGGACAGAGAATCTTTCATCTGCTTAACAGTTCCGCAGAACCCAGCCCAGCCCCGATGACTTCCCAGGTGTCCTGGATTCTTGACTGAGTAGTGAATACTTTCTTGTCTGCTCCTTTCTTGGCACCCTTTACCTCTGTTTCAAATGATTTCTTTTTTTATATATAAATTTTATTTAATATATTTAGTTTTCAGCATTGATTTTCACAGGAGTTTGAATTACAAATTTCCTCCCCATTTCTACCCTCCCCCCCACTCCAAGATGGCATATATTCTGGTTGCTCTGTTCCCCAGTCTGCCCTCCCATCTGTTGCCCCACTACCCTCCTATCCCCTTTTCCCTTCCTTTCTTGTAGGGGAAGATAAATTTCTATGCCCCATTGCCTGTGTATCTTATTTTCTTGTTGCCTGCCAAAACTTTTTTGTTTTTGTTTTTGAACATCTATTTTTTAAAACTTTGAGTTCCAAATTCTCTCCCCTCTTCCCTTCCCACCTACCCTCCCTAAGAAGTCAAGCAATTCAACATGGGCCACATGCATATCATTACGTATAACTCTTCCACAATACTCATGTTGTGAAAGACTAACTATATTTTGCTTCTTCCTAACCTATCCCCCTTTATTGAATTTTCTCCCTTGACCTTG
>CM053626.1:187090551-187111971 GCA_028646595.1 Phalanger gymnotis
CTATGGAAAATGAGACCTTTGCCCCTTACCCCAAGATTTTGAGCCCCAATCATTCGAGTGGGGGGTGAATGATGATACTGTTCTGTGTACTTGTTTTGTATTATCCTTGTTGTATTGTTTTATAGTTATGATATTATTGACACTCCTTTCCTATGTAATGGATACAAAGATCTAGAGGTGGACATCTGAATTGTAAAATAAGTATTTTGGAAATGATTGATTGAAGAAATTATCTTGCTGGAACCTAGGGGTGGGTCACGTTTATATTGTAAACAAATATTTGGGAATGTCACTGAATGATATGTTTTGCTTTGTTGTGAATGATATGTTTTAGTTTCCTGCGTAATTGGATCACAACGTATAATGGGTCAATGTATGTTCTAGGATACATGGCTGATTAAATTATGTATCCTATAACAAGGGGTGGAGTGTGTTGATAAGCAAAATGGTCTTTGTTTTTTTTTGAGTAACTCAGTGTATTTCATTGAGCCTTGCTAAGCGTTAAGCCCCGGGCCCAGAGCCCTGTTGGGTGTGGAACCTATGTGGATGTGAGCCTCCCAGGATCCTGGGGGGAGTGGCTAGGACTTGAGCCAATAGAAGCCTGTGGTGGGAGGAACTTGCTGAACGGTTGGAGCAGAGCTAAGAGGCAGTTGGAGAGGCAGTTGGTGATAGCAGTTAAGAGCTGAAAGAGAGAGGAAGCAGTCAGCTAGCTGGGACACAGCTTGGAGAGTGTGGAGGAAGTGGCAGCGATGGTGGCAGAGACAGCTACAGCCGAAGCTGAAGATAAAGCTGAAGCTGAAGCTGAAGCAGGAGTTATGGAAGCAGAGCCAACCTGTGTGTGGACCGAGGAGTGCTGAGCAAGGACTTGAGGGGAGTGGGTAATCTTACCAGCATGAATATGATTTGGTTTAATACTATCATGCTTTTCTGTGGCCTCCTGGTTAGTCTTGTGAGGTGGTATTTACTGGGCCTGAAAGCTTGTGATCAAAACATCAGAATGGGGAGGTTGGTTTGTGGGTCTGTTACTTTGGAGCCTAAATAAATGTTTTAATCCTTCTGCCTTCTATTTAAGAGAATTCCTTATATCCCACGATTCTGAATCATTCAGATATATGTATGATTCTCTTCGAGATCATAAATTCAACCTTCTTACTACACGTGGCTAGGCACTAAACCTTTCATTTTCAGTTTCCAAATCTTCAAAATGAGAAGGGATTAATTGGTCTTTGAGGGCCCTTGCAACTACGGATCTTTAATTTAAATCTATAGAGTGAATGAGCAGAACTAGGGTTCAGGAGAGAGAAGTGGGGTAAGGGGCAGCATCTCACCAGAGTCCATCATAGTTAAAGAGTTTCCTGAGTTCCTCCTGAGACAATAACTTCAAGGCAAAGGGAGGTGGAAATTTTGACTTCGGTAGGGATTCCTGGGATTCCTGGAGATTTCTGAAGACTTGCAAGAGACCACAAATCAACAAAAGGCAAAACACTAGTAACCATTTGAGATGGAGCCATTGCTTTAGGGATCTCCAGCTGTTGAAAGAAAGAAACAACATCTTACCTTATAGATTCACCTACTCACAGAACTTGGATTAGGTCTCTAATTGCATGGAGTCTTAGCAGTGTAAATGACAAAGATTTAAGCTCTGTCCTCAGGGAATTCACAGTCTAAGTCAGACACATGAACAAAAATATTGGGCACAGGAAAAATAGCAGAATATTGCCTTCCATCTGTCTGGAAAATGTGCCCCCAGGGCCTGGGGAGTGAGAAGCCCTGGGTATAACTGAAGTTGGGGACATAAGCATTAGCTCTAAGTCTTTTAATCCTTTACATCAGTGATGTCAAATTCAAATAGAAATGGGTCCATTAAACCAAACCTAAGGATCCCTGTGAGCCACATATTGGCTTAGTTTTAAAATGTAGTATTATCTATTTCATTGTATTTCTATATATTTTGTTAAATATTTCCCAATTGCATTTTTCTTTTCCTTGATTAATCAATAAATTTTGCTAACAGCAAAAGATAGCCTATATTTTGTATAGGTTGATCTTTAAAAAATATTTAATTAAAATTTTTTAATTTATAGAATTAAGCATTTTTATAACACAGTACAATAAAAAAGATGATTGCACATGAAACTGCAAATCTGCTCTGCTCAATTAGCTATTCCTTTCAAATATACAATGAAGTTATCAAGTAAATTTCTTTTTTTTTCCATTTTTTCTTCCCTCCTCCCACTGTAGAGATGGCTACCATTAGATACAAATAGGTACATACACACATATGCATGTAAAATTATTCTATACATACTTATATTTATCAGTTCTGTCTCTGGATACAGATAGCATCTTTCTTCAAATATCCTTTATAGTTAATTTGGGCATTTATAATAGACAAAATAACTTATTCACTTAAAGTAGTTCTTAAAACGATATTGCTATTACTGTATACCATGTTCTCTTGGTTCTGCTCATTTCATCCCATTTACATTTTAATCTGGTTGGGTAGCCCTCAGGAGTGGTATGGGCCACAGACTATGTATTTGACATCTCTGCTTTACACCTTAAAGCTGAATAGACATTTTCAGGGGATCTTTATCTTCAAATTTTCACCCTTTGAGGCCAATAAAGATAGTACAGTTTGGTGGATTCGGAATTGACTGAATGTGTGGGTCCATTGAGGAGTCATTAGAGCCATGGTGCTTGGACAGAGGGGCCTCTAGTAGAGTACCCCAGGGATCTTGTCCTTGACCTTCTGTTGTGTTAAACACATTTATCAATGACTTGGATGAAGGAACAGGTAGCATGCTTATCAAACATGCAGCTGGAAGACGGAGTTAAAATGCAACGATCCAGAAAGACTGCAATGGTCTCAAATGGGTAAAATCTTATTAGGTGGGATTTGACAGAGACAAATGTAAATATTTGGTTCAATAAATTGGCTTCACAATACACAGCGGAGGGGGCAAAGAGAGCAATTCACCTGAAAGAGATATGGGGATTTTCAAGGGCTATAGGTTCAATTAGGAGCCAATACTTTGCTTTAACATGAAAGCCAAACAAGCTCATGTGATTTTAGGTTGTGTGAACACTGTGTTGAGATGAAGACGTGATTATCCCTCTGCTGCTCAGACCACTTCTGGAGTATCGTGCTTAGACCTGCATGCCATATGTTAGGAAGGATGTTGGATGGTGAAGGGCTTGAGACATATTGAATGAACTGGGGATATTTAAAGTAGAGAAGAAAAGACTTGGGGAGAACAAGAGAGCTATCTTCAAATACTTAAAGAACTGTCCTATGGACAAGGGATTAAGCTTGGTCTGTTGACCCCCAAAACAGGACCAAGAACAATGGGTAACTGTTGCAGAAAGGCACATTTAGATCTATACATGGAAAATTTTTCTAACAGTCAGAGCAAACCTAAATTAGAATGGGTTCCCTGAAAGATGGTAGGTTCCTCTTCCCTGGAGGTCTCCAAGCAGAGGTTGGAAGACCCCTAGTTGGAGAGGTGGGAGAAGGAATTCTTTTTCAAGTAATGAGTTTGGAAGAGATCAAATGAAATGACATTTGATATTACATTACATTGCAAAACCTTAAAGCATTATGTAAACGATTTTTTCATCATCATCATCATTATATTACTATTATAGCCCTGGAAATTTTTCCAACTCAGATTCTGTGACAGAACTTTATCAATTTCAAAGAACATGTCTACAGCCTAGGCAAACTCTCTCATGCAATCTTCTTGAGAGTCCTGGAGGAGGCAAATGGAAGAGATAATTATCTTGATTACACAGTAGAGGAAACAGATTCAGTCAGTCATAAAGCTTTAAAGTGATCTAGTCTAACGACTTCACTTTACAGAGAAGGCAACCATCATGTAGAACTGGGAATTGCCTCCCAGGGCTGGGCATGCAGCTCAAATCTCCAGAATCCCATACCAGGATTCTTGCCCTTGTCCCCAGAGAGGGGAGCTGATGCCCATACCCTCTTCCTCTCTCCTCAGTCATGGGTAAATAAATTGGATAGAGAGGAAGAAGAGACTGTTGTGAAGGGTGAGCACATGGACAGAGAGGATGTTTTCTTTTCTAGACTTGAAGAGCAGGACTCTATAAGCCCAGAGGACTCTCAGATGCCACAAAAAAGGAGGCGGGCCGTGGCAGGGGCTTTGTTTGATCCTACCAGGCAGCAGTTTCCTTCTCAGCTTCCTGAACTGGGCGGACACGGGTGCAAAGGGTCTGACACCTCGAGGGCTGAGTAGATTCTTGGTGAAAATTCCCAAATTTAACGTTGTCAAGGGAGCATTCCAAGTTGGACATGTCAAATGACTTGAAAGCTCAGAACTGAACGTTACAGACGAAAGGCGAACTTTCGAACGGGTTGGAACGTTCCAAAAGGATAGTTCTTCGACGGGTTGGGGGAGGTGTGGAGAGAAGACGTTAAGACTGTTAGCTTCGGTAACAACTGGAGGGGTGCTGGACTCTTCCCTCCAGGTCTGTTTTTCGTTCTCCGTGGTTCCAAAAGTCCAGCATCTGTCTACTCCGGAGACTTTTTACCCATCGTCGCCCATATCTCATTGACCAAGGAAGTGGAGGGGAGCAATGGGAAAAGTAGCATAGGGCAGGGCACCTCGGGGTCAGTCCCTACTACTTATTGGCTGTTTGATCTTCGCCAAGCCAGTTTCCCCTCGCCTGACGGTTTCCTCCTCAAGAACATGAAGGTTTGAAGTAGTTGATTTCTAGAGGTATCTTACAGCTGTATACAAATCTCGAGATTCTTAGAAAAGGCAGTCACTTCCTCGGTAGCCCACGCTTCCTCCCCCAAATTTCTCCTATCTCCCTCCAAGTCCCCGCCGCCCGCATTCTCACTCACCCACAATAATCCATCAGGAATCCAGGGGACAAAATGAACCTGACCCACCTTCCGGATCCTAAAGTGCTGCGTCTCTGGCACTTAGCTCAGGCTCCGCCCGCCTAAATCCCTCCCCTAAAAAACACCTGCACCATCGGACTCCATCCACCCTGCGTAACAACTTTCTTCTGCCTCCCTCCTCTATTTCGGAATAAGCGCCTTCTTGCTCCCCTAGCCAGAACGCAGACTCCTCTTGGGACACTCGCGAGGTCCAAAGATGAAGTGATAACTAGGAGGAGGAAGCCCGCAGACGGACTCACCTAGGAGAAGACTGGCCTCTCTCCCAGGACCCCAGGAAGTTGTAGGAGTCCCCTAGGCAATATTTGATGCCCTCCTTGCTGAGCCCCGATTGGCGCCCAGCGCTGCCTGAGTATACTAGGCAGCTCCGTCCAAGGGTCAGGAACGTCGACTGACAGATGGTTACTGGTGGGTTCTTTCTCTGTCTTTGCGGTTAAATGAGACCGGCATGCCTCAGTTGGGAAGACTAAAACCTGGCCGCGGCCACTCCTCCGCTTCCGCACCCTGTGGCTCCTGCCCCAGCTTTTTCTCTGCCCTTCTCTGATTGATCTTTACCTCAGAGTAGTCAACGGGATGAAGCAAATTGGAGTGATGCCTCAGGCAGCCGGGCTTCTTCCTTCCTCAAGGTCAGCTTTCCCTTAGTGAGAAGAGCTCAGGGCTGAGGGTCAGGAGACCCAGAGTCCAGCTCCAGCTCTGCTCTCCTCTCTAATGGGCCGTGTGACCTTTTGCAAGTTGTTTGACCAGTTTCCTCATGGGCTAAACTTGCCTACCTCACTCAGGTGGCTGTTGGGGTGATATAATGATACGGGGCAAAAGTGCTTTGCAAAGTTAAAATTCCATAAAATGAAAAGTATGTGTTGCTATAACTAGACCTCATTGTTCTTTGTGACCAGTAATTCCCAGAGCAGTACAAGGGCACTCCATCACGTGGCCCTGCTTTTTCAGAGGATGGAGGCTATGGAAGGGAATGTTGATCATATTTGCTGGCGTTCTGACCATTAAACCTCACCCAGATTTTCCCTTGAGGAATCTCTTAATATAGCCCATCTAAGTTCCTAGGGATGTGGGGGAAAGAGTCCTTAGATCCAGCACTCAATTTAACCATTTGGTACAGGATATCCTTTATTCAACCCTATAGAAAATGTAGGAGACACAGAAACTACTCACAGTAGCCCAGTAACAATTCATACAAATTCTGCTGCCTTTATGGTGAGTCCTGCCTTTTCCCAGGGTCCCCTAATACTCCAGATTCATAGTACAACTCTGTGGTTTGGGCTCCTTTATAAAGAGAAACAAACTTGAGGTGGACAGACAGGCAATGTGCTGACATTCTAGGGGAACTTGAACTCCCCTTAAGAAGGGAAATACATTTGAGATTTCTGGACACCCTCCTCAAACCCCCATTGGGTGTAGACAGTCACCATTGTAGCGGAGGGCAAAATTCAGGTCTATGCTTAGAATTCAGGCCTGTGGCCTAGAATCAATGTCTTGGTTCCTTCGATTTCAGGGGCCATGTGCATGAACTTTACCTCAGAAGGTACTGGGAAACCACTGAAGATCTTTGAGCAAAGGAGTGACGTGACAAGATCGATGCATGAAAAAATATGCATATATGTTTATGTGTGTATATGTGTGTGTGTATAATGGATTGGAGGGGGAAGAGAGTGGAGGAAGCAATATCTGTAAAAAGGCTACTTGGGACAGGATTATTGGTGGTAATAGGGTTCTTTGGTGGTAACAGAGTTGGATCTAGAATGGAGGCAGTGAGGGTAGAGAGGAGGGGTGGATTTGAAAGATATTATTGAAAAAGAATCTATAGAACCTGGAAATGTATTGAATATGAGAAAGGAGAAAGAAAGAAGAGTCAAAAAACAACTCTAAGCACACTCAAATTCAAAACAGAATTATCATTGATTTCCCATTCTCCTTTGTCCTTATAACCAATAAGTTGCTAAATCTTATTCATTCTGCCTCCCCAACATCTTTCACATTCACTCCTTTCTAACTGATGAATGAAAAAACCTAAGACACAGGGTTTCTGGGTAATTAATAATCAACTTAGTATACATATAATTGAATACAAAATATATACAAAATAATTTATTGAGAAATTAACGATCAGGATAGGCTTCCTGGATACTATGAGGTGTTGTTGTTGTTGGGTTGTTTGCCCTTCGTTCTCAAAGAAGATGAATGTATCATGAGGGTGATGCCTGGACTTGTGACTGGTGAGGAGGAAATTCATATCAGGTGCAAGAGATAGCACTGGTCAAGATAGAGGCAGAAGCAGGAGCTGGAGAATCTTATGTATGAAGAACAGCAAACAGAGCAATTTGGATGAACAGCAGAGTGTATGAAGGATAGAGATGTGCAAGTGAGCTGAAGCCAAATTGTGAAAGACTTTAAAAACCAAATATTTGAATTTGTATTTTCTTTTAGAGGCTAGAGGGAGTCACTGGAGCTTCCTGAGCAAAGGAGTGACATGGTCAGATCTGTGCTCAAGGAATATTAATTTGATAGCTATGTGGAGGAGATATTAGAGAAAAGACTCAAGGCAAGGTAACCAACTTGCATGCTACTAAAGCCATCCAAGAGCTGGCCCCAAAGAAGACTTAACAACGAAGCCCTAAATAATGAGTGAATCAAAGAAAAAAAATCATGGAAACAGCTAATAATTATGAGAAAGAAAAATGGTAATAATGAAACAACATAAAATTTCTGAGATGTGACTAAAGTAGTCCTCAGGAGAAAAATGAAATTCCTCAAATAGTTCAATAGAGGTGAAGTAGAGGTCACGTAAGTGTAGAAAAGGGGTTGGATGTATATTGTGGAAATATAATTGGCAAGACTTGGCAACTAATTGGATGTGAGGGGCAAGAAAGAGAGAAAATAAGGATGATTCTGAAGTTGCTAGCCTGTAGACTGGAAGGCTAGTAGTACCTTCAAGAGCAAAATTATGGAAAGGGGAGGCCTTTGAAAACAAGATAATGAATTCTGTTTTAAAGATGCTAAATATCAGGTGCCTGTGGAACATCCATCCTGCATGTGTTGTCTTCCCTATCTAGAGTGTGAGTTTCTTGAGAGTGAAAATAATCTTTTTAAAAATTCATATCCCTAGAACTTACCACACAATAGCTACTCAATAAATGTTTGGTCTTTTAAAATTCATTCATTTAGTCAGTTGGAGCTATCCACTAGGAGGTGAGTAATACAGAATTTCAGTTCAGGAGAGGTACTGGAGGAGGATCTATCAATCCGGGAGTTACCTGTATAGTTGAACCCTATGACTGGAGTATTGTCTCTCCTTATTTCTGCCTCTTGGATTATTTAACTGCCTTAAAGGCTTAGCTCATATACCTCCTCCTAAGCAACGTTTTCCCAGATCTGTTCGTGTTTTTGCCTACCCTACTGAAATATTTCTGTATTTTGTTTGCATATAATATGGGGCAGCTAAGTGGCGCAGTGGATAGAATGCCAGGCCTGGAGTCAGGAAGACTCATCTTCCTGAGTTCAAATATGACCTCAAGATACTTCCTAGCTCTGTGACCCTAGGCAAGTCACTTAACCCTGTTTGCCTCAGTTCCTCATCTGTAAACTGAGCTGAAGAAGGAAATGGTAAACCACTCCAGTTGTCAAGAAAACCCCAAATGGAGTCAGAGTTGGACACAACTGAACAATAACAATGGCATACAATTTGTATTTACTTGGATATGTATGTGTTATTTTCCCCAAACAAATGAAAACTCCTTAAGGGTAATGTAAACTCACTTTTTTTTTACAATTATCAATGCAATTTTATATATAAAATTCTTAATCCAATTTCGAGAACTTGTTACTAAAACACATTCAAAGCCTTAATTTCCACATTAGATAACATTTGGAAGTCAGTGATATGTATACGTGTATATATCCTAGAAAACAGTCTAATCCTGTTGTTTTCTCAAAATCTACTATTCCATTTAATTAGAAAACTTTTACATTGTGTCTTTGTTATTACTTTGTCTAATTCACTCTGTAGGAGAATATCATCCCTATATGCCACAAATACAGATTGAAATTGTAAGATTTTTCATGCTTGCATCCTATTATAATAATTTAGAGATGTTCCAGTATCAACCTATGAACTAATCAATTCAGCATTGTTCTTACAAAATGTATACTGTTCACCTGCTCTGATTGTAGATTGTAGAAATTTGCTATGAAAGAAAAAGGAGGGACATAGTTATAACAGTGTTAAGACTTGTCTCCTCAAGGGCACAGACTGATCTGACACAATGTAGGGAAACCTCTCTCAGCTCAGTTTGATTCTAGACACAAGTCATATCTGAAAGCCAATCATATAGTCATAGGGTCTCAAAAGCCTGGCTCAGGATTAACCAGGTGGGGAAATTACCTGTTCAGAAAGGAAATGTACAATGGAGAAAAAGACTATCCTAATTTAGGTCAAGCCACAGTCTGTCCCCTGAACTTTTCCCAGGGATAGACATCTACTTGTAGCAGTTCTTCAACTGTAGCACGTGCCATTTTCTACTATTGGCTTCATGACCATTCAAATAGTCATCTCTATGATCAAAACCAAAATGATAGTAAACTATAGTGCCAAGAATGTTTACCTCAAGTAGCAAATTTCACTAACCACAGTTTAGGACTTAAAGATTATTCATTTCTCTTGTTTACCTAACAGTTACATTTTCATTCATACTTTACTTATAAATTAAAATTAACCACTTCCCGGGGTTTCAGACATACAGCAAATACTTGATAGTCAACTTATATTAATGTATTGAAGTTACATTTTTAAACCACATTACATATTTTCATAATTTTTATAAGCGATAGCCACAAATTTTCAAGAGAAAACTCACTTATAGCAAACTCATTATTATTATCTGTTTTAAGACAAAATATATTCCATTAAATATTTAACAGTTTTCAAATATCCATTTTTATCACATTCTTTTAAAAGCTCAATTTATAATCTAATAACATCCAGATTAAAAAAGAATGTTTTTCTAACAGCATTTCTGATACATTAATTTCCCAATTTCCACAATATAAGAGAATTTAGAAATATAATAGCATGCAAAATATCATTTAAAACATGAAACAAAACTTACCAGTCAGATGACATCAATTCAGCTAAATGCATTTCCAAATTATCTTACATAGAAAATCATTAATCTTATTGCCTTTGGCATTCTACACTAACCACATCTAAAATCTAGTATGTAACTTCATTCAATTAAAAAAATAGTAGTAGTTCATTATTGTCCTTGTCATCAACATTTATATAGTGCTTACCGTATGCTAGTTGTGGCATTAAGCACTTCATAATCATTTGATTCTCACAACAACCCTGGAAGGTAGGTACCGTTATGATTTTCCTTTTCACAGATCAGGAAACTGAGGAACTTGCTTAAGATTATAAAGCTACTAAATTTCTGAGTCCAGAATATAACTCAGGCTTCCCTACATTTTTACAGAATTTTTTTTCTAGCACCTTTATTTGGGAGCCTGATCTAACATGAGAGAGGTTAATAGGGTCAGAGGGGGAAGGTCTCTGAACTGGGGGTCATTACCGGGAGTCTCTGAGCTGAGGTGGGGGTCAGAAGGGAATCTCTAAGCTAGGATGAGGGGCACAGGAGGTCCCTGATCTGGGATAGAGGTCGGAAGTGGGCTCTCTGAGCTGGGGGGGAAGGATTCAGGGGATCTCTGATCTGGGACAGAGGTCATAAAGGGCTCTCTGAGCTGGTATTGGGGGTCCCTCATCACAAGAATCTTTTTGGTTTGAATCACTCTTTCTATTCCTTAGTTAAATTTTACTCATTTTAAATTGTTCCCTGATTTAACAATCTTTTCTCTTTTCATAGTCAAGGAAGGGTTAATAAGAGGCCACTGTAAAATGCAAACCACATACATATTTTTTTTCCTTCACAGTTTCAAACTAGCTGTCTTCCTTCCTTTCACTAAAAAAAAATAGATCATATGTCAGGGGAAAAGTGATCTAAATGTTTCTCCTGAAACTTTTACAGATTTTAATTCTTATTTTTCCTTAAAACAAATTCTATAAAGTCATATCCCCAAACTTACTAAGATATCTCAGCATATGTTAAGCTTCTGCTAGGTGCCTTATCAGATGGGACAAAGAAAAGGGGATGAGTTCCTGGAATTACCCAAAGACCCAGGAGTTGATTAATCTTTAAACTCCTCAAGGCTCAAGTATCCAGTGCCCACTCAAGGTAGAGAGTATTTTCTAGGCATAATTCTCTGTTCCCCTCCAGTCCTGGGATGAGAATACAGAGTGTTCAGTTCACCCTGAAAGATGACAACATAGGTTATTTACTGACCCAGATGGCAAGATAAAATACCCTTTTACTTAGAAGCCACACCCCCAAACTTCTGTATTTGGAGTGATAAGCTTGGAAAGCTGAAGACAATACCCTGGAACTGACTATATTTAGTTTAGTCATTACAGGATCCTAATTGACAGATTTTTTGCCCATGGTATTTTTGAGAAAACTATCACTTCCTGTTCCCCATATCCTGGGTTTTCTAGAGTCAATATCTATTAAGGCAAAAATGATTTCTCTCTACTCCTCCTTTCCCTACATTCATTTCTGTCCCCTGCCCCCCCTTCCATTTGACCTCAGGCCTGACATTCTAATGTTGAACTCCCCTTCATCCTCACTCTCTTCACTTTATGCTGTCTTAAAAATGTTTTTAAAAATATTTTATTTTTTCCCAATTACATGTAAAAACATTTTTAACATTGATTTTTTAAAATTTCAGTTTCCAAATTCTCTCTCCTTCCCTGCCCTCCCCCCTTATTGAGATGGCAAGTAATTTGATATAAGTAATACACATGCAATTATGCAAAACAATTCCACATTAGCCATATTGCAGGAGAAAACACAGACGAAAAACAAAGAAACAAAAATAAGGAAAGTTTAAAAAAGTATGCTTTGATCTGCATTCAGACTCCATCAGTTCTTTTACTGGAGGTGGATAGCATTTTCCATCATTAGTCCTTTGGAATTGTCTTGGATCATTGTATTTCTGAGAATAGCTAAGTCAACCACAGTTGATCATTATACAATATTGCTGTTACTGTGTACAATGTTGCTCTGGCTCTGCTCACTTTACTTTGTATCAGTTGGTGTAAGTCTTTACAGGTTTTCCTGGAAGTGTCCTGCTCAACCTGTCTTATAGTACAGTAGTATTCCATCACAATCATATACCACAGCTTGTTCAGCACAGTGGGACTTTTTGCTGTTTTTTCTTTTGGAGTGCTTTTTAGCAGTAAGGCAATCAAGTGCCTTTGAGTCTTGCCTTTGACTGAATCAAGAGTCTCTGATGACCTGCTTAAGTCGCAAGAAAGCCTAAGTCACATGAGTTTGAGTCACATGGTTGTGATGCTCTCTGACCCTGAAGAAGTGTATATATGGTCGGAGGTTAGCATTTTGCTTTAGGCCTCACTCATTGGAAAAGTGTTTGTGTGATTTGGCCAGACAAGATTCTGGGTAGCCGTTAAGGAGCCTCCCTGGCTTAAAAATCCTGGATATTGGTGCTTCTCTCTCTAGTAACTATGTATATATTGGTATGGATAGATAAGCCCTGTCTGCTGATTTGTGTTATTTGCTCTGTTTATATAATTTCTGCTTGTGGTTTCTGTTTGTGTTTTCCCTCAAGTTTAGGGTCTTGACTTTCCCCCCTGAACTAAGTGAATGATATATGTTTGTTTAATTAAAGTGAGATTGTAAAACTCTTAAAGTTGCTTTCCTTAGAAAAGCAGATCAAAGAACCTGTGCTAGCAGCCCTCCTGTGTGCTGGTGTTATTGGCCTTACACCTCCACAGCAGCTGCTAGTAACATTGTTGTTACAGAGCATCTCCCAGATTTCCAATTCTTTGTCACCATGAAAAAAGCTGCTATAAATATTTTTGTACACATCATTCTTTTTTCTTTTTTTTTTTAAATCTCTTTGAGATACAGATCTAGTAGTAGTCTTGCTGAGTCAAAGGATATGCATGATTTTATACCTTGGGCATAGTTCCAAATTGCTCTCCAGAATGGTTGAATCCTTTCACTAGTCTACCAACAGTATATTAGCATCTCAATTTTCTGACATTTTCCTTTTCTGTTTGGCTAATAAGTTAGCCAGACTGATAGATGTGAGGTGGTACCTCAGAGTTGCTTTGATTTGCATTTCTCTAATCAATAATGATTTAGAGCATTTCTTCATCACTATAACCTTTGGTTACTTCTTCTGAAAACTGCCTGTTCATATTCTTTGACCATTTATCAATTGGAGAGTGACTTATATTCCTATAAATTTGACTCAGTTTACTATATATTTGAAAAATGAGGGCTGTATCAGGGAAACTTGCTATAAAAAATTTTCACAGTTTTGATTACTGTGTGTTGCCCTCCATCTTATTTTCACTGTTTATCCTTCTTTCTTTCTTCTTTCACTTTGTACCTCCTCAAAAGTGTTTTGCTTCTGATCACTACCTCCCCTAATTTGCCCTGCCTTCAACCAGATCCTTCCTTTTCTTTTATCCCCTTGCCCTCCTACTTTCCTATAGGGTAAGATATATTTCTATAGCCAACTGAGTGTGTATGTTATTAACTCCTTGAGCCAATTCTGGTAAGAGTGAGGTTCAAGCCCTCCCCACTTACCTTCCCATCTTTTCCTCCATCATAAAAGATCTTTCATGCCTCTTTTATGTGAAATAATTTACCTCATTTTACCTCTCTCTTCCTCCTCCCAGAGCATTCCTCTTTCTCATCCCTTAATTTTATTTTTTTGGATATTATTCCATCATATTCAACTCACACCCATGCCCTCTATGTATATTCCTTCTAAGTGCCATAATAACGTGGAAGTCCTTAGGAGTTACAAGCATCATTTTTCCATGTAGGAATGTAAACAATTTAACTTTATTCCATTCCTTATTATTTTTCTTTCCCGTTTGCTTTTTATGATTCTCTTGAGTCTTACATTTGAAAGTAAAATTTTCTATTCAGCTCTTGTCTTTTTCATCAGGAAAGTTTGAAAGTCTTCTATTTCATTAAATCTCCCTTTTCTCCCCACCTTCAAAGGATTATACTCAGTTTTGCTGGGAAGGTGATTTTTGGTTATAATCCTAGCTCCTTTGCTCTCTGGAATATCATATTCCAAGCCCTCTGATCCTTTAATGTAGAAACTGTCAAATCTTGTGTCATCCTGACTGTGGCTCCCCGATATTTTAATTGTTTCTTTCTGGCTGTTTGCACTATTTTCTACTTAGCCTGGGAGCTCTGGAATTTGGCTACAACATTCCTGGAGGTTTAGATTTAGGATCTCTTTAAGGAGGTAATTGGTGGATTCGTTCAGTTTATACTATACCCTCTAGTTCTAGAATATCAGGGCAGTTTTTCTTGTTAATTTCTTGAAAGACAATGTCTAGGCTATTTTTGATCATGACTTTCAAGTAGTCTATTAATCTTAAATTATCTCTTCTCAATCTATTTTCCAGGTCAGTTGTTTTTCCAATGAGATATTCCACATTTTCTGTTATTTTTTCATTCTTTTGATTTTGTTTTAATGTTCTTGCTGTCTCACAGAGTCATTCGCTTCTGCTTGCTCAGTTCTAATTTTTAAGCAATTATTTTAGTCAGTGAATTTTTGTACATATTTTCCCCCCAATCAGACAATTCTGCTTTTTAAGGGGTTACCTTCAGTGAATTTTTGTATATTTTTTTTTCCATTTGGTCAATTCTGCTTTTTAAGGTGTTCTTTTCTTCAATGGATTTTTGTGCCTCTTTTACTATTTGGCCTATTCTGTTGTTAAGGTGTTACTTTCTTCAGTATTTTTTGTGTGTGTCTCCTTATGGTGACTCTTTTTTCATTATTTTCCTGAATCGCTCTAATTTCTTTCCCCAATTTTTCCTCTACTCCTCTAATTTGGCTTTTAAAATCCTTTTTTGAGCTCCTGTATGAATTCTTTTTGGGCCTAAGACCAATTCACCTTTTTCTTAGAGGCTTTGGACGTAGCAATTTCAACTTTGTTGTCTTCTGAGTTTGTGTTTTGGTCTTTCCTTTCACCATAGTAACTTTCTGTGTTCAGGTTCTTTTTTTATAATTGTTGTTTGCTCATTTTCCCAGCCTGTTTCTTGACTTTTAATTTTGTGTTATAGTTGGGCTCTGCTCTCGTGGTGGAGGGGGTACTGCTTCAAGCTTCAAGAGTTTTTGTGAAGTTCTGGGGTGGGGTCTGTAAGTTTTCAGTTCTCTGAGGTGGTATGATCTAAGGAGAGATATGTTTACTACTCTCCTGAGTTGTGCTCTGGTCTGTGAATGACCATAAGCACTCTTTTCACTGTGGTAAATTACCAAGGTCCCTGTTTCCCCATGGCTGCAAGCTTTGGTGTGCTAGTGCTCGTCATTGCCCTGGGACTGCAACCCAGGACTTTGGCCCAGATTTGCACGTGGGCCATATAATAGAGTCCTGCACCCAGTGCTAGCAAAGGGACCCCTGTAATGTCCTTCTGACCAGTTGTCCAACCCCCATATAGTCTGTAGCTGAGACTGCTACAAGCCCCCTCCACTGATTCAGTTGCCCCCCCCCCCCCGCCCAAGGCCTGCTGGTGGCTTGCTAAGGTGTGGCCTTTGCTGGACTGCACTCTCCTCTTGGCCAAATGGGATAGACCTTTCCTGCCAACCTTCTAAGTTATCTTGGGCTGGAAAATTGTTTCATCCCCATCCTTTTGTGGATTCTGCCACTCCAGAATTTGTTTGGAGGCATTATTTTAAAGTTGTTTGAAGAGGAACTTGGGAGAATTTAGGTAAGTCCCTGCCTTTTCTCTGCCATCTCAGCTCTACCCCTTCATTTGATACTCTCTAGATGACACTGGATACCCTTTTCTGGATTGGATTTTCCCTTTCTTGTGCTTTCCAACTTTCTGGGCCAGGAAAAGGAGCAGGTATACTCTTCACTTATCACTGTCACTTTCAGACTATCCTTTTGCCAACATCACTCAGTTTCCTCTTACTTTGAGGTACATTCCATCTCTCTGTATCACTCAGTCCAGATCTTTGTCAGCCATCTACTCCTCCTCCAGGTCATGCTGCTTTCTTTCTCAGAGTGTAGTATCTGCTTCACATGCTTTCTCTCTGCCCTTCCATTTGCCTTCATATACAGGGATTTCAATATAAACATCAACGATCTCTGATGTTGATCAGCCTCCAAGTTCACCAGCCTTTTCAATTCCCATGACCTCCAACTTCAGTTCAACTCAGTCATTCACAGGGATGGAAACACCCTTCATCTCAGTATCACCCAAGATCCATCTAGCTCCAAAAGCACTATCTCTACATGACCCTTTACTCTCAAGCTCTCTCTGATCAAAATCTCCCATCTCTTGCATTTTTCCCTTTTCTCCACTCTCCGTAAATCAATTCTTTGTTCTCCATATTCTCCATAGGTCCTCCAGGAGTTCCCTCCATCTCTGTTCTCCCAGGGGTGGGGACCCTGCAGCCTCGAGGCCACATGTGACCTTCTAGGTCCTTGGGTACAGCCTTTTGACTAAGTCCAAGTTTTACAAAACAAATTCTTTATTGAGTGGTTTTGTTCTGTGAAGTTTGGCTTCAGGCAAAGGGCCATACTTGAGGACCTAGAGGGCCACATGTGGCCTTGAGGCTGCAGGTTCCCCATCCTGTCCTAGTCTATCACTCCTGCTCTGACCATACATATCTCTTCACACTCTTGACCCTGTGTTTAACCAGTTGAACTACAGCGTCTTCTTATTTTGAAGTCCTTGATGCCTAATTGACACTCATGCCTTGCCTAACCCTGGGTTGCCTTTACGATCTGCCTTCTTAGGTATGACTTGAGTATTAGTGAACACTGCTGGAGAAAGTCAAACTGAAACTGAAGAAAACCAAGCTCATATAGCCACTATAAATTTACATTCTCTGATCTTGACTAGGTCCACATTCCTCAGTGACAATTCTTTTATTCTCTAAATCTCTTCCACCCTCCTCTCAATAGCTATTCCAAACCTCTTCTCTAGTCTTCTATGCATCCACCCTTACTTCTCAGCAAAGGACCTTGCGTCCTACTTTGATGAAAATATTGAGGGCTTCTATTATGAGCACACACTTGTCCTTTTTACCTCCAAAGCCCTTTATCCTTTATCCTTTGCTTCAGTTTTTAAGAAAGTGGTAGACCTTCTCATTACCAGGGTCAGTTGCCCTCCCCTTGTATCTTTGATCCTGTCTCCTTGTATCTTCTCTAGGAGCTTGCTTGCTTCTTCCATCATTTCCTCTCTTTCCCTCTTTTTTCAATCTCTCCTTCTTGACTGGTGCTTTTCCTGCTGCACACAATCATGCCCAAGTCTTCCCCAATTACTAAAAAAAACCCTTCACTTCACTTTGTCATCTCATTAGCCCTTTATCCTGGAATTCATCTTCCTTTCATAACTACACTGCTAGAAAGAATCCTCTGTACTCCCACTCCATTTACTCATCTCCCACTTAACACTTTCTTGATCTGACTTTTGATACCACTATGCTACTGTTAATTGCTCTCTCCAAAGTCGCTGGTGATCTTATAACAATGAAATCCAAAAGCCTCTTCTCAGTTCTCATTCTCCTTGATGATTCAGCAGCTTTTGACATTGACAATCACACCCCCCCCTCTGGATCATCTCTCCTCCTTGGACTTTTGTGACACTACTCTCTCGGCCCACCTCCTACTTTCTGGTTGTTCATTCTCAATCTCCTTTACTGGATCTTTATCTCCCTCCTGCCCACTAAGCACTGATCTCCCCTAAAACTCTGTCCTGGGCCCTCTTCCCTTCACTTTCTATTCTTACTCTCTTGGTAATTTCACCAGCTCCTACAGATCCAATTTTTAAGATGACTCCCAAATTCAGCCCCGAATCTCTGGCTGAGATTCTTATTATGAATTATCAATTGGATATCTCCATTTGGATATCCCATAGATATCTCAAATTTTAGAGATGGAACTCATATTTTCCCTTTTACTCAATTTTCCCCCAGACCTCTCTATTTCTCTTGAGGACCTTCTAAGTGCCTTCTAGGCACTTAGGTTCACAGCCTCAAAGTCATCCTTGAATCTTCCTTCTCCCCAGACCCTTCATATTCAGTAAGTTTACATCCAAAGTGTGGCTTACATTTTCCATTCTTTCCCTTCACATATCCTTCGCAATCTAGGTTAAGTCTTCAGCAACCTATTACTTAGTCTTCTGTTATAGCCTCTTAACTGGTCAAACTGCTTCTAGTCTCTCTCCCCTTTCAGTAGATACTTAGTAAATATTTGCTGAATTGAATTAAATTGAAATCTAAGAGGAATAGTTTTGATTAAAAATAAGTTTTTAGGCCTACAGAGAAAAAGTACATTTTTTGTACAGGCAAGGATGACCAGAAACATCCTTCATGTGCTCTGATTTTGGCCTAGTCACCTAGAAACACAGAGAAATCCTGAAAGGCCCCTTGGAGTGTGCCATTGGTAGGATTTTATCATCATTTCAGAGTTACAGGCAGCACTACCAGTGTAGGGGTACAGATAAACTATCTTCTCAATCCTAAGTAGATACTCTTATTCTTCAGGTAAAACCTGGGCCTTGGCAGAGTTTTGATTTGGAGCAGCCATTCTCAGAACTCTCTCTTTGAATGTCTCCTCTCCTGCTCAGTGGCTTCCTTGAGTCACTGTACACTTAGTTGACTCCACCAATTACTTCCTCTTGGTGTGACCTCGGCTTGGTGGCTTAAAGAACTTCCACATTTGATAGGTTTCAGACAGTCTCCTTCCTGGTACAAGTGCCAAACTGCCATCATGCATTGGCTTGAGTAATTTAATCTCAGAGGGGCAGAACAGGACATTTTTCATAGACTGCCCCACCGTTCACCCCCTGCCCCCACTCCAGCTGCTCCTGGAGGGAGGGAAAGAGGCAGAAGGAGTGTCACAACAATGTGGAGATCTAATTGGCTCAGCAGAAAGAGCTCATCTCCTGGCAAGCAGAGAAAACTCTTCTCTAGTAACACCTGACCCAAATTGTGAACTGGAAAGTAGACACTTCAGGTTTTCATCTTGAATATTAGGATGCCATATTAGAATGGTTCCCTCCCACCCACACCAACCACAGTGCCCACTGGTTCAAAGAACAAGTAAGAATGGATCTGTCAATTTCAATTCATGCAGTGACCCTGTTAGAAGACGTTATTAGTTATGACCTATCCTTAAAAAACAAAACAAAGCAAAACCCACCTCACTAGATCCTACCGTCTCTTCAAGCTACTAGACTATATCTCTCTGCCAAACTCCCCTTTAGAAAAGCCTTCTACACTCATTGCTTTCAGTTCTCCTCTCACTCACTTTTCAACCTATTATAATCTGGCTTCCAGTCCTATCACCAAGTACTTTAGCACTAAGTCTCACCCATGGCCCCCACACAGGGAGACATTTGTTTGCCTTCATTACCCTCTCACTCTATTATTTTCAGTCCTCAGTGGATCAGTTGGGATACATTTGACATATTTAGCCACATCTTCTATTTCGGAAAGTCCTCCGAAGTCCTAGAGAGTCTCAAGTATTGTCCTTTCAAGTGCCTCCCCCAATACTTTACTCCAAAGAATCTCCATTAAGTCTAGATGGCATAATTATTAATGATTTCTGTAGAGCCAAAAAATGGTAACAAGTAGTTCATTCATGTCAGTTCTTGCAGAATCCCTACATTAACAGTCATTAGAGAAGGCTCAGGACTGCCATAGCTAACGGACCTGGAGATCACACTCATTCTCCCAATTATGTGAATATATGACAGCTGATATTTATCATCTTCATGGGTTCAAAGAATCAGAGCCCATTCATATCTGTTTCGAGTTTGTAAATACCCATCATTTAATTTCCAATCCTCCTCTCTCCTCAATCAGTGGAGACCCTTCCCTGTTCCGTTGAACTTGTGAATAATACCAGAAGCATTGCCAGATGCACCCTCAAAAGCAAAGATGGAATGGTGGTGGCCACAAAGTGCAAGGATCCCATTTCAGGGCATCTGATTACCCAGGGTTCTCCTTCCTCCACATTACCTTTCCCCTACTTCAACCACAAAGTTACTCTGATCCAGTCCTGATAACTAACATGAAATGTTCTGGGCCATTCCTCATTCAAACCATTTTGGTAGTCTAGGATGAAAACAAAATGAGTTGCTCATAACCGTTCTTTAAAATTATTTTTTATTTTTAGTTTACAATGCTCAGTTCCACAAGTTTTTGAGTTCCAAATTTTCTCTCCCTCCCTCTCCTCCCCACTCCCCCCACCAAGAGAGCATGTAATCCGATATAGGTTCTACATATACCTTCACATTAAACTTATTTGCACAATAGTCAAGTTGTAAAGAAGAATTATAGCCAATGGAATGAATCATGAGAAAGAAGAAACAAAACCAAAAAAGAGGAAAAAAAGAGAGTATATAGTTTGCCTCAATCTGCATCCACACATTTTTTTTAAAAGGGAGTTTACTGAACAATAGAATGAAAAGGATATTCAGTGATAATAACAGCATCAATTCAGTTGTGGAGAATGGAGGAGGAATCAAGCATTTATTAAAAGCCTGCTCTGTACAAAGCATTTTTATAAATATTACCTCATTTGATCCTCACAACAACCCTGAGAGGTAGGTATTATTAGCTCCATTTTGCACTTAAAGAAACTAAAGCAGAAGTTAAGTGTCTTGCCCAGGGTCACATAGTGTATGAGGACAGATTTGAACTCAATTCTTCCTCATTCCAGGCCTAGCACTCTAACCACTTAATCCTCCTGTTTCCACATTTGCTATGGTGAAATACCTGCCAGAAATGTGTTGATTGTTCTGAGGAATCCTCCCCTCCTTGAATTCTGATCTGTTGTACTTAGGAATCAGGAAGGATTACAGACTTAGTCCCCTGGACCATTTAAGTGGTGAAGCTAGTTTTATTATCTTTGAGCAGAAAAACCAGCCTAGCCCATGTAGCAGAGACTTTAGTAGATATTATTCTGACTACATCTCACATATCTAATTAGTTGCCAAATCAATTCATTCTTACCTCAATTATCGAGTACTCACTATGTGCAAAGCCCTGAGGTAAGTTCTGGGGATATAAAATCACTTCACCTCACCTGAGGGTGCTTTGCCCAAAGGAAGGTACATTTTGATGGCCGAAGGCTGCCTCCTTAACTTTGGGTTTACTGGCTAGACTTCTTTCTCCAAAACCAAGCCTTGAACCCAACTCACTCTGGAGCTCATAGATTGGACAATAGGTCCCTGCCCTCCTAGCACAGAGTGAATGTAAATACTAAATAGTAACTGTTTCTCTTTTGGACAGGAACCCTGAGGGTCTTCCTCTCCCAGTTTGATTTTTTTTTTAAGTTTTGGATTAAAGGGGCCATCCCTTGATTAACTTCTTAAAGAGACCTATTCACTGAATGGGTATTATCTCACTCAAAGTGAGAA
>CM053626.1:187112471-187149016 GCA_028646595.1 Phalanger gymnotis
AGAGTCCAGAGACCCATTGCTTCCCGAATTGGCCCCTTTTAAGTCTTTAATCTACGCCCACAGGGGTTTCACACCTGATAGGGCTTTGGGCCTGGGGCTTAGCGTTTAACAGGTGAAAGTACTTTCACCATAAACAAAAGCCAAACTCCTCAAGCACACCCGTTAAACTAAGCCCATTTTGCCTTACTGGCACAGCCTGGAAGGGCCAAAGTCTCCTAATGCCTCCTGGGCCATCTCCAGTCGTCCTGGTAAATATCAGGTCACTGGAACCAGATGACTCTGGAGGAGAAAGTGAGGCTGGTGACCTTGCACAGCCCTGCCTCACTCAAATCAAAGTCAACTACAAGTCATGTCATCATTTCCCTGATGTCATGGTCCTCTTCAAGAATAAAGGACAAACACAATTTATATCGCAGCACTTAATACAGTGCTTTAAACATAGTAAGCTTTTAATACGTTTTTTTATTTATTCATTTTTATAGATGAAGAAACTGAATCCAAGAGAAACTGTGACTTGCCAAAGTCACACTAGATAATAGAGCTGCTTTTGAACACAGGTATTCTGTGTCCAAAATCCAGCACTATTTCCTAGCAAGTATGGGTAAAATTTCTGATGGGTAGATTTACTAGTTGCTACAAGGCAATTCAATTAAACAAGCATGCATTAGCACATTTTACGTGTAAAGCTCCATGGCAAACAAACACACAGGTAAGATGCCCTTGCTATCATATAATAAAAATTTGACTTTTCCCTTTTGTGTAAAATTGATATATTGTTCAACAAAATTATTTCTTTTACTTTCCCATGATTATCAGTGCCCTTTCAATTCTAATTTGCCCCACTAGAAAGCGGAGTGGATTTCAGCACCATGGACCCTTTCAACTATTTCAGCACACGTTGTTCGGTTGTATCCAACTCTTCCTGACCCCATTTGGGGTTTTCTTGGCAAAGATACTGGAGAGGTTTACCATTTCCTTCTTCAGTTCATTTGACAGATGAGGAATTTAGCTAGTTGTAATTATGGGCCTGTTTGGGTGTTGTTAAACCTGAAAGTTTGGTTGAAGGAGGCAAACAAGCTAGGTGATTGAAAAAAATCCATATTGTTTATTATTTTCCCTTAAAGCATAGCTAAGCTAGCTTACTTGTACATACAAGGAGTCAGAACATAAGCTCTGGCTCTCTGAACAAAAGAATGAGAAAACTTATATACATTATTTTAGCAGACCCAGTAAGCCTTTGTTACCTCACTTTTATGACTCCCATGTATGTTTAACCATGATACAAGAAGAGGATGGAATAGGGTTGTAAAAAATGTTGACAAAGGTCAGTTAAAGTATATACCCATAGAATATTAAGTGAGGTAGTCTTCTTGGGATTAGAGTCTCATCCCTTAATGGCTAACAGGGGAAAGAATGTCCTTAGGTCATTCTGATCTGGCCTTGTTGACAGAGGTAAGGGTATTTCCTGAGCAAAATTTTAGAAAACAAAGAAGCCCAGGTCCTGGATCTTCTTCCAGTTACTCATTAATTCAGGCTCTGGGTCTGGTTGAAATTAAAAATTATATAACATGGTATAAAATGTTCCACATTTCCTCCTTTTGGTCAAAGACAAACTGAAAGTTTCGCCTGAAGACCAATTAAGGTATGGAAAAACCTCTATCTTCCTCAGGGGTGAAGTTCTAAAAATATCTAGGTGGATTCAGTTTTTTTTTCTTTCTGTGGTTGGACATCCCCAGAGATGGACAGTAATTGTAAACTAATTGTAAACAAGCAGAGGGAGCAAGTTGCAAGGGGTATCAGGGTTGGGAGCATAATGGCTAAAGATAACAAAGACATAGGCAAACAGTCTTGGGAATGCAAGGGACTCAGAAAGGGAAAGAGCAATTCTTTGTTCAGGTTCTGGTCCAGACTCTTGGGAGGGGCCACCTGCATCTGATGCTGTCCCCTTCAGGCTCTTTGAAACTAAAGGGCAAGGTTTCCAATAGGCTCAGATGTCCACTCTGGAGCAGGGGCAATCCTCAGATGTGACAGAAGGATCCAAGACTCCATATCCACACGTTGGCAGCTGTAGAAGTAGTCAGACCTGACAGGAGCTCCCAGAACACATATGATTTGATAATTGAGAGAAAAACAGCAGAACTTAGGTCCCAGCCATGCAGGGCTAAGTTCAAACAGCTCAATAAATGGTTCAGTATCCCAGCCACACAGAGCTGAGTTTAAACAAATACAATAAAGTTCTTCTCATAATTCACAAAACTTCACAATTACATTGAGTCAGGTACAGACCAAACCACTTAGATGGTTCACAATAGACTGGTATTGAGAGGGGGAAATTTACATCACATATTTTACATTTATGTATTAGATAACCAAGAAAACTTAAACATGAACCATACAAAGTAATGCAATCTTTATTAACAATGTTGACTAACATCATAAACTTTAGTCATGCCATGTCTCTTTGATGGCATTTACAAAATAACCCACAAGCCATTCTTAACAAAGCTTAAAATGTTTCTGATTTAATTTCAGCAATGAATTGCACAATTTGTATACAAAGTAACTTTAAATCACAGGTTACATATTCCCAATGTCCATTTAAAGCAGTACTTTTTTTTTTCCAGATGCTTGATTGTGGTTATCTGGTCCCTGGATAGTAAAAGAGAGTTCTGCTTCTCTGGTTCAGATCTAGAAATTCTCAGATAATTCTTACTTAATATAACTTAGTACAATCACTTAAATTTGGTTCTCCTTTTTTTTTTGAAACTTCAGAGTATTTCAGTTTATATATCATCTGCTGTTTCTATCCTTACCTAAGTCTTGTACCTGGTATAAGAAACCTTTAAAATGTGAAGGTCCAACCACAAATTGAACACATCTTCCTTTTAAAATCATCAGACAGATACTTTACAAAGGAGACAGAATTTCACCTGTACCACTATCTTATACAGTTTTCTTGTACAAAAATCCACATTTCAGATCTTATTACCAAAACACACTTATTAGCTTGAATTTCCATGATTGATAAATTTTGGAGCCAATCATACACATCTGTATATAATTCTTAGGGGAATCAATCTGATCCTATTTTCCTCAAAATTTTGCTTTCCTATTTAATTAGACATTCTATTATTACTTTTTCTAATCATTTCCTCCTTTTGGAGGATGTTATCTCTATTTTCTTTTAATCTTTATTTGGTCATGAACATAGGTTAAAATTGTAAGCTATTCATTCCTGCATCCCATTATAATAACTCAGAGGTATTCCAATATTCATCTATTACCTAATAGATTTAGCATTGTGCTTACAAAACTTCTTAATAATATAAATTTGCTATGAAAGAAAAGAGGGACAATGTCATATATCTTAACAAAAGGAAAGAACTTTCTTAGCTCTGTTGATTCCAGGCGTGAGTCATATCTGTTAGCCAATCATATAGCCATTAGGCACTGAAAGCAGGGCTTAGGAGTAATCAGGCGGGGATTTTCCTTTTCAGAAAGGAAATAGCAGAATTGGGAAATAGAGTCAGTAAGATCCTACCTAGGCCATGTCCAAGGTCATCTTCAAAACTTTTTCCCAGGCACAGACATCCACCTTTAAAGTTCTCAGCCTGTGTAATGCCTGCCATTCTACTACTGGCTTCATGTGACCTATCCCTGTAATCAGAGCTTAAAACAATATTAAATTGTAGTCCCATAAAATCTTAAACAGCAAATAAAAATCCTTCAGATAGGACTGTCCCAAATTTCATTGAACTAATAACTATCAAATTAAGCTACATAACTTTTCTGTCTTCTAAAATACTTTCTCACACTCTTTCTCAACTTACTTAAACCATCTGAAACTAGTGTTCTCTCAGGACAGGAGAGGCTTAGCTAACTCCCATTTGTCCCCAAACCTTCTTATCTGCCTTTCATATTTCCAATCAAACCTTTATTTACCTTTCCAAATCTTTCCTGCCCATTATTCAGTCTTCCTTTACGTTTCAACCATAAGACAAAATAGCTTATAAGTTAGTGATTTTTACTGACATAACTGTCTGTACTGGAATCCATTCCAGCTTAAACAAAGCAAAGAGGTTAATGACCAGCCTCACAGGTTGATGGATTTATGTCCCCTGTTTACTCATTCTGGAGGAAAGGGACACTTTAGGAATCAAATCTTATACACAGCGATAAGCTCTAACTCTTGCTTAAAATCACAAAAAAACATTTTTCAAAACATTTCTAGAATTATTTCCCTTCCTTAAAAACAGTTTAAAATTTATCCTGATGTTAAAAGGAATACTCACTAAATTTTTCTGAAGACAATTATTTAGGTTTTAAAATGGTAGACATTTTCTTCTTTCTCCTTAAAGCAAATTAACCCTTAAACACTAGAATTCATTAACCAAGTTGGTGCCAAATGTCCTCATCCTCAAATATTGCACAGAATTCCTAGATATTACAAAGTTCCTTAGGTGTTGTAATGGGGAGGACACTTAGTTTCTATTAATTACATACCTAATTAAATTAACTTTATCACAATAACAAAGTTTACCAGGACTTTAAAAATTTACGTCATAGGAATTCCTTTACACAGAAACTTTATACAAGATGGATAAGAAGCCATGCTTGATGGTTCCAAAGGTCCTTGTTTCAGTTAATAACCTCAATTTTTTAATTAAGTACAATTCCTAATCTAACATCTAGATTATAAGAGGAATTGTTTTTTTTCCTCTATCAATATAGGTAATGCAATGTTAACCAATTTGCGTAATATAACAAATTTAGAAATATTAGTACACCATAAGCAATTATCATGTATTTCCAACTTGAAACAGAATCTATTAATCAACAATCAGGTGACTATAACTTAGCTGGATGAGCAAATCAAATCTGGATTAATAATCACTAGTGGTAACATTTTAATTTCTAAGGCCCAATACTCTTAGCATTGTAAAAGATTATTATTTATAAAATCACATTTTTCTTCAATATTGCTGATACATCTGTTTGCTAAATTACACAATTTACAAATGTAACAATGCCCTAAACATAATTATGCATTTTAAAACTTGAAACAACCTATTTATCAATTTAGGTGAATGCATTTCTAAGTCTCCATGCACAGAGAATCTTTCATCTTATCATTTGAAACTATGACTTTAAATCACCAGATATATTCTCATAATAGAAAACTTTTTCACATAGGAAGTCTGTTCTCATGGTTAAATATCAGTATTATTAATTATTTCTTTTTATAACCAAATATAACAGTTCCAAATTTTATCACATCCCTTTAAAAACCCAATTCACATATACCAAAATCAGATTAAAATTGCTATAATATCATTTCTTACCACACAATGGTCTTCTCAAATTTCACAATCTAAGAGAATTTTAGAAACACAGTGCAATTTTAGAAATACAGAAACAATAATTTTCAGATGACATCAGTTGCATTTCCAGATTACCACATATAGAAATTATTCAACTTATTACTTTTGGAATTTAAAAACCACTTCAAAAGTTAACAATTACATTAAATCAGAGAGAGAGATAATAATAAGGTTGTGTCTAACATATACTAGACGTTATGTTAAGCATTTTATAATCATTATCATTTTGATCCCATAATAACCATCATTATTATTTTCCTTTTACAAATCAGGAAACAGGTCAAACAGAGATTAAAATATAGTTTTGCAATTGGAACAAAGAAATGTGAAGTTACCTAGAGCAGAAGCTGGTATCCCAGCGGTGACAATTCTGGGAGAAAGTCCAAATCCATCTACCTTGCCCTTCCGCCACAACTGCAGAAATTACTGAGCCTAGGGCAGTTTGCAGCTGCTGGGGACAGAGTGGGCAGAATGCATAGGATCTGGGTGACATTTCCAAGCTTTGCCAAAAATGATGGGCTACAAAGGTACCCAGGGGCACAGGACTGTCATGATACTGTCAGTCTGTGAATTTCTGTCCTTCTCCTCCTTTTGCCAGGTGGGGAAGGGTGATTTAAGTTTTTCCTACAGTTCTCCTGCATTGTCTTCTCCTAATCTGATCTGGGATGAGAGGAGTTTGTTTTAGCTGCTCTTTTACTGCAGCCGTGGCTCGTTCAGAGACAGGACAACAATGGTGAAAGATCTCAATGCTTGTAACTCAAGTAATCTTCACCTTTTGCTCACTCCTTAAAAACCTTTTTGCACTTAAATCTAAAGGAAAAGATTTCCTCTTAACTTTGGGGAGGGAGTGGGGAATGATAATTGATCAGCATTGGGAGGAGGTGTTTCAGCAAGAGTGTGCTCCTGGAGTGATTTTACAGTCTCAGGAGTTCTCTCCCAAAATCCAACTAACCAGTTTCCAAACTTTTAATAAATAATCAATCCCAGAATCTGCTAAAATGTTTCAGCTCTATTTTTTTCTTCAAGTCCAGTTGGTCAGGCCAGACATCACAAAAAAAGAGTCTCTGTTTCCCTAGCTGCAGCCTTAGAGATCTTTGGCTGCCTGTGTTTCAGATTTTACCAAAGTATAGACATTTCACAGCACACGCTCTCACACACATAACAGACAATTAACAAAACAAATACAGAACAAATACAGATTGAGCTCAGAGTTTAAACAACAGAGAACTAGAAGCTTTTATGAGTTGGCTATTAGCACCCCTATGGTCTTTGGAGAAGCCTTGGTGTTCCTGATTTTTTCTGACTCTCCATATCCTATCCCTTAGGAAGGGAGAAAGGGGAGATGGAGGAGAACTAGGGCCAGTAAGGGAAGGCTAGGAGTAAGGATAAAATGCATTTATCCTTCCCATAGTCAGAGCCTTTAAGGGGAGGAAGCAGGAATAGGGCAGAAGGCAAAAAACAGAGCTCTTAATGGAAGGGGGAAAGGGGGTGGGGAGGAGAAGAGAGAGGAGGCAATGGTAGCAGAACACAGTTACCCCCCTCTGGTTAGAGTAGGTACTGGGAGGCAGAGGAGGAGAGGGTAACAGCAAAGTGCAGTTTTTCTCCCCCAGATCCGGGCCTCCAAGGAAAGGAAGGGAGGGAGGGGGTGAGGAATAGGGTGGAGGGAGTGGAGGAATGGTTGGACTTCTAATTCTAGTTTTTGACTGATCCATAGCTAATTTTCTAGATCGATCAGTGTTTCCAGGGGATCTTTGTGTGTTTGACTGCAGATCTGTGTTTTACCACAGATTTGGTCCCTGCCCCCAGAGCTAGCTTAAAGGGAATTTTCAGACTTCAACCAATTTTGTGGGAGTCCTTTTTGGAGGCTGGGAAGAGAAACAACTTACCCCCACCTTGTCAAGGCCAAAATTCCAGGAAAAATTCTGTGGCTCTCAAAGTGCTGGCAAGTTTGGGCTGCTTTGTCCCATTTCCATCATTTCCATCCAAGTCATGGCACCATAACTGTTAAACCTGAAAGTTTGGTTGAAGGAGACAAACAAGCAAGGTGATAGAAAAATCCATGTTGTTTATTATTTTCCCTTAAAGCTTAGCTAAGCTAGCTTACTTGTACATACAAGGAGTCAGAACATAAGCTCTGGCTCTCTGAACAAAGGAATGAGAAAATTTATATGCATTATTTTAGCAGACCCAGCAAGCCTGTGTTACCTCACTTTTATGACCCCCATGTATGTTTAACCACGATACAAGAAGAGGATTTTCCTTAATGGAATAGGGTTGTAAAAAATGTTGACAAAAGTCAGTTAAAGTATATACCCATAGAATATTAAGTGAGGTGGTCTTCTCAGGATTAGGGTCTCATCCCTTAATGGCTAACAGGGGAAAGAATGTCCTTAGGTCATTCTGATCTGGCCTTGTTGACAGAGGTAAGGGTATTTCCTGAGCAAAGTTTTAGAGAACAAAGAAGCCCAGGTACTGAATCTTCTTCCAGTTACTCATTAATTCAGGCTCTGGGTCTGGTTGAAATAAAAAATTATATAAAATGGTATAAAATGTTCCACAGTGGGTTGGTGAAAACAGCACCATTTATTTCACTGTTACGGGCACTTTCCCCAGGGAAATCCTATTGTTTGGTGTAGCAGGGGAGGAGAAAGAATGACATAAATTTAATCAGAAACTCCCCAAGATAGAACAGGTGTAAGTAGTTTTGCTATTTTCTATTAAGCAGACACAAAGGGAAGAACCCATTGTCTCAGATTTAAGTCAGCAAATGCACCATGATGATAATGTTATTATTGTCCTTTGTCCTTCATTCTGGAAGAGGACTATAACATCAGGAAGATGATTCCATGACTTAGAAATGAATTGGATTTAAGTGACAGAGGGCTGTGCAAAGTCACCAGTCTCACTTTCTCCTCTGGAGCCATCTGGGTCCAGTGGCAAGATACAGATCAAGATGACTGGAGATGGCCCCCAACCCGTTGTATAGTGTAATGATAGAGAACTGCACTGGGTATCAGGAGGACCTAGGTTCAAATCTAGACTCCCATACTTACCAGCTTTGTGAACCTAGCCAAATGGCTTAACCCAGCTTTTCTTAGCAGCAAAATGGCATTGGGTTTAATGACATTCAAGGTCTCTTCTAGCTCTAAATCTATGAACCTAAAAAAGGAAAAGGTTAGGAGCATGAAAAATAAAGCCTTTAATGAAGGTGTCTTCCCTATCTCCTAGGATCTTGACAGGCTGCAGTTAGAGACCACTCCATGACACTGATGTATTTCCCAAGGGATAGAGGCAGTTAAGTGTAGGGTTGTGGTAAATATTTCCCTATCCAACCAGGGTTGTCCACATTTGGAGGAAGATAGTCACTATCTTAGATCTGGGGTAATTTATCTGGTGTAAATATAAATTTGCAATGGGAAATCCAACCAAATAGAGATAGAGGAACCAAAACAGAGAGGTACAGAAAGGTTTAGTATCTGGGGGAAAAGAGTAAACACGGATAATGAAGAACTGGTCATCAAAAGCCCAGTCCTGGCAACATGTACCTACCTGTTGCCATACTCAGCTTGTTAATGTACTTTAGTACATTATGATGTTGAATGGGGGTGCCTTGTCCCAACTCAGAGCACGTACAATCATTATGTGACTGTTTCTTGTTTGCTTAATGCATAGTGAAGAAAATTCTTTTCATTGACTTCTGAGCTAGAACTAAGTATACATACAAGCAAAAGTCACTAATTGACTAGATAGCTCTGTCTTTTCTTCCTGCTGTCCCTTAGGTGTAATTCACTGAATTCCAAAGAGCAGATAGGAGAATGCCTATTTGAGGAAATAAGAATAGACAAAGAAAAAACTACATGATGACTTTTTATAGATGATATGATGGCATACTTGCAAAACACTCCAAAAATTAACTTGAAAATTAATTCAGATAATAGCATTAGCAAAGTTGCAGAATATAAAACAAATCAACACATAAGCATTACTCTATATTACCAACCAAACCCTTCAGTAAGAAATGGAAAGAGAAATTCCATTTAAAATAACTACAGAATATACAACATACTTGGAAGGCTATCTAACAAGATGAACACAGGGACTGATCATATGAATACAACTACAAAACATTTTCTAAGGAAATAAAGATAGACAGAAAAAGTGGGGAAATATTAATTGCCCATAGGTAGATTGAGCCAATTTAATAAAAATGACAGTGCTACCTAAATTAATTTACTAATTCGATGCCATATCAATCAAACTACCAAAGAATTAATGTACAGAACCAGAAAAATAATGATGAAATTCATCTGGAACAATAAAAGGTCAAGAATCTCAAGGGAAAGAATTTTTTAAAAGTGGGAAAGGACAGGGCTTAGCAGTACCAGATTTCAAACTATGCTACAAAGCAGTTATCATCAAAACAATTTGGTAATACATATAAAAATAAGTCTATCAGTGGAGCAGATTAATTTGTATAGTATTATTTGTTCTTAATTGTTCTTTAAAAGTTTGATAGAATTCTCTTGTGAATTATTTGTTCTTAATTGTTCTTTAAAAGTTTGATCGAATTCTCTTGTGAATCTATCATTTTCTTTGATAGTTCTTTTACTGCTAGTTCCATTTCCTTTTCTGAGACTGGGTTATTTAAGATCTCTATCTGGCCTTCTGATAGTTTGGGCATTTTATATTTTTGAAGGTATTCTTCTATTTCTTTTGTGTTCTCAGTTTTATTAGCATATAATTATGCGTAATATTTTCTGATTATTTTTATTTTTTTCTGGTTTTGGTGTTATTAGACCTGGCTCATTCGCTCTTTTATTGATTTGATTTTTTGCTCTCTTCTTTTTAATCAGCTTACCTAAGGGTTCTCAATTTTATTAGCCTTTTCAAAGAACCAGCTTTTAGTTTTATCTATCATCTCTGTAAGTTTTTGTTTCCAATTTATCTATTTTCCCTCTAACTTTTAATATATCTTCTCTTGTGCTTATTTTAGACTTTTTTAACTTTTTGGTTTTCTAAATTTTAAAAAAATGTATATTCAGTTCATTAATCCTCCCATTTTCTATTTTTAAATGTATTTTTATAGGAATATAATTTTTCTCTTTGGGACTGTGTTAGCTATATCCCAGAAATTTTGGTGTACTGTTTCATCATTATTATTTTCTTTTACATAGATATTAATTGTTTCTATGATTTATTCTTTGACTGACTCATTATTCAGGTTTCATTGTTAAATACCTATTTGGGTCTATATCTTTTGTTTGTAGTCCCTGAATCAATTACTTTTTTTGTTGTGCTAAGGTCTGTAAAGGATGTATTAACTATTTCTGCCTTTTTACAGTATCTCTATATCCTAGTACATGGTCAGTTTTTGTAAGAGTTTCATATGATCAGAGAAATATGTATATTGTTTTGTAGTCTCATTCAGAAGACAACCATAAATCTTTTAGCTCTCGTTTCTCCAGTAATTTTTTCATTACATATTTTCCTTTCTGTTTATCTTTCTATCAGACTTATCCAAAACAGAGAGAAATACTGAAGTCTTTTGTCACTATTGTATTACTGTCCATATCTTTTTGTAGCTCAGATGTTTCCTTTATGAATTTGGATGCTAAGGCATTTGGAATGGATAGGTTTTTACTGATATTGGTTTGTTTTCCTGGTACGGTTCCTTTCAGTATAATACATTTTCTTTGTTTATTCATATTTGTTTTTTGAATGCTTGTTTTTGCTTTGTCAGATAGCTTAATTGCAACTCTTGCTTTTTTGGATTCATTTGATAATAGTAAATTTTTTCCACCCCCTCAGTTTTAGTTTGTGTATGTATTTGTTTTGTAAATGTGTTTTTGTGTTTTCTTATCCAATCTGTCACTCATTTTCATTATATTGGATTTTTAAATCCATTATCATTTAAAGTTATGAGATGTAGGTTTATATTTTTCTCCATCTGTCTCTAATATTTTTTTCAAGTTATGATATCTTTCTCTCTTCTGCTGTAAACATAGTACTATGTTCCTTCAGTTACATTATTTTATTCTTTTTCAAGGTAGCCTTATTTCCACTGACTCTCTTTCCCTCACTCCTGATTTCCTCCTCTTGTTTGTTAACCTTTTCTCTTTGAGATTTTGCTTATTAGTTTCTTTTTCTCTCCTGCTTTTATCTGGTTATATAATTCTTTCTCTTTTTTTCCTCTGTTAGTCAAGTAGATTCCTTCCTTCCTTCTGTCTCCCCCTTCAAGTAGTCTTGTTAATTAGTTTTTTAAATTTCATTCTTGTGCCCCTTTGGAAAAGGGGCTTCTCACCCTCTTCATTGTCTATCCTCTCTTTCTCTCTCCTTTAGACTCTCATCCTCTCATTCATGACTTCTATAATTATCTAGCCTCTCCATTCTTTGATTTTTTCATGAGCTCAAAACTTCCAAGGTCTCCATTTTATATCCTCCCCTCTAGGCAGTTTCTGCCACTGCCTTGTAGAGCTGGTTGCCCTTTTCAATGTGCTTCACTCCCAGAACAATGCTAATTATTACAGGTGTCAGAGATGACACTGTCCCACTGTAGGGTCACTGCCTACCATATCTTTGATTATGCAGCTCATCACTGATCTATACCCTTTCCCATTACCTTTTAACCCCATTTGTCTCAAAATTTCCTGCAGGTCCATGTCCTCCCACTCCTCCAGGTGCTACTTGCTTCCAGGAATTTCAACTGTCTCCCTCCTCAAGGTAGGACAAGTGGACTTTTCTGACACCAGATCCTCCTAGAGCAGGGCTCTCCAACCTTAGGTTATCTTAGGGCTGCATTAAAATAAAATAATTATTCGAGGGCCACACCCAGAATAAAAAATACAGTACACTAATAGAAAGTGGGGGAACGTGATTCATCAATACAACAGGTGAAGGCACGAAGTGCGAAAGAAAACACAAAACAACAAAGATACAACACAACTGCATAAAGGTAGGTGCATACTGACTAGTCTGCATCACACAGGTGGAACGCATCCCGCAGATCTATTGAAAATTCCGTGTGATATGTTCTGACAGTAATACTGCTTAAAAACACCAAAGAAAATTAACATCAATTAGATTATTTGTTAGTGATGGAATTAAAAAATCTAATACTCATTCCATGCAAATTATTATTATTTTTTTGCTTGCGAAAATTAAAACCCACAGATGGGCTGCATGAAATCGCACTACAAGCTGCATGCAGCCTGTGGGTGGTGTTTTGGACAGCCCTGCCTTAGACCATACCCGTTGCAAGATCCCCATGTCTCTTTACAGACCATCTCTCTTCACTTCTAAAAGCAGTAATCAGTGGAACTCCCTTTCATGATCAAAGCAAAGCTTCCTTGCTTTCTTCCTCTTTTCAATCCTCCCCCTCTCCTCCTCACGCACTCCTCTGCAGGCTCTTCTCTTATTGAGACCACAAGGATCAATTTCCCCTCATTGAGAGCCTTTGATTTGACCTGGGCACATCATACATTCCTCCTTATCCCTTGCTTTTCCCCGCCTTTTATGTATGCCCTCATGTTGTAATGTAGTCCCACAAGAACATTCATTCACCAATAGACTGTCACTGATTTCTGTCCATAATGCCCCAGTCACTATTACTTCCACCAGAATTTTGCTTCATCCCAATGTCCTCCTGCACATTTAGAAATAAAGCCTCTTACTGGTCTCTCTGCTGTCACTGTGTTGCTACTGTTGTCCTTGGCTACTTCTCCAGCATTTCTGTTGTTTGGGGTGTTTGAGAAGCAAATAATATTTTCAAGTCTGGCTTTCTTTCTAAATTTTTTTTCAAACATCTCTTTGCTATTGAATGTCCATCTTTTTTTTTTTTCTTTATGGATAAGTTTAGATTTGCAGGGTAGTTCACTCTGGGCTGGATCCTGAGCTCCATGGCTCTTCAGAACACATTATCCCATTCCCTCTTGTGTTTTCTGGAGTATGTAGAATAGTCATTATTTTAATGTCCTGTCCTTTGTATTGGAAGATTTCCTGATTGCTTGCAGAACTTGTTTCTGAATTGGATTGTTAAATTTAATTGCTATGCGTCTTGAAATTTTCACCCTTTTTTTTTCTTCCAGAGGTTACTTATGAATTCTTTCAATTAGTCTTTCATATTCAGAAGCTCTGGGTAATTGTGTTATTTCCTGAATTATGGTATTAAGGTTTTTTTTTTCTCCTGTCTTCTTCTGGGAGACCTATGATGCTTTGGTTGTTGTCTCTGTGCATTCTGTCTTTAAGATCTATATGTTTTGCTTGCAACGTGAGCATATTTTCTTGTAATGCTCTTGTTTTTTGCTTCTCTTCTTCTAGGTTGTCTTTCACTTCTATATATTTCCATTCTTTGTCTATAATTTTCTCTTTTGTTTCTTTGGTGAGACTTGGCATCACAGATTCCAGTTTTTCTATTCTGCTCATTATTTTAAAGTGCATGCTGTAAATCCTGCTCTCATAATTCTCATTTCTCTTTCGATATACTCAGGAACAGTGTGTTATAGTTCTAAGTTCTCAGATTCCACAGGATCTTCTGTCTCATTGAACATTAGATAGTTTTCCTTTGTTTTACAGTATTTATTCATAGATGTCTTTACTCTGACTCAGAGGCCATGTTGTTTGTTGTTGTTCGGTTTTTAAAAATTTTTTAAATAAATTTTTTTTTTAATTTCTGCTGTTAATGATTTTCCTGTTGATTTACCTGCTTTGGTTCAAGGTCTTTGATTCACATTCTTGAGACCTTTGGTAATTTGGTTTTCCACATTGTGCCCCCTCTACCACCCCACGATTTTTCCTATTATTCACTTTCTGAGTCTCTGTTTTGTTTCCCTAATTTTCATGGTTTCTTTGGGGGCTGAATCTCAGCTTTCAGCAATTCATGATAAATCAGCCTAGGTCTTTGCCCTAAATGACTTTGGGGTAAATAGTACAAGCCCCAGATGGGTGCTGAATACTTTCCCTCAGGCTTAATGGAGTGCCACACCCCTTACCACACACTCGTCCACCCCCCCCCCCAACTGTGTCCTCTCCCGTTCCTTCTATTTCTCAGTTCTTTGGCCCAATGCCAGCAGTTCATAGAGCAGCCACCCTGTTGCTAGTATAGTCATTGCTGCTTGGGTGGGACATTTGGAAGCATCTGAATAGGCAGCTGAATGATAAATCATTAGAGAAGATCCCCCATATTACAGTGTAAGCCCAGCACATATGTGTTAGGCTGTCCTCTGCATAAGCTCCCTGCCCCCTTTAACAAACCTTTGGATTCTCCTGCTTGGAGACTGATAGTCTCTGAACAAAGAACAGGATACATTCATGAGACAAAAGACAAGGAAACATTCCTGAGACTGCCTTCTAAGCACCTAGCCAGTTCTTAGGAATGGGGTGGGGAGTGGCTCCCCTCTATGGCGGGAAAAACTTTCTTTGTTCAGGGTCCTATAAAAGTCACCATGCGGGTGAATCACGTTGGAACCTCACCCACAGAGAGGATGCTCTGCCTGGGATTCCGTTCAGAGACCACCTAGGATGCTGTAGAAAAGAGGGGTTCCCCAGCTTTGGAGAAACTTTGGGTGCAGACGCTGAACGGTGAAGTATATGTTGTATGTTGTGTGTGTGTCTTTTGTCGTTGTCGCTGCTTTAACTGTGTTGTAGGAATTGTTCAATAATGTGGTTGGGGGTTTAATAGAGTATTTCCCCTGTCTTTCAATAAAAACTTTATTCTGTTGGGAGTGTGTCTTATTGACAGTGCGAATCCGAATCCAAACCTAACCTAGCTTAATTGAACAGCAGTTCCTCTTGGCCTAGACCTCAGCCATCTTTGACATAACTCTCCAGGCATGATGGTCAATACGAAGTGGCTGTATAATTTCAACAAGGTTCATATCCTTCAGCAAAAGGGCACAGCATATGCCCTATGAAAAGGGTCCAGAGTGCATGGGGAGTTCCATAAGAGGTACCTTAGATCAGAATAGCAGGTGATTCCTGCCGTGACTCCCCTTCTGCCTGTTATTTAAGACTTTCAAATGCTAAGCTAGTGAATGAATGTTGCTTACTAGAAATGTACCCAGGAAACATGTAACTTCCCCAAAAGACCTGCCTCTTGGCAATGGGAAAATTATCTAGAGGGAAAAGAAAACTCCTTGGGATTACTTTGTTTATCTTCCTTCTTATTTTTGTAATTTATTGCAACTTCCCCTATTTTATCTTATACTTAAAAACTGCTCAGAAAATCTTTGTTTCCAACACTGTAATAATATTAATTTCAGCCCAAATGAATTACTTTTTTGCAGCATCTTAGTTCCTACTAATAATTGACTTCTTTACCCTAAGCAAAAAAGAAGGAACCCTACCAATTCTGTACTGACCACCCTCATCTAGTTAATCATTGCCCTAGAATCTCTGGGAACAAAAGAACATCTCAAATATACTTCAGAATTGGTGTCTTTTTTGTGGGATCTTTTTGTCTTTTTAATGGGAGGCAGAGAGGGTTACGGTAGTCTCATACTTGTTTGTAGCCTTATTCTATTCTCCTCAAACCGAGTCTGTTTATTCTATTGGTGGATGAGTTTGGGATGCCACTTGGTTTGTCCTTGCAGTGGCAGGGATCCATGGAGAAAATTTGGGGTGTCCTCTGGTATTTTTTTCTTTTTCTTGGAAGCAATCAGGGTTAAGTGACTTGCCAAGGGTCACATAGCTAGTAAGTATCTGAGGCTGTATTTGAACTCAGGTCCTCCTGACTCCAGGGCCCGTGCTGTATCCACTAAGCCACCTAGCTGCCCCATATCCTATGGTTTTTTTTAAATTTAATTTCTATTTTCAGTTCCAAATTCTCAACCTCCCTCCAGCCTCTCTTCTACCCACTGAGAAGTCAAGAAATAAAATATCTATTGTATACATGAAATCATGTAAAACATATTTCCCCATTAGCCATGTTGGGGGGAAATCTTTACATGTGGGGCATTGTCTGGGATAAAATCAGGCTACTTGCTTTTGCAGAGACCCCTTAGAAGAGTCTCTCTACCCCAAACTTTTGATTCTAGAATTCTTAGATTCTAGATTCTTAGATATCTACAACTTCAAGATGCTAGAGAAATTTAGAGGTTTTGGGGTGGGGGTGGGGAGTGCTGTAAATATACAGTTAATTTTTTCTGCTATTTTTTCCCTCAGAATTCAGAGCAGGACCTGATGTGCTGGTATTTTGGGGTCTTGAGCACCTAAAAACACATGGTTTCCTGACCTCATTGTTAGGGTGGGTGAGAATGTGTCTAAAAACCACAAGTAGCTGATTTTCTTTGTGAATTCTCTAACTGAGCCTACTTGTCTTCTTGTCTTGGCAGGTGGGTTTATAATTGCATTTGCTTCAACCTGACAGTTGCAAAGATTCATGGGGAAATTTTGGATACCCTTTGGGATAAGAGACATGGGGAGTCCCTCCCTGGACCTCAATGGAGACACGGAGAATTTTAGTGGGTCTTATGGAGAAAGGGGCATTTTTTGCACAGACCTCAGTTGGATAGCTTTATGCACTGAGGAAATCATTAAAAGAGTTTCCTTCCAGGAAAGTTTTCTCATTTGAGAAAGGAGCAATGCCAAGTTGACCCCAGGTTCCAAAGTCTTGTTGGAAGAGCTCCTCATAGCTTGGAAAGTTCAGTGTGAACCAGATTTCTGCTCAAAAAGGAAGCTAATTTATTTTGTCTTTGTTCTTTCTTTTGCTGTGGGTTGAAAAAGGCCCTATAATAAGGCTAATAAGGCTAAGCATGCAGAGACATATGGTAAACTTTGTGAAATATTTCTCACTTTGTTGGCTTATTTGGGTAACTTTGTGAAATGTTTCTTGTTCTGTGAATGTGCAAAAAATTGTTTTTGGAAATTTTTGATTTTCACCCGTACATCTATAATTCCATATGATATTTGAGATTACTCTATGACACTTGAGGAAGCAAGTGCAAGGCTCTTAATAATAATAATAATTAACATTTATGTGCCAGACACACTATGTGCCAGGTACTAAGTGCTTTTAAGTTAGTATCTCATTTGATGCTTACAACAACCCTGGGAGGTAGGGCTTATTTATCTCCATTTAATGGAGGAGAAAACTAAGATGGAGATAAGGTGATTTGTCCAAGGTCACACAGCTAGTGTCTGAGGTCAGATTTGAACTCAGGTCTTTCCTATGCTTCCTCAGAAACCATAGAGAACTCTTGTGAATTTGGAACAGAGTGTGGGGGAGGGGGCAAAAAACGTCTCCCTCTCTGTTTGCCAGGGACAATAAATTTCAAATGGGAGAACTGTGTAACTCCGCTTTTGAGCATAGCTAGTTTGCCAAACGGATGAGCCCACTCCCACTGTGGCCCCTACCACATGGATGATGACGATCCCTTTGATTGTCTGCCTACATTTTTAAAACTGCTGAGGTGGAGCTGGTCACTCTCTTTCCACCATCTCTTTGACTGGTAGCCGGCCAGGTCAGCATGGAAGCCTAAACAAGCCAGGGTGCCTGGGACTCAAGCCCAAGGAGAGCTTTGGACTGCCTTCCTTTTTTCCTTCCTTCCTCACTCCCTCCCTTCCTTCTTCCCCTTCTTTTTTCCTTCCTTCCTATTTGCTTTTCTCTCTCCTTCCCTTCCTTCTTCTTTCTCCCTCCCTCCCTTCCTTTCTCTTTTCCTTTCTTCCTCCCTTCCTTCTGTGTGGGGTGAGACCACTTGCCAGCAATTAATTTTAAAAAAGTCAGAGTTCTCTCAAATTTAGAAGCAGAAAAACTTTATTACGATTCCGCGGTAAAGGGCACTCTCCGAACAGATAGACGATAGGTGATTTTTGTAACTCAAAACTTAGGCCTAGCTGTCACTCAGAAGCCCTGAGCCATGCCGAAAGGTCCCCACCCCCATTCATCCCAGAAAGACCGAGATCCAGATTTCGTGAGAGGTCTTCACCATCCCACTCGCTTTCTCCCTCTTCTCTTTCCTTCCTTTATTCCTTCTTCCCTCCCTCCCTCCCTCCCTTCATTCCTTCCCTTCCTACAGATTTAGGACTATGCTCTATGGGAACTGAGCTAAGTTATGAATCTAATCCTAATGAATCAAATTTTCCTCTCCAGAGACTGAGGTGGTATAGGGAGAAAGGAGGATTATGCCTTCCATGTGTTGTAGGATTGAGATTATCTCTTGAGGTAAATCTTCCTCTTTCTCAAAGCTCCACTGTTTAAATTACCTTGTTCAGCTTCAGGAAAAGCAAGCTATTAGGGACTAGGTGGGGACTGGAATGAGGGAGTCACATTCTGCCAGTTCTTCTAGTCCAATTCTGCCGGCAGCCCAGGCCTTATGTAAAAGTGACCCAGAGGGCACATCCATTCAGCACCGCCAAGAAATGTTATTTTGGGGATGAGGAGGAAGACATTAAAGAGTATTCAGAGAAGGAGATAAGCCACTTGGAGGCCAAATATTACCAAAAGCATAAGGAGGATTTAGAAACTTGATTGGTTCATTTGTGCAAAATAGGAGTAGACATTAATTTGTTTACTGAGGCAGAATAACATATTGTGGGAATAAACCAAGGATCCCTCATAGCAAAGTCATTTTGATGCCCTATATAGATTAAGACTAATTTTCCCTCTTCTGGTGGGTTCAGGTAGGAATCAGGCAGACCTGACCCTTTCTCAGGATAAATTCTCTGTTCCTCCTGATTCTGAACTGGTGGCAGGCCAGAGAAAATAAATCACTTCTCATCTGAAACAGTTGGGAGCTCTTAATTGTCAATGTGATACTGACCAGCTGAATAGGCTGTATGAAAAAGCTTGCCTTAAAGGCCATGAAAGCTAAGCTCTTGGGGGCAAGAAGCAAAGTCTTTCTACGGGCCTTTTCCCTACTTATCACTACTGAGGATTGTGTGGATACCCTTTTGAGGTTTAAATGAAGATGGACTTGAGTGGTATGTGGCTTTCCAGTAGCCAGTTTAAAAGGATAAAGTGACAAAGGGCTTTGTCTAGGTAGGATTTCTGGGTGTGCTTGTTAAAACAGGAGGTTGACAAGAAGAAGACTGATAACTAACCTTGCAGCATTCTGTTCAGGAAATACCAGTCTTGCTCATTTTGTACCTGAAGAATTCAGTTGCTGAAAGGGGGTGTTTATGGAAAGAAAAAAATAAACTTGTGAAGAAAGATAAGATTGTGAAGAAAGAAACCGTTTTGAGAATCAGCTGGAGAAATGCCTCAAGGCAGAGCAATGACCAGAGGAAGAATGGCCAGGCTTTGTGGTCCAGGTCATTTGAATATCACACTTTTTAGAAGTTTCAAGTTTATGTTAGACACTGAAATTCAGATATCAAGGACAATTTATTATTATTGAGGAATTCAAAGGAATTGGTAAATGTTCCTGGCCAGGAGCTGACTCCACCCTTCTTTAGGAAGAGGGAGTGGAGTGTACCGGAGTGAGACCAACTTTATTCTGTTAGACTGACAGAGATTGATGCACCATCAGCTCAATACTTCCCTTCAGAGAATGGATTGGTCCACTCCTTTCTAGGTCACAGTCTTCCCTACATGCCCCTAACAAGAAACTCCTTGGTATGTTGCCCCCTCCTCATCATATGTCTCGTGTACAAAATGGCAGAAAACTCCTCCCTGTGGGTGTGTGAGGTAATATTCAATTAGCCAATTAAGCATGCATGGTAGCCATTTGACCTAGTTTTCTCTTCAACCCTGACCATTACCTGGCCAGTTTAGACCAGTTTTGCCTATAACCTGAAATTGTGGTTTCTGCAAAACCACAAACTCTATTCCCATTGGCTGAGGACTTTCATCCTGGTTAATTTTTACTCCTTTACTCAAGCTGACAATTAATTATCCTGTGGAACTCAATGAACTCTCCTGTGGAAACCTAACTTTCCCTAGCTTTTACCCATCTCTCACATTTATGACCAACAAAATTATAAACTATATTACTACTTGGTGATTATGGGAAGATTAGGGACTGCTGAACTCCCACCTGACAGAAAGATAGATTTCTTGGGTTGTTATTTGGTTGGTTGTTGTCCTTCGTTCTCGAAGAGGACCAAAATGACAAGTATGCTTGATTCAAGATTCACTGTGTCCGACTGTGATTGATCAGGCCAATATGAGCTTGGAATGGTCTCCCACAGGTCGGGCACAAATAGTCCGTATGAACATTTGGGGTGGATACTCCTGACTTGCGCATTCTGCATTTCCTTTGAGCTGTTTCAATTCTGCTTTGCTCATAGAGCACAGTACCTTTTCTGATGTGGGCACACCATGCTGAGTGGTCCTGTGCCAATATCTGCCATGTCACACAATCAATTCCAAAGTTCTTGAGAGTGTCCTTGTATGGCATCTTCTGACCACCGTGGTCTCTAGGGCCATCTATAGACTGAAAGAGGAGAAAGTGCAAAGGAATTCCTATGTTTCCTTTTACTGGCCCATCCTGGTTTAAGAAGGAAAAACAGTGGAAAGACAGATTTTACATCTATTTTGTCATGAGTTGTGTTTTGCCATGAGAAGAAGATTGAAGCTTATTGGACAAATCAGAGTCCCCTATTATTTGCGATCTAAGGAGCTTAACAGTTCTCTAGTTTAAGGGACCTGCTTGTCAATGAATTAGCATAACACTTTTTCTCAGTCCCTCTTTAATAGTGGCTGTCAGTAAAAAGAGCTTTGTAGGCATCCTTCACAGGCAGATCAGGAAGAAGGGACACTAGGTTCAGAAGGCTGCATCTTTTTAAAGTCACATTGTCTATTGCAAGCAAGGCTACCTCCTATTGTGCCAGCCTCTGATTAGAGAAAATTTGGGTCTGGTTGCACAGGTTGTAACCTCATGGGAGCAGTTAACAGTCAAAGGGTTGCTGACTACTAGGTCACGGACTAGTCCACTAAAGTGACTGTAGCAGCCACAGCATGGAGGCAAGGTAGAGCCCTTCTAGTCACTGGGTCCATTAAGATGGAAAAGTGCCCAATGAATGAGGATCTCAGAGGCCACCCCACTTTGTTCATGTACCAACAGCAAGAATGGCTCATCATAGTGAAGGATGCCAAGTACCGGGGCACAGAGAAAGGCTGCCATCCATGTGCTCATTGGTGAGGCTCAAGGGTTCAGAAATATCCTTCCTTGTCATCTCAACCAAGAGGTTAGTGATCTCCCTTTAAGAGGTCACCCACTACCTACTACTAGCCTGCAGCTCCCAGAATGGCATGCACCTGGCATTTGGTTTTTGCAGGGCTGAGATCCTTTTTTGAGAAATCCACCAAGAGTTGTGACATAATAGAGAGCCTAAGTACTCAACCTCATGCTTGCACCATTGCAGTTTATCTTTAGAGATTTTATGGCCTTTTCCTGCAAGTTGACTTAAGAGGTGGAGATTGTTGGACTCCCAGGCAGCCTTTATCAGCAGAGGCAAGCAATGAATCATCCACATACTGGACAAGGGCAAATCCAGCAGGCAAAGTAACAGAGTGCAAGTTGGCCTCAGGGCTTGAGAAAAGAGTCAGCCTCTCTACATACCCTTGTGGCAATCTAATCCAGGTCCATTGCTGATTTCTCCAGGCCAGGGCAAACAAGTAGGGAACATCAGAGTGGCCTGAGATGAAAAAAAAAAAGCTGAGCCTAAATCTACAACCATAAAAGGTAGCCAAAGGCGGGTGGTGGGTGATGGTGGTAGGGGGTGTTAAAGATACCATAGTGGTGGAGTTGGGGAATATAGGGTGACATGAGACTATGCAAGTGTTAATGGTGTGAAGGTCCTGTACAAAATGATAGATTGTCCATTTGGGTCAGGTTTAGGGTTTGTAATAGGCAAAATAGGTGTGTTACAAGGAGACTTGCAAGGAATTATCATCCTCTGCAGAATGAGGGAGTCACTAATAGGTGAGATACACCCTCTGTTTCTCAACTTAAAGACTACTGAGGGACTGAAGAGATTTCCCCTTCTTGGTGATGATTTCTACAGGGGATGCATTCCTCAAGAGACCCACCTCAGAGGAACATTCCCCCCGCAGAGTTTTGGGGATCACAGGAAGGATTGTGGAATGTAAGTTCTCAGTTTCCTGGTGTGAGTCCTCAGTTTCCTAGGTTGGTTCTGAGGATTACCCCAAGAGGAGGGTAAGGAGCGGCATAGAGTGGTCAGAAATTTGTAAACCAAGGGCTCCATTTAGGGAGCACTTAATAGCTGCCTCAGGTTTGCATAGCAGATCTCTATCCACAAGGTTCATGGGAGATGAGAACAGGAGAAAAGAATGTTCCAAGGAAAGAGATCCCACAATTATATACTGATAGCATAACTTGGGGATCTTTGAGGGCTTCCCACTAACTGCAATCACACCCAAGGTGCCCTGAGTTTTAACTCTTAAGTTTGTGTAGAGGGTGGATCAGGACAGAGGTGGAGGAGCCAATATCTATTAAGCAGCCATAATATTCTCCTTCTACCACAATAGTGATGTGAGGCTCGTATGTGTCGGGAGAGTGGGTCAGTGGCACTGAGTATGCAGGAACATAAGGATCAGTGGGTGGTTGAGCCCAAAGAACTCTTGTCTACCACTGCCCCCACTGCCACTCACCCTTCTCCCGTCCACATCCTCATGCTGATCAAGACTGTGCAACCTCCTGCTTCAAATCCTGCTTCTTCTTTTCTACAATTTTAGGCAAAGTGCCTTTTCTTCCCACAGTAAAAATATTTTCTTCTTCCCTTCTTGGTTTCTAAGTGTCATGGGCAATAGCAGAAACCGTTACAATGGGGTTTGATTCATTAGCTTTTGCTCACCTTTTAAAAACATAGGTGGCAATTCTCTGTAATTCACAGATATCCTTCTCGTACCACCTGAGGCATTGCTTTAAGAAGTAGTCCCTAATATCTGGCAAGACTAGTTTAGAAAGGCATAATCCATAATGGATTATGTAAGCATCTCTTGGATTTAAAGGATTTAGATCCACAAAGCATCTAGTATTCTCACATAGCCTTTCAAAAAGCTGATTTGGAGATGCACCCTTATTTTAGGCAAGCAACTAGATGGTACAGTGGATAAAGCATGGGGCCTGAGTTCAATTTTGACCACTTACTAGCTGTGTGACCCTGGGAAAGTCACTTAACCTTGTTTCCTCATCTGTAAAGTGAGCCAGAGAAGGAAATGGCAAACCACTCCAATATCTTTGCCAAGAAAATGGTAAATGGGTGTTGCAAAGAGTCAGATACAACTGAGACAACTGAACAACAATAGCTTTATTTTGGGTGGTATCTTGGAACTTACTCCAGTTTTCAGGCCTCTTCCTCAGCACACTCTTCCATTCCTTTAATTAAACATTCTCTAGTCTGCTTTCAACTTAGTATAGTGGCAGGCTCATTTGGATTCCATTGAGGATCCTGGGGGAGGCAGGGAGGGAATTTCATTGGTTCCTTGTTGGGCTCCAGGAGGAGGTAAATGGTTAGCAGCCCTAGTGATAGCTATTCTTTCCCCTGAGAGAAAGGTGTCCAATAAGTCAGTCATATCCTCCCGAATTGGCTTGTGAACTCATATTATTTCCTGAAACTGCCTAATTACAACCCTGGATCCTTATTCAACTGGGGTATCTTAGCCTATCAGGTGGCTAGATCAAAAGGCCTGAAGGGCTAGTGGATTCTGATTTGGACCATTCCCCTACCCTGAGGGTTTGGAATAATTTGTTCTTGAAGAGGAAGAAGAGACACTGGAGTGAAGTTAGAATTGGGAGGTATGTTAGTAATGGGTAGGGTATAAGTGGGAGGAGGTAATGCAAGAGAGAGAGTGGGGGAGCGAGGGAGAGAGAGAAAGGAAGAAGAAGGATGAGGGAGACAGACCCACCAAAAAGAGCAGCTTGAGATGGAGGAGGCAGAGGAGGAAGAGGCAGGCAAGAAAGAGTTAGGGAGACAGAACCTATCTGAAAGAGCAGTCTGAAAACCCAGCATTTTAATTGCTTAAGTGCATAGATCTCAAGAACTTTTAATTCTTTTAACTGGCAATGACCAAAGCCCTTTCTTTGGGCCAGATCAGGAACCCATCTGGATCTTTACATATTTTAGACCAATCTTTGCATAATTTGAGAGCTCTGTTTTCAGCCATCCCCTTGTGAATGGTGGAGCAAGGTGGTGGAGTTGATAAGAGTGCCAAATCTGGAGTCAGGAAGACTCGTCTTCCCAAGTTCAAATCTGGTTTCAGATACTTACTATCTGGGCAAGTCGCTAAACCCTGTTTACCTCAGTTTTCTCATCTATAAAATGAGCTGGAGAAGGAAATATTAAACCACTCTGGTATCTGAGCCAAGAAAAACCTAAATGGGGTCACAGGGTCAGACACAACTGACTGAACATGACTGAATGACAACAACTGTGAATGGGAAATTTTCGCTCCTCCCAGACTAATAAGAAGTTCCCGAAGGGGGTATCCATTAGCTTACTAGAGCTGGCCCCCATGGTACCCTCATCAGGCTCCACTCCTCACCTTCTCTAGATTTAGTTGGGGAGCATGGAGGTCAGAGGACAAGTGTTCTTTCACCTCTCAAGTCCTTGGTAGAAAATGTTATCAGAGTTCTCTTTAGGGGGTTCCTGCAGCAATGGTTCTGTCATCCTGTGGCTGTTCACAGTGTCTCCCTCCTGGCTGCAAAACTCACCAAAGTCGTTAGAGTAAAATAATGAGCCTGCTTATCATAAGATAACTGATTTATTAGCAGTGCATATAGTTACAAAACAAACCAGGTTCAGGGGTCTCCGTAACCAAGAACTCAGAACTTTGTTTTGTACCCAGTTAATAAAGAGTTTGGAGGGAATGAAAAACAGGATGAAAGGGTTAAGACACCTGGTTTTTTATTGGAGATCTGGAGACAATGAAATGAGGGTGAAAGTTGACTGGAGGGAAAGGAGAGACAATTAGGAGACACTGAAGAGAAAAGGAAAGGTAGTAGCTTTGTCACATCCTTTAAGTCAGGCAACTCTTGGTGGCAGAAAGATAGTAATCTTGTGACTTCTCCAAACTCAGGTGACTTTGAAACTTAACTTCAGGAAATGGTGGACAAAGGCAAAATGGATTCACTAATACTATTTCAATATTACAGATCCAAGCACTAGCAGCAATCAAGGAAATTTTTTTTAACCCTTAGCTCCTACTTCTAAGTATTATTTTTGAGAGCTGTTTTACGGCACAGAAGTCTTTCAAGTCTCTCTGGTTTTACTAGCTACTTTTCTGTTCCTGGTTACTGTCAGCCTGATGCTATGATTCATTTGATCTACTAGTGCATTGTGGAGTTCTGACCAGCTTCTAGTTTGATGGCACTACATTCTGACTTTGGGAGGTTGAAATGGATTCTATGATTTTTTTTTCCTCTTTGGGGAGTGCACTTATTCCCTCAGTAATTACTAACTAATTACTTTCCCCCTTGGGTGTTTCCATTTGCTAATACTTGGAATAAGGGTCTAATTTATCAGCATTAGGCATAAAACAGGATCTGGATCTTGATGTGGTTGAGAACCTGAGGTAGAATTCATTTGTTATTTATTTGCTCAAGTCTGCTGACCTAAAGGGATGATCTGGCTGCAAGGTATTAGTGAGTTTAAGCTTATGTGTAGCCTTTAGTCATGTTGACCCAGAAGGGAGGTAGACTAAATGTCTTTTGGAAGTGTGAAAAGACTAGCATTTTCCTGATTCCCTGACTTCCCAGATACAACTTCCTTCCCCGCCCCCATACCCGACTGGCTTCATCTGGGGGCATAAGAGGTGAGACCCCACAGGTATCATACTCTGATGACTTACTAACCAGACATACTTTCCAGATGAAGATAAGGGGGATTGGGTGCAGGGAAAACAAGTGCCACTATATCCTTGTATATCTTTACAGTGTTTCTGCAAAGTAAACCTCCTTTTTGAAATGTTCAGTTACTTGGGTATGCCCAATAGACTGTGCATATTTTTTAAGACAGTTCTCTTTCCTTTTTTATTGTTTTTATCTGGGGGTAGAGGGAAAGTAGGAAGGAAAAAAGAAATGCTTATAAAAATAATGAAGTCATTTCTACTTTCCCTCCACCCCCAAATAAACTTCTGCATTGATGCCCTATGTGGGACTTCTCTGATATCTCTTTTATGAGAAAACAAACGATTTGCCTTGGGTTCTGTTGACCCATTCACACCCATTACTGCTTGAGTCTTGGCATTTGGAAATTATTGTTTACATATCTGAGCCCAATCATAGACTCAGCCTTTAAAGAGGAAAGCGAATACAGATTTAGAAAGATAGAAAGAAAAGTAGCTCCATAGATAGGAGGAAAAGCTATTGAGACAGTCTCTTATATTCCTGGAGGGGAAGCCTATACATTCCCAATGTCCCTCCAAAGAATAATATGTGCCTAGGAGAGAAGGCAACCAGAAACGGCCAACTAGACGCTATGGCAGAGCTGGGAGAATGGCCAGGTCAGTCTGTTAGCTTCAGAAATGACATGTGGCAGTCCTGAATGGCAGAAGTAAAATGACTGTGGGGAATCCTGGAAGAAAAGGGAAGAAATCCCAAAACCAAGCATTCCACACCGAAGGGAAGGAGTTCCTGGACAACACTGATTAATGTGGCTGAGTGGAAGCCAGAGGAGAAGGCAAGGAGTAGGGAATGACAAAAGCAACATTGTGGAGAAGCAAACTAAATCTCCCCTTTAGTTTGTGTTGAGTTTAGAGGCGGTATGACTCCAGCAAATCCCAGTTCTTTCCCTCTTCAGGAGGAAGAAGAATAATAGCAATAGGTAACATTTATACAGCACCTACTGTGGGCTAAGCACTTTATAAATATTATGTTGTTTGATCCTGATGACAACCCTGGAAAGGAGGGTCTCTTATTATCCCCATTTTGCAGTTGAGAAAACTGAGGCAGAGGTTAAGCGACTTGCCCAAAGTCACACTGCTTAGTGTCTGAGGCTGGATTCGAACTCAAGTCTTTCTGACTCCAGGTCCAGGGCTCTATCCATTGTACTACCTAGCTAACAAATTATTTTTAACTACAGAGAATTACTATAAGTCTATAGGACTTATATAGGTCCTTGAAGGAGGTGGAGCTCACTGGAAAGGCATGGAGAGTTGTTGACTACCGAATCTGGGTAAGAACTCTTTCTCTTTTTCACATTCTGTTGGGTAAAACAAAAACTTTCTTATTTTGTATTTCATATTGGTAGCCTGAGTACTTACATGGGACCTAAGGGCCCTTTAATTTTTTTTGTTTGTTGTTTATTGTTGTAGTTTTTTGCAGAGACTTTGACATGAGCTACATCCTGATGATCTCAGGGGGAACTCCTCAGTGGGAGCACAAGCCAAAAAGAATACAATTTGTGAATAGACCTCTGGGACTGAGCCCTGTCCAGAGCTGGGGTTCTGGGTCACAAGTTACCTTTAAGGAAATATGTTTCTGTTTACTAGGCACTTTGAGTTGGCACTTTAACACATACAATTTGATATCATGAAGCAAATACTTTTGGATTGTGGAGAATTGAGTTATTTGGCATTAACGAAGCAGCTAGGTGGCAAAGTGGGTAGAGTTCTGGATTTCTGAATCAGTAATGCCTGAGTTTAAATCCTACCTTAGGTACTTACTAGCCTGGACAAGTCATTTAGTCTGCCCTAACCTCAGTTTCTCCATCTGTAAAATCAAAATAATAACAAAAACAACGCTAACACCCACCTCACAGGGTTTTTGTGATGATCAAGTGAGATAAGATATGTAAAATGTTTTGCTAAACTTTAAGCATTATATAAATGTTAGCTATTGTTATTAAAATAATCTTATCTTCAGTTGCCTTCTAGACATCTCCCGCTGGTTGTCCCACATCCCACTGAGGTTTCATTTCGTGTTTTGCTGATCCCATGTGTTTAATTATCATCTCTAAGAAGGGTATTCCAAATCTAATTGCTGACTGGGCACCTCTGATGGAATGTCCCATTAACATTTCTCTCTTAATGTGTCTAAACGTGAACTTCATCCAAACCTGCCCCTCCTCTCTGTTGTTGTTGATGGCATCCTACCAGTCACCAACACCTAAAACTTCGGAGCTGTCTTTGATTCTTCCCATTTCCTCAAGTGTTACCCCTCCATTCAATTATTTGCCAAGTGCAGTCAATTCTACCTCCATGGAATTCCTTGCATCTGCTCTCACCTCTCCACTTTCACCTTGACTTTTTAGTAGCCTTCAGAATAGCCTTCAAAAATCCCTGACTCCAGTCTTTTCCTTTCTGCAGTCTAGCCTTCACTCTGCTGTCATAGTAACAGTCCCATTTCAGAGAACCAATCAAATCATTCACTTCCTCAAAAAACTTCAGAGAGTTGCTGTTGCCTTTATAGCAGGAGATTGACCAAAAAGCAGCCAGTTCTGAGACAATGTGCATTCTGTTTTGCCTGGTACCAACCCATATGGAGTCTTGGTTAGCTTGCTTCCAGGTGTGTATATTGGAGGGATCCTTTACCTTCCCACTTCAGAACAAGAGCAGGTATTCTCTGTTCCCTGTTAACTTATTGTGCGGTGATAAAGGCTTTTAATTGGTTGCTGAGCCATAACAGATTTTACAGAAAAATCCGGAGATTCAGACATCTTCCTCCATTAACTCCTTTTTAACCCTTACCTCTCACCAAGTGACCCTTCTTACCAAATCAAACTCCTCTAAATGCATGGTTGATCCCATTCTTTCTTAACTTCTCCAGCAAATTGCTACCTCCATCATCTCCACTGTATCTAATCTACAATCTCTCCCTAAATCTAGTAGATACTGCCTGTTCCCTGGCTGTTAACTTGTCAGGTATCCTGAAAACATTGTCACTTGATGATTTCATACCGGTTTAGCTATCAACCTATCTCACCTCCCTTTCACTTTCTAAATTCTTTGAGAAAGCTCTCTACACTCATGGTCTTTACTTCCCATTTACTCATTCAATTTTAAACCTTCTACAATCTGGCTTCTCACTTTATTATTTAACTGAAACTGTTCTCTTCAAAGTCATCATTCATCTCTTAATTGTCAAATCTAATGACCCTTTCTCGATCCTTATCCTTGTTGAACTCCTTGTGGTCTTTGACATTGTTAATTACTTCTTCCAACACTTGACACAATATTTTAAATGTTTTACAATGCTCTTCCTTTTTTTCTGTTATCTCCATTACTATTCACTAACTCACCCACTCCCAAAACAAGTCCCCCTTGTTTTTTGATGGGGGAAGGTAGGGCAATTAAGTGACTTGCCCAAGGTCACACAGCTAGTCAATGTGTCAAGTGTCTGAGACTGTATTTGAACTCAGGTCCTCTCGACTCCAGGGCCGGTGCTTTACTCACTACGCCACCTAGCTGCCCCAGAAATCCCCCTTGTAACACAAGTGTAATAATCAAAATGAATCAACACATTGGGTCTGTCTGAAAATACATGTCTCTTTCTGTACCTCTAGTCCATCATACACCACCCTCCAACCCTTGTCAAAAAGCGTGCTTCATTATCAGTCTTCTAAAGTCATGATTGGCCATTGCATCAATCAGAGCTCTAAAGTCTTTCAAAATTGTTTTACTGTTATTGTAATCAAACTGTAAATTATCCTGTTTCTACTCATTTTATTCTCTTATCATTTTGTACAAATTTTCCCAAGTTTCTCTGAATCCTTTGTAGTCAGAATTTCTTATGGCATGGTAATATTCTATTCGTATGCCATGATTTGTTCAACCATTCCCCAGTTGATGGAAGGGGATGATTATTCATTTATATAATACCAACTATGTGCCAGGCACAGTACTAGGTCCTTTGACACACTTTACCGTAATAGCAACTGCTCTTTTTGTATATAACATAACAGATCTCAAGAGGCTGTCTATTCTCCTTTTCCCCACCCTATCCCCTTGCCCACTTATTTCTTTCTGAATTTAGAAGACTTTTATACCCTTCTAGATATATACGCTGTTTTCTCTTTAACCTATTCCCAACTAGAGTAAGGTTCCCACACTACCTGCCCTCCCCCCTACTAGCTTCTTCTATATCAATTTTTCCTTTTATGCCTCATTTGTATGAGATGAGTGCTCCTTTTTATCTCTCCCTACACAGTATTTTTTTAAATAATCACTACATCATACTCAGCTTAGCCCAAGCTTTTCTTTCAAACTATCCAAGTAATAATGATCATCAGAAGGATGCTGATAATATTTTCACATATAAAAAGTAAACAATTTGACCTTTTGAGTCCCTTATAATGGGTCTTAAATGTTTACCTTGTATTTCTCCTTGATGTTAAGTTCTGCTGTTTTTATCACAAATACTGAAAGTCTTTCAGTTGGTTAAATGTCCATTTTTTTTTCATTTAGGGTAAGTTACTTTTGGTCACAACCACAGCTCTTTTTCTCTACAAAATATAGTATTCCAAAACCTGTGGTCTTTCAACATAGTAGCTGCTAAGTATTGTGTAATCCTTATTGTAGCTCCATGATATTTAAATTGTTTTTTTTTTCTTGTTGCTTTCAATATTTTCTCCTTAACCTGAGAGCTTTGAAATTTGGCTATGATATTCCTGTAAGTTTTCCTCCTGGGATTTGTTTCAGGTGATGATCAAGTGGATTTTTTTCTATTTCTGCTTTGCTTTCTTGCTCTAGAACTTCAGGGCCATTTTCCTTGATAATTTCTTGTAATATTGTATCAAAATTCTTTTTTTATTGTAATTTTCAGATTGTCCAACTAGTCTTACATTATTTCTTCTCAATCTGTTCTCTAGATTAGCTTCTTTCTGATGAGATATTACACATTTCTCTTCTATTTTTTCATTCTTTTGATTTTGTTTTGTTATCTCTTGGTGTCTTAGAACATCATTGGCTTCCCTTTGCCCAATTCTAGTTTTCAGGGAATTATATTCTTCCTTTAGTTTTTTATTCTCTTTTTCAAGTTGGTTGAATTTCTTTTTATAATTTTCTTGATTTTCTTGGGTTACTCTTATTTTTTCCCTAATTTTTCCTCAAACTCTCATTTGATTTTTAAAGTTCTTTTTAAGTTCTTCCAAGAACTCATTTTGTGCCTGAGACCATTTGACATTTCTAATTTAAAAAAGGAGTGACTTTTTTAGCTCCATTATCTTCCTCTGAATATGAACCCAGATCTTCTCTATCCTTTAGTAGTTATCTATGGTTGGGTTCTTTCTCCTTTGCTTATTAATTTTTATTTATTTTTGTCTTTATTTTTATCTTTAGCAACTGTCAGTATAATCAAGTTCTAGTCCCAAGATACCGGGACGATGTTCCAAGCCTCAAGTCCTTCTTACTGTTGTTTTCTGAGGTCTTTCTGGGGGCTCAACCTTGGGTTCTCCTCTCCACTCTGAATCCACAGCTAGCTCCCCTAGCCATGCTGTCCAGCAAATGATGTTGCTCCCTATGGTCCCTCTAGTGGCTGTAAACTACAGCTGTCTTCTATGCCCTGGAACTGAAACCAGGGACTCTGTTTTTCTGCAAATACCCACAGTGAGCAGGGTCTCCACTCCTCTACTACTGTACTCACAGGTATGTGCTGGCTCCTCCCCCACAGTAGCAGCCCAGGATACATCTGGTCAACACAGCTGTTCTTGGTATCCTTCAACAGTGGAAGGTCCTTCAATTTTCTCCTACTCAGTGGTCAGACTACCACACTGTGAGATGAAAGTTTCTAAGGCTGAGGTTGCCTCCCAACCCCAGCTATCTCCAGGGCTTGTTGCTTGTTGATTCTGTAGAGTCAGTCTGGAGGTGTTGCACTTCACTCAGGTCAAGCCTTCACCCCTGGAGGTCAGGTCTTTACTGGGATCTTCTCAAATTGTATTAGGAGAACGACTGCTTTACCCTAACTTTTGTTTCTGCTGCTCTCCCTTCTCTCTGAGGTGATGTTCTGTTGTGGTTTTTGTTTGTTTGCTTGCTTTCTGTTGTTGTTACTGTTTTGTGGAGGAAATTTGGAGAACCAAAAGTTTTCTAACCTACTGCACCATCTTCCCAGAATCCTCTCTATGGTTATTTTTAATGAAATATCTCTTACTCTGTCTTGTTGTAGGGCTTTTTTGGTGATATATGGAAATGCTGATGACTTATATGGGCTTATTTTATATCCTGCTGCTTTGCTAAAATTATTGTTTCAACTAACTTTTTAGTCAAATCTCTAGGATTTTCCAAGTATGCCATCATATTGTCAGCAAAAAGTTTTATTTTCTCATTGCCCATTCTGATTCCTTCAATTTCTTTTTTTCATTCTTATTGTTATTGCTAGCATTTCTAGTATAATATTGAATAATATTGGTGATAATGGGTATTCTTGTTTCACTCTTGACCTTATTGGAAAGACTTTTCTAGCTTATCCGCATTATAGGTAATGCTTGCTTGCTGATGGTTTTAGGTAGATGCTTCTTATTATTTTAAGGAAAAAAATCTACTTATACCTATGCTTTTAAGTGTTGTTTTTTTTAAATAGGAATAAGTGTTGTATTTTGTCAAAAAAAACCTTTCCTGCATCTATTGATATAGTCATATGATTTTTGTTGGGTTTGTTATTGATTCAATCAATTATGTTAATAGTTTCCCTTATATTGAACCAGCCATACATTTCTGGTATAAATCTCACTTGGTCATAATGTATAATCTTTGTCTTATATTGCTAGTATTTTATGTGGTATTTTTGCATCAATATTCATTAGAGGAAATTGGTCCACAATTTTCTTTTTCTGTTTTTGTTCTTCCTGGTTTAGGTGTCAGCATCATATTTGTTTCATAAAAGAAATTTGGTAAGACTCCTTCTTTACCTATTACTCCAAATAATTTATTTAATGCTAGAATTAGTTGATCTTTAAATGTTTGGCAGAATTCACTTGTAAACCCATTTGGTCCTGATGCTTTTTTTCTTAGTAAGCTCACTTATGGACTATTCAATTTCTTTTTCTAAAATAGGTCTATTTAGATATTATTTTTCCCCTTCTGTTAATCTATTAGGGCAGTTTATATTTTTGTAAGTATTCTTCCATTTCACTTAAATTATTAAATTTATTGGCATATAATTGGGCAAAATAACACCTAATGATTGCTTTAGTTTCATCTTCATTAGTGATGTATTCACCCTTTAAATTTTTGATACTAGTAATTTAGTTTTCTTCTCTTTTAACCATAATATGGTAATAAACAATGGTTTGTCTATTTTATTGAGGTTTTTTCCCCCATAAACTCAGCTCCTAGTTTTATTTGTTAATTCAATGGTTTTCCTATATTCAATTTTATTAACCTCACTGTTAATTTTCAAGATTTCTAATTTAGTGTTTAATTGGGGATTTTTAATTTGTTTTTTTCTAGTTTTTAAAAATTGCATATCCACTTCATTGATCTGCTCCTCTATTTTATTTATGTAAGCATTTAGAGATATAAATTTTCCTCTGATTACTGCTTTTGCTGCATCCTATAGGTTTTGGTATGTTGTCTCATTATTCATTTTCTTTAATAACTTTATTGTTTCTATGACTTGTTCTTTGACCCACTCCAGTCTTTAAGGGTAAGTATGTTAGTCTCCAATTAATTTCTAATCTGTTTTTTCATGGTCCTTTATTAAATATAATTTTTATTGCATTTTGATCTGAAAAGGATGCATTTAATATGCCTGCTTTTCTGCATTTTACTATAAGGTTTTCATGCCCTAGTATATGTAAATTTTTGTAAATTCACTATGTACCACCAAGAAAAAAAAATATTCCTTTCTATTCCCATTCAGTTCTCTCCAGATGTTTATTATATCTAACTTATCTAAGATTCTATCCATCTCCTTGACTTCTTTCTTTTTTTGTTAGATTTTTCTAGTTCTGAGAGAAGGTTGAAGTTCTCCACTATTATAATTTTGCTATCTATTTCTACATGCAATTCATTTACCTTTTCCTTTATAAATGTGGATGCTATAGCATTTGGCAAATATATGCTTGGTATTGATATTACTTTATTATCTATGATGCCTTTTAACATAATGTAGTTTCCCTGTTTATGTTTTAATTAAATCTATTTTAGTTTTAATTTTGAGATCATGATTGCTACCTCTGCTCTTTTTTTTAACATTAGCTGAAGCATAATAATTTCTACCCCAGCTCTTTATTTTTACTATATGTGTGTCTCTCATTTTGAAACACATTTCTTGTAATCAACATATTGTCAGAGTCTGGGTTTTAATCCATTCTGCTATTTGTTTCCATTTTATGAATGAATTCATCCCATTCACATTCAAAGTTGAAATTATTTAAAACTTACAGAAGTGAATGTTGAAAACTAAAAATAATTAATTAGGGAAAAATGTTGAAATTCCTACTTATGTATTTCCCTTTATCCTATTCCCCCCCCCATTGTTTATCCTTCTCTTGTTCTCTTTTTACCCTATCCCTCCTAAGAAGTCTAACTTACTTCTAACCACTACCTCCCTAATTTGCACACACTTCTAAGAGTCCCTCCCTTATGCTATCCCCTCGTCCTTTTATTTCTCTCTAAGTTAGTAAATGTATGTTATTCCCTCTTTAACCCCATTCCAATAAGAATTCCTGCTGTCTGCCCTCTATCCCATTCTCCCCTTCACTGTAAAAGTTCTTCCATTCAGGCCTCTCTTTGCTTTCTTTCTTTCTTTTTTTTTTTTTTTTTTGAGGCAACTTGCCCAGAGTCACACAACTAAGAGTCTGAGGCCAGATTTGAACTCAAGTTCTCCTGATTCCAGGGCCAGTGCTCTATCCACTGTGTTACTTTGCTGCCGCTAGGCCTCTTTTGTATGAGATAATTTGCTCCCTTTTATCTCTCCCTACCCAATTTTATTTTGTAGGATCATCCCATCATTATCAACTCAAACTCAAACACTCTATCTATGTATACTCTTTCTAACTACTGTAATAATGATAACATTTGTAAGAATTACAAATGTCATTTTCCCATATAAGTAAATCATTTAACCTTATTGAATTCCTTATGATTAGTTTTTCATGTTTACCTTCATATGTTTCTCCTGATTCTTTTATTTGAAAGTCAAATTTTATGATGTACATGAACTGATGCAAAGTGAAATGATCAGAGCCAGAACATTGTACACAGTAACAGCAATGTTGTATGATGATCTACTGTGAATAACTGTGAATATTCTCAGCAACATAACGATCCAAGACAATTATGAAAGATTTATGACAAAATGTGCAGTCTATCTCAAGAGAAAGAACTGATGGAGCCTGAATGCAGATAAAAAGATATTTTTTCTTTATTTTTCTTGGTTTTTTTTTTTTATCTATGATCTCTTTCTTTTCTTTCTTTCTTTCTTCTTTATTTTTCTTGGTTTTTTTATCTATGATCTCTTTCTTTTCTTTCTTTCTTCTTTATTTTTCTTGTTTTTTTATCTATGATCTCTTTCTTTCTTTTCTTTCTTTCTTTCTTTCTTTCTTTCTTTCTTTCTTTCTTTCTTTCTTTCTTTCTTTCTTTCTTGAGGGGGGAAGGCAGGGCAATTGGGTTTAAGTGACATGCCCAAGGTCACATGCTAGTAAGTGTGCCAAGTGTCTGAGGCTGGATTTGAACTCAGGTCCTCCTGACTCCAAGGCCAGTGCTCTACTCACTGTGCCACCTAGCTGTCCCTCTATGTTTTCTTTCACAGCACGATGTACACAGAAATGTGTTTTGCATGAATTGCTTGCTTTATCAATGAGTGGAGGAGAGGAGAGAGGGAGAGGATTTGGAACTCAAAACTTGAAGAAAAAGGAATGTTTAAAATGTTTTTACATGTAATTAGGAGAAAAAGAAAATGTTAAATTAAAAAAGACAAAAAAAAAGTCAAATTTTCTGTCCAGTTCTGGTCTTTTCCTCAAGAATGTCTGAAAGTCCTTTAATTCACTAAATATCTATTTTTTTTCCTTTGCAGAATTACACTCAGCTTTGCTGAGTAGGTTGTTTTTGGTTATAAACGCAGCTCCCTTGCTCTTCAGAACATCATATTCCATACCCTTTGGTCTTTTAATGTAGAGGCTACTAAATATTGTGTAATCCTGCCTGTAACTCCACAATATTTGAATTATTTCATTTTAGGTACTTGTAATATATTCTCTTTGACCTGGGAACTTTGAAACTTAGCTGTAATGTTACTTTGAGTTTATTTTGGGATCTCTTTCAGGTGGTGATCAGTGGATTTTTTTCAATTTCTATTTTACTTTCTGGTTTTAAAACATCAGGGCATTTTT
>CM053626.1:187149516-187173546 GCA_028646595.1 Phalanger gymnotis
CCTGTGAAAATCAATGCTGAAAACCAAACATGTCAAAAATAAATTTAAAAAAAAGAAAAAAAATATTATATACTCGATGATATCAATATTATAGTCATTATTGTTACTTCTTATGAAATCATTAACTTCCCTTTGCCTAATTCTAATTTTTAAGGAGTTATTTTCTTCAGTAAATTTTTAGATCTAATTGGTTGACTTTTCATAATTTTCTTGATCTTCTTGAATTATCCTTATTTCTTTTCCCAATTTTCCCCTACCTCTCTTATTTGATTTTTAAAGTCCTTTTTAACTTTTCCAAATTTTTTGGGGGGCTTGTGATCATTTTACATTTTGGGGGGAAGCTTTACAAGTAGTTATTTTGACTTCATTGTATTCTTCTGATTTTGAAACCCAATATTCTCTATGACCATACTAGCTATCTGTGGTCAGGTTCTTTTTCTGTTATTTACTCTTTTTTTTAAAAATGCCTATTTCTTGGAAGTTAACTTTTTTGTAGGGTCAGGCTCTTCTCCCTGGAATAATGTCTCTGTCTTCACATTTTTCATGTTATTGTTTTCAGAGCTCCACCTGGGGATCTTTGACTTTTTGGTTCATCCAGTGTGCTATGATCCAAGGCCAGGCGGGGTACCTGCTGGCTTATACCTTGATTTATGAACAACTTTCAGAACTCCTCTCTACCTCTGAGCCACCAGTCCTTAAATCATGGCTACCACAAACCTCCATTCCCCACTGTCCAAGTGCAAACTTGCCCCTCTGTCCTAGAACCAAAATCAAGGATTCCACTCTCCTGTGAGTGATCACAAGTAGTCCTCTCCCCTCACTAGCACATGATTGCTCCTCTTTACCCTTAGCCCCAGCCCAGGACTATGTCCAATCAATGGCACCTGAACCCTGTGTCCAGTGATCAGCTGCTCCATTCCCACCTCTTACACGCATACTGTTTGCTCATCTTCCTTTCCTTAATTGTTTCTCAGGGCAGCTAATGCCTGGAACCTTTCACATCATCTTCCTAGTATTGCAATTTATCATAGGTGCTTCGCAGTCTACACACACACGTCATGCTCCACTCTAAGGCCTTTTCAATGACCATGAACTTCATTTAATAGCCCCTAAAATACTTAAATTCTAGTTCCATAAACATTTGGTAAGTGCCCTGGAGAAACACAAAGATGAGATAGGTGACAGCCCCTGCCCTCATGAAGCTTACTGTCTAGTAGGAAGATAAGAAACAAATACAGATAACTACAATACACACAATAAGACATGTAACCAGGGATCCTTCCAACGTACTACTTCAGGAAGCCAGGAAAGAGTAGCCGAACCCAGATATCTCTCACATCATCTATCTTTGTTAGAAGGTAACTAGGTGTCACAGTTAGGCCTGGAGTCATGAAGACCTGCATTCAAAAATTACCTCAGGCACTTGCTGTGTGACCCTGGACAAGTCACTTAACTTCTGTCTTAGTTTCCTCAACTGTAAAAATTGATATAATAATAGCACCTACCTCGTAAGGTTGTTGTCAGGATGGAATGAGCTAATAATTTTTAGAGTACTTAGCACAATGCCTGACACTTTAATAAGTGCCTGTGCCCAGCATTCCCAAACCTCCAACTATATTATCAAGCAGCAATCACCAAAACCATCTGTTAGTAGTTTAAAAATAGAGAGACAGATCAACGAAACAAAACAGACAAAAAGGAATCAGAAACAATGGAACCCGATAACCTAGTGTTTGATAAAATAGAAAACATAAATTGCCTAGGAAAAAACTCCTTATCTGATTAAAAAGAAATCTTTTGGTAAAACTAAAAAGAAGTATGTCATAAATGAGGCTTAGATCAACACTGTACATTATATTTCATAATATATACTAAATGGATACATAACTTTAATATTAAAGATCATGCTATACAAAAATTAGAAGAGAAGTAGATTGTATACCTCTCACAGGTATGGCAGGAGAGGTTTTCGTAACCAAACAAGAGATAGAGCCAATTACAAAAAAATAAAGTAGATAACTTCGATTATGTGAAACTGAAAAGCTTTTGCATAGGCAAAATTAAACCATGCAGGATAAGAAGGGAAATGGTTGAATGGGGATAAATCTTTGTATCAAATTTCTCTGACAAGGGTCAGGTCAGGATTTATAAAAGACATAGATAGATACAGATATATAGATATGTATATATATACACATATATACACACGCATATATGCATACCCACACATAAATGTATGTATAAATTATGTATATAACACACGTATATGAAATACACATGTATACATATATATATGTGTGTGTGTATAAAACTAATAGCCATTCTTCAAAAGGTAAGTGGTCAAAGAATATAAACCAACAGTTCTCAAAAAAATAGCAAAGTATTCACAAACACATGAAAGAATGTTCCAAATTACTAATAATAAGAGAAATGTAAATTAAAAGACCCTGAGGTTTTATTTCACATATTGCAAATTGACAAAGATGATAAAAAATGGCAATAGCAAGATTGGCGGGGTTATGGTATATTTGGTACATTAATACATTGTTAGTGAAGCCATGAAATTGTGCAACAATTTTGGAAAGCAATTTTAAATTATATAAATAAAATAACTAAAATGTCCACTCCCTTCGAATCAGTTAATCCATTACTGGGCTAATACCCAAAAGACACCATCAATAAAAAGAAAATTCCTATGTACCAAAATATTTATACCAGTACTTTTTGTGATAGCATAGAATTGGAGCAAAGTAGATGCTCATAGATTGGCGAATGGCTAAACAAATTGTGTTATGCAAATGTAATAGAATACTGCTGTGCTGTATGAAACAATGTATGTAATGATTATAGAGAATCATTGAAGGATTTTCATGAACTGATGCAGAGTGAAGTAAGCAGAACCAAGAAATCAATATACACAATGAATACAACAATGCAAATGGAAAGAACAACTACACACACGCACACATACACACACACACAAATAAAAAAATGAATGTAACAAAATTACAAAGATCAAACATGACTTGAATTAAAGAGACATGGAAAGATACCTCCAATCTGCTCCTTCATGGAGGTAGGAGGTCCACAGATCTTGAACATGTTTTCAGATTTCTTCAATGTATTGATCAATTGTGCTCATTTTTTTCTTAAAAAAAAATAAGTACTTCATGGTATGACTCTCTGGGAGGGAGTGGGGGAAGGATACTGGGGATAACTATGATGATATTAAAAAAAGAAGACAGCAATAGAAACTTATTCTTTAAAAAAAATAAGTAAATGCTTATTCCCTTCCCTTCCCTTTTATTCTCTTATTGGTAAAGTTTTACTCTGTTGCCTTACCATGGAATGGAAATGACCTAAGTTTCTCTAAGATTATGTCAGTGATTTACATTTACATTTACAAAATTTACATTTACAAAATATTCTGCCATAATGGAAAGGCTTCAAGTATAATTCCAGCAACAGGTCAAGTCTATTTTTCAAAAACCAGCCTAGCTAAGTACAGAAAAACTCATCACCAGTTGGTTGGACACCTGACGAATTCTTTGGCTATTGCAATCCATGAAACAATGAAAAATACAAAATGGCTTTTAGTCCCATTCCACTATTAAATTTTAAAAAGTTATTTTGAAATCGACCCCCCAAAAGCATTTCCATATACAAAGAACATGAAAAAGAGGATTATATCTTCAACCATAAATATCAATTCCATATAGCTTATTATTTCTTTTAAGATATCTAAAAAATTCTACACATTACTTTCAACACCTTCCTGGGACCGTCTCACTCTGGGAAACATTGGAGAGAGCTGTGGAGCAGAACTAGCCCAAGTATCTGACATTATGTTCTAGGACTCCCTAATCTAAACATCAGACCCTCTTTCACTCTTTTCAACTCTTGTTCAGGCATTGGTATTCAAATCAATATTACTTCTGCTCCAATAAAGAGAACAACAATCTTCTGCCCCATGGTTCCACTCAGCATCCTGGTGATTCTGAATATAGTAGGCTGCTTAATACCAAATTTCCTTCCTTAATCACCACTTCCTGATCCCTCAAACTCATCTATAAAGCTTTTATTAGAATCACCTGTCAGGGGCAGCTAGGTGGCACAGTGAGTAGAGCACTGGCCCTGGAGTCAGGAGGACCTGAGTTCAAATCCAGCCTCAGACACTTGACACACTTACTAGCTGTGTGACCTTGGGCAAGTCACTTAACCCCAATCGCCCTGCCCTCCCCCCTCAAAAAAAAAAAAAGAATCACCTATGAACAAACTGGAGACATCTTAGATCAGGGTAACAACTACTAAAAATTAGGGCAATTACTAAATTGTACCAATAGCTAAAAGCTGTGGGGCCCAGGGCAAGTGTGCCCTCTAAAAGTGTTCATGATCATCAGTCTTGGGGAAACCTGACCCTTTAAGGAGAGAGTTTAGGCTTTTTTTTTTTCTGTCATACTTCCTACCCATACCCCAGAGTTCCAAGTTCTTAAAGCTTGTCTTCTGTTTACATCTAGGATCTCACCAAAATGAATAGTAGAAAGGTAATGTATAATATAAATCAAATATATAATGGCTATTAACTTTACATGGAAGAAACACTAAAGACAAGACATGGGCCAGTGCCCACTGATAAATCTGTAAAAAGCAGCAACATGAACTGTTAGCCTCTCCCATGTGGTCCTAGTTGCTGTGATGTGAGGGTGGGAAAAGGGTGCCAGCCCCTTCCCCCATAATTCCAGGGAAAGGCTTTAATAGTCCTAATCTCCTTCAGTAGATGAGAACGGAAAAGAGAGACAGAGATTCCAAGAGACAGAAACAAAGACAGAGAGACTGAGAGAGACGGAGGAAGAGGTAGGTGGGGTACTGAGTCACTCCCTTTTTAAGGTCCACTGAATTAACAGCAATTCCTTCTCAGTGGAGGGGGCAGCTAGATGACACAGAGTCACAGGAAGACTCATCTTCCTGAATTCAAAGCTGGCTTCGGACATTCGCTAGCTGTGTGACCCTGGATATGTCACTTAATCCTCTTTGCCAAGAAAATCCCAATTAACTCTGTTTGCCTCAGTCTCCTTGTCCATAAATGAACTAGAGAAGGAAATGGCAAACCACTCCAGTCTCTTTGCCAAGAAAACCCAAATGGGGTCACAAAGAGTTGGACATGATAGAAACTGAACATACTTCCCAGGGGCCAGTAAGGAAATTTGAATTGCAGTTCATCTCAAATTGCAGGTCCTTTCAGCATTGAGTTATGTGTGTGAAAGTTGTCTGAGATGGTGCCTTTCAGCCCAACCCTACACAAGCTATGTGTAGGGTTGTAACTCCTGAGTAGATAACAGGTAGGTTTTTGCAAATGGTAGTCTACAACAGACCTTATCTTCATTTGCTAGCCATGTGACCCTGGGCAAATCTCTTAATCTCTGTTTACCTCAGTTTCTTCAGCTGTATAATAAAGATTATATTAGTACCTATCTCCCGTGGTCGTTGTGAGGACAAAATGAGATAATATTTGAAAAGTATTTATTACTGTGCCTAGCACATAGTAGGTGCTATGCAAATGCTTATTCCCTTCTCCCTTTACTATCACACAATTCACTGAAAGCTATAGAGACTTTATGATCCCAATGTATATTTCTTGATTTTTTAAAAGCATTTGATGTTACTAAGAAGGGGGAGTTATGAGAAAATAGGTATACTAATGTGCTGTCTGTGGAGTTGTGAACTAATCCAACCATTCTGGAAAGCAATTTGGAGCTCTGGCTTCAAAGTTATTAAACTGAGAATATCCTTTGACCCAGAAATACCCCTATTGTATTTATACCTTCCCCACCCTCTAAAGCATCCCCTGAAAAAAGATAAAGAAAGAAGAAAGGGACCCATAAACCCCAAAATATTTATAAAGAACTGTTTTTTTTTTATAGTGGCAAGGAACTGGAAACTAATTAGGTGTCTATCAATTGGGGAATGACTTGAAGAAATTAGGTATATGAGTGAATGAGAGTAATGATGAAGGGGAGGGTTTCAGAGAAAGTTGGGAAGATTTGTATGAACTAATGTAGAGGGAAGTAAGAAAAACCAGGAGGAAAAAATAATGCAGTAACAACATTGTAAAGACAAAGTAGTTTTAAAGACTTAGGAATACTGATTAACACAATGACCAATCATGATTCCAGAGAACTCATGATGAAACATGTTGCCCATCTCCTGACAGAGAGGTGATGAACCCAGAGCACAGATTGAGATAAGAATGTTTTGGATACAGCTAATACAGAAATTTGTTTTGTTTGATTACGAATATTGGTTTCAAGGTTTTTCATCTTTCTTTTTCAATTAGGGGAGGGAGGTTGGAGGAAGAGGATAGGTTTTCATTAATTAAAAAACTTTTTTTTAAGTATTTGATACAGTAGAGTAAAACATTACTCTAAGTCAAGGGTAGGGAGCCTGCTCAGCTTTGAGGCCTCATGTTGCCTTCTAGGTCTTCAAGTACAGTCTTTGACTGAATCCAAATTTTATAGAACAAATCCTTTTGGGATTTTGGAATCCACACTTGAGGACGTAGAGGGCCACAGGTTCCCCACCTCTGCTCTAAGTACTCTTTAACCATCCATACATCAACCAATCAATCAACATGCATTTATTAAGTTCTTACTTTGTGCTAGGCAGCTAGGTAGTACAGTGGATAGAGTGCCAGGCCTGTAGTCAGGAAGACTCATCTTCCTGCGTTCATATCTGGCCCCAGATACTTACTTGCTGCATCACCCTGAGCAAATCACTTAACCCTGTTTGCCTCAGTTTCCTCATCTATAAAATGAGCTAGAGAGGAAAATAGCAAACTACTCCAGTCTCTGCAAAGACAATACCAAATGCGGTCACAAAGAGTCAGACACGACTGAAATGACTCAACACAGCAACAAAAATATTCCAGGCATTGTTATAAATGTTAGGAAAAGGAAGAAAAGGCAGTTCCTGCTCTTAGGAAGCTTTTGTTCTAAATGAGGGACATGACACGCAGATAAATAGGTACGTATAAGGTACCTATAGAGTAGATGAAAGCCTTAGAGGAGAAGATACTAGCAAGTGAAGAGACTGAGATGGTCATCCTAAAGAAGATGATGTTTGAGGCAAGGTGCTTGTGGTTTGCCCATGTAGATCATGTGTTTGTCTACACAACTTAGTTTAAATGCAGCTCACAGAGAGACATGAATGGATATCTAATATTTGTACCCAAGTCTTCCAGACACCAAGTTCAACTTGGTCTATCCACTATTCCACACTGCCTCAGATTCAGAGAGGGAGAGATCAACAGCAAACAGGAAGCCCAAGAAACAATCAAAATTCCAGGTCACTGGCCCCTCCATGGTCTCCCTACTCTACTCTATCCACCTCAGCAACCCTAATTTCAGTTTTTCCATCTCCTTGTCCTGCTTGGAATAAAGATATATCTTGTATGCTTTGTATTCTCTAGGGGTGAGGGTTTGGGATAGTGCTTGATAATTCAAAACCACAATCAAACTTAATTTCACCCATTTGAACCAACTCCCTCCCCAGGATGCCTGCCAAGATTTTTTGTGAGTTGGTTCTTTTTTGGGGGGAGGGAGCGGTAGGGCAGGATGGGATCCCTTCCATTGCATCATTCCATGGTTCTTAAAGAAACAATCATAAGAATAAAGCCAAGAGATGCAGGGGGAGACAATGAGGCCTGGTTGGGCTCAGGTTCAGCCTGAATCCTTAGGATCAATTACAGCTTATTCAGGGAGTGGCATGCCAATATGGCGTAATGGGTAAGCTCTGGCAGTTACTAAAATGAGTTTGCATTCAGAAAAAGAGACCTGGTGGGGTAAAGAAACTACATGAGTGCTAGAGTGGAGAAAGAGGGTAGGGAAAGGGAAATAGAAAGTAACCATTCTTGACCATGGATAATCCGCAGAAGTAGACAATGGAGAGCAGCAATATCTTCCCTTTCCTACCTCTCTTATCCAACCCTCCCACGTGTTTGTTGCTTCCAATGTCTTTTATGACAAGTCACCACCTGCTCCCTCTCCTACCAAGGTAGACTTTAATCAGAGTCATCTTCATTATCTAGAACTAGAAAAGTCAGATGTCTTCTGTCTCAGTCTCACGCTGCCTTTCCTCAGGAATTTGTTTGAAACCAAAGGAATATAAGCCAGATTTCCTTAAGCCTGGAACATTTTGTGTGCTGTTGCTTAGGCATGAAGTTGGATTGGTAGAGCCAATGATGATGCAAGGCTGTGTCCTTGCCTGAAGGTTAGTGTTGATGCAAGAAATTTCAGAGAAGACAGGCAGTCTTCTAGATGACACCTCTGGTACCTGACTCTCTTTACGACCAACTCCACACATTGGCAGGGGGTAGGCGTGTGTGTGTGTGTGTGCACGTGCGCGTATGTGTGTGTGAAAGAGAGAGAGAGAGAGAGATACACACTTTGGAAGATGCAGACATATAGGAGAAGCTAACTCCTCAACGTGTCTCTGATTTCGAGCCTGCCTCCCTTAGGGACTTCAAAGAATTGTCTCTTGGGTAAGATCAGGACCTCTTTAACCTGAAATATCTTGCTTCTACCAAGAGTTTATTTACTCTATATTTTCTGGTATTCTCTAATCTGTGTAACTTTTCTAGTTTGTTATCTTCTTGGATAAATGAATTTAGTCACTATTTGCTATTTGTGAATCTCTATGCAATGGTCTTTTGTAAAAGACAGTTAACACAGTTTGGTAGGAAGGAGTCAAACTGATAAGCAAAAGCTAAAGAAATGCTTGCAACCAGGGAAGTGACATTTGTTCTCAGAATTATGCCAGAAGGTCAGCAATATGGTGGGGGTGGGGAGAGAGATATAATTCTAGTTCAGTAACTTTTCAGAAACTGGAGAGTCCAGCAGCAAGTCTTGTGACCTTTCCCTCCTTTTCTCTAGACAAGAATCACAGTCTAGTGACTATGAGAGAAGTAGACAAGATTCCAGAGATATCTATCAATGCCTTCCAAGAACCTCATTTAGGCAACTCATGTAGATATACATGGACAGTACCCACATATTACAGGAAATTTAGCATTTGGTTCTACATACAACCATCAACTCAAATTTGGTCCCTTTCCTGGCAAACTACCCTACCTTATTGTCCATTCCCACAGTATCCTCTCAGTTCATCTGCCTTCTTTTTTGACCAAGGATGTATTTTAATACTTCACCAATGGGAATTTTCTCTATTCTGCTAATTAATTGATCAATTTTTCATAGACCTAACTATGGATTTCTTTATCTTATAGTTTTTAAATCCAAAAAATGGATCTGTTTAACACTGCTATAAGCCACAAATTGGGGGGGTTCCACATTATCCTCTTACTCATTTCTCAGTGTCCATTCCAAATTTCTCTGGCTAATAACTGGTCTTTTCCAAATTCTCCTGACCATTGGTTGATATCAGATTGCCCTGCCCACTGATTAATCCATACACAAAGCCCTTTTTACCAAATTATTTATTCTAGCCTACACTCCTATCAACTGGCTCATTTTTATGCATGCCATTCTTTATTGTTTCTCTTACTGATTGGCTTACTTACTCTGTATTTTCTTCTTACTATTCCTATAGCCTATTCCTCCTTTACACCCTCAGCCCTCATTATAGCAATGGAGATGGTTCTTGAAGAAGTGAAGGGCCAGCTTGAACTGGATCTCTGCCTTAGAATTGATCCAGAACCAGCTGAAGAATTTCCTCAAGGGAGAATTCTCTAGGCCAAATGCCAAGTGTTGGGGTTGAACCATCGATGAACCATCATATCTGAATAACATCCTACTTGAAAACTCCCTAACCCATCAATGAAAAATTCCACAAGGAAGAGAAAATAGAGTTGATAAGCTTTGGGATAAAGGTCAAAATAGCCAGTACTGCTACCCCCTACAGGCAAGAGTCTTATGTTAGGAGGTCCAGATGAAGAATAAGGCAATCCTGACCTTGGGGCTTCCTGGTCTGATGGCATAACAGTGCATAGACACAGAAAGAGAGAAAAATGCAGACTCTCCAGGTTAAAAGCTCTAGATCTCAGGGCTAAGAAGTGAAAGAGAAATTCAGGACTAAAGGCTGGGAAAGGATCTGTTGGAAAGCATGGAAAGAGTTTCTGGAGACTCTCAAAGTGGGACAGAATAAGGAAACAAATGAGCTCTTCAGTTTCAGATAGAGGAAGTTTGGAAATATGGTTTAAAAAAGAGTGTTAGGGCAGCTAGGTGGCGCAGTGAGTACAGCACTAGCCCTGGAGTCAGGAGGACCTGAGTTCAAATATGACCTCAAACACTTGAGACATGTACAAGCTGTGTGACCTTGGGCAAGTCACTTAACCCCAATTGCCCTGCCAATAAGCAAAAAAGAAAAAAAATAAAAATAAAAAAGAGTGTGTTCTCTGAAATACTGGCTAATTTTTAACCTTAGCCTAGCATTCTTACCTGAATGTACTACTCTCTGCAGCCTGGGATGAAAACCAACCCCACAGAGCTTCTCTGTATGGACCAGGAAGAAACTGACAATACCACTTGTTATCACACAATTGGGGAAGCCATCCAAGTCCCAAAAGGATTCTACTAGCTTGCCAATGCAGTGGCTATCTTTACCTTGGGCCAACAGCTGCTTGAACAGGAATGAATCCCAGCCACACTGCCACCTACCTACCCAAGAGGGGGAAGAATAGAAAAATGGGCATTAATGAACTCAATGGGCTCAGCACACATCTTGCCTCTCCTGGGAAGCCTTTCAGAAATATTTCATGTAATGATTACCATGATGATTGTGTTGATCTATCCATCCACTCAGCTCAAGGACTCTCAGATTCTTAAATCCCACAGTAGCTGGCCCCCACTTCCATGCTCTACTTTCTCTATCCAACAAGGCTCAGCAATACAATGATCGAAGACCACTCTGAAGGACTTATGCTATAAAATGCTGTTTATCCTCAGAGAGAGAACTGATGGTGTCTGAATACAGATTGAAACATACTTTTTAAACTTTATTTTTCTCGAGGTTTTTTTTTTTTGGTCTATGTTTTCTTTCACAACATGACTATTATGGATATGTTTTGCATGACTACACACGTATAACCTGTATCAAATAGCTTCCCTTCTTGATGGTGGGGAGGGGGAGGAAGGAAGAGAATTTGGAACTCAAAGTTTTAAAAACAAACGTTAAAAATTGTTTTTGCATGTAACTGGGGGAAAAATACTAAATAAACTAAAAGAAACCAAAACCAAAGTAAGAACATTTCAGTCATTTCTATTATTGTTACCCATGTTCAAACTACTGTTCAGTGTACTACAGCTCTGATTTTTTAGCTCACCTTTGGGACCATTCTACACAGCTAGGTGGCACAGTAGGTAGAATGCTAGATCTGGAGTCAGGAAGACAAGTTCAAATCTAGCCTCAGATACTTACTAGCCTTGTGACCCTAGGCAAGTTGCCTAATTTGTCTACCTCAGTTTCTTCAGCTGTAAAATGGGAATTATTATAGCATCTACCTCACAGAGTTGTTCTGAGGATCAAATATGATAATAGTTGTAATGTGCTTTAGCTCAGTGCCTGGCATGTGGTAGGAGCTTAATAAAAATTCTTATTCCTTTCCATATTTTGTAATGCTGATCATAGACCAAGGGGTCCAGGGATTTAACCTATTCTTGACAGAATTTAGTGCAGGGATGGGGAACTTGTGGCCTTGAGGCCACAGGTGACCCTCTAGGTCCGCAAGCATAGCCCTTAAAGGGTCTGATGGATGTACTTCAGGACTTAGAGGGTCACCTATGGCCTCGAGGCTGCAGGTTCTCCACCCACCCCTGGTTTAGTGCATTTTGAGTGTCTGATAGTGACAGAAGGCAACATTTCTCCCCACCCCAACACTTATGGGTAATGGCAAGCAGGGTGGGGCTTTTTGTTGTCTTTTGTTTTAGAGTGCTTCTCAGGACTAGGACAATCAAATCCATTTGAGTCTTGCCTTTGTTTGAATTAAGATTCATTGATTGGAAACAATATATATGACTGTGGCGCTAGTGACTAAAGATCTTTCCTACACCCTTTTGCTAAGTAGATGCTAAGCCTCAGGCCTACACCCTTTTGCTAAGTAGGTGCGGAGGCCCAGGGTGTGTGTGTGTGTGTGTGTGTGTGTGTGTGTGTGTGTGTGTGTACACACACACACACACACACACACGCACTCACTCTGGGGTTAGCATTTTGCTTTTGGGACTCACTTGTTGGAAGAGTGTTCATGTGGAGATTCTGGGTAGCCATTAAGGAGCCCCCCAGCTTTGAAAACCCAGATATTGGTGCTTCTCTCTCTCAGGTAACTATGGATATAATGTCTTGGTCAGACAGCTAGAAGCCTGTTTGTTGATTTGTGTTTATTTGCTCTGTTTATATAATTTCTGATTGTAATTTCTATTTATATTCTTTCTGAAGTTCAGGGTGCTGGCTTTCCCCTCTGAACTAAGTGAATGATATATTTATGTTTAATTAAAGTAAGATTGTTAACCCCTTAAAGTTGCTTAGAAAAGCAGATCAAAGAATCTGTGTTAGCAGCCCTCTTGTGTGCTGGCATTATTGGTCTTACACTCCCACAGTAGCTGCTAGCAACAATGTTGTTACATTATGCCAGCAATCAGAGAGCTATTTATATGTTTATCCTATCGCTCTAACATAATCCTTGCCCTCTCTAGGTGACAGAAAGCCCAGTCCAAAGGGAAATGCCACTGGGTCTTACAAATCCCAAGGCTAGGTGGAGCCATCATTGGGAAATGGGCAGAGGCTGGTACTTATGGTAAAAACTAGAGCAATCTCAGTGCAGTAAGCAGAAATGAGGCTCTGGCCAAGGAAGACAGTGGAGACAAGGGAAGTGGGTGAGAAGGCAACAGATAATGCAGAGGAAAGGACCCATGCGCAAATCCAAAGGTGAAAGCCAATGGGATGCAAAGCTCAGGATATCGAGGGAGTTAGGCAATATGACTTATGGTCATCAGTTCAGCTGGAAAGACTCATATCAGGAGTGCTAGTGTTCATGTTCCCTTAATCCCCACCCCTTCCCATCCTGCTAAAGCATTGCAGTTGTGCCACTATCAGACAAGAAAAATGCCAGCACTACCTAGGAAGGTGAAACAGCTCAAGGGCAACAGCATAGAGAATAACACTTGAGGAAGGGAATACATAGGTAGAGTGTGGGGTCTCGAGTGGAAGTGGGGAGAGAGTATAAAAGACAAATATTGCCTCCTGGACAATTAATTCTACCTCTGGTCCTTGCTCTGATACTTAATAGCTGGCAAGTCATTTAACCTGAGTCTCAGTTCTCTCACCTGTAAAATGGGGATAATAATACCTGCTGTACCTACCTCAAAAGATCATGATGTTCAAATGACAAAGTGTTTTGCAAGCTATAAAATGCTATGCTCTGGTTATTATTATTATTAATAATAATCAAGAATAATTCATAAAGTACCTGCTATGTGACAGGTACTGTGCTAGGCAAAAGACTGATCCTACCCTTAAGGAACTCGTGTTCTACTGAGTGAAGGGAGATAAAATGTATTCACAAATAATTAACTATAAGATATATATTAAGTACATGCAGCAGAGTTGATCAGAGAAATTCCTAATTTTGAGGCCAAAATTTGAATCAAGACACCAGGCAACTGGATCAAAAGTCAAGAGTTCTTACAGAGGCCTGGATTTAATCCAAGTCACTGCATCTAGAATGGCAGAGGCAACAGCAGACTACAAAAGGACAGGACCAAACAGCTCCTGATGACATTATCTCTTCTCAAAGAATGAGCAGAGCCTGGCCCAGGCACAAAATCCCAGAAGCCGATATTGGCAATGTGAGTAAACAGAAGAAAATGCTAAGTCCAACAAAGAGTACTCTAGGTTGAAAGAGGCCCAGGAAGTAAATACAGAAGAGAGTAACCTCAAGACAAGGTAAAGTAGAGCCTCATTAAAAAAATGTTTTGGCCACAAGAATTGTGAGAATAATTGGAAGAAATGAAGCAAAAGATAAAAAAAAAATAAAGTTAGAATTGAAGTAAAACCTCTGGCTTCATGGCAAAAATAATGCTGTCTTGCATGATTTTGAAAAGGAGATGAGCATATTCAGAACGGAGTTTCAAAAGGCCCTTTTAGAGACTGACGGCACAAGTCCAGTTAGATAACCAACTATACCGAAAGAGTACTTTTTAAAATAATGTATTTTATTTTTAACTTATGGAATAAAACAATCATTTCCATAACATAGTACAATTTAAAAAAAAAGATGACTGCACACAAAAGCACAAATCTACTGTGCACAACTTGTTATTCGTTTCAAATCTACAACAAAATTATCATGTAAATTTCTTTTTTTCTCCCTTAAAACACAGTAATTTTTTAAAAAATTCTTCAAAACCTTGCTATTACTGTCCAAGTTACTGCCAGAATCTGCCTAGTGTCCCATGTTTGAAACCTTTCTGTTATCCTGGATTCCTCATTCTTATACTCAGATCCAATCAGTTGCCAGATATAGTTGCCTGTGTCTCCATGTCTTTCATCTAACTCCCCTTTTCTACATTCACACAGCTACCACCTTACTTCAGTCCATCATCACCTCTGCCTTGGATTATGGCAATAGCTTTCTCTAATTAGTCTCCCTGCCTAAAGCTTCTCCTCACTGCAATCCATCCTTCACACACATGTCAAAGTGATTTTCCTAAAGCTCAGGTCTCACCATGTCACCCCCTTCTCAATAAACTCCAGTGACTCCCCATTGCCTCTGGGATAAATTCTCTGTTTGGCATTTAAAGTTCTAAACCGAGACCTTATCTCATCCTGTCTTTCTAGTTTTCTTACACACTACTTTCTACCATGCATTATACAGTCTAGCCATTTGGGCCTATTTGGTCTTCCTCATATATGATGTCTCCCATCTCTATACTTTTGAACTGGTGGTCTTTTATATCCAGAGCACTTTTCCTCCTCATCTCTGCCTTTTAGAATTCCTGGTTTCCTTCAAGATTGAACTTGAGCCTCACCATCTATAGGAGACTTTTCTTCTCCATCTAGCTGCCTATGCCTTCCTCTCTAAAGTTACTCTCTCTCTCTCTCTCTCTCTCTCTCTCTCTCTCTCTCTCTCCCCCCCTCTCCCTCCCTCCCCCCCTCCCCCTCCCTCCCTCCCTCCCTCTCTCCCCCTCTCCCTCCCCCTCCCCCTTTCCCTTCCCTCTCTCCATCTCTCTCTCTGTATACATATATATATATATATACATACACATATATATTTGTCTCTATCTCTATATTTCTATCTTTATCTCTCTATCTCTACTTCTATACATAGATATGTAGATAGTCACAGACATACACACACATGAATGTATAATATACATATTCTCTCCCCTCTCTCACTTGAATATAAATTCCTTGAGGGCAAAAGCTGTTTTTGCTTTTTCCCCGTACCCCTAGAATTGGGCATAGTACCCAGCACACAGTAAGCACTTAATAACTACTTGCTGATAATTGATCATAGTCCTAGTGCCTTTCCTACTTCTTTTTGTTGCTTGTTGGAGCCAATGCTAAAATACCAGCACTTGATCTCTACCAATTTTTTCCCTGCCTTCTCTGTCTTGGTTACTCCATTTTGTCCCTTCTGGGTCAGCTCAGTTGTGTTCCACCCATTCCCTGCTCAAGAGGAAGAGTTGGGAAGAGAGAGCGGAGTTATGCCATGGAAAGTCTGCTGAACTTGGAGCCAAAGGAACCCAGGTTCAAAATCCTAGTTTGCCTCATCCTGACAGCGTAGTAAGCAATGTGACCTTGGGCACCTTTTTAAGTTATTTCCTCATCTATAAAATGAGAAGGAGGTTGGACTAAGCGACCTCTAAGGTCCTTTCCATCTCCATGATCCTAAGCAGAACAAAGATGAAATGTGTCCCTGCTACCTGCCATCTGCAGCTGGAAGGAAATCATCCCACCCCCTACTTTTCACAAGACCATTCTCTCCTTGGCTCCCCTTTAAAAAAATCTTCTCCCTCTCCTTCTTTATTATGGGGACAAATCAGTATTTGTCAACCCTGCACATTTGTTAAGTACCTACTGTGTGCCAGGTACTGGGAATACAAATACAAAGAATAACATTATCCCAGCTCTCAAGGAGCTAACATCCTAACATTCATATATTTAATGTATTCCTTTATTTAAGGACACAAGGAAACTTCTAGTGACTACCTCCTGCATTCTATTTTGTATTATTTCTTCAATGTTTTGTCTCAATCAGTCATCTCCCAACCAGTCTGTAAGCTCCTTCTGGGCAGGGGCCATGTCTTAAACAGCTTGGCCCAAGTGGATTCAGATGGAAGTCATGGAAGAATTAAACTCCTCAAACTGGTTCCTGTTCATGTTTTTACTTGTGTCTCTTTGCTCTTATCTAAAATGCCTTCTCTGGGGCAGCTAGGTGGAGCAGTGAGTACAGCACTGGCCCTGGAGTCAGGAGTGCCTGAGTTCAAATCCAGCCTCAGACACTTGACACACTTAGTAGCTGTGTGACCTCAGGCAAGTCACTTAACCCCAATTGCCCTGCCTTCCCCCCTGCAAAAAAACAATAAAATAAAATGCCTTCTCTTCTTCTTTCCCCACTGACTGAAATTCTATCCATTTTTCAATATCCAGCTCAAATTCCACCATGAAGGCTTTCATGATCTCCATCCTCCCCTTCCCCAACAAGACAGTGAATTGTTTACATGGTGTTTTTAGCTCTACAAAAGCACTTTCCTCACAATAACCCTGTGAGGTTGGTAGAACAAGGATCATTAGCCCAATGTTCAGAGGAGCACACAGGCTTAGAAAGGTTGAAATAATCTTCCCATGGGCATATAGCTAGTGTCAGAGGTAGGATTCAAACCCACATCACCTGACTCCAGGTCAGGATCATAGACACGGAACTGTCTATCACCCATGCCACTATATGCCACGTTGTGCCTCACCACCATCTGACTGAATGGAGAGTGTGTGTCAAATAAGTGCTCCCTAAATATTTGTTACAAATCAGGAAGGAAGAAAGGAAGGAAGGAGGGAGGGAGGAAGGGAGGGAGAAAGGCAGGAAGGAAAGGAGGGAAGGAGAGAGGGAAGGAAGGAAGAAGGAAAGGAGAGAGGAAAGAAGGAAAAAAGGAAGGAAGGAAAAGAAAAAGGAAAGGAGTAAGAGAGGGAGGGGAGAAGAAAGGAAAGCTTGGGAACCAGGGTAGGAATAAAGGAGGAAGAAAGTTTCTCTTACTACAACCACCTCTGTCTTTTTTTCCAGAACATGCACCAGAACCTCAATCTTTGCCTCTTTAGTGAAAAGAAAGTCATCATCCACCCACAGCAAGTACTTGGTAGTAACCTAAGATAGGGCCAAGTTTCTTCCAGCAAACCAACCCTGGCAAAGGAAACAGCAGAGTAAATAATAAGAGAAAACTAAGCAATAAAATCGTTCTTAGCCACTCTTGCCACAAAGATGAGAGAAACTATTTCTGCCACCAAGTCAAGTAGGGGAGGAGAGAGTAGGGAGCATTTATTCTTTGTCTCCTTTCAGCTCAGTCTCTAACCTAGAGAGCTGCTAATGCCCCTCAGGAGCAGCCATTCACTTTGCTGGCTCCAGAGTTATCAGGCTTTTGCCAGGACTGCTGGGCTTGGGTATGCCATCGCTGACTCACCCCAGTAGGGTCTTTCCTTTTCTTTACTTCAGCTGCAGAAGAGATGTGTCCTGTAGCTGATACAGGAATTTGTTTTGCTTAACTATGCGTATTTATTACAAAGGTTTTACTTTTTCAATGGGGTGAGGATGAGAAGGAAAGAAAATAAATATTTGTTAATTGAAAAAATTCAAAAGAAAAAAAAAAGATCATTGGCTTTGGAGCCAAAGGACCTGGGTTCAAAATCCGCTCCTATTACTTCCTACTTGTGTGACCTTAGGCAAGTCACTTAACATCTCTGGACCTCAGTTTTCTCATCTGTAAAAATTAGACAGGGCAGATAATCTCTAAGTCCCTTCCAGCTCTAAAATTAGGGGCTTTGATAGATATCTAGAGAATTTTGTCCATCCCTCTTCAAAGGAAGAGGGATGCTTCCTAGGGAGCCAGAGAAGGGACTACAAGGCTAGCCACTCTGTGCTCCTCAGAGAGAATGTACCAGACTAGAATTATTTTTATCTGTACCCCCAAAATCTTGCTGGTCTAGGGAAATGACTTTTTTCTTGGGTTCAAGTTTCATTTCTGGTCATTATCCCTTAAAAAGGAAGGAGTTCCTCCAAGCTCACACCTTGGGGCTTGATTCCTTATCACTAAATGCTAGTTACAGAAACGATCATCACAAATGGTGAACCGTGAATTTTTCTAAGCACATAAACGAAATCAGAAAAGTTATACAGATAAAAATACACCAGAAAACACACAGAGTAAATGAACTCCTTCACTGGAAGCAACACATCTTGACTCAACTGAGAAGGTGAACCCCTTATCTTTCCCAGGGGGAAATTCCCTAAATTCTTTAAGAAAGCAAGCTGAAAATCAGCGTTATGTTAAGACATGCTCCCGCTTGCTGCTTCCCAAAGTCTTCTCCCCACCCACCTCCCTTCCTCCGCCACCTCTCTCTCCCTGAAGGCAGTCTTGAACCACGTGTACCCTTTGTCCTAACACAGATAGTAATTATCTGGAATCTGGAATCTGCTGCCTAGGTGGCAGCAGACACATACTCCTAAGCAACCCATTCTATATTTCTAAAGAATGATCTCTCTGGGTACCAATAATCATAAAAATGAAGTCATGGTGATTTTTCTCCTTGGCCCCTCAGTAAAAAATTTGTTGTCCTTGCAAATCACCTCAAGTGTACAGATAATGCTGGAAATACACAATATGAAACATACATTACTGTGTTTACCACTTAGTTGCAGGCAAACATCCCAGATGGCTCATGCGTTAGGTACTCAGTTCCAGCTAGATGGCACAGTGGGTAGAGCACCAGGCCTAGAGTCAGGAAGGCCTGAGTCCAAATCTAGCCTCAGACACTTACTAAGAGTGTGACCTGGGGTAAGTCACTTAACCCTGTTGGCCTCAGTTTCCTCAACTGTAAAATGATCTGGAGAAGGAAATGGCAAACTACCCCAGTATCTTTGCAAAGAAAGCTCCAAATGGGGTCACAAAGAGTCAGACACAATGAAAATAACTAAACAACAGCCTAACACACAAATTAGAAATGCTTACAGTATAGCAAACATAAAGCTCACATGCAAGAACACAGCACAAAATGTCATATGGCAAAGTTGCATATTGTAAAGCAGTGCGTATCAGTCACATTCAAATACATACCACATGGCAATATATTGAAATTGAGGGGATGCCCATCAACTGGGGAGTGGCTGAACAAGTTGTAGTATATGAATGTAATGGAATACTATTGTGCTATAAGAAATAATGACCAGGATACTCTCAGAATAAACTGGAAAGATTTGCATGAATGGATGAAAAGTGAAATGAGGCGAGCCAAAAAAAATACTGTTCAGAGTAATAGCAACATTGTCTGACAATCAACTATGAATGACTTAGCTTTTCGCAGCAATGCAACGATCCAAGACAATTACAAAGGACTCATGATGGAAAATGCTATCCACATCCAGATAAAGAACTGATAGACTGTGAATGCAGAGCAAAACATACTTTTTTCACTTAATTTTTTTGTGTTTTTTTTCTCTTTCAATCTGTTTCATCTTTTAACAAATGTGACTAACATGGAAATATGCTTTACATGATTGCACATATTATAACCTATGTCAAATTGCTTACCATTTTAGGAAAAGGAGAGGGGAGGGAGGAGGAGAGAAAAATTTGGAGCTCAAAATCATAAAAATGAATGCTAAAAATTGTCTTTATGTAGAATTGGGAGAAAATAAAATACTATTTAAAAAAACAAATACATACCAGATACTATCACATTTCAGAGTTGCATACAGTAAATCAAATAACTAAGTAATATGTAAACATAAAACACATAGCTTATATGTTGAGATTTTGTTCCAGGTATACATTTACATATATATATGTATACACACACACACACATATATATGTATATATACATATATATGTGTCAGTAAGAACCAACTGACTGCATAAGTCTCTCCCATTATTCTAAGAATATCATATTGATCAGCCTAGTTCAGGGGCAGGGAACCTGCGGCCTTGAGGCCACAAATCTGTTCTGTAAAGTTTGGATTCAATCAAAGGGCCGCACCTGAGGACCTAGAGTGCCACATGTGGCCTCGAGGCTGCAGGTTCTCCACCACTGGCCTAGTTACTGGTCAGATAGCTCTGGAACTTCTGTGGCACCTCACTGTTAGTCCTGTACCTTTATTATCCTAAGGCCCACTGGCCTACACATCCGGTGCTGGAATAGTAGATGGGCCGGATTGAATGCCACCATGACCAGCCCCTAGTTTGTCAGGCTCTATAAATAGCCACGTTTCCCTTTGGGTCTATAAAACTGCCCTTCCTTATCTGAGCAGATGTCTCCTCTCATTTTGGGTGAATCTTGGAAAGCTTTCCAAATACTCAAGAAGGTTCAAGAAGGTACCAACATGCAGTTTCCTTTTCACCTGAATCTTGATCCAAATCCTTCCCATTGAGCCTTTATCTGGCACCAACTGTTCATCTGCAGCTGGTGAATGAGTTCTCCTTAGAGATCCCTTTGACTCCTCTACATTGCTCTTGTCCGCCTGCTTACCAGAAGGTGCAACTAACTCACTCATAGGAAGTTACGATGCACCATCTTTGCACTCACCTTTCTGTGAGACTGTTTTGTAGCCTGGGAGGTTACCCAATCCTTTACTACTTGATATGTAATAGCTGTCTATGCCAGCTTTCCCCTAATTTGTCACCTTGCTCTCAGTGGACACCAAGATTTCTTGGTTGACCTCAATTCCCTCGTTAGAGCTCCTGACAGCAAACTGTAACATCATATCATCCTTTCTTACTCTGTGTCATTCTGAGCTAATTCCATAACTAGATGGTAGGGCCTCTTTTTACTTCTTTCAGAGCCCAATTTGAGTCTTCACATTTTCCCTATCTTTTTGGATTTCAAAGCACACATCAGTAGCTCAAGCAGTAAGTAATTTCTTTCTCAACCAGACTGGAATCATACCTACACAGCAGACTGACAAAATGCTGCTAAGCAACCAACCCTACACTTCCAAGTGGTGATCTCTCTGGGCATATGTGACTGTCACCCAACCTCAGTAAGGATAGACCGAAACCTGTAGTATCATTGCAGATCACATTACGTGCGTGCACTAGAAAGGCCATATGCTAACTCCATTGAGCCTTCTCATCAAGCCTCAGGGTCACTAGGATGTTAAGGAACATGTAATGAAAACTCTCTGGTTGTACTACTTGAGCATGGTATGGTATAGTTCTATACATCTCAATTCCTGCCAAGTCTGATGCCTGCTTGAATAATTTGCTTCAAAATCTTGACCCTGATCAGAAGGAATCCTGGCAGGAAATCCATATACAGAAAAATACTTCTCCCACAACACCTTGACTATTAGAGAAACCTCCTGATTACTAGTTTGGGTGGACATACCAGGTGAAGTGGTCCATCACCCCTAGGATAATGCTTATATTATCCCTATTCCCTTCCAGAGAGAAGAAGTCTATGGACATTAACTGCAAAAACTTTTTGAAGCTTATGCACTATCAGGTAAATAACCTCAGGTCAGTAGTACCTTCCTTGCAAATACTAATCACTGGTCATGACTGCTGTACATGCATCCCCCACCATTGTCCAATAGAATCTGTTTCACACCATCTGCAGTTTTCTCTTGGCCCATATTTCCATTGTGGGCATCTTCTGTAGCAATGGAGCATCTACTTTTCAATGGACCAGTTTGCTTTCTTGAATCCTGTATAAAGATTAGTCCATGCAGATAGAAGTCAGCTTCAGTCTTCCAGCCTAGGATCATTAGCCTTAGAACTGGAAGGGACAATAGGAACCTTCTTCCAATCCCCTCATTTCACAGATAAAGAAACTGGGGTCTGCAGTGGTTCAGTTAGCTCCCCTGACTGTTGTTTTGCCTTGTTCATCCTTTGTTCTCAAAGAGGACCAATGACATCACAAGGATGGTGTCTTGACTTGCATGTGAGGCAGGGCTATACAAAGTCATCCCAAGGTCACATGGGTAATAACAGGCAGTGTTTGGACTTAAAGTCAGGGCATCTGATTCAAACTTCATAATTTTTTCCATTGAGCTGCTCCCTCAACTGCAGAGCGTCTTCCAGACATTCTTAAGACCCCTGAGGATGATACCCCTGATTCTTGGCCTGTATCACTTCTACTAGACCTTTATCTTATAGCTTTACTTGCTACCAATTGTACATCTCAGTTGCTGCAAGGAGGATTAGGCCAGTGATGTATTTAATCCGTGTATTAGCACATTCTCCAGCGGAAGTCACAGTTTCTCAGGTTTGCTTTCTTACACGAGCAGCCTTGCTCCCTGTATATTTCAAATTTCCTTCCTTCCTTCAATGAGTATAACCAAGATTTCTAATGTGCCTGCCTATGGGATAGCTAAAGCATCTGTGTCCATATTTGTCTTCCCTGGCTGGTGATGTATGCTGAGCTCATAGTCTCGCAATGGTCCTGCTACCCATCTCTGCCAAAAAACATCAAACTTTGAGTTTGCTAGAATGAGTCCATGTAAAAGGAAGCTGAATTAATTAATTTCAATTAAGTAATTGGAAAAAACAGTGGTGATCCTAGAGAATAGATCAGGAAACACACCTCCCCTATCTTAGCAGAGAGGTAGGGAACTAAGTGGGCAAAATAGCATATATGTTGTTAGATACAATTACTATATCACATTTTTGCTTATTCTTCTTTGTTACAAGGGAAGGAAATTTTAATCTGGACTAGGGGGAAAAGAGGAGATATCTCCTTTTCCCAGGGGAAAAAAGACAACTATGATGTGATGACAAAAGGCAGCAATAAAATGTATTTAAAAGAAAAAATATTATGTCTGTGGATTATTGCCAGTCATATGGGGATTACAATTGTCCAATTTGCAAGAAAAAACTGCTAAGGCAAAGATGTGAGCCAATGGCACTTTATTAAAGGATCCATGGTCCCCTCTAATGAAGCAGACCTCAGATCTTCCTCACAATCTGAGATGCCCCTGGTTCCCAAGACCTTGTTTTCATATGGTTTGATACCCAAATATGCAAAAGAGGCTTGGTAAAACATAGGATCTCATTGTCTATAGACCTTGCTCTTGAGGGCCAAAAAATGACATATCAGCAAGGTTGGGTAAAGCACAGGGCAACTCCACTGACTAAGTAATCATAAGATGGTCACTGCTCATGATGGACAAAAGAGAGTGGTCCAGGGGAACTTTCCAAAGACTGAGGGCATCCCACTCATGCTGGGTTTGTCTGTATGGTATTCCTTCCTCAGGTCAAATATGATGAGAACAAGATTCACTCATTCCCCCTCACCTGCCTTCTCTTCTCTTCCTACAGAACTACTTTTTCTTGCCAGTTTTATGCGAGATAATTGACCCCATTCTATCTCTCCCTATCTCTCTCTCTCAATATATTCCTCTCTCATCCCTTAATTTGATTTGATTTCTTTTAGATATCTTCCCTTCATCTTCAACTCACCCTGTGCCCTCTCTCTCTCTCTCTCTCTCTCTCTCTCTCTCTCTCTATATATATATATATATATATATATATGTATCTATAGATATACATATGCACTCACATGTACATATATATATAAACATATATATATACATATATGCATATTCCCTTCAGCTACCCTAATGCTGAGGTCTCATGAATCATACACATCATCTTTCCATGTAGGAATGTAAACAAGACAGTTCAACTTTAGTAAGTCCCTTGCAATTTCTTTTTCTTGTTCTTTTTCTTTTTTTTAATTTATTTTTAATATGTTTAGTTTTCAGCATCGATTTTCACATGCGTTTGAATTACAGATTTTCTCCCCATTTCCCCCCCCC
>CM053626.1:187174046-187206488 GCA_028646595.1 Phalanger gymnotis
AAGGGAAGAGGGGAGAGAATTTGGAACTCAAAGTTTTAAAAGCAGATGCTCAAAAAAAGGTTATTTTTGTATGCAGCTGGGAAATAAGATATATAGGGAATGGGGCATAGAAATCTATCCTGCCCTATCAGAAAGTAAGGGGAGAGGGGATGGAGTGGGAAGTGGGTTGACAGGAGGGCTGACTGGGGAATGAGGCAATCAGAATATATGCCATCTCAGAATGGGGAGGAGGGTAGAAATGGGGAGAAAATTTGTAACTCAAAATCTTGTGGAAATCAATGTTGAAAACTAAAATAAATAAAAATGATAAAATTTTAAAAAAATTTAGCTACTGAGTGGCCGAACTCAAGGCTCACTGGAAAGAGAGGGAGTAAGGGGTCAGAGTCTGGGCATTTCCATATGTGGGTTCAACTTCAAAAAGCTGGAGAAAATGGAGGGAATATCATGAAAATATGGGTACCCATTGTGATGCTCCTTCTGACATCCTGTGAAGAAGTTCCTTAATTTCTCTGCTAGTTTCCTTACCTGTTACAGATGGAAAATCTTTCTTTGACCCAAATGTGTACAGTCCATACTTGTCTCTCTGTCCATATCTGTATGTGTGTGTGTGTGTGTCTGTGTGTGTGTCTGTGTGTCTGTCTGTCTGTCTCCATCATCTGGCTGCAAGTTTCCTTACTGGAAGCTTCTTGAGAGCAGGAATTATGTATCTCCTGTCATACTATGAGTTCCCTAGAGGAAGGAAATGTGTATTATTTGTCTTTGTACACACCGGAGCCTGGCATAGTACACTATCACAAGTAGACATTTGATGTATATATTTTTTAATGTCTCCTCCAACAATCTATGCCTTTTCTCCTAGGGTACTTCCCTTCCTTCTTCCCTGAGACCTACCACAATGACCTGATCAGCTGAGCTTTTCCTAGAAGTGTTAGGGAGGGACAGTAATCAGCTTGATGAACCTTTGTTTGAGGCTTGGATTGAATCCTCCTAGGCTAGCATATGGACAGGTCTTTGAGTGATAAAGGATGCCCCAAGAGAAACTGATTGACTTAAACTATTGTGGGGAAGGCTGTTATGGGAGGAGCCTCTACTTCGCAATGGCCTATTAAAAGGAGTCTATAGGCCTCTCCCAGCTCCAGAGTCAGCAGCAACAAAGGAATATCAAGAAGTCTTAAAAAATTAGTAGCAGAGATACACAAGTTCCCAACCAACTGACAGCCATGGAGAAGATTTTCTAGGCAGCAAGATCTTGGGTTGTGGGTATCTAGTGAAAGAAGCGAGATTTCTTGGACAACACCAGTCTTGGAGGTTTGAGAGTTCAGGAATCCCACCCTTCTATTGGAAGAAAATAAAATTCCTGAGCAACCCACCTTTTAGTGAGAGAAGAGTATTGTATGTGTGGCCACGAAGACTGGGAGGAGCAACAGCAAGAGACCCCTGGCAAAATATGGGCAAACAAGGAATCCAGACTAGAAAACTAGTAGAAACTCTGCTCTGTAGGTCAATAGGAAGGCATTTGCATGTTTAGCAACCCCAACTACATTTCTTTTCCAAAGGAAATACAAACCATAAGGCATCTTTCTCAGTCCAAGAGACCATATACATTCCTGTGAAAAGTAGAATTCAATAAAATGTTGGGGAAGGGAGTTGCCAACATGGCAACCCCAAGTTGTTTTCCCTAAGATGGGAGAAACTCAAACCACAGGGCGGTGCTATGAATACGAAGAACTTAAGGACACTGTGGAAAGTGAATAGGACTCACATTAGTGGAAGGAGAATTAAATTGATTGTTTATGGTCTTTTGATGCTTTTCTGCATTTTTAATGGAATTTTGTGAGCTCTTGGTATTTTCTGCATATTCTGTAGGGTGAGATTAGTGGTTGTATTGTACTCAATATACAAATTGTTACCTTGATTGGAAACTGACTGATCCTTTAACACACATCTAGATATATGCTACATTAAGAGATTTTCCCAAAGGAAACTCTGGTTGGGGCTATAATGAACCAAAAAATTTATGATTTCCTGGAGTTTGCCCCAAGACTAGATCTGGTTTGGGTTGCTGAACCTCAGGTAATATGCACAATATAGGTTGGTGATGGACAGGCTTATACCACCCACCCCTCCAAAGAATTCAAGTACTTTGAAAAGTTAGAAGCAAAGAAGTCGTGGAATCTGGAGCATTTCAACACTTACAATGTAACTTAAGACATTTCATCTTTTCCCTAGTGTTTGACCTCAAGTCACTGACTTGTCATAGAATACGCCCGCCAGACAGCACATAGTAGACTGTCCTGAGGTAGGGGAGAGGGGAGACTTGGAGATTGGAGCAAGTAAAGAAACACTTTCTTCTACTCACCCCAATTTAAATTCTGGAAGCTTTCTGGAAGAGATTCTTTTTGAGAGTGTGCTAATAGATATTTTTCTCACTAACAACATTTCTTGAGATCAAAAAGTGGTATCTCACCAATGTCCACAGTGTAGGAGTGGTAGAGGGTACTGGTATAGGTCTCATTGATGAGGTGAGACAGACAGGAGTGCTCCAGGCAGATGGAGCAAACAAGATGCAGGACATGAGATATGATGCAGGATATGACTAGCCAGAAAAGTGACCAAGGAAGACTATGAATTGGAACCCCCCCGTGGACTTACCTGTGTGCTTTCACAAAGCACTCTCCTATCTGACACTCCAGAATAACTCTCCCTCTGCACCTTTCCTGTTCCCTTTGCTTATCTGTACGACAAAGACACCACCTGATTACTCGATATCTCAAGTATTCCAGAGCTTTGCTTGCCCCTCTTCCCCTTCCCCCTGTCCCACAGAGCTGTGTATATACTCTGATAATTGCTCTGCCTCCTAGGGGGGAAGCAGGGCTGTGCTGCCTCCCTTGGGAAGCAGGGCTCACTGCTTATGCTCTGCTCGCCACATGGAGTAGAACCAATTGGTGCTCTTCCTTATGTAAGGGAGCAGGCCCGATTGGGTGTGTCACCCCAATAAATGCCTTTCTTTAATTTGGAGACTGTTTAAGTGCAAGTGAATTCCCTCAAGACACTAGGACCCACATGTTTATACTCCTTCATTTCTGGTGGTAACCCAACATTCTTGGGTTGAATGGGTTGAATTGGGTTGAACCCATCAACATGCTAAAGGACGAAATTTAACAATTTCAGGGAAGAGGTTTGAATGATCAGTTGCTTCTCACCTCTACCCCAACACCTCCTGCTCTGGGTTGTCAGCAAGCCTGTTTAGGCTCCCCAGAGAGGCCTTCATGGTAGCCTGGAGCTGAGGTGGTAGAGAAGAAATGTTGTATTTCCACATTGGACAGTGTGTCATAACCCTCCCTGTCCTGCACCCAACATACACACAGTGGATTAAAAAAAATATTCCAGTGAGCAACTGCAGTGAGGGCAAATGTTCTTAACCTATGTCTGTCAGTCTTTTCTAGAGAGTTTCCAGAAGTACCCCTCTGGGCCTCAGTCTCCTAGATCTCTATCAGTCTTCTTCCCTTTAGTGAAGGAACTCTTTCTCTAATTGCTTTGGGTTGATGAGTGCTGTATTTTATTAACATTGTACAGGTTTTGGGGACAAATGATTATTAATAACCAATGATTTAGGGAGATCCAGAGTTCCCTCTTTTTTCTAAAGTCCTCATTTCAAGGTTCTGTCTCTGAAGGACATTGTTGATAATGACATTGACTTATCTTTCTCCTCAATCTAGTTCAGATTCCATCCAGTGGGGGGAAGCCCGTTTTGCTCTTCTCCGGTTCTTTGACTAGATTTCCCAAGACTGGGCAATTAATAATCAATGACATAATCAAAGTTATAACTCCTCTCTCTCCCTGCCCACCCCCGCCCCACCCCAGCCCTTCATTAGAATAGGCCCACCTCTCTTTGTAATATTCATTCTCTTTCATTAATTGTTAACCAATCAAAGTGGATCACCACCCTCAGGAACACCCACTCTTCTAAAGGCATATAAACTATGAGCCTACCACCATGATTCATCTTTGTCATTCGAGAGTGTCACTGACCCATTTTATTGGTAATATCTTAGCATTATTAACAAAATGATTAATTACTCAGAAACCATGTCTCTCGAACTTTTTAAATGTCACATTTTTGTCCAAGCAACTTCTAGATGTATTGTAATACACCTGACCATAGCAAACAAACTGTTACAACTAATATTGCACAGAGGTTAATTGCTCTCAATATGTTCTTCCCAAGCTTTGACTTCAAGGCACCACTTAGTTTCTTAACATTCAGTTCCAGCTTCTTCCTTCCTAACCATAGACTCATTTTGTCTTGTCAAGAGGAGACAAAGTTGTTTGTGCATCTTACCTGCATCCATTAATTCAATTTGACATCTAGATTCAAGCTTAAAGCCTTCAGTCTCTATTCTGTCTTGATATACATTAAGGCTTTTACACTTATCCCCAACCAAATGACATTTTGATGTCCTTCAATAGTGGGCAGAACCGTGATGAATTAAAACTGTATTCCTGGAAGATTCCACATTTTTGTATCAATTGCTCTTGACATAGCATTGGTGGCAGATTTTAAATAAAGAATAGTTTTCCATGGGGATATCAAATACTCAAAAATTTTCATAGTGCCTCAATTCATTTTATATTCATGGTACATGACTAAGCCATGACTGTGGAACTGAATAAAAAGTTCTGCAATGATGAATAAAGGCAATGTTAATGTTATAATGTTTTCTGGAGGCTTGTTCAACCATTATCAAATTCATAATTAGTTGCTCTTTACATCCTTGGGACTTCTGGCGCATACCTTTTGCTCCTTGGCCAATATATTGTTTCCTTCAAATTATCTATAGGGCCTTTTGTTTTTTGAGACAAAAGCTCTGGATGTTTTGTGGAAAGTGAAAAGAACATGTACTTTGGAAGGGTCACTGTTGTTTTCATTTTTTTGGGTAAAAAAAAATGAGATGTCTTCTGTTAAGAAAGGTGGTCTCCAGCTTGCATCCGAGAGGAAAATGGTAAAGTACTTAGCTAGCAATTCATGCACCATGGGGAAACACTTGAGCTGATAAATATAGATCTTATCTGGCCCTACCATTTTCCAATTTTGTAGGGAAGCTAGTTTCAGTAACCTCCTTTGACAAGACTGTTCTTTTGTTCATTATATTAATATTACACAAGTTTTTTTGTATTTGATCCAACTTGCACATTTTTGTATTAGACTTGTTGGCATCCATATAGCCAATCAGACAGTTTCCAGATTCTCCTTCTTTAGGGTTTCTCTCTCTCCTTTAATTTCTTTACTTCTCAAGTTTCCATATTATCTTTAAAACACACACACACACACAAAATTATGTTGAACTGTGACTATTGGGGGTTTTTTGCCCTGCTTTGACTCTTTGCTATCTTAACCTTTTAGCCTTCACTGTCAATTATTATTTAAAGATATCAAGAATTCTGGATGTATTTTTGTTTTCAAGATTCCATTCCGTTTATTTCTTTTTCGTAAGCTTCATTTAAGCAATGTGTTGCTCAAGTTTTATACTTCAATGTTTTGCCTAGGTCGGGGTGGGAAACCTGTGACTTTAAGGGCACGTGTGACCCTCTAGGTCCTCAAAGTGAAGCTCTCTGACTGAATCCAAACTTCACAGAACAAATCCTCTTAATAAAAGGATTTGTTCTGTAAAACTTGGACTCAGTCAAAAGGCCACATGCAAGGACCTAGAAGGCCACATGTGGCCTCAAGGCCACAGGTTCCTCACCACTGGCCTAGATATTGATGTAATCCTCTAATGTTCTTCCACAAGTCTTCAATAATTGTTTCAAGCTACTTCCTCCCTGGTCACATTTGATGCCTTTCCTTGGAAGTATTCTTACATAGCTGTATCTTTTTTCTATTTTTCTTACTATGGCAATGGCCACTACATATATCATCGAGTGCAAGTCCTAAAATGTTTTCATGTTGTCAGATATTGCAGGAGAATGCCTTCATTCATGGTTGTTTTAGTAAATGCCCGCTTTTAAAAATTGTTTTGACATAGTTGATCTATTAACCAGGTTCATTATTCAAAAAATGCTTTTAAAAATTCCATTCTCAGGCTACCCATCTCCATTTCAAAATCATTCAAGACCTCACCATTATTTTTGTCAACCATTACATTATGAGGTAGAATTTCTGGAGTTGTATTAAGTGTAGATTTTCAATACCTTCAGGTTTTTCAGCTTTTCCTTCTTCAGATTTAAGTAACCCCTTAATTTCTGATCTTATTTCATCTTATATGGTTTTAGGAATGAAGTTAATTCTTATAATTGTGTTTTGCTGATTTGCAACATGCTATTGTGTAAAATGGAGTTGAGGATATTGGGGTTTTTTTTCAAGATTAATTTATTTATTTTTAGTTTTCAACATTCATTTTTACAAGATTTTGAGTTATAAATTTTCTCCCTATTTTTCCCCTCCCCCCCAACCCAAGATGGCATGTGTTCTGATTGTCCCTTTCCCCAGTCTGCCCTCCCTTTTATCACCCCATTTCCCCCCATCCTCTTTCCCCTTACTTTCTTATAGGGCAAGATAGATTTCTGTACCCCATTGCCTGTATATCTTATTTCCCAGTTGCACGTAAAAACAATTTTTAATATTTTAACACTTGTTTTTAGAACTTTGAGTTCCAGGTTGTCTCCCTTCTTCCCTCTCCACCTACCCTCCTTGAGAAGGCAAGCAATTCAATACAGATTATACATGTATCATTATGCAAAACACTTCCATAATAGTCATGTTGTGAAAGACTAACTGTATTTCCCTCCATCTTATCCTGCCCCCTCATTTGTTCTATTTTCTCCTTTGACTCTGTCCCTTGTCAAAAGTATTTGCTTCTGACTACCCCCTCCCCCAATATGTCCTCCCTTCTATCATCCCCTGCTCTTATCCCCTTCTGCCCTTGTATCAGAAATTAAGGTAGGACCTTTTTCTTACTGTTTTCTTTTTTGAAGCATTTACTTAATCAAGTGCCCTTGATGAATCTGGCCTTTGTTTCTTTGACGACCTCTTTACCTCAAGGGAAAGTCTAGTTTACATGAGTTTGAGTCACATGTTTTTGACTCCAGAAGCTTTTAGACCACGTGGGTTTGAGTCGCATGTTTGTGATGCTTTTAGGTCATGTGGATTTGAGTTGCATGTTGTGATGCCCTTTGACCCTGAACAGGGTATATAAACTTAGAGGTTGGTGGTTTTCCTTTGGGGGCTCTCACGTACTGGAAGAGTGGTGTGTGACTCTGGGCAAGCTGTTGTAACTGCCCCCCAACTTTGCTAACCCAGACCCGATGGCTCTTCTCTGGCAACTGAAATGTTATTTGATCTGTTTATATTGTCTTTGTTTGTAATTTGTTTGTATTTGCTCTGAAGTTCAGGGTGCTGGCTTTTCCTCCTGAACTAAGTGAGTGATATTTGTATGTTTGATTAAAGTGAGATTGTTAACCCCTTAAAGTTACTTTCCATAGTAAGGCAGATCAAATAACCTGTGCTGGCAGCTCTTGTTGTTGGTCTTGTTGGGTCTTACACCCCTACTTTCCTGTAGGGTAAGATACCCAACTGAGTGCATATGTTATTCCTTCCTTAAGCCAAATCCCATGAGAGTAAGGTTCATTCATTCCCTTTCACCTCCCCTATTCCCTTCCATTGTAACAGGTTTTTCTTGTCCCTTTTATGTGAGATAATTTACCCCATTCTATCTCTCCCTTTCTCCTCCTAATATATTCCTCCCTCACCCCTTGATTTTATTTTTTAGATATCATCACTTCATATGCAACTCACCCTATGCCCACAATATATATATATATATATATATATATATATATATATACAAATATATGTATATTCCCTCCAACTACCCTAATACTGAGAAAGGTCTCGTGAGTTAAAATATTATCTTTTCATGTAGGAATATAAACAGTTCAACTTTAATAAGTCCCTTATGATTTCTCTTTCCTGTTTACCTTTTCATGCTTCTCTTGATTCTTGTATTTGAAAGTCAAATTTTCTATTCAGCTCTGGTCTTTTCATCAAGAATGCTTCAAAGTCCTTGATTTCATTGAAAATTCATTTTTTTCCCCTGCAGTATTATACTCAGTTTTGCTGGGTAGGTGATTCTCGGTTTTAATCCTAGCTCCTTTGACCTCTGGAAAATCATATTCCAAGCCCTTCAATCCCTTAATGTAGAAGCTGCTAAATCTTGTATTATCCTTCTTGTGTTTCCACAATACTGGAATTGTTTCTTCCTGGCTGCTTGCAATATTTTCTCCTTGACCTAGGAACTTTGGAATTTGGCTATAATATTCCTAGGAATTTTCCTTTTGATATCTTTTTCAAGAGGCAATTGGTGAATTCTTTCAATTTCTATATTACCTTCTGCTTCTAGAATATCGGGGCAGTTTTCCTTCATAATTTCTTGAAAAATGATGTCTAGGCTCTTTTTTTGATCATGGCTTTCAGGTAGTCTGATAATTTTTAAATGATCTCTCCTAGATCTATTGTCTAGGTCACTGGTTTTTCCAATGAGATATTTCACATCGTCTTCTATTTTTTCATTCTTTTGGTTCTGTTTTATAATTTCTTGATTTCTCATAAAGTCATTAGCTTCCACTTCCTCCATTCTAATTTTTAAGGAATTATTTTCTTTAGTGAGCTTTTGGACCTCCTTTTCCATTTGTCCAATTTCTGTTTTTTTAAGGCATTCTTCTCTTCATTGGCTTTTTGGACCTCTTTTGCCAATTGGGTTAATCTATTTTTAAGGTATTATTTTCTTCTGTATTTTTCTGGGTCTCTTTTAGCAAACTGTTGACTCGTTTTTCATTATTTTCTTGCCTCCCTCTTATTTCTTTTCCCAGTTTTTCCTCTACTTCTTTTACTTGATTTTCAAAATCATTTTTGAGCTTTTTTATGGCCTGTAACCAATTCATATTTTTCTTGGAGGCTTTTAATGAAGGATCATTGACTTTGTTGTCTTCTTCTGGCTGGATGTTTTGATCTTCTTTGTCACTAAAGTAAGAATCTATAGTCTCAGGGCTTTTTTTATGCTGTCCGCTTATTTTCCCAACCAATTACTTGACTTTTGAGTTCTTCGTCAAGGTATGACTCTGCTTCTAGAGTGGAGAGCGCTCTGTCCCAAGCTTCATGGGGTTTGCCTTCTTGTTTTCAGAGCTACTTCTAGGCACTTGTAAATTTTCAGTTCTTCTGAGGTGATATGATCCAAGGAGAGTAGTCTACTCTTCTACTGGCCTATGCCATCATCTGTGAGTGACCTCAAGCACTCTTTTCTGGCTTGGAACTGCTAGGAGGACTCCCTCTCCACAGCCACTACAAGCTCTGCCACACTAGCACCCCTTCTCACCCCAGAACCGCCCACTAGAACTGCAACCCAGATCCAAGTAGGTCAAAGCAAGAGAATCCTGCCTAAGTGCCAGCAAAGAGATCTCTGCACTCCTGTTTTGATCAGATGCTTGATTCCCCACACCTTCTGTGGATCTGGAGTTCCAGAAGCAGCTGCTGCAGCTGCCTCTGCCACCCAGGGGCTGGACTGCACCCTTCTCTCACCCAGGTTCACCAGAGTTTTCCCACTGACCTGCTAAATTGTCTTTGGCATTTGTGGGTTGAAAAGTCTGGAAACTGCCACAGCTCAGTGTTTCAGTGCCCTGAGGTCCATGCTAGGCTGTGCTCCACTCCCAGCACAGTGTGATAGACCCTTCCCACCAACCATCCAGGTCCTCTTGGGCTGGAGACTTGTTTCACTCTGTCACTTCATGGGTTCTGTGGCTCTAGAATGTGTTTAGAGTCATTTTTTCACAGGTGTTTAGAGGGATTTGGGAGAGAGCTCAAGCAAGTCCCTGCTTTTACTCTGCCATCTTGGCTCCAGCCTCCTTGAGGATATTGTTGACAAAAATTAGTACCAAGTCCTTCTCTAAGATGTTTCCAATTTATTACGATATATTCCTGGCACATAATTAAAGCTTTTGTATCTCCAGTCTATTTCTCATGTACTCATGGTTTTCCCATCTTAGTGGTCAGTACCATTTGCATCAAAGCTTTCCTATGTGAGATACTGGAATTTCTAAAGGATCCTGACTCAAAGAAGCACTCCATTCCTCCCTTTGTCAAGTTCATCATTATATTGGCTCCAAATCTCTGTCTGTTTCTTAGATTTAGAGAAACAGTTTCACCATACTTGCTGCCATGATGACCTAAGTAGAGGTATGCCCAAGGCCCAACTGGCCAGTATTTCAGGGTGCCTGCCAGATCTCCACAGCTACCATTATTATCTCAAGGCATGAGGTTCCTTGCTGTCCATCACTTTGGTTGGAGTTTCCTTATTTTGCCCTCCTCCTACCCCCATAGAATGAACAATGTGACGCAATTTGAGTGGGTTGTTACTATTACTATGACAGCAGTGACTACTACCTTGTAGTCTAATGAAACTGGTCCATCAAACTGGAGGCCTTGAGAAAAACAGAGGAAAGGACAAAGAAAGAAATCAGAGAAGCTACCAGCTGTTTCTTTACTCTTCTTGAATTTTTTTCAATTAACAAATATTTTTGTTCTTCCTCACCTCTTTCCCCCACCAGTAAAAAAAGAAAAACAAAATAAAACAAAACCCTTGTAATAAAAATATATAGTCCAGGAAAACAGATTCCTACATTGGCCCTATCCAAAGATAATTGACCTCTGGATTCACTTCTGAGTCTTAGGTCCATCACTTCTGTATTAAGACATGGATAGGTTAGTTTACTTTCCTGGCAAACACACTGCAACCAAAGAAGAGGAGAAACCCATAGCTCATTCCACCCTCTCTATAAGATGTAATAGGCCCTTGTACAAGAAGCGAAGAGGACTTCTTAAAAACTGCCCCTCCTTCTAGCAGATTGTACACGGAGGGCCTGAAGTGGCCAATATAAAATGGGAATACAGTCAGTTACCAGACATCAGTGCTAGTTGGTAAAAGCAGTACCAATGTTAAGTAGTAGGTAATGATACATAATGTAACAGAATAGGCAGCATGGCATAGTTTTGGCCTTGGAGTTAGGGAAACCTGAGTTCAAATCTTACCTCTGATATTTTCTATATAAGTTACCCTGGGCAAGTCACTCAACCTCCATGTGCCTTAGATAACCTTCTAGGATTTCTCTAATTAAGTTGTATGTCCCTGGGCAAGTCACTTAACCCCTTTTTTGCCTCAATTTTCTCATCAATAAAACGAGGATGGTAATAGCACTCACCTCCCAAGATTATAGTGGGATCAAGCAAAATTAACAATTGTAAAGTGCCTAGCACAGTTCCTCACACATAATAGGTATTATATAAGTGTTAGTTACTATTAAATCACAGATGGATTAGGATCTGGGTTGGTGAAGGAAGTTTCCTGAAAAGGAGTTATCTATTTTTTTAAAAAGTATATACTATTGTATACTGATTGCTGTAAGAAATAATAAAAGATATAGAGAAACCTTGAAAAACTTGTAAAAACCAATGCAGATTAAAGTGAGCAGAACAAGAACCATTTATACAACACCATTATAAAAATGATCCATTTTGAAGAACTTAAGAACTCTGATCAACACAATGACCCACCCTGATTCCAAAGGACTGATGTGAAACATGCTACCCATCTCCTGACAGAGAGGTGATGGACTAACACACAGAATGAGATTCGCATCTTTTGTTGTTGTTTAGTCATTCAGTTGTGTCCAGCTCTTCACAACCCCATTTGGAGTTTTTTTGGCAAAGATACTGGACTGGTTTACCATTTCCTGTTCCAGCTCATTTTACATATGAGGAAACTGAGGCAAACAGGATTAAGTGACTTGCCTAGGGTCACACAGCTAGTAAGTGTCTGAGACTGGATTTGAACTCAGAATCCTCTTGACTCCAGAGCCAGTGACTCTACCCACGGTGCCACCTAGCTGCCCCACACACATTTTGGGACATATCCAATATGGGAATTTGTTAAAAGAGTTTTGGTTTTCTTCTCTTTTTCCAATGAGGGTGCGGAATAGGGAGGGGAAAATAAATAATTATTTGTTGAAAAAAAGATATTTAATTTGGAAGTTACATCCAATGTGGTTATCAGTGGGCAGTGTCTTTGGAGTCTAATTTAGGAGCATCTGGCAGCTTCCTCATCCCAATTCCAATTCTAGTTTTTGCTGCACAGGGCAAAAAATATTACCCATCAGCCTGAAAAGAACTGCCGTTTCTTTCTCTAAATTCCTCATATGGCACACATATTACATGATATTTAAGTGAAGGAATATAGGGTTTACATTTCAAAGACTTTATGCTCCAGTTTCAACTAGGTTATAATGAAAATAGAAGCAAAGTGATAGTTAGTGCTAGTCATGTCCACGAAGGAATTTAGTAAACAAAAAAAGTGATGATGTCAGCTAAGAAGCTGAAAACAATAGATGCTCCATGAAATCCTAAAAATAATTCCCATGATTAAATTACAAAATGAGTAACAGAGTATACCGAAGCCTCAAAACTGTGACACCCCACAGCTCAGAGGTCATCTTATCTCTTTTCCTGCCTCCAGTGAGGCCTATCTTACTCTCCAACCCAGAATTAGAGATAGGGTGATCTAAAATCTTTAGGAAAGAGAAATTCTAGGGCAGGGGTGGGGAACCTTTGGCCTTGAGGACACATGTGGCCTTTTAGGTCCTTGGTTACAGCCTTTCAACTAAGTCCAAGTTTTACAGAATAAATCCTTTTATTAAGGAGATTTGTTCTGTGAAGTTTAGATTTAGTCAAAGGGCTGTACTTGAGGACCTAGAGGGCCACATGTGACCTCAAGGCTATAGATTCCCTGTACTAGAGTCTTCTTCCTGTAAGAGAGCTCTACATAAAATTGCCCCTTGTTCAAGCTAGAAAGCAATCATGGGCATTAGAGAGAAGCAGATGAAGGAGCCAAGTGGATGGGCCAACACCTACCTGGGATTACCGCTTTGTGACATGGCATCACCTCCACTCCATGGACTGGGTATCCAAAAGGGTAGATGGGCTGAGTCAGCACAGGTGGAGGGTGGGGTAGCCCTCCTCTGCTTGAGAGAAAGAAACCTCAACAGAGTATACTGTGATCTGCCTGCCAATAAGCATTTATTAAATGATTCTGTGCACAAAGCCCTGGCCTGGTCTGAGAGAATAGAGACCAGAAAAGAGACGTGATTCCCACCCTTGTTATTGCTCATTCAGTCAGTCATATCCTACTCTTTGTGACTCCATGGACCATACTCTCCATGGGGTTTTCTTGGCAAGGATATGGAATGGTTTACTACTTACTCCTACAGTGGATTAAGGCAAATAGAAGTTAAGTGACTTGCCCAAGATCACACAGCCAATAAGTGTCTGAGATCAGATTTGAGCTCAGGTCTTCCTGACTCTGCACTCTCTCCACTGCATCACCTAGCTGCCTCTTTCCTATTTAGAGGGAACTTCAAACTGGATATAGTTTCCCCCTCCCCACTTTGGTGGGGTGGGGGTAGATTTCTATTATCCAGAAGCAACAGTGGGGTGACAGCTATGTGGCACAATGCCTAGAGGACTGGGTCTGGAGTCTGGAAGACCTGAGTTCAAATCCAGCCTCATACACTTACTAGGCTGTATCACTCTATGCAAGTCATTTAACCTCTGTCTATTTCAGTTTCCTCTACTGTGAATGAGATTCATAATAGCATCTACCTCCAAGGGTTGTTTTAGGAACAAATGAGGTCATATTTGTAAAACATTTAACACTGTGCCTGGCACACAGTAGTTGCTTAATAGATGCTTGGTCCTTCCTATTAGAAACAGAATGATCCAAGAGTCAGGAGACTTGAGCTCTAGACTGGCTCTGTTACTAACTCAGTGCGTAACCCTGGCTAAGTCATTTCCTCTCTCTCTGGGCCTCAGTTTCCTCATCTCTAAAATGAGAAATTTGGAGTAAATGACCCATATGGTTCCGTGACCCAAGTAGCTGATGGAACAGTGTTGGACCTGGACCTGAGTTCAAATACAACTTCAGACACTAACTAGCTGTGTGACCCTAAGCAAGTCACTTGATATCTCTCTGTCTGCCTCAGCTTTCTTATTCATAAAATGCAGATAATAATAGCACCCACCCACCTCCCAGGGTTGTTCTGAAAATAAAATGAGATAATATTTGTAAAGTACTTTGCAAACCTTAAAATGCTATATAAATGCTAGCTATTATTACTGTTATTCTATGATAAAGAAACAGTCCTCAAACTTGGGAAGATCCTAATTCAAAGAGATTTCTACAATTTAGTTCTCTTCTTATCAGCCTGAGAGATCATTGAGAACAGGGGTCCCACTTCTTTTTTCCTGAGATTCTCTACCCTGACCCTCAGAGCTCTGCTCACAAGGGCATTAATCAGTGTTGGTGCCTGAGGAGCTCTCTTGCAAGTTTTTTACATATAATTCATACACAAATCTATAAATATTATCTACTTTATATGTGTGTATATATGTGAGTACATACATGTATACATACACATGCACACACTCATACACAGATACATGTTCATACTGTGAGAAATAACCATCTTACCAAGAATTTCACCTGGCCATGAGTGAATTTAGAAAAAAAAAAAGGTTTTTATTTCATGTCATTTCTAACAAGTGACTTGGCCTTTAACCCGCTATGGAAAAGGATCACTTCCTAGGCACAAGCACACCTCAAGGCAATTACAAACTCTTTTTATAACCATCCTGATTCGAATTTCTCCCCTTACTCACTATTGGCTAGATGCAACCTCCTGAACCACTCACTTCATGTTCTCTTACTTGATATGTTCCCCCTCAAACAGCTTGTTAAGCATGCGTGCAAGCTTCTGCCCTTTTACCTGATCAGAAGCCTGTTCTGCTAGGTCACAGCTCTGATTAGAAACAGTCACCTCTGTCTTATATTCTGTTGTCACTCAAAGCTGAGAGTAGTTTAATCCCGTGGAAACAGAGTTCCTTTTTTTGTTTCTCACAATACATACACACATGCGTATATATACATATATATGTATATATATACATATATACACATACATATATGTATATATACACACATGTACACACACACACACACACACACACACATATATATACACACATATTCATGGAGGGAGGGGAGAGAGAGAGAGAGAGAGAGAGAGAAAGAGAAAACTGAGCCATCTATACCTACATAGGATTTAAGTTCCAAATGGGTTTTTCGTCCCTCCCAAATTTTCTTTTTCTCCTTTTCTGCTTCCTTCTCCCCTGGGTCTCTCATTGATCTGATCCTCCCTCACCAAGTATTTTAGAGCAGAGATAGAACCCATGTATAGAATCTGAGAAAGGGGAAAGAAGAAGAGCTTTTAACAATTCCTCCTCTTGAGACCCTTCCAGAAGTCCCAGGACAATATGTCTGTTGCCTAAGGCAAAGATGGTTCTACCCTGCCTGAAGCACAGTTTCTGACTTCTTAGTCAGTTCCTTTGCTTTCTTTGTAAGCCCTTCCCCCTAGAACATAGGCAGAATGATGTTTTAGAGAATCCCGACCACATTACCTCCTCTGGAAGTGTCTAAACTCCACTTGTCTTCTTGCTTTTGCTTCATCGAGGTCACTCCAGCTGTAGACATCCTGATAATTGTAACTGTTTACCCACTCCACTCCATTTGCACTGCTTTGGGGAGAATAGACTGAAGAAGGAAAAAGCTGGATTGTAAACATAGGCACAGTAGGGTAAAGAAGTAGAAAAATCCAACACACCTAGTCCTTTATCCCCAAGATCAACCAATCAACCAATGAACATTCATTAAATACCTACTATACCATAGACTCTCTGTGAGGCTCGAGAACGAGAATAAAAAGGGGGAAAAATCAATCAATCAATAAACATTTATTAAGTGCTTAATACGTAATGATGATCAACCATGAAAGACTCTGCTACTCTGATCAATACAATGATCCATGACAATTCCAAAGGACTCATGATGAAAAATGCTGTCCACCTCTGGAGAGAGAACTGATGAACTCTGAGTGCAGATTAGCACATTTTTTTCACTCTCTTTATTTTTCTTGCCTTTTTTTTTTTTTGCAACATGGCAATGTGGAAATCTGTTTTGCATGACTTCATATGTATAAAGGGTATTGTATTTCCTGCCTTCTCAACAGATGGAGAAGGTGAAGGGAGGGAGAGAATTTGAAACTGAAAATAAAACCGTCACCACTACTAATTACAACCAATTGTCACCAGTGGGCAGGCAAGAGAACCTAGCCAAAGAGGCAAAGCCCTCTGAGGAAGACTCTAGGTGGCATACAACAAGCAGGCCAAACCACTGTCAATATCCTGAGGATCACCTTTCCTCAAACCAGAGTGAAAAGGAGCCCAGGACCTTGGGCCCAAAGACTCTGGAATAGCAATGGCCCCTCATGTCAACTAGGGCAGCTAGGTGGCACAGTGGATAGAGCACGAAACCTCAAGTCAGGAAGACTCATCTTCCTGAGTTCAAATCTGGCTTCAGACACTTTTTATCATCAAAGTCCTTGGCCTTGTCAAATGGCTCAATATCGGAGACAAATATGGTCCTATCAACGGAAATGACCTAAAGAAAATGCATTACCATCTACTGGCTTTTCTACCTGCCCTGTAGCTGAGCTCTCTCGTATATTTTGTCTCCCCCTGTTAGAATGTGAGCTCTTTGAGAAGGGGAAATATCTTACTCTTCTATTTGTATCCCCAGGCTTAGCACTGATCACTGAGTAAATAACTTTTCATTCAAGCATTCATGTGAGCAGGACTGTCACTAGCCTCTAGAAGAATCAGGAAAGACCTCAAGTAGGAGGTGATGTTTAAAGGAAGTTAGGAGTTCTAAGAGGGGGAGGTAGAAAGAAAATATATTTGGGAAATGAGAGACAACCTATGCAAAGACATGGAGACAAATATGGAAGATGGAACATTGTGTATGAGAAAAAGCAAAAAAAAAAAAAGGGGGCGTCACTGGCTAGAATGCAGAGCATGTGAAAATATAATGGAAAGATAGATTGGAGCCAGTTTGTGAAGGGCTTTAAGTATCATACTGAGGGGTATGCATTTGAATGAAGAGGCAAGAGGAAGTCAATGGAGCTTATGGAGCTGAAGTGTGATACAGTACAACCTGTGGCTTAGGAATATCACTTTGGCAGCTATGTGGAGGGTGGATTGAATAACGGAGAGATTTGAGATAGAGAAATTAGGAGGCTATTTCAATAAGCTAGTTAAGAGGTTATGAAGGTCTAAATTAGAGTAGTAGCCATGTGAATGGAGAGAATTGGACAGATGTTGTGGTGCAAAGGTAGACAAGATTTGGCAATTAATTGGTTATGTGGGGTGCAGAAGAGTGAGGAAGGAAGGATGACTCCAAAATTTTGTAGCTAGGTGACTGGAAAGATGGTGGTACCATCAACCAAAATAAGGAAGTTCAGAAGAGGAATAGGTTTGGAAGAGAAAGACAACAAGTTCTGTTTTGAATAGGTTAGGTTTGAGATGACTATCGGACATCCTGTTTGAAATGTCCAATGGGTCACTGGTGATGTGAAACTGGAGCTCTCACTGGAGGAGAAAAATCAGATTATCTAGATATGGGAATTACCTTTGGAAAGAATAGTCCATGGGAGTTGGTGATTCCCTGTGTGAGGGAGGGAGGGCATAGTTAATTTTAGAATCTGGGGCCTTGTCCCCTACTGTGTGTTGTACCTTAGGTACATGCCTACTTTGTTTTGGTTCTACCAGTGGGACTCCATTCCTTGTCCTGATACAGGGTTGATTACAGAGATAAGAGTGCTCCATGAATAAGGCACTGAAGAGCAAGTCATGCTCACTGCCCGTCATCATTTACCTCCTTGTGGTTCTTGCTGCAAAGTCTTTACAAATCTTGACCTTGCCCAAGTTACCCAAAAGTTATCATGCTGGTGATGCTGCTGCCATATACCCAAGTAATCAATATGCACTGAGGAGCAGTCCTAGTTGAGCATCAGAAGCTCAGAATTTCTGATGTCCTTTGAATTTGCCGGTGTTTCATGGGAACTCTGCTTTCAGGATGCTACATGTGGTACCCTATTCCAATGGTGTCCTGATATTGGAATTGATTAAGGCAAACTATCAGAAAGAGCTTTAAGATATCTTAATGTAAGATGAAAGACTACTGAGGCTACAGAAAGAAGAGAAGGGAACTTTAAAATATCTTAGTGTAAGGAAAAAAGCTATAGAGGTAGCTGGTAGCTCAGTGGATATAGCCTGGAGGCAAGAAGACTTGAGTTCAAATTCAGCCTCAAACTGTGTGACCCAGGGCAAGTCACTTAACTTCTGATTACCTGACAAAATGGATCCCCCGGAGGAGGAAATGGGCAAACTACTCCAGCATCTTTGCCAAGAAAATCCCAAATGGGATCATGAAGGGGAAAGGTCCAGTCAAACACAACTAAAACTGAACAACAACGAAAAGGAAGGGGTTTCCCATCCCACCTTAAAGACAAAGTAAACATTTGAAACAAAAGGAAACAGACTTTCCCATGTCTGGAGGAAAAGATTTCAGGTTCACAGGAAAGAAGAGTTCAAGGAGAGAAAGCAGATATAGGATTATATCTTTGGGATCTAAAAGGAGGTGCAGAGGACTTTCAACAACACAACTTCTATCCTGATAGGCTCAGTTACACATTTGCAGTCCCCAGGAAGTCAACTAGGTTATGTTTGAGTACATTTATTCATATTGTCCTTCTCTTATACAGAGAAGAGAGTCAGCTATGAAAAGAAGTCAGTGAGGGAGAGGGGGGCAATAGGTGGTGCAGTGTATAGAGCACTGGCCCTGGAGTCAGGAGGACCTGAGTTCAAATTGAGCTTCAGTCATTTACTAGCTGTGTGACCCTGGGCAAGTCATTTAACTCTGATTTGCCTCCAAAAACAACAATAATAACAATAACAAAAGAAAGAAAGAAGAAAAGAAGTCACTGGTGAGCAATCCATCCAGCAGAAATATCATTTCTAAGGGAGCCGTGTAAAGACTACTAAAAAGAAAAACACCAGGTCCTGCACTACCAGGTTTTGTGAGTTGCCTTTGCAACACACATACCTTAACATATGTACTCACTAACCATCATACTCCAAGTTTTAACCCTGCCTTCCCATGGCTGTTGTCTGTATTTGTGTGACTATACCTCACATATTGGGAGAGGATTTTTTAGTGATACGCTTCTTATTATGTCATCTTAGCCTTTGCTACTAGTAATTATATCAACTGGCTGGTTGCTAATGGAAAAAACACCCGTGGGGGCTTGTGAGCTATTATATTAGAAGAACAACTTCACAGCGTTACCCCTAGAACCTGAGGTAGCAGCTGTCACAACTAGTGAATGTAAGTGCCCCAGAATGGGGTGTTACACTAGCAAAAAGCCTTCAAGAAATCATAGAATCAGAGGGTTTAGAACTAGACATCACCGTAAGAAGCTATCTGGTCTAGCTCTACCATTTTACAGATGGGAAAGCTAAGGTGCAAAAAGATGAAGTGACCTTTAAGAGCCAAGTTTAAGCAGCTAATAAATATCAGAAGCAGTGCTGGAACATAGGTGTTCTGTTTCCAAGTACAGCAGCCTTTTGCCTGTTGACAGCACCTTCTCTGAAACTTACTCTTAGACAATTGCTTAGGGCAATGAAAAGTTAAGTGACTTGCCCAGAGTTATATAAACAGCTCATATCAAAGTCAGGATTTGAACTTGGGTCTTTCTAACTCAAGCGTCAGCTCTCTATCCACCGAACCACTCTTCTTTTCATTAAAATTTTTTTTAAAAAGAACATTTGGCCAATATACCAGTACACAACATAAAACACATATCAGTTCCTTTTTTTGTAACAAACAAAAAACAATTAAGGTATAACATTGTGGGGACTACCTTTTGTATGATCTTTGTGTGGCCTCTCTCGTGCTGCTTTGCTTAACTGTTTAGGGGATTATATATTGTGGAGGAATTTATTCAACTGTGGATATGTTGGAGTTTTGCATAATGTGTTAAAACAAAATTAACAGTAGAAAAGGAGAGAGGAGTTTGGAAATCTGACTTAGTAGGGAAATCCTAAGGAGTTGCTCTCTGGGTGTCATTTTCCTTATCTGTAAAATGAAAGATTGGAATAGATGGTTTCTGACCCTTTCAGCTCTAGACCTAGGATCCCATGACTTCACCTATTATATAGGTAGGAAATGAACCCATCATGAATAGAGAATGAGATGACAGAAGTACAGTGATATATTGACATTACTAAAAGAGGGAGAGGAAGGCCTCTGGTGTGTTGGGTGGAACCTCAAAGGAGAATCCTTGGAAATACGTACTTGGCCAGGAGTCATCTAGCAGGAATGGACCTAGAGAAATCCCCATCTGCCTCGAAAAAAGTTTACACCCATATATATATATATATATATGAAGCCACAAACACCCAGAAGTAACACAAACCTATCATGGAACTCTGTCCAAAGAAAGAACCTATGCCTATTAATTGTACCATCCCCACCTCCACTTATGTGTAATCCAATGTATCATTGGAGTTTTTTGCTTTGTGTTTTCACAAGCAAGGGAAAGTAACATGAGATCTTGATCACTTCAGCTTCTGCCCCTGCCAATCCCAGAGTTACCTTGGCTCAGAATCTTGGTGTTTAAGTTCTCCCTTGACCTATCCCTTCAGGTTGATCAAATAAAGCAAATCATTGCACAGAATCCCAAACTGGCCCAAGCCCTCTATTCCATTCTCACATGTAAGCATATCTCTCTAATAAACTCAGTTGGTTCCACAACACTCCATTGGGAGAAATAATGTTCCAGGGGGGCAATAACTGACAATGGGTGGGACACACTTGCAGGCCTTCATGGGCTTGTAAGATTTTTATGATAGGCGGTTATAGTCTCCCTATCAGCAGCCATGCCTCAGTGGTGCCTGGAATCGACATCTGTGCTTCATGAGTGACCAACTCTCCTACAGCAGCTAGGTGTTTGGCAAAGTTGTGATAATGGGGGTATTCTCACCATTGAGCCATGTGTGATCCCAACTGTATAGCTGTATCAGCAGCATGGGTGCTGACAAACTGAATGGAAAAGGGGGGTGGGGGGAGAGAGACACAACAGATAAGGTGCCTGAGGAATTCAAGCCATTTGCAAGCTGTCCACATGAGTTATTTGCCCATTGAGGACGACTTTTATGAGGCAATTCCATCGTGATTTCTGAAGGCAATTGTCACATTATCTTGGCCACATTACAAACACCACATCTGGGAATTGTTCACATGAAAGCGTTGGCTGGAAACTACATCTGGTGGCCTGGAATTGATTCAGATATCGAAAAAGTCTGGAAGAAAGTTTAAGATGTGCCGGGCTACCTATCACGAACATTCCTATTGATTCTGTAGGACCACTCCAGGACAAGGATGTATTAACTGTTGTAGAACCGCCCCCCCACCCCGCCAAATGGGGATCTTCAAATGTTTGAAGTGGACCTACTTCCACCTTAAACATCTTAAATATTGCTGCAGCAATCACCACCCTACCCAAGGAGCAAAGGATACCCTAACAAGGATGGGGAACTTATGGCCTCAAGGCCACATGTGGCCCTCTAAGTCCTCAAGTGCAGCTCTTTGACTAATTCCAAACTTCACAGAACAAATCCCCTTAATAAAAGGATTTGTTCTGTAAAACTTGGACTCAGTCAAAAGGCCACACCCAAGAACCTAGAAGGCCACATGGGGCTTCTCCAACCCTGCCCTAGTAGGAGAAAGGGGTGATAACATAGCCCTGGTGCCATTGCTCGCTCTCTCTCTCTCTCTCTCTCTCTCTCTCTCTCTCTCTTTCTCTCTCTCTCTCTTTGGACCTTCCCACCACCTGTCCCCAACATGATCATCAGTCACTTCAAAATGATTTGATTGGTTTAACTTTCGCTGAGCACAAATAGAAGCTACATCAAAACATTACAAGTCATGCATGGTCATAACTTATGTTCAGACTTGCCAGAATTGTCTGTATTACATGAGAAGATTGGGATGTCAGTGATGTGAAATGGCTTGCCTTAAGGCACACAAATACTCATTGATAGAGTTGGGACTTGAAACATCCATGGGAGGCATTTGCTGTACCATAGGCATCAGGAGTAGTATGTGCAGAATAGTATAAGAGTATTGGGGGTGCCCTAGAATGGGAGTCAGAAGGTATAGGTTCTTATGAAAATTTAGCCCCATCATTTTCCCTCTCAGGTCCTCACTGTCTTCAACCATAAGATAAAGGAATTTGATTAGTTGATCTGACTCTAAGAATCTATAATCTAAGTAGATGATGGGAGAGCAAGCCCAGTCATTGGGCAAAATAGGCATTGAGGAAGGTCTTCCCTATTCAAACTGCTGCCACCTATACTTCAGAGTCCTTCTTTTGGGTTATTCAGTCACATGACTTTCCCTTCTGGATCTCTTTTAAAATCAAAATACGCCTAGCCTTCCAAGAGCAGTGTATTAAGTCAGCCCCAGGCATTAACACCTGGGCACCAGATTTATTAATTAATTTCCCTTTGAGGGCCTCCCATCTCCTCTACTTTAACAGAAGTCTTCCTTCCAAATGTTCTGTCCCCCAGCATCCCGCATTACAGATGAAGAGAAAGAGCTGGGCCTAGAAGCCACGTCCCTGGTTCCATTTTCTGACAGCTCTAATAGGGAACTTTGAATAATTGTCATCATCTCTCTGTCCTTCACCCCACATCTAAAGATACCATTACTAGAAACATACAAATGCCAGGATTTCTACCCAATCCTATTATTCATTCTTTCAGCTGTCTCTAGCTCCATTTTAAACATTAAATGAGGAACAGACATTATCCAGAAGCAACTCTCCTATTCTGAAATTCTCCAGTACCTCCAGAGCTTGGTACTGACATCAGCACTCCCTGGGTCCTTCAGCATCATCTCTAAGCCTAGCTCCAGGTCCATAACAAAGCTATTTCATCTACACCTTTGCCTCTAAACAGTGCCCCCCAAAAACACACACATACATCATGTTCCATCCCAGGATAAGGATTCATTCATCCATTCAACAAATATTTATTATACAATTCTGTGCTAGGCATTAAGAAAGAGGCAAGGTTAAAGTAACCATATACCCTGATCTCAAGAATTTTAACATTTGCCATGCTTAACATTCCCCAGAGAAAACAATGTCTCTCAGTTTTTGCCTCTGTCTGTCTTGATCTGTCACTGTCTCTTTCTCTCTCTGTCTCTGTGTGTACGTGTGTGTCCCTTTCTCTCTCTGTCTCTGCTTTTCTCTTTATCTCTGTGTCTCTTTCTCTGTCTCTGCCTTCTCTTTCTGTTTGTCTGTCTTTGTCTCTATCTCTACCCCCCTCCACCTTTCTCTCTGTCTCTCTCTGCCTTTCTCTCTCTCTCTCTGTCTCTGTCTGTCTGTGCCTTTCTCTCTGTCCTTCTCTGTTTCTGCCTTCCTCTGTCTATGTCTCTGTCTCTGTCTCTGTCTCTCTGTCTCTCTCTCTCTCTGTCTCTCTGTCTCTCTGTCTCTCTCTCTCTCTCTCTCTCTCTCTCTCTCTCTCTCTCTCTCTCACACACACACACACACACACACACACACACACACACACACACACACAAAATCACTGAGCTCAGTGGCACCTAGTGAGTAAGTTCTTAATGATGGGTCTCTAACCTCTATCCCTGCTATTATAGCTTCAGTCCAACATCCCCTTAAAGTCCTGAAGGGGTCATATTATCTCCTACAGAAGGGAGAGTCTGTATCTCCCAAAACAGAGATATTCTCCATGAGACAATTCAATAAGCTTCCATCTGTAAAATTGCTTCCATTAGCAGAGTGGCACAGCCCTGGCAATGGAAGGAGAAGGAACCAGAAAGTCCAGTAAGATTGGGGGTGGCAGACACTCATCAGATTCCTTCATATGTAAAGATATCTCTGAGTTCTTTTTAAGACTGAAGCTTCAGGGCAGAGAGAACAAAATCTTGAGTATCCAAGAATGGCGTTAACTTAGTCTGGAAGTCCAAGATATCCCAGTGGAGGAACAGAAGAGGTGTCAGTTGCATCTTTTTCTTGGAATAGCCCATTTGTCATTGGGTTTTTCAACTGTTGGAAGAAACATAAAAGAATTGTTGAAAAATGATTTTTCACCATCTCCAAAAAGTCTTGGTGTGATACCATGATGGACATTGGTTATACAAAAGGAACAAAAAGAATACTGGCCCTGCCCTCTTGCAGTTTACAAAGACCAACTTGTGGTATGTGGTATGATGGAATACTCTTGTACTCTAAGAAATAATGAAAGGGATGGTTTCAGAGAAGCTGTGAAAGATTTGTATGAACTGATACAGAATGAAGAGAGCAGAAAACAGGAGGACATTTTATACAGTAACAGCATTATAAAAGCAAACAACTTTGAAAGACTTAAAAACTTGATCAACACAATTCCCAAACATGATTCTAGAATACCAATGATGAAATAAGCAGGGTTTTTTTTCTGTTGTTTCAATGGAGGGAAGCAGGAGAGAGAGAAAATAAATGCTTGTTCACTGAAAAAATGAAGCAAATTAAATTTTTAAAAAGACCAAGATATGAGTATCACTTGAGGTGTCAGAGTACCTTGAGTAGTAGAAACATTTAACCAAGACTCAATAGGACGATGAACTGATAATAACTTACATTCACACAGGAAGGATTTGTCTACTTGAAAAGACATGGGTTGGGACAAAATGGTGGAATGAGGAAGGAATCCCCTGGAGCCTTCCCAAATTCCCTTCCAAACAACTTGAAAACCACCTCAACCGATTTAGGAGCAGGGGGAAGCAGCTTACCAGCACAGCAGGAAAGGTCTGTGCCCCTGGGGTGGAAGGAGAACAAAGTCCAAGAGCATCAGCAGTCAGCCTCACACCAGGGGGGCCTGCAGAAGGGTTGAAAGTGTGGTTTGATCTAGCAGTGGGGCCCAGGCCCCCTGCAAGCTACCCCCCTCCCCAAGCAAGCTAGCAGTCTGTGCAGCATAGCAAGGCCCCATCCCAGTGACTCCACCCCCAGCACAGACCTGGCCCCAATTGCTGGTGATGCTCCACCCCTAGGGCTAGCCAACATTGAGACCCCAACCCTGTATCCAGCCAACAATGAGACCAGGACCTTAGGGCAGCCCAGCAAAGAGAGTATGCCCCTAGGTCCAACTAACAGCAAGACCACTTCCCCAGGGTCTGACATCAGAGAGTCTCTGTTACCATGGCAACACAGCAGCAAGGTCCCACCTCTGGGGCAGCCCAGCTGTTGGTATTGGTGTTGCTATTTGTCCTACGTCCTCAAAGAGGACCATGACATCAGGAAGGTGATGTCATGACTTGCAAATGAATTGGATTTAAGTGAGGCAGGATTTAAGTGAGTACAAAGTCAGCAGCCGCACTCTCTCCTCCAGAGCCATCTGGGTCCAGTGGCAAGACGTAGATCAGGATGACTGGAGATGGTCCTGGATGCAGTGGGAGAGCTTGATCTCTTTAAGCTAAGGTCTGTGGAGATAAAAATTATCAATCTGTAATAAGAGAGCCTGACACAAAGCCCTGAGCCAATGGCACTTTATTAAAAGGTCCATGGTCCCCTCTAATGAAGTGGACTTCAGATCTTCACAATCTGAGATGCCTCCTCCTTCCAGCACCCTATTTTTATAGGGTTCGATATCTAGATATCTAGAACAGCTATACCAAATACAGAATAATTCCATCAATTGACATATGATACGTAGGCTAAGATAAGCAAAACAAACTATCAGCAAGGAGGTCACAGGTTCTGTGAAGCATGGGGCATTCTTCACTGACTAAGTGGTCATGAGATGGTCACCTGCTCATGATGGATGAGAGAGAATGGTCCAGGGGGACAAAAATAATTGGGGGACTTCCCATGTAATTGAGTCACCTCCATCACATTGGGCTTGGTCACCATGACAAGGAATAACAAGGGCGGAGGGCTGCTAGCTAAATTCCTATGATTACCCAAGTGATCTTACCATCTGCAGCTCACAGCTCGGGAGCCAAATATACAGAACTTATCATCACTGGTCCTAGCATATCAAATTGATTAATACTGATTGGAATACAGTAGGGATCCTCAATGAATCAACTTTCTTATTCTCCCCTTTGATCCACAGAAAGACCCCAGTCTTTGTTTGGATCATTACAGTCTAAATGCATGGAGGACAGTCCCCTCACTGAGGCACAAAGGTGACATTAGTAAAGAGGGAAATGGGCATAATATAACATGCTGATTATGTTCCATTTGATTAAACAATAACTCATAATATACTAGATGTAACAATCAATATCCTCGCTCACTAACCAAGAACAAATCAGGGGACCACAGGGCATTTGTTCAAGCCCAGCAACATGAGCATTGTTTGCCCTACACACAGGCTCTAGAAATCTTTTGAGTTTATGAGAATAATTCAAACAATTTCGACAAACAGCCATCCCAATATGGTGATGAGAGGCAACATCTCTGTGGACAACACAAACAGATCTAGACATTTGTAGCATAGGAAGTGGAGAAAAATAAGAAAAAGGTTAAGTTCCATGAGCAAAATAATTATCGGTCATTAGTGGTGATGGTGGAGCCAAGGCCAAAGGAAGAGACTGAAAAGGAAGATTTGAAGGTACAGTCACTATAGGCTCAGGGACAGGTAGATTAGGAACCATTGTGGAGAGGATGATGATGACAAATCCCATTTCATACAGTTGTCCAGTCTTTGAAACGTCCTCTGATGCGGTCCTAGGGTCCTCTGGAGATCTCCCTTCTTAGGAATACTGAGATGAGTGGGGCTTCAGAGCAGCTTTTAGTGGCATTGCTTCTCCAGTTCAGGTCACTTGCAGAGATACCCTTCTCTGTAACGGGAGGAGTTAGGGCCTACCCCAAACATCGTTGGACCTCCGCGCCCAGACGCCAACTGAGAAACCTCAGGGCTCTGAGGTATGGGAGGAACAAGATGGAGTCTGGAGGAAGGGTCTCGCCCTTTTTGGCAATGTGGTGCAGGGTTCTTTTCCGGATTTACCTGTGCTCAGGTGAATCATGGGGAGAGCGTGGGAAGGAAAGGGGAGGAGAATAGGAGGAGAATAGGCAGAGAGTAGGCAGACCAAGGCAGAGCTAGTACTACGTAATAAAGGCTATAAAAATCTGGTCACTGACTTTATTAAACGGAGCTGTTAACCATCTTTGCTTCCCGCCTCATTTATTGCCCGCGAGATCAGACCTTTGCTGGACAAAGGCCTTGGAGTATGGGGTAAGAGAGACCCCTACACTTCTCTGTTAATAATCCCTGACAAATAGATCTTAATACAATTCTTATTTGCCATGACGATAATCAGGTCAGGTAGTAAAAGCCAGCTCAAACCTTAATCACACTAATATGAGCATCACTAGATCAGAGAATTTACATTTTTAGGTTGGCAAATTCAAATAACAACTGAAAAATTTAAAAATTCTGAACTCAAATTTTGTATTTGGCATATATAATTACCTAATGTTGTTACAACTATTTAATAAAACTAACTGAAAAAATTTTTATTCTTGCTATTTTCCTTCCTAGACATTTTATTATTTTATTTTAGCTGCTCACCTCTCCCCTAGGAGGATGAGATTTTGCTAGGGAATTATTAACAGAACACTTTTTTTATAAGATGATGACCCCTAATACACAACTGAATTCATTTAAAAATTGCCAATATAATTGTGATTGTAACAGAAAATTCTGGGATGGGATGTATAAATGCATTGAGTAGTCAATTTCAAGACAGTGCATATCAAAGAAGCTATTTATTATAAAACGTGTTTGCCTTTCAAGACATGCTCAACATTCAGGTGGTAATAACCCAAATAAAATTGGCTTTTCCCATTTAGGTAACACAAAATAGTCTAACATTCTTTTCTTCAAACTGAAACTGAAGATGTTTCTATTTTAGGCTTAATAATGAATAGGATGACAATTTGGTCCCATAAACTGTTCCATCAATACCAATTATCCTCAAATTAATTTTAGGAAGAACTGAAATTTTAGGCTAAATAGCTCAGATCTTATCTCCAGTATTACTCTATGAAACTTCAGAGAATATTAATCATTGCATCATGAGGGCCTGAATTGGAAAATGAGTCTTTCTCTCTCTTGATAGATATGTTTATTATAATATCTAATTAATAATATTGTAATATAAAATGTTGTCATAATATAAATTAATAATATTAATATAATAATATAAGACAAATGTTTTAAACAATTTTTACATGTAAAATTCTTAATCCTATTTTGAAAATTGTGTCACATCTCCTACTAATCATATTATCATGAGGAAAGAATGTTATAAGGTGATTTCTCATAAACTAAATAACCCACCAATTGTAAGGTTTCATGGTCTCTATTATTTGTGATTGAAATGACAATTCCTCATTAGCATATATTACTTAACCAAAATCACAAATAGGGTTCTTTTACACTTGCCTTTATCAATGGAATTTGCTATGTGACAAGAAAGGCAGAAACATAGGAGCATTAGTTCTGTTTGATTTCAAGTATGAGTCATAGGCAGCTAATTGCAAGACAAGATGTCATAGCCAGCTTCAGAATTAACCAGGTGGGAAAATTTCTTATTTACCAAGACAGGAATAGTTCAAGAGAATCTTACCTTCACCTTTGCAAGATAATTCTTGAGACTTTCTAAGGAACAGACATCCACCTAAGGCAATCCTCAGACTGGAGGGGCACATGGCATTTCCCTTGAATGATGAACCAGCAGACACTTACACCTGGATTTAAGACTTAGAATAGCAACAAATTGAAGTCCCAAGAGACTCTCAAATAGCAAGATTTCACAGCTTAGGACTAAATACTTGCTATTTTTCTCATATATTAGCCTCAAAACTTCATCAAAATTTTTTTAACTATTCACAAATTTCATCTCTTTTCCCTTTCCCTTTTCCCTTATTATTCCCATCTTCATCCACAGATAAAGCTAAAGGGAGAACATCAGACCATTTCTAGCATACGATGATATGAGCACCCCCCCCCGCCCCCCGTTAAAGTCCATGTAGACAAGTGGGTCATATTTAAGCACGATTTCCTTGGTGTAAACTATGGTATCAGAGGCAGCTGTGGCCTTAGAACTAGGGAATAGTTCAATCTTGGTAAAGGACAGGCTTATACACAATAATAATCTTTTTCTGTAAGTGCTTAAAGAGGGGTGCAAGCTCTCAGATGGCGACCAAAAAGCTGGACAAGTGGCTGTCATGCAAGTTGCCATTGTGGTGATGTCTGGAGGAACCCACTCTTGTTTAATTAAATCTACTAATTATGTGACACTGACACTCCCCCCCCCCCCCCCCCCCCACGAACTACAAAAGTACATCTGGGGAGGAGAGGCTCACCCATCTCGGGCACCCAGACCCAAGAGACCTATTTGGCATCATATTGTTGTTTCTACTTCTTCACCACAAGTTCATACACAATGAATAGTTGGCTAAAAGCAATGTGTTAAGAGATACAATTATATGAGTTTCCAGATGATCTCAAATGACACCTAATTATTATTCAAAAAGTTTCATTTTTCTACTTTGGGTGGGAGAGGTCCTAGTTCCTCAAATGGCAGTGCTGCTGAGTTTCCCAACGCCCTGTCGGCAGGGCTCATCCCAAGAAACCTCACAGACAAGGCTCTCCTAAGAGGATTTCACCATGCTTTTCTCCCAACAGTAAATCATTTATTATTATTATTTTCTAGGGTTTTTTAACATAAAATATGCTCCAATAATCATAAAACTGATACTTTTATAATGTAACAATATTCAGATTGAAAAGAGGAAGAAACTTGCTATAACTGCTTCTCAGCCATTTTGTGTTTAAAACATCACCAATCAGGTGGTAGTAATTTAGCTAAATACCTTTCAAACTTATCAATTCATAGAAAATGATTTATCTTATTACTCCTGGTATTTTCATGCTAATCATAATAGTTTATGTAGTGCCTACCACAAGCCAGGCTTTTTCTATATCTTGAAAATTGCTTAAGCCTATTTTTAGGAATACTTTAAAATGTTTAGTCTATAATTTCCCAATTTTGTTAATATTCCATGCCAGTTAGAAAAAGTGCCTATAAGTGGGATAGCATTTTGTTTAATTGTATTACTACAAGATTTGAATGCTACAGTGCTCATCCTTTACACAAGCCAGGCACTATGTCAATCACTTCACAACTGTGTGTTTATCCCAACAACCCTGGGAGAGAGGTATAAATATTTATTATTCCCTTTGTATATACAGGGACTGATTAGATTCTCTAATTTACTACCATCACAATATTTTCAACCTAATCAATTTTTATTTATTTATTTTGTGTATTTATTTATTTGTTTGTTTATTATATACAGGGTGTCCCTAAAGTCTGGACACATAGGCAAAATTGTATATTTTCCAGAAATGAAATAATTGAAATTTTCAACATTTTATTTAATTGGAATATTAACAAATAACATCTCCAATATGACTTCCATCCTTTGTGATGCAAAAGTTGATGCACTTTACAAGATTCAAGTGAACTTGATGCAACAACTCAACAACTCCACTTTGCCGTCAATTTTAGCACATTCACTCTTGGAATGTGAATATGAAATCATACGATGTTATTTGAAGTTGAAGATGTTATTTGTTAATATACCAATTAAATAAAATATTGTTGAAAATTTCAATCATTTCATTTCTTGAAAATATGCATTTTTGTCTATGTGTCCAGACTTTGGGAACACCCTGTATTTAGTAGCAATAACTAAATTTCATTTTGCACAAAGTTCCATTATTTTTAGTTGGCTTATATTCAAAAAATTCATGGTGACACTCCCATTACTGCTTCTTTGTTTCTTTGATTTATCCAAAGAGCAAAACCAATTCCTTTAAATTTCCTAAATAACTAATTCTTTCAAATAACTATTTAAACCAGAGGAAAGAGATAATCTTTCTCTGTCAATCAATTAATTAACATTTTAATGAAACGTATTTTGTAGTCTTATATTGATTAGGGAAGGAAGACATGTAACAATTATCAAAGGGCATTGCTTTAAAAAAAAAGTCCTACATCTTTTCTATTTCAGTGGGATTAAGACCCTCTCTGAAGTCTCCTTTTCAAAACCCCAAAACCCTTTACTTTCACACCCCAACTTTACACTGTCAGTGCAAACAGACTCCAACTTTCTTTACTCATCTACTTACACTGAACTTTTCTTATTTCCTTATGCAACATTATTCTTTCTTTCTTCTACTTCATTTCTCTAGTAAACTCCTTTTTGGTTCTTTAGTGGTTACAAACACACAGTTAATACCAATTCTTTAGGGGCTTTTGGGCTATTAGGATTAGCTACAATCACACCATTTTTATAAGTGATAGGCAAATAGACTCAAAAACAACTCACTCTGCACAAGTCCTCATTTTAGGATGTCACAAATCTTAGCAAGCAGGATGGCTTTAGAGAAGAAATCATCTGTCTTCTTTTCAAAGTTAACTTTTTTAATGCTCGAAAGGCATTCATCCAGCTATTTTGGCAAGGCCCCCTGGGGATGAGCCAAAGCCCAGCCATGGCACAGGAATGTGACAGGAATTGCATTAGTAGATAATTATCTGATAGAGATTGTACTTTGCTGAAAGGCTCAAGGCATGACTTTGTCTCTGTCTTCTTTGAAATCATTCAAAATTAGGTCCATTTATTTTTTTAAATGATTTGCAATTCTGCTTTTCCCTCTTAAAATTTCAGTGATATTTTATTTTTTTAATTTTATAAGCCATATGTTCATCTTAATTTGATCTTTTCTAATCTGAGTACCCTCTATTAGGTGTACATACACTTCATTAATTTCTATATTTTTTATATACATACATATTCTTTTTTTTAATCTTTTTTATTATTTAATATATTTAGTTTTCAGTGTTGATTTTCACAGGAGCTTGAATTACAAATTTTCTCCCCATTTCTACCCTCCCCCCAACTCCAAGATGGCATATATTCTGGTTGTCCTATTCCCCAGTCAGCCCTCTCTTCTGTCACCCCACTCCCCTCCCAACCCCTTTTCCCTTTCTTTCTTCTAGGGCAAGATAAATTTCTAGGCCCCATTGCCTGTGTATCTTATTTTCTAGTTGCATGCAAAAAGTTTTTTGTTTTTGTTTTTGAACATCTATTTTTTAAAACTTTGAGTTCCAAATTCTCTCCCCTCTTCCCTTCCCACCTACCCTCCCTAAGAAGTCAAGCAATTCAACATAGGCCACATGCGTATCATTATGTATAACCCTTCCACAATACTCATGTTGTGAAAGACTAACTGTATTTTGCTTCTTCCTAACCTATCCCCCTTTATTGAATTTTCTCCCTTGACCCTGTCCCTTTTCGAAAGTGTTT
>CM053626.1:187206988-187301634 GCA_028646595.1 Phalanger gymnotis
TCATGAGAAAATGTATAAATTAATTCAATGCCTAGTTATACCTGGAAGTTATATGGGACTCCATGCCTTCTTGGGGAGGGAGTGGGGGAGGGAGGGAAGAAAATCTGGAACCCAAAATTATGTAGAACTGTTTGTTGCAATCTAAAAATAAAAAAAATGAAAAAAAGAAAAAAAAATAGAGTTGGCCAAATGGAAAAGGGAAGTACAAAAGCTCACTGAAGAAAGTAATTCCTTAAAAATTAAAATTGGACAAGTGGAAGCTAATTACTCCATGAGGCATCAACATATAATCAAATAAAATTAAAAAAAATAAAATGTGGAATTTCTCACTAGAAAAACAACTAACCAATAAAAATTATTTGGACTACCTGAAAGCCATGACTTAAAAATAAAAAGCCTGGACAGCATCTTTCAAGAAATTATCAAGGAAAACTGCCCTGATATTCTAGAAGCAGAGGGTAAAATAGAAATAGAAAGAATTCACTGGTTACCACCTGAAACATTCCAAAATGAGAACTCTCAGGAATGTCATAGCCAAATTCCAGAGCTCACAGATCAAGGAGAAAGCCAAAAAGAAACAATTCAAATATTGTGGAGCTACAGTTAGAATTCCACAGGATTTAGCAGCTTCCACATTAAAGAACTGGAGGGCTTGGAACATGATATTCCAGAAAGCAAAGGAATTAGGATTGTGAGCAAGAATCATCTACCCAGCAAAATTTAATATAATCCTTCAAGGAAAAAAATGGATATTTAATGAAATAGGGGACTTTCAACCATTCATAATTAAAAGACCAGAGTTGAATAAAAAGTCTCCAAAAACAAGACTCGAAGGAAACATAAAAAGTTAAAAAAAAAAAGAAATAAGAAAAAGAAAACATGATAAGGTTAAACTGCTTATATTTCTATATAGCAAGATATCTGTAACTCTTAAGGACTTTATTATTATTAGGGCAATTAGGAGTATATGTAGACAAAGGGTGAAGATATAAGATGACTTCGATGGGATGATATCCAAAAAAACAAAATAAAGTTTTGAGAAAAAAAGATTGCACTGGAAGAAGAAGGAGGGGATAGACGGGTTAAATTAACTCTTATTAAAGGGGCATGACAGAGTTATTATAATGGAGGGGAAGCTGGGAAAGGTGGTGGACAAAGCTTAAATCTTATTCTCATGAGAATTGGCTCAAAGAAGGAGTAACAAGCACACTCAGTCGAATATAGAAATCTATCTTACCCTATAAGGCAGGAAAAAAGAGATAGGGATAAAGGTGGGAAAGATAATATAAGGGAGGGCAGATTAGAGGAGATGGTGATCAGAAGTAAAATACTTTTGAGAAGGGACAGGGTGGAGGTAAGGGGGGGGGACAAACAAGGGGAAAATAGCATGGAGGGAAATGTACAATTAGTTATCATAACTATAAATATGAATGGGTTGAACTCACCCATAAAACAGAAGCAGATAGCAGAATGGATTAAAAAACAGAATCCTACAATATGTTGTTTACAAGAAATACATTTGAAGCACAAAGAAACATATAGAGTAAATATAAGGGGTGGGAGCAGAATCTATTATGCTTCAGCTGAAGTAAAAAAAAAAGCAGGGGTAGCAATCATGATCTCAGACAAAGCAAAAGCAAAAACAAATCCAATTAAAAGAGATAAGGAAGGAAACTATATCTTGCTGAAAGGTACCACAGACAATGAAGTAATATCAATACCAAACATATATGCACCAAATGGTATGGCATCTAAATTTTTAAAGGAGAAGCTGAATGAGTTACAGGAGGAAATAGACAATAAAACTATACTAGTGGGTGACCTCAATTTTTCCCTTCTCAGAACTATATAAGTCTAACCAAAAAAAAAACAAGAAAGAAGTTAAGGAGGTGAATAAAATTCTGAGAAAGTTAGAGATGATACATCTCTGGAGAAAATTGAATGGGAATAGAAAAGAATATACCTTTTTTTTCAGCAGTATATGGTATGTACACAAAAATTGACAATGTATTAGGATGTAAAAATCTCACAACCAAATGCATAAAAGCAGAAATATTAAATGCATCTTTTTCCGATCATAATGCAATAAGAATTACATTCAATAATAGACAATAGAAAGATAAATTGAAAATTAATTGGAAACGAATTCTAAAAAATAAGTAGGTCAGAAAACAAATCATAGAAACAATTGATAGTTTCATTAAAAAATGACAATGATAAGACAACATACCAAAATTTATGGGATGCAGTTAAAGCAGTACTTAGGGGGAAATTCATATCTTTAATTGCTTACATCAATAAAATAGAGAGCGGATCAAGGAATTGGGCCTACAACTAAAAAAAATAGAAAAAGAACAAATTAAAAATCCCCAATTAAACATCAAATTTAAAATCCTAAAAATCAATGGAGAGATTAATCAAATTAAACAAAAATCATTGAATTAATAAATAAAACTAGAAGCTGATTTTATTTTAAAAAGCAACAACAACAATAAAATAGATAAACCATTGGCTCATTTGGTTTATAAAAGGAAAGAAGAAAACCAAATCACCAATGAAAAAAAGTTAAAACAATCATTAAAAAGTATTTTGCCCAATCTTATGGCAATAAGTCTGACAATCTAAGCAAAATCAATGAATATCTACAAAAATATAAATTACCCAGATTAACAGAAGAAGAAACAGAATACTTAAATAAGAAGAAATAGAATGCTTAAATAACACAATCTCAGAAAAAGAAATTGAACAAGCTACCAATAAACTTCCTAAGAAAAAATCCCCGGTGCTAGCCGGGTTCACAAGCAGATTCTACCAAACATTTTTAGAACATTTCATCCTAATACTATATAAACTATTTGAAAAAATAGGCAAAGAAGGAGTCCTACCAAATCCCTTTGATGACACAAATATGGCACTGATATCTAAACCAGGAGGAACCAAAACAGAGAAAGAAAATTATAGACCAATTTCTCTAATGAATATTGATGCAAAATTTTTAAATAAAATATGTTCAAGGAGATAACAGCAATATATCACAAGGATCATACACTATGACCAGGTGGGATTTATGCCAAAAATGCAGGTCTGGTTCATTATCAGGAAAACTATCAGTATAATTTACCATATAAACAACAAAACCAACAGAAATCATATGATTATCTCAACAGATGCAGAAAAAGTTCTTGACAAAATACAACATTCATTCCTATTAAAAACATTAGAGAGCATGGGAACAAAGGAAGCTTTCCTTAAAATGTGTTATGTGGTATCTATCTAAAACCATTACCAAACATTTTCTGTGATGGGGATAAGCTAGAAACCTTCCCAATAAGATCAGGGGTGAACAAAGATGTCCATTATCACCTCTATTATTCAATATTATACTAGAAATGTTAGCTATGGTGGTAAGGGAAGAAAAATAAATTGAAGGAATTGGAATAGGCAATAAGGAAAAAAACTATCACTCTTTGCAGATGACTTCATGGTATACTTAGAGTATCAACTAAAAAACTACTTGAAATAATTAAAAACTTTAGCAAAGTTGCAGGATACAAAATAAACCCATATAAATGATTAGCATTTCTACATATTGCCAACAAAGCCCAGCAGCAAGAGATAGAAAGAGAAATTCCATTTAAAATAGCTGTAGCTAAAATAAAATACTTAGGAGTCTAACTGCTGAGACAAACCCAGGAACTAGATGAACACAATTTCAAAACACTTTTTACATAAATAAAGTCAGATCTAAACAATTGGAAAAAATATCAGTTGCTCATGGGTAGGCCAAGCCAACATAATAAAAATGACAATTTGACCTAAATTAATCTGCCATGCCAATCAAACTATTGAAAAATTATTTTGTAGAGCTAGAAAAAAATAACAGAATCCAAACTTTTAGAACAAAACCTCATTATTTGACAAAAACTGCTGGGAAAATGGTAGAACAGTATGAGAGAAATTAGGCATAGATCAGTATTTCACTCTGTATACCAAGATAAGGTCAAAATGGGTATATGACTTAGACATAAAGGGTGATACTATAAGCAAACTAGGAGAGCAAGGAACAGTATACTTGTCAGATTTATGGATAAGGTAAGAATTTAGGACCAAAATAAATATAGAAGGCATTACAAAATGTGAAATAGATAATCTCAATTATATAAAATGAAAATGTTTTTTTCACAAACAAAACCAATACAACCAATGCTTTTCAAAAGAAAAGCAGAAATCTAGGGATTTTTTTTAACAACAAGTGTCTCTAATAAAGGCCTCATTTCTCAAATATATAGAGAACTGAGTCAAATTTATAAGAATACAAGTCATTCCCCAATTAATAAATGGTCAAATGATATGTACAGGCAGTTTTCAGATGAAGAAATCAAAGCTATCTATAGTCATATAAAAAAATGTTCTGAATCACCATTTATTAGAGAAACACAAATTAGAACAACACTGAGGTACCACCTCACACCTATCAGATTGGCTAACATGACGAAAAAAAGGGAAATGATAAATGTTGGAGAAGATGTGGGAAAACTGGGACACATGTATTGTTGGTGGGGTCATGAACAGATCCAACCATTTTGGAGAGCAATTTGGAGTTATGCCCCAAGGGCTATAAAACTGTGCATACCTTTTGATCTGGCAATACCACAACTAGGTCTGTATCACAAAGAGATCATAAAAAAGGGAAAAGCGACACACATGTACAAAAATATTTATAGCAGCTCTTTTTGTGGTGGCTAAGAATTGGAAATCAAGAGGACGTCCATTAATTGGGGAATGGCTAAACAAGCTGTGGAATAGTATTGTGATGGAATCTTATTGTGCTATAAGAAATAACAAGCAGGATGACTTCAGAAAAACCGGTAAAGACTTACATGAACTGATGCAAAGGGAAGTGAGCAGAACCAAGAGAATATTGTACACAGGAACAGCAATATTGTTGTTAATTAATGAAGAGCCCTGAATGATTTAGCTGATCTCACCAATACAATGATCCAAGATAATCCCAAGGGACTCATGATGAAACACACTATGCACCTCCAGAGAAAGAACTGATACTGTCTGAATACAGACTTGAAGCATGCTATTTTTAACTTTCTTTGTTTCTTCCTTTCTTTTCAAGTCTTATTGTACAAAATGATTAATATGGAAATGTTTTCCATGATGGCATATGTATAAACTATATCAGATTTCTTACCATCTTAGGTAGGGGGTAGGGGAGAAAGGAAGGGAATTAAATTAAATTAAATTTGGAACTCAAAACCTTTTTAAATGTTTAAAAATTGTTTTAACATGTAATTAGGGGAAAGGGAGGACAAATTTTAAGATTAAAAAAAAAGAAAAAAAAAGACATGAGTTAATTTTTTCCCCCTGCATAGAGACTAGTTTGTACTAAACTTATATTCTCTCCCATACCCTTTTATGGCTTTTGTGAGCCAAATAGCCAGAGATGAGGGGATATTTGACAAAAAAAAAAAATTGGATTTTCTTCTACATAAAGCAAAATGGATTAGACCAGGATGAAATCTATACCTTTGCCGACTTTCTGTTAGTACTTAACTTCAAAGTCAAAAGGCCTAAGTTCTAGTACTAATTTTGTCACTTCCTTCTTGTATGACCTTAACCATATTCTTTTACCCCTCTGCGCCTTGGTTCCCACATTCTCACAAGGAGATAGTAACCCCTGCCCTGTTTATATTATGGTATTGTTGTGAGAATCAAATGAGATGATGAGTATGAAAAATGCCTTTAAGAAATAGTTATATGACTAATGAGATAATATGTTTAATATGAATGTATATGTAGAGCCTATATCAGATTGCATGCTGTCTTGGGGAGGAGGGAGGGGAAAGAGGGGGAGAAAATTTAAAACTCAAAATCTTGTGAAACTGAATGTTTTAAACTAAAAATAAATAAATATTTAAGATAAAGGAAAGGAAAAAAGAAATATGAAGTTATAACTTGCCTTTGATGGGGAAACTCAAATTATAGTCGTTAACTGAGTTACTCCTTGGAAGACAGAATATAAGTTGGAAAGTACAAGGTCCTCGTCCCAATAGTACAAAAGTGGAAATGAAATAAAAGGAGTTTTTCAACAAGTCCAATAAACATTTATTATGGGCCTACTAAATGCAAAGCACTGTCCTCGGTGCTGGGAGAGATGCATAGTTTTTAGATGCGAGTGTTCTGTGCAAAGGAAAGGAACTAAGAAAAACAAAGGGACCCAATGCAGAAGCAAGAAATGGTGGAATTTCTGTTAATAACCAGTAAGATAAAGGATCCTGGGGGTTAGCTCTGCCTCCTTCTCCCCATCTTCATTCCCCTTCTATTATTGTGTAGCCTTTGGTAAGTGGGTTTCCCCTCACTGGATCAAAGATTTAGATCTGGAAAGACTTTAGAAGTAACATAGTTCAAGCCACTCATGTCACAGATGAGGAAACAGAGGCTCAAAGAGTGACTCGTGACTTGCTTATGGTAAGGTAGCTAACAAGTGCCAGAGGCAGGAGCTCACTTGGATCGATGTCCAAGGTCAAGACTCCATCCGCTACGCCGGGCTGCTTTTTGACGTTGCCTCACGGTGTGACTGTGCTTTGTAAACCTTGTCACATATAAATCTTTGGTCCTGTGAAAGGAAACCCACTTGCCAAAGGCTACACGACTCAGCTTGTACGCGTGAAGAGGGGGAGAAGGCAGGGCTAACCCTCAGGATCTTTTATCCTAATCCAGAGGGGTGGCAAAGAGGGAACTAGGGATTCTTTTGCGGTTGATTTTCATCCAATACAACAAAGGAAAAGGAAGGTTTGTGCGCTGGGGGGGTGGAGTGGGGGGGTGGGGAGTGGATTCTGGTTTGCACACCTCTGACCGTGCTGAGCTTTTCTCGTACCCTCTTCCGCTTAGTAATGGACCAGGGACCATAATAGAAGAGAAAATGCCGCAAGGGTGGAGCTTCTTTCTGACCTGCGGCCCCCCGGCCCGGCAAATTTCAAATTTCAAATTTCGTCAGGATAGGCACAGCTCTACAAAATCCGGTCCCTCCTAGCCACCGCGCTGATTTGTTGCTTGCGGAGGACGTTAGTGGGAGAGATGGGCTCCTGAACCCACAGCTCCTAAGCCCGCAAACACTCGTTAGAAGCTAAACACCCTACAGAAAAAGGGCTTTTCCCTGACCGGACCTCCTGATTCTCCTACTTGGCGCCAAGACCGGCCGGAGACTTTGCAACCTGGAAACTTTTTGCAACGTTCCCAACAAAGCCTGATGTTCCAAGCCCAACGTTCCTAGAGTAGAGCCCAAACGTTCCATACTGAATGTTCCGAATTAACGTGGAGGCTTTTGAAACTCTGCTGGGTTTTGAGTTTACCAGAAAGTGACCCAACCTGGACTCCCGCACGGGTTCCGGCTTCAAGTTCAAATCTCAGTCATTCCAGAGTATCTACTATCTGTTTATAGAAGAGAGATAAAATTGAAAACGAACTCTTGAGCGAGGGTGGGGTAGGAGGCAAGGTTCACACTGCCAAGCTTAATCTAAATTGAGCCTGGAGGACATCTTTTTATTACTCAAATACCAGCACCTGCACCCACACTTGGAGTGGGGGAAGGATCATCTTTTCAGATCCTATTCCCAAATTCTAGCGTAAAGAGTTAGTGCTCGTTTGGGTAATGTAGTCCCTATGTCAGCTCTTAACCTTTTTTGCCGTGGACACCTCTGTCAGTGTGGTGAAACCTATAGAAACCTTCTCAGAGTAATATTTTTAAAAACCGTAATTGAAGGAAATGCTCAGTTTCAATAAGAGGTTAGTGAAAATAAAGTTGTAATTTTTCCCATTCAAATTCAGGGACTCACTGAAATACATCCCCAGGTTAAGAACCCCCACCCTATGCCCTGACTACCTTCTCCACGCTACAAAGCCAAACTTTCTTCATCCAGTTCTACTACCCAATTTTTCTAGTAAGGCCCGAAATCATTCTTTATCCATGAGGGGGTTCTTCCTCACCCGTCAAACTCATTCAGTTGCCAAATCTTGCCAATTCTACTCCACATTTCTCTCTCATCCACCTACTCATATGGCCACCACTATAACCTCCTAATTGCTCTCCCAGGGTTAATAGTCTTCTCTCTCTAATCCAGCCTCCACGCAGAGCCACCATATTGGTATTCCTCAAGCACACTTCTGGCCATGTCACTCCCCTGCTTAGTGAGCTCCCAGTGGCACCCTATCACCTCTAAGATCAAACACAAATTCCTCTTGATGGTGGTGGCCTTTGAAATTTGTCTCCAGACTTTTTCCGTGCTGACGTCACATTACTCCTTCCCCCGCAGTTAGGTGGCACAGTGGATAGAGCATTGGATTGGAATCGAGATAACTGAATACAAATCTGGCCTCAGGAACTTACTGGCTGTGTGACCCTGGGCAAGTTGTTTAACCTCTGCCTCAGTTTACTAAACTGTAAAATGAAAATCACACTAGCACCTACCTCCTAGGGTTGTCGTGGTGACCAAATGAGATATCTGTAAAGTGCATAGCACAGTGCCTGACACAACAGGTGCTCACTAAATGTTTCTTCCTTCCTTTCCTCTTCCCCTATGCAGTCTATGCTCTATCCCAACTGGCCTTACTATTCTCCCTAATATTTCACCTCCACCCTTTGCCTATCCGTAGAATGCTTTCCTTCTTCCACTCTCGTATCCCTAGTTCTCTTCAAGGATCAACTCACAAACTATTTCCTATACAAACCCTTTTCTGATCCCTCCAATTATTATATTCCCATTGGTGCTGAAGTTGCTTAGTATTTAGTTTGCCTATGTTGCAACTGTCTCATATCTTTCAGAAGTAGGGGTATGGGTAGGGCAGAAATTTCAGCAAGGAGTTGGGGTCCTTACCCTAGGATCCATGAATTGGGATGGGGGGGAAATGTCTTTCTTTTCACTAACCTCTAACTGAAATTTAGCATATCCCTCCATTATGAATGTAAACAATATTATGTAGTGGTCTATAGGCTTCATCAGACTGCCAAAGGGTCCGTGACCCACAGAAAGGTTAAGAACTTCTGCAATAGGGGGAAATAGGATTGTTTAAAACACTGATAAGGAGGCAAGATTGGTGAATGCACACAAGTTTCTAGAGGTCCCCTATTTCTCCTTCCATAGCCCTTGAGAAGGACTTCCTGCCAGCTATGCCAGGGAGAGAGTGAAGAGTTACTGTAGGTGAACTAGGATTACCTCCACGTAGCTAAACAGACATTGACTTTGGGAATCAGACTCGGGAATTCCCCAGGCTAGAGAAACTTCATATTGTTCATTTTTCACAGCATCAGGAACAGAGATTTGTGCCAGGAAAGCAAGACTGAATTGTAGAGGAAATGTAGGGGACCAGATTGAGAGGAGATCCTGCCTGCCAGAGACTGTCAGCTACTGCAAAGCCTGAAGTAATTGTGAGCCGGTGCAAGGTAACTCTCCCTCCCCACAATATCCTTCCTATTAAATTACAAGGTCTAGAGAAGAAATGCTAGACTCATGTTCTCATTATCTAAATCACCATTTATTAGAGAAACCCAAATTAGAACAACTCTGAGGTACCGCTTCACACATATCACATTGGCTAAAATGACAGAGAAGGAAAATAACAAATGTTGGAGGGGATGTGGAAAAACTGGGACACTAATATACTATTTGTGGAGTTGTAAATTGACCTGACCATTTGGGAGAGCAATTTAGAGTTCTGCCTGAAGGGCAATCAAACTGTGCATACCCTTCAATCCAGCAATATCACTGCTAGGTCTGTATGCCAAAGAGATTAAAAGAAAATGACCTATTTGTACAAAAATATTTACAGCGGCTCTTTTTGTGGTGGCAAAGAATTGCAAATTGAGGGGATGCCCATCAATTGGGGAATGGCTGAACAAGTTGTGATTTATGAATGTAATGGAATACTATTGTGCTATAAGAAATGATGAGCAAGCAGACTTCAGAAAAATCTGGAAAGACTTACATGAATGCACGCAAAGTAAAGTGAACAGGAGAACATTGTATACGGCAACAGCAACATTGTGAGACAATAAGTATGAATAACTCAACTCTTCTAAGCAACGCAATGTTCCAAGACAATTCCAAAGGACTTGTGATGAAAAATGCTATCCAGATCCAGAGAAAGAACTGATGGAGTCTGAGTGCTGATGAAAGCATACCATTTTCACTTTCTTTTTTTGTGTGGTTTTTCCCTTTTGGTCTGTTTCTTTTCTCATAACATGACTAATACAGAAATATGTTTTAAGGAAGGGAGAGGCAAGGGAGGGAGAGAGAAAATTTGGAATTCAAATTTTTTAAATGACTATTTAAAATTGCCTACATATATTTAAAAAAAATACTATTTAAAAAATAAATACTAATTGATTGAAAAAAATTGGATTGATTACATACTTTGTAGCCAAAAGTGGAGAAGCTCTATCCAGTCAGTTAGAAAAAAGACTGGCTCAGATCATGAGGTTCTTACTGCAAAATTCAGATTTAAATTGAAAAAAGTAGGGAAAACCATCAGACCATGACTTAAATAACATCCCTTATGAATATGAAGTAAAAGTGATAAATATATTTAAGGATTAGATCTGGTAGGTAAAGACAAATCTCTGGACAGAGATTTGGAATGCAGCAACAAAAAATATTTCAGAGAAAAAGAAGAGCAAGAAAGCAAAATAACTGTCCAATAAGGCTTTCCAAATAACTAAGGAAAGAAGGAAAGGGAAAGGGAAAGGAGAAAGAAAGAAAATAAAGCTCTACCAGATTTTTTATTCTTGGACTCAAAGATCACTGCAGACAGTAACTGTAGTCATGAAATTAAAAAATGCTTGCTCCTTGGAAGGAAAACTATGACAAATCTGGTTATCATATTAAAAAGCAGAGACATCACCTTGCTGAAAAAGGTCTGTTCTCGAGGCCACATGTGGCCCTCTAAGTCTTCTAGTATGGCACTTTGACTGAATTCAAATCCTTTTATTAAAGGGACTTGTTCTGTGAAGTTTGGATTCAGTCAAAGGGCTATCCTGGAGGACCTAGAGGGCCACATGTGGCCTCAAGGCCCAAAGGTTCCCCACCACTGCCCCAAACCATCCCTTTTTTTCTAATTTCCCTATTACTGTCAAGGACACCATCATCCTCCCAGGCCCCAAGGCTTGAAACCTAAATATCATCCTCATCACCTCACTGTCTTTCAATCTCCCATTCCCCCTCTGCATCTCTGTCTCCTGGCTTCCTTTAAGTCTCACCTAAAATCCTACCTTTTGCAAGTCTTTCCCAATCCTCCTAAAACTTTTTGCCTTCCCATGTTCAGTTGTTTTTTTTTTCAGTTGTGTCACCTCTTTTATAACCCCTCCTTGGGGTTTTCTTGGCAAAGATAGTGGAGTGGCTTGCCATTTCCTTCTTTAGCTCATTTGACAGATGAGGAAACTGAGGTAAACATTATTTTAAGGTTAAGTGTCTAAGACCAGACTTGAACTCAGGAAAAAGAATCTTCCTGACTTTAGGTTTGGCACTGTATTCACTGTGCTATGCCTGAGACAATTACTTATCCTTGATTCATATGTCTTGTTTGTACATAGTTGCCTGCATTTTGTCTGCCCCATCAGACTGTGAGCTCCTTGAAAGCCAGGATTTTTTTAAACTATCTTTGTATCCCCAGCCTTAGTACAATTCCTGTCATATAGTAGTAGCTTAATAAATGCTCGTTGACTGAATGACTGACTCTAGTTGAGTCTTAGGGGGAAAAATAGAAAAAAAAATATTTTTCCATAAATTCCATAGGCAAGAATGGGTATAAGCATCTTTGTTGACCCCATTAGGCAAAAAGGGATAAACACAAAGAGAGGTCTTTATCTTCTTCAGAATTAATTCATTTAATTTAGCTCCTTGTCCTGGAAAAGGGGGGAAAGGGGCTCATAAAAATGATTTCCAGAATCTCCTTTGATGCAGAAATCTCACTGTCACCTCAGAGACAGGTTGCACAACAGGAAAAGTGCTGGGCTTGGAGTCAGCCTGGCTTGAGTTTCAATCCTTCCTCAGATGTGTATTATCTGTGTGACCCTGGACAAGTCACTTAACGTCTCCCAGCCTCAGATTCTCCAACACTATCTCCAAGGGATAGAAAGGCACAGACAGACAGGTGACCAGCCCCTTTCCAATGAGAAACCACTCCCTGGCATAGAAGATGAAGGGTATTTTAGGTATAATTAAGGCAAATACAAGTACAGTGGAGGTGAAAAAAATAGAACAATTGAGGGACAGGTTTTCCAACTAGGGAGAAGAACTATAAATAAGAGAAATGACAAACAGTAAGTGAAACAATAGAAAAACTTCTAAGGAAAAAGCTTCAAAAGGAAGAAGGGAAGAAAATGAAAAAGAGAGAATAGAGGAAGGTGAGATGACAAAGGAAGAATATTAGTTCTTGGTGGGGAATGTTTTATTTTTGTCTTTGTATGGCCAGTAACTAATAATAATAGCTGGTATTTATATAACAGTTAGGTTTGTAAAGCATTTTGCATATGTTTTCCTATTTGATTCTTACAACAGCTCTACGAAAATATGTACCATTATTACCTCCCCATTTGTAGATAGTGACTTGCCGAATGTCTCACAGCTGCTAATTGTCTAAGGTATGGCACAGTGGAGAGAGCAGTGGGCCTGGAGTCAAGAAGATTCATCTTCCTGAGTTCAAATCTGGCCTCAGACATTTACTAGCTGTGTGACCCTGGGCAAGTCACTGTTTGCCTCAGTTTCTTCATCTGTAAAATGAACTGGAGAAGTAAATGGCAAACCACTCCAGAAATCTTTGCCAAGAAAACCCCAAATTGGGTCATGAAGAGTCGGACACAACTGAACAACAAAAATTCCTATTTCCAAGTCCAAGGCTCTATTGACTACACCATGTAACTGCTTGACACATAGTAGGCACTTAATAAATGCCTGTTGATTAACTCATTGAGTGACAGTGGGAACTTTTGATGTGTGGTGACCTGGGATCTAGTTCAGTGGCTTGGGGAGTCACCTGTAGATATCTGTCCTCGGCCAGAAATTATGTCTACATAACCTGTCAAAAGAGAATTCCATTTCCAAAAAAGAGACAGAGACAAAGAAAGGCAGAGAGAGACAGAGAAAGAGACAAAGAGCTGTAGCTCTGACCAGTGGTCTCCAAGGATGTGATGTGATGTGACCCCAAGGAGCTCATGATCAACCAATCTAAGGATGAGAAGAGGGTTCTCATCTCACCTCCCACAAAGAGATAATCATGGGGCTTGACTCTAACTCAACCATGGCTACCCTTAAGTTCTAATACTCCCTCACTTTGCCTCTTCTCTCTCCTTTGTAAATTTCCAACCTTCCCTCTGTGTCCATTATTGGCCCTTCCTGGTAGTTATATCTAGCTACTACCTGGGCACCTACAGCAGTACCTATGCAGATATCATGGAGACCCGCTCCCAAAACAAACCCACCCTTTGCCCACCAGATCACCTAGTGACAACAGTAGATGGCTTTCAGTGGGTAGTCTTTGAGTTCTCAGACTGTGATGAGTGAGTAAGAGCCAGTTTCTCCTTTTTTTTCACTTTGGGTGGGACAGATGTCATTGGAGGAGCAAGCATGGATGGGGATATAACAGCATATTTCATTATATTATCTTTCCTTCTAAAGCCATCCTTCTTCCAAACTTACCTATCACTGGTACAGAAGGCACCCCCATCTTGACAGTTCACAGTTTCAGTGCTACTTTGGAGTCCTCACTTTCTCTCATCCTACATATCCAATCAGTTCCCAAATCTGGTCATTTCTATCTCCACATCTCCATATCTGTCCCCTTCTTTTCTCATCCTGTACCACCCTAGTCCAGGCCCCTATCACCTCTCACCTGGGCTATTACCATAGCAGCCTAATTGGTCTTTCTGCCTCAAGTCTCTCCCCACTCCAATCTAACCTCCACACAGCTGCCAAAGGGATTTTCCTGGAGTGCAAATACAACCATGTCTTTCTCCTACTCAATAAACTCTACTGACTCCCTGCTAGAGTCAAATATAATATCATCTTTATCATTGAAACATTTTTATTTCTGTCTGTTTGGTAATGTAATTATTTTGTGATGTAAATATATATTATTAATGCAGCAGAACATGTTTATAACTTATAAATAAGTATATGGGGCAGTGCCTGGTAGGACTGTGTGATCAAAAACTTGAGAGAGGCAGGGATCATTTCCTCCATCTAACTGATGAGGAAACTGAGGAATAGAGAGGTCAAAGGACTAGTATAAGGTCACACTGCCCTTTAGAAAAGAGAGCAAAACAGGAACTAAACATTGGGTGTTCTGACTCTCAGCCACGTGCTCTTTCCACTAAAGCAAGCTGGCCTTGAGGAAGGAGGATGACCAGCTATTCCAGGCATCCTCTCAATTGGCTCTGTTACATTGACCAGTCTGAAGTCAGACACTGTTGGCGAGGGGCAAAGGAAAAGCAGGAGCCAGAGAGTGGGGGCAGCCAGGCTTCAGTCCTCCCAAGGTAGCCATGCTGCATCCCAGCATTTAACTCCAAACATACTGGGAAAGGATCCATCCTTAACCTGTCATTCAACCCTTCCGGCCCCTAGACGAAGAGTCCTCATGTGCTCTGAAGAGATTGCAGTCCAACAGAGGTGTAGCAGGGTGGACATCAGGTATAGCCTTGATGTCTCCCACAGCAGCCTACTGCCCTAAAAGCTAGGCCCTGAGAAGACTAGTCTCAAAGTGGGCCAATGACATCATGAGGATAATGTCTTGACCTGAGTGTGAATTGGATTTAAGTGAGGCAGAGCTTCACAAAATCCTCAGCCAGTTTCCTTATCGGAGTGTCTGCCAGCAAGTATTCTTGCCTTCTCCCTTTACCCAGTATGAAACTCAAAGTGTTCCCGGTGGGGTCTGGGCTGAAGGGAGAGGGCAACCATGCTGGGATAAGAGAGGGACCTCAGCCTGTGATGTCTGACATTAGAAATGGTTTAAGATTTGGAACTTGTGACAGCTGGGCCTGGAGTTGATGCCAAGGGATGCTGGCTTGAGGAGACTGAGGCACTGGGCAGGACTCAGAATTGAAACTCTGGCTTGGGGAGAATTCCTGGATGGAGAATGTCCGGAGAAAGCATTTCAGAGAATTAGGTGCCTAGTTGCCCTGAATCATGTATTCTTTTTTTGAGGGGGTGAGGGGAGTCTGAAAGAAGAAGAGGAATGAAAGTCTCAGCTTAAATCAATAAACATACAAAACAAGGGGAAAATATATAAAACTATAAATTCCAAACCACTTTGTTTTCTAAAGGAGTGGACACACACACACACACACACACACACACACACACACACACACACACACTACTCCTGACCTCTTCTGCTTTGTAATGATCAGAATATGTACTTCCCCAGTTAGGTTGTATATTTTTTACATAATTAAATCCACTTATTTTGGCTGTGGGGGCAGCCAGGTGGTAAAGTGTACAATGTATCCTGTCTGAAGTGAGGAAGATCTGAGTTCAAATTCAGCCTCAAACTAGTGTCTGTGTGATTCTACTTATCTCAGTTCCTCATCTGTAAAATGAGGAAACACCAGAAAAGGAAATGATAAAATACTCCAGTATTGTTGCCAAGAAAACTCCATGGACAAGCCCATGGGGTCACAAAGAATTGGACTCCACTGAATAACAACAAATTTTGGATCCGATCATTTCTTCCATTGCTCAATAAATAAAAAATTTTCTCCTTTACTAATTGAAATATAGTGATATCATTCCCAGTTCTTCCCATTTTCCTTCAGACTCATTGATGGCTCATTGATCCATTTGGAATTGTTATAGTGGCCTGGCCCAATGTCTCAAAGTCAAACTTAGCTGGTCAAGAAGACCTAGATTCAAGTCAGATTTGATCAATCAATCCATCAGTGTTTATTAAGTGCCTACTATGCGTCAGGCACTATGTTAAGTGCTGGGGATCCAAATACAAATAAAGACAAACACAAAACAAAAACAGTCACTGCCATCAAGAGCCTTACAGTTTAATGGGGGAAGACAACACACAAAAGGAAACTGAAAAGTTGAGGGGCAGAGGTAGATGTTACCCAGTGTGGGTGCATGATGGAGAGTTCCAAAAGAAGTCCAGAAGTCAAGAAGCTGGTGGGAAATGGGATTCAGCAGAAGCCAAGCTTAGCTGGCCTCAACATCTGGAAGCCCTGGGTTCAAGCCCCACCTTTGACCCATAGTAGCCCTGTAACCCTGGGCAAGTTCCAATCTCTCAGTGATCTAGGGAAATCTCTAAGATGATCAATTACAGAGAAGATGATAGGAAAATGGAAATTTCTTCACCAAAAAGTTCCCTATGTCAGTGAAATCACAGGTCTAGTCTCTATTCCTATATAGTACACAGACTAGTCCTATCCCTACTTAGTATATGTGCTATGAAGTAGGAGTTTATTACCATCCTTAGAGTAATAAGTGACAAGCTCAAAATGTAGAATGAGATACCCTTTTTTGGACATGGTCAATGTATGAAATTATTTTGCTTAACTATGTTTATTTGTTACAAGATTTTGATTTTTCTCTTTTCATTGGGAGGGGAGGTGAACAAATGAATGCCTTTTAATTAAAAAAAAAGGTTGCTCTAAAAACACGTTTTATCATGCAGTTATTCAGTATTCACAAGGTTTTTTTTTAATTGACTTCATTTCCCTGGAGTATTGAAATCTTAATTTTTTTTCAAACATAAATTTGTCACATACCTTTGGTTCTAATTTTGTATTATCTATTTTTGCTTTTTTTTTAAAAAAAATCCTGTGCAGTTATATTGTTGGTTGTGTTTGTCCTTTGTTTTCAAAGAGGACCGTGACATCAGGGAAATGATGATTTTGATGTGAGTGAGGGAGGGCTGTGCAAGGTCACCAGCCTCACTTTCTCCTCCAGAGCCATCTGGATCCAGTGACCAGATATTCATCAGGATGATGACCCATGATGTACAATATGGCTTTAATAATTACCACTTTGTAGCAAGCATATTTTGAGCTGTGATGATGCTATGTCAAAGACAATTGATGACAAAGACAAGGAGAGATATCCACAGAGTAGTCTAAAAGAAATGTTGAAAAGTTCTCTTTGGAGCCTATTCCTTGGGATTCTGCCAACTCTCCATGGTCTTCCAGTAAGGGGCTATATAGACAAAAAGGTCCCTCCCCAAGAATCTGAGTGCATTGTGTGTTAGGCACAGACACACCACCTCATTCCTTCTTCACTTTTCTGTGGCCCTTCCTTTCTTTCCACCTCTTTGTTTAAAGACCAAGCGTGTCGTTCAAGTGTACCAACCAGGGATTAGATTGCCAGAGCAAAGGTCTCAGCAGTAATGACTCTATCTAGGAACCTCACACTTTTGTCTAGGAAACTAGAGGGAGGAGCGGCTCCTCTTGGGGCACGCCTGGGCACACCCTTTAAGTATCCAACAGTTAGGGAATGGCTGAATAAAACAGGGAGTAGCAATATAATTGCACCATTAAAAACAACGAATATAAAAAACGGAAATGTGGAAATACCCACATAACGAATGCAAAGAAATCCTACTACTATATAAAAAGCTTTATGTCTTTGTGCATATACATGTAGACATACATATGTGTATGTACAACAAAAGACATGCAGAAGCTAAGGCGAGGGGGTGGGGCGGGGAAGGAATGCGGCTACATCTTTATCGTATGCCAAAGTGTTTGTTCCGGGATTATTGCTAGAACAGAAATATGAGTAAAAGGCAGCTGGAGAACAATGAATGTTAACCAGAATAATTATGGGTCTTGCCTGTTTTAGAACTCTTAGAATGGAATCTGGAAGCAGTAAACATATATAGCGGGAAGTACACTGAGGAGTTTCCAAGGAAACTAAAATTTGTTATAGAGCCTTTACAGTGAAAGAAGCCTGGGCTTGGAGATGGGAACCTTGGATTGAAGTTTCAGCTCCGCAGCCTTACTGTGTAAATTTAGCAAATCACTTCCCCTTTGGCTTTGGTTCCCCAAGACAGAGGAAGTGTATCTTGAAGCCTAGCTTCAATCTCTCTCACCATAATGGGCCCCTTCTTTTGTTCTTGTGGAAGATGTTTTGTTTGCTTTTTTCTAAATGGAGCCAAGAGGACTTTTGGAGTTTGAGAAGTGATGTTCACTTGGAATTCCTTCACTGATCATAGATTTACAGATGAAAGAGACATTTGATTTGGAGGTGACATTCACATTGACTTGCTCATCGGCGGAAACAGGTTCAGAAAGATTAAATGTCTTGCTCAGAATCCGACAAATAGTGGCACAGTCGGGATTTGAAGCTGGGTCCTCTGACTCTAGATGTGGTACTAATATAGCCAGCTACAGATTCATTCCAGAATACAAAGGTGTGAATGATATTTGAGGAAGCTCATTTCAGCTATATCCTCTGCTTTCATCTCCCATTATTGTCTCATAGACAAATAGATATAAGTAAAAAAAAAAAAAAGCCAGTGACAGCTCCTCAAATGAAGACAAGCCTATGCCCCAAATTGGCAGATGACAGAAAGCTTGCAGGGATAGCCAATAAATAAGTCATAACATGGAATGTGGATAGCCCAAAAAGGTCCTGACAGGCTAGAATAATGGGCTAAGTAGTCTAATTACTAGGACCTCTAGGTCCTCAAATGCAGCCCTTTGACCAACCCAAACTTCACAGAACAAATCACCTTAATAAAAGGATTTGTTCTGTAAAACTTGGACTCAGTCAAAAGGCTGCACCCAAGGACCAAGGAGGCCACAGTTTCCCCACCCCTGATCAAATAAAATAAAAATTAGGAGCGGTCAACATAGATTCCTACACTGGTGTTAAAAAAACAATAAACACAAAACTCAACGGCACAATTGCCATCTGGGGAAAACAAACAGGTCCATATCAAAAAGATTAGAGGTTTCAAATCTTTCAAAAAACGAATGTTGAAAATTGTCTTTACATGTAATTGGAAAAAATAAAATACTCTTACATTTAAAAATAACTAAAATTAATGCTTTGCAAAAAGAGAAAGAAACAAAAGATTTGGAAGTCTTAGAGGAATGTAAGTCAATAAAATGAATTAACAGGGTGACAGGGCTGGCAAAAAAAAAAAAAGCTTAAGCCACTCACCATCAAAGAAGTCAAACAACAGTCGCTGAGTCTCTGTTGCCAGCTAGTGGTAGGAAGTGGCAGTGAGAGGTTGGACCCAGTTACAGAGGCAAAGGAGTTGTGTGAGGCCCCAGGAGTCAATGGACAAAAGATGGCAATCCTGCCAAAGCCAGTTGGCTGGAGCCCGGTTTATCTATTTGATTCTTTCTAAGACTGTGAATTCTTTCTTCCTCCCCTTACCTATTACTTTTCCCTAAGGACTCTTCTAGATGCCTTTAATTGCCTCAGTCCTCTGAATGGGTCTATAATTCATCTACTAGACCCTAGACTTTCCCATGTGGTGCTCATTTTATGAAGGCAGGTAGGTGGCACGGCGGATAGAGCACTGGGCCTGGAGTCAGACTTGGCATTGCTCTGTCTCTACCTGAGATAACCCTGCTCTAACCCCAATCTCTTCATCCAACTGAACTCATTCTCAAGGAGTTTCTTCCTACATTCAGGGAGTGAATGTTTCATAGGGTTGATTTTTCCCGAAGGCCACCTTGTATACCCTAGTAGCCCAGTACTTACCAAAGAATTAATGAACATAAAAACATGAAATAGCCAGGGAGCATCTCTGAAGATGCCCACATCGGGAGTGATTAGGGGTGGTGAAAATAAGGAGATTGGCAGAATTCGAACACTTCCAAAAGAGAAATATCTGAGATTGCTCAAACTGGGTGTGTCCAAGGATCCAGGCTTATGCTTCAGATAGAGTCAAACTAGGCCTGTCCATAACACTGGGCACCTTGTCCTGGATGGGCCTTAAGGGACTGGGGCCACCAGGTGATATGGCCTCTGGTAGATCTTGCCCTCCCTCAGTACTGTTTTGTGTCTCCTTCTCTGCTATATCTCATTGAAAGGAATTAGGAAGAACAAAGAAATGCAAATGTATTTTGCATGTATTTAGTTGTTCGGATGTTATTTCCCCTATTAGAAGTTCTTGAGCTCAAGGGCTGTTCTTGCCTTCCTAAGAATCTCTAGCACTTAGCATAGATTGTGGCACACAGGGAGAATTAAGAAATGCATGGTGACTTGACTGCACATGAAATACCCTAGAGAGAATTCATTTAGAATTTCTTGTGGATCTAGATGGCCTGATTTAAGGTACTTACACAAACTACTCACAGGTGTAGTCATTAATCATCAGTTAACATCACGAATTGGTGCTTCTGTAGGGAGAGTGCTACGGTGGGCACCCAGAGAGACTGAAAGGTAAAGAGCCACAGTCTTGCCCTCAAGGAATCCCAAGATTACATATGGAAGAGAATTGTTAAGGGCAGATGGAGAGACAGAGCTGGTTAATAGGTTTATGGACTAAGAACTTAAAAAGGACATTATTGGTGATGGTTGGCTGCTATTGTTATTTGGACATGATCACATTTGGGGTTTTCCTGGCAAAGATCCTGGAGTGGTTCACCCTCTCCTTCTCGACCTCATTTGACAGATGAAGGAGCTGAGGCAAACAGGATTAAGTGACTTGCCCAAGGTCTCATAGCTACTAAACATCTGAGGCCAGATTTGAACTCAGGAAGATGGGTCTTCCTGATTTGGCCTGGCATTCTATCCACTGTGCCAGGCTCCTTGAACACCTTAACTTGTGTCTGAAGAGGAATTGGTGGTCCAAGAACGTTAGTGCCGAGATAAGTAGAAATGTAGAAATCTGGAGTCAGATTATTACCTCCAAGTAAGAACCTAGGCTTCCTTACTGTCACTTATGCAAAGAATCTACAAACCTTAAAGTATTATATATATATACATATATATGTGTGTGTGTGTATACATATATATATATATATATATCCTACTTATTCTATCGTAAACCTAAGGGAACCAGATTGAATGGTGAGGAACTGATGATCTGCTTTAAGAAAACAATTCAGGATGTGAAACTACAGAATTTATCAACCATATATCTATTGGGGTGGGGGAAAGAAGAGAGGCATCTTCCAAAACAGGAGGTCCCTAATGAAATTTCAATGATCTGTTTGTGGGTGCAGAAAATTATTAAAGGTCACTGTTTTAACTCTGGGTTTGTAATGACCAATTATGACCCCTAAAAGAGGTGAAGACAGTTGGTTTTGGTCAACTGCGTTGTTGCTATAAGGGAAAGGGGGAGGGGAAGGATTTTAAAATGATTGATATAAACTACAAAAGGCATCAATAAAAATTATTTTTTTTTAAAAAAGAATCACTCTACTTTAGATCCACACAGAAACTGAATCACATAGAAGACTTTGGGAAGCCAAGTATTGTGTGTAGAGGAGATTCTCTTACACACATTTCCATTTGGATTATTTTCATCTTTGGTGTTATTTGGTTTGGTCATTTATTCATCTGCCCCCTCGCCTGTAAAAGAGGCATATGGATCTAAATAGTTAAAACCAATGAAAATCTGGGACTCTGACCATCAAACGACAAGACTTAGCCTCTCCATTTTCAATGAGGGCTGTGGCTCCCGATACCAGTAACCAATAGAATGCCAAATAGACAGCAGTTTCTCAGTATAAGTTTCTTTTTATTTTAAAATGGAAACAGTGGAGTAAAGCGGTTTGTGGCTAAAACAACCTTCACTGGAAAGAAAACTGGAGCCCACGTAAATCAAAAGAACAAACTCCAAAAGTCTGAACCAGCTGCCCCGCCTCCCCAGAGCACAGAGTAAAGGACAGGGTTAAAGCAGAGGGTATAGGGAGGGTACAATCAGAAAAAAAGGTCATTTACAGTCAAGTACAACTTCCCAAGGCAATACAATCACATAGAAAGAGGGTAGCACTTAAGTTGAGACACATTCAAAACTACAAGCCCCACTCCAACCCCAACCCCTTTCTTAAAAATTCTTTTCTCCAACAAGGAGGGAGCAATGACACAGAGCATTCATGGGGTAGGGGTGGGAAGGGATGGTTCATGGCCTGTGTTAGCTTTGCCAAGGCCAGGATGTTATCAGTGGTGGTTGTAGGAATTGTGTATTTTTTCATAAATGAAGTGGAAGAATCCAGTGGGGGATTCGGGCATTTCTTTTAGGTATTACCTGCCAGAGTTAGTTTACATTGCTATACATGAAGTTGCGAAGAAAAGTTTTACTACACAAAAAATATTACATTAAAAAAAGTTCCTCCCCCCTTACAGGCGCAATGGTGGGTAAGGCGTGGAGCCCTCCAAAGCAATGGCTTTTGTGGGGTGACCTGATTCTCAGGTGTGTTGGGGAAAGGGAGGTGAAAGAGCCCAAGTGAGGCTCACCAATGGGATAGGGGTGGGGTCCACTGTAGATAGTTGCGGAATGCTGTACCCAGAAAGAAATTGAATATCTTAAGAGTGGGGGGTCATGAGGGGAAAGCTGAAGAAGATTGAAATGCATTTAAGGGAGAGGAAAAAAATCACTGGGGGAATGTAGACAGTCTATTGGATATTGGAAAATGTCTCTTTTTTTTTTGGTTTTTATATTTTTGGAAAGTATTTTTAAGGTAATATTTTTTTTTTCTCTTTGGAAAAAAGAAATCTTTCCCCCATCCCTCCCCCCCACCCCAACCTACAGTCTGTGGAATTGCCACTATCTAATTTTTCTATTGTTTTGCTAAGAGGTAGATTTTTTTTTAAATCAAAATGGGTTTTCTAGGAGGGCCACTGGAGGGTGTTGGGGGAGGGGGAATTTGTCCAAAGGGAGTTCCCTTAGGACAAGGAGAGCCTGATAGGGGGAGGGGTTCCCTTCAGCTCCCAGGTGGGGGTTCCTGCACCACCTCCTCTCCCCACAGAGCAAAATGATCCCCCAAGAAAGGGGTTGAGGGCAGGGGGGTTGAAGGAGTTTCAAAGAAATCTCTCTCCCCTCTTTCCACCTTTCGGGCCAAGTGAATGGTAGGTGAGAGGTCAAGCCCCAATCTCAGCCCCACCAAAGCTCCTCCTCCCTCTGCCCATCCCTCTTTTAAAGCAAGATGGGAGACAGGCTGAAAAAGTGGAGGTGAGAACAAGGTGGGGCTCCAGAGCAAGGAAGGTGGTGGTGGTAATGGTGGTGGTGGTGCCCTTCGTCCAGCCTCCAGATCTATTGGGTGTGAGTAGGGGTTCCTAGTGGCCCTGCCAATCCCCACTCCCACCCTACAAAGTTACTGAATGGAGCTGGGGCCTCAACTGGTGTTCTCCAGGCAGCTGGGAGGGTGGATCCTTTCACCCGTTCATCCGTAGTCCCTGCTCTTCCTTCCAATCTTATTGTAAGGATTGAGGTAGTTAGTCCATTTTTACTCCTAGTCTCACCTGTGGTTACATGCTCATAAGGAGCTTCCTGCTTATTCCTTTAAGAAAAACATTCTGTCTTGTTTCTTTTCTTTGTCTCATCCATCTGGGAACAACACTCCTGTGGCAGCCCTAGAGGATGGCACTGCCAACAAATCTTGCCCCAGGGATGGTGCTAAATAAGAGCCAGAGGAGAGGAGGGGAGGCATGGAATAAGGATCTGGTTTCTTGCCATCATCCCTTCCAAAATTCCCCTCACCCTTCCAAATCCATCTTCAGTCTTGAGGCCTCCTTCCTGTTCCTGGGCACCCAAATGAGAAGCCTTATGTATCTGAAGGAAAGAAACTGAAGTCTTCAACTGGTGTCACTCCTTGTCTGTGTTCAGGATAATTATTCTGCATCTAAAGGATGGATGTATCTGGGAGGGAAATGGCTTGTGTCTGTCCCCTAGTAACAGAGGGATCTGTCTTCTACCTTTTTGTTATTTACTAGTGCCTAGTTGGGTAAATAGGCTTCCTGACCCCTGCTTACTTAGGAATACACCAAACTTATCCGTTTGAATATTGACCCCAGAATGAACTGAGCAAGAGGGGAAGGGAGTCAGAAAGCTCAGAAAAACACTGGAGATGGAAGGGTAGAAAGTGAGGAGTCCTCCTGCCTCTACCAGAGTGGAAAGACAGGTAGAAGTTGGAGACCCTGTTGCTAATCTCTAAAGACATCAGGGGAGAGCTCTGGGCTCTTCTCTCAGATCCTCCCCAACAACTCTTCCATCAGTTCAGTGAGGTAGTTAAGTAGCAATTCTGTTCCCCCATTTAGCAGAGGGCTATGCTGGTTGGGAAGGAAGGGAAAAGAGGAGAAAGAAGTCCATGGGAGAGTAGGGAATGGGACTGGGTATCAGGTGCTCAAGCTTTGTTTTGCCCTATGAAACTCCATTTCTTCCCTTAACCAATGCTGCCTCCACTTTCCTTAGCAGTAAATAGTGAGGCAAGAAGCAAAGCCTTTGGGCAGGAGCGCTCAGATCTTCAGAGCCCTCAACTCCCTGTCATTCCCAAAAGTGCAACCAGGATCTAAATGGTCACATAGGGGTGCCATTAAGGCAGGCCCCCTTTGGAACTCTCTACCCTTGGCAAAAGCTACTCCTAGATCTCCCCCATAGAACAGAACCTATGACAAAACTTTTGCCTCATCTGTCAGCATTCCACATTCTCAGACCAACTTTTTCCAGATCCCTTCTCCAACACTCACACCAAGGGATCTGAGAGTAGGCCTGGAGAATAGTTACTGCTTTCTTCCAGAAACGGTCACTCTCTCTGTCAGTCTTTGGCACAGAGGAAAATGGCCGCATAGAATCAGTTCTGTTTGGTAGTGGAATAATAAAAAAAAAAAAAAGCCCCTATTTCCCTGATATGTGAAGAGTTCAGGGAAGGGGAAGTAGTAAGATTATTTTTTTTTAATTGGGGTAAGGAAGTTGAGGGGTGGAAGGATGAGCTATCTGCTCCTGAGCATCTTATAGGGGTTGAGTTACACAAGCCAAAAAAATACCCAGCCTTAGACCTTAAGGGCTGAAGCCCTGGGGAATAGGTCTATGGATGGGATTTGTGAGAGATGGGAAAGGATGGGATTGGCAGATGCAGCTTCAAAGTAAGTCAGCAGATCAAACCATTCTGTTTTTCAGTGGGATTCAAAGAATTAAAAACAATATCCTAAGAGAAGAGATGGTCCTTTCTTAAAAATATATAGAATACATATGTATCTATCTCAGCACAGAAGTGGCTTTTTAAAAAGTCACCTTTATCAAGTCATTTCATCCAGATCTCCCAAGTGCTTTTAGCCAGTTTGTTTTCTCTCTTCACCAACAGGGAAGTGAAGGCACCATGCATGGGGAGCAGGTGAAAGAATAGCCCTAATTACAATTAGCCAACAGGAATAAGAAGGCAGAGCCTCTGATCCCTTTGCAAACCAACCCCCATTTTCACCCACCCCCCATTTCCCTGCTAGGCAAACTAAGGCTACCAATGAATGTACGTCTCACTCAGTCCAAGTGAGTGGTGTATTACAGTCAAAGTCCCCACTCTACACTCCCTAGGACACCAAGGTTGGCGAAAAGGAAGAGAAGCGGGGAGGTGAGGGGAATAGGATCCCAAGGAAAATGAACGCTGCAACAATAAGATGTCAGATATACTGTGGGGTATTTTTTTCTCTGATAAAAGAGTCTGAACCAGGTATCAAAACATGCTTGCTGCTGGAAATTGGCTTTAAATCATCAACTGCCGATGTCTGAATAAACTGTTTTCTGCTTCAATTAGGATGAAGTATGTAGAGCCAGAAGTTGAAAGAAATTGGGAGACCCTTTTTTGCTATTAGGATAGGCAGGGAGCTAAATTACACTGGCCTTATTCTGTCTCAAAATGCTGTTTGCTTCATCTCTGTGGAAGAGATGGATGTGGGAGCCTGGAAAAGAACCTGATAGGGTGGGGCCAAGACTAAACTTGTGACAGCCAACAGAAAAACCATCCCTCGGTAATGGCTACATCTCAAAGCTGCCACTTTATCCCCAATATCACCAACCTAAATACCAAAAATGCTCCAAGCCAGGTTCCATGTTTAAAATATGACCATTCCAATGAAAAGGAGGTGAGGGACCTTGAGAACAGGCAACGGTATCTGTTCGTCCCTACAGGTCGAGAGTGAGAGGAGCGGCAAAGATGGAATTGGGTCAAAAAGAACAAAGACAATGCAACTATAATGAAAAACCAGGCGGGCCTCTCTTTGGGGCAGATGGCCAACCCTATGTTTTGTTTTTCTTCTGTGTATAAAGTCTAGGCTCCCAAATTTTGAACACAGATAGACTGGGGGAAATTTTAGAGGGTTGGTTTGTTCCGCTTTTGATTTTTTTTCTCCTCGATAAAACAGAGGCAATATTTGCAAAATATTTCAACAGTGCCACAAGTGGGGAAAAACCAGCTGGAAGGGTCTTTGACCAAGGAAAATGAAGGCTGGGGGAGGCAAAAGTGGTGGGCTGTTAGACATCCTGATCTTGATGAGGGCCATTGTGAGACCTTCCACAGCACACTGCATTTTACTTCCCAGAGTTTGGGCAAAGAGCTAAATAGGCAAGGCTTCTCCAGCTGGGCAAACAATTTTGGACTCTGAAAGTCCAAGTCGAGGTGGAGCAGCTGAAGCCCACCACTTGCACTATTTTCCCTAGCTTTGCCCCAGGAAAGTTCCTCAGGGCACCAGCAGTCTTTCTCCCACTAGGCCTGTTCTCCATCCAGAGTTCCTATCTGGTGACTGGCTCATGTATAAGAAATTTATGAAACATAACTTTCTTCTTTTTTTTTCATTAAAAAAATAAAATATTCAAGACTATCAGCTTCTTTTGCTTTTTTGTTTTTCTCTCTTATATAAAATATCAGCAAGCCAAAAAAAGAAAAAAAAAAGGAAAAAAGGAACAAAAAAATAAAGAAAAAAAAGGGGTTAGGGACAATTGCTGAGGTAACTTCATACCTTGAGGTAGTTTTACTATCACACACAGCATCACCTGACTCCGCCCACATCTTGGGTTTTGTTGCAAGGTGAGAAGGAAGGTAACTTCACGTATGTGGCTTTTCCCACACATGCACAGACCTTCCTCTCTTCCCAACACACGCGACAGCATTTTCCAGGGTGTCATAAAGTTCATCACCTGGCTTGGTGCCCAGCAATAATCAGCTAATTAGATGGTACCAACGCTGGTAATTCCCTCTACCAGGTAAGAATGGATCTAGGTGAAACTGTCAGCTACTGCCTTCCTTTGGCCTTGTCAGTGTTTCCAAACCCATGTCAGTTAAACCTGGGAAAGGGAGTTTATCTTTGTTTAACCCTTTGGTTCCCAAAGGTGTTAGGGTTTCATTTTTTTCTTAAGCACCTTTTCTTTGGGCCAACAGCAGCTAGGGAGGACATAAGCTCACAGCTCCACAAATGATCCATCAGGAGAAGGAGCTGATTGTTGAGACACACTTGCTAGTTAATGGACTTAACATTTATATGGAGCTCAGGGTAGAGGTCAAAGTCCCATCCTCAGAGAGGGAAAAGGAGGGACTACTCATCTCCTCATTTTCCATGAGCTTTCCCAAGACCAGTCAATGCTCCCCACAGCTCTGTCTGCTCCCTTGATACCATAGGAGTGACTTGATATCATCTCATCAGCCACAAGGAGCAGGGGTGGAGAGCACCATGGGATTACTCAGGTCCTCAATGGAGCTGAGGCTTTGCCAAGGGGGAACTGTTGTCTCCCCCTTCTCGGTTCTCACTTCCAATTGTTAAAACAGACTTTTAAAAATATAAAATCAGCCTGAGAGTGATGGGAATCAGGGATGGCAGCTAGACCTCTTGCCATGGACAGTCTGTGGATCCATGTGGTAGGTAAGGAGCTTCACGGGGAAAAACCTCAATAAGGGCTGGGGAAATTGTGTCAATTTCTTCCCAGAGTCATCTGTTTCAGATCAATCCCAAGGAAGTCTTTTAAATGTGGATCATTGTACTTCAAACTTTTTTTTTCCTTTCTATCCCATTCTATTGAGGTTAAAGGGTAAGAATGGTTATTATACTCTATATTCCCCAGGATAATAAGCAATACTGAAATACCTAGGGCTATGGTCAAGATGCATCAACAGTTCCCAATCTCCCACTGCAAGACAGGTGAGTGAATACAGTCCATTGAGGCATGAGGGCAAGAATACTTTCATCAAACAAGGGGGAAGGTTTTGGGGTATTGTTTGCAAAGGCAAAACTTGACCTTTTCAAGAGGTCCTATTATGACCTTCGATATGGGGCAGGGGGAGAATAAATCTTGACAAAATTCATATTTCCTTCCCTGGTCTAGGAGAACAAGGGCTTGAATACAATCCACATTTAAAAGCAATTGGCACTGAGCTATAATTTGGATGAGGAATGCCCAGGGGGAGGGCAGACCATAGGGCTGAGCCAATCGGTTTGGTCTTTTAGAATAATCAGTCTTCCTTATTGAAACATTTGTTTTGAAGAGTGGGAAGACCTGATTTGATATCTTGACTGAGTATCCCCGATTCCCATTCATTCTTAAGCTTGCCACTCTTTTGATTTCTACTTTTTCTGTCCTGGGCCAATAGGGTTGGAGGCAGATAGATCATTTCCTCCGTGCCTGTGTCTGGTTGTTCTGTCCCTTCTGGTGCTGTTGCTTTACTTGAGCAAGGATGTCTCGGATCTTACGCTGGGCCATCTGTCCAGGGGGAAAAAAATGAGAAAGAATAAGTGAGGCAGTGTTAGAGGGCAGTCAGGGCAGCTTAAAACCTGCAGATGCACAGCTTCTGAAGAAAATCACAGCTGGAAGAGGGCAATAGACACTAAGTACTATCCCCAGTTTCCAAGTCTCTCTGTCAGCTCATTTGCTAGTATTTCAAACCTCCCAAGTCCACAGAGGAGGTACAAACTCATGGAGTACTTAAGGAACTTTGAGGCAGGGATGACGTTATGGATTATTAGATGGCACCATCAGTTTATTTATTGACACTGTCAGATCACCCTTTTTGCTCTAGGTTTCCATTAACACTACCCTCTTCTGGTTCTCCTCCTACCTGTCCTACTGATCTTGTTCACTCTCCTTTGTTGGAGATCTTTGCCCATGTCAGGCCCACTAAAGGCAGGTGATTCCAAGGGCTCTGACCTGGGCCCTCTTCTCCCACTAATACTGTTTCATTTGGCGACCTCATCAGCACCCATGGAATGAATCATTTATCTCTATGATGATTATTTTCTGATCTACTTATCCAGCCCTGACCTGTCTCCTAACCTCCAGACTCTTCTCTCCAACTTCGCATTAGACATCTCAAATTGGATGTTCTGTAGACATTTTTAAACTCAACAAAATCCCAAACTGAACTCTTATCTTTCCCTATCCTACTCTCCCACTTCTGAATTTCTCCATTACTGCCAAGGGCAACCACCAACATCCTGGTCATCCAGCCTTGCAAGCTAGATGTCATCCTTGACTCCTCACTCTTTTTAAAAAAAAATTATTTATTTTTAGTTTTCAACATTCACTTTTATAAGATTCTTGGTTCTAAATTTTTCCCCTTCCTTCCCCTCCCCACTCTTTAAGATGGCATGCAATCTAATATAGGCTATACATGTACAATTGTATTAAACATATTTCCACATTAGTCATGTTGTGAAAGAATCAGAACAAAAGGAAAAACCACAAGAAAGAAAAGAGAGAAAATAGTATCCTTCAATCTGAATTCACATTCCACAATTCTTTCTCTGGGTATGGAAAGCATTTGCCATCATGAGACTCCTTACTCTTTCACACATACATCCTCCCCCCTCCTCCCCACTCCATACAATATGTTGCCAAGGTACTTTACCTTTGTTACCATGTCTCATATTTGCACAGCCCCTTCTCTCCTAAAACTACTACCACACTTGTGTAGGCCCCCATCTCTTCACACCTAGGCTACTATTTCCTTTTTTTTTGGGGGGGGGGGGGAGGAGACAAGCAGGGTTAAGTGACTTGCCCAGGGTCACACAGCTAGTAAATGCCTGAGGCTGGATTTGAACTCAGGTCCTCCTGACTCTAGGGCCAGTGTTCTATCCACTGTGCCACCTAACTGCCCCTACACCTAGGTTATCTCAATAGCCACTTGGTTAGCTTCTCTGCCTCAAATCTCCCCCACTCTACTGTCAGATTAACCTGACATCTTACTTGACCATATCATGCAATCCAATGACATTGGCCTCCTTGTTGTAACTAGATCAAAATTCCAGCATTTTCACTGCCAGTTCCCTGTGCCTGGAATACTCTTCTCACCTCCACCTCCTGACTTCCCTGGTTTCCTTCAGAGCTAGCTAAAATTTCATTCTCTATGACAAGTCTTTCTGATCCTCCTAAATGCTAGTGGTGGGCAGCTAGGTAGCCAGTGGATAGAGCACTGGGTGAGCCTGGAGTCAGGAAGACCTGAGTTCAAATCCAGCCCCAGACATTTTTTACCAGTAACACTCAGATTTAAGCATGGTGTTTAAATGAAGAAACATATGAAACACTGTCCAAACTAGAAAGGGTTATTAAAAATTAATTTTGTTGTTGCCGTTGTTGAGTTGTTTCAGTTGCTGACCCCATTTGGAGTTTTCTTGGCAAAGATACTAGAGCAGTTTGCCATTTCCTTCTCCAGCTCATTTTACAGATGAGGAAACTGAGGCAAGCAGGGTCAAGCTAGGTCACACAACTAGCAAATATCTGAGCTAGTAAATGTACATTTGCCTAAAAGACTATTTTACCAAGAACTCACACAAGGCAAGAGCTCACATGGAAGTCAGAAGAAGCAATACAAGGACACTCTCAAGGTCTCTCTGAAGAATTCTGGAATTGATTATTAGACATGGGAGACACTGGCATAGGCCCACCCAGCATGGCATGTCCACATCAAAGAAGACACTGTGCTCTATGAGCAAAGCAGAATTGCAGTAGCTCAAAAGAAATATGAGATATACAAATGTGGAGACATCTCCACTCCAAATGTTTATATGGCATATTTGTGCCCAACCTGTGGTAGAGCATTCTGAGCTCATATTCATCTGATCAGCCACAGTTGGACACATTGTACCTTGACTCCAACATAGTGATGTCATTTTGGTCCTCTTTGAGGAAAGACAACAGCCAGCCAATGAAATGTCTGAGGCTGAATTTGAACTCAGGTCTTCCTGACTCCAGGCCCAGCACTCTATCTACTGCACCATCTAGCTGCCTTATTAAAATTAATTATTAAGAACAAATAACATAAAGGATGATTGTAATAGCCTTTTAATTGGCTTCCCCTCAACCTCAAGTCTGTTCTCTCCAGTCTGTCCTCCTCAAAGCTGACAAAGAGATTTTCCTCAGACTTCTGTCAGTTTATCTATTCAAGAAACTCCTTTATTCTGACATTTAAAGCCATTCACAACCTAGCTCCAACTTATACCACACTGATATCATAGGACTTTATTTGAGGAGTTAAAGGGGAGTTGAAGAGATAAGTTAGAACTGCACTGAGAAGAAGTAAGCATAGAATCCAAGACTTCCCAACAGTATCGACACAACTGACATAAAGGATCCAAGTTTTGCCGTTCCTCAAAAGATTTCATTCATCAGCAGATACCCTCTTTGGGCCAAAAGAAAGATGCAACCCAACCAAGAGGCCCAGGAATGGACTCGACCAGATCCCTGAAAGAGTCTCTGATTGTTCCTAGGAACAAAAGGGAGCTTCTCTTCCTGGGAAATCCTAGGACTCCCTCCCAAGTGTCCTACCTGGCTAGCATAGAAGTGTCCAATGATCTTGACAATGACTTGCTCGTTCTCATCAGGAGTCTGATCTCTAGGTACCACCACTTCAGCTGCTGTCAAGTTCTGCAGCTCATTGACCTAGATAAAAGAAAGGGTAGGGGCAGGTTAGTTAGTAGAATAAGAGGGCTAAAGACAAGGATGAAGCCATGTTGAAACTTAAGAGTGGAGAGGGAACAGAGTCAAAAGGTAAGAAGGAGAGGTACGGGGAGCAGAGGAGGCCAAAGGAAGCTAGTGGAGAGCAGAGCCATGCGTTTATCAAGAGTCAGATGGCTGAACAGTAAGGTCAGAGTTGCTATGTAAAGGAGAACTATGATGTTTATTCAGTAGAACATAGGATCTGAATTGTGGAATGTTAGAAATAGAGAAGATTAAATTCAAATAGATACTCCTTAGCCCCCTCCACTCCCCTTTTTACAGGCGGAAGAAACTGAGAAACAGTTAAGTGGCTCACAAAAACAATCAACATCTTAATTCAGATACTCTGACTCCAAGTCTAGTACTCCTTCCTTTCCATTTTGCCAATCGATTGGGTAGTGAGGTCAAAACCTCCCCACACCCCCTGGCCCCCCTCCACCTCACCCTCCATGGCTCACAGTTTTGCCGCCTTTGCCGATGACTCTGCCAGCTGCCGATGCAGGCACCCTGATGTGGGTTTCCAGTTTTACCTCTTCCTTAGGACCAAAGAAGTTCTCTTCCTTGAGTTTTCCATAGATTCTTCCCTGAGCCTAGGGAGATAAGAAGGTTAAGCAGGAGTCCTCTTTGGGCAAAAAGGATGAGTCTGAAGTACTGACTTCCTTATCCTTAAGGCAAAAGTGGGAGAGGGAACAACCAAATGAAAAAGTTAGTTGTATCTATCTCTCTAACTCTTTTCCCAGGCCAGGGTAACCACCTACCCAACTGTAATGGGTTTGGTAGAAATGATTTAGACTGAGTGAGACAGTGAGGAAGGTGAGCTGGGAAATCTGTTTCTCTTCATTCTTGCTCTGTTGGCTAGAGATCCTGGTAGGATGCCCTACGATTTTCTGTAATCCAAGCTACCACAGAGGAACAAGAGAGAAGATCATTGAAGAATTGAGTCCTGTTGCATTTGGGAATGAATCAGGAATGTAACAGCGACTCCTCAAAACAAATCACAAAGCAATTTAGTAAAGACCTGCCTCAGGAGGACCTGGAAAGCTGCCCAGCTCTCAACCCAACCTGTTCTACTCTAATGCTTAAGGGTTGGCTAATTCCTGCTTTCCCTAGAAGCCAAGGAGAGAACGGAGGGCCAGGACTTTCTCTGGGAACTAAACCCGATGATAAGGAAAAAGAGATCCCTATTCTGGCTATGAGAGATTAGAGAAAAGGAGATTAGAATACAAGTGACTTTGAGGATAATAACAAAAGATAAAAAACAGCAAACGGTAGCCCTGTGGCCTACTGGGGTGAGAGTAGTAGGTGGAGCTCAACAATTTGGCAAATATTTGACATATAAATTGAGAACTAAAAGCAATAATACAGATTCCCCTCCTGAACAACTGCAGACTTCACTTCTTCCTCAAGAAAGTAATGAGGTGGAAATACCTTAAACTGAGCCTCTGGGGGTCCAGTGATGATGACCATCCGAACTTTGGAATCAGGGGTCTCTGGAGGAGCAATCTGGAAACCCAAACAGACAAGTCAAAATACCCCTAGCCTCCTCCTAAGGAGAAGGGGCAAACATAAAGGACCCAAACTCTAATAACCTCCAAATTATTATTTCCATTAGCAAATCCATAATAGAGAGACAAAGCCTAGACTTCCTAGCATAACTGTTGAAAAGCTTACACGTCAATGAGCTTTTGAATCTCTAAGGAAGGAGATTACCAAGCCGGGATGCTTTCCATTCTCATCCCAAAGCTTCCAAGGGCTAGTCAGTCGGATATGGTTTTGCCTACAAGCAAAAGTCTAAGTGAGGTGAACACTGATTTCCCTGCCCCCATTAAGCAATGAGAGGCCTTCAACCTGAGACTGGTTATATCGTAGTAATTCCTCTTGGGGTACTAATGGGCATTTGATGATGCTTTGAGAGTCTTTTCAAACTGCTTTGATTCTGTAACTTGTTAAATGTTTCTGACTGTCAAACACAGGATGAAGAATTTTTTTAAGGCAGTTCTTTGAGCAAAAGCAAGAGACGCCATTTGCTTCAAGAAGGGACTGGGTATAGACAAATAGAAATTCTCAAATTTAGAAGCAAATTTCTTTCCTTGAGGCACCTGGAGGAGGGTTAGAATGGAATGAGATGAATTCCTGTCAGCAGAAAAGAAAAAATGAGCAAATCACCTTGATGGAGGCGCTGGCAAACCTTGACAGCTGCTTGATGTGCTGACCCTTCTTGCCAATGATGGCACCAACCGCCTGGGCAGGGATGAATACCTGCACCATCTCCTGCTCTGGAGCCTGCTACCAAAACAAGAGAGACATTACCAAGAGGGCCTGCTAATGCTCCAAAGTCATTCCCAGTGACCAAACCGGGCCAGGGAAAGTCTCCTGTACATTTCTTTCCCCTCAATTCCCCTTCTTCGTCCCTTACCCCCAACTCCACATCAACAAGCAGAAGCAGGAGGCTATACCACCCTCCTTATTAATTAGCTGGATTGGCCTAGATGCAACAGTTTCTTTAGGCCACAGCCAGTGAAGATACATAGTATCTGTAGGTGCAACTGGCATTAGGAAGGTATAGAGAAAGATTATGGGGAATGTTAGGTTGCTAACAAACTAGGAGAATCATATGACATATGATTCAGTGCCAGAGGATACTGGGGTAAGAGGACTCTCAATGCTGGCATATAAAAGAGTTGCCACACCAAGAGAATGCTAGCCCACTCCACCCAAACACAACTTAGAAGAATTCCTAGGGTCAGGTATTCATAAAGGAAGATTTAAGCCTTTAGGAGAAAGAGGGAATAATGAACATCTCAGAGGGTCCCTTGAAAATAGTTCTTAGGGCAGCTAGGTGGCGCAGTGGGTAGAGCAGCGGCCCTGGGGTCAGGAGGACCTGAGTTTGAATGTGGCCTCAGACACTTGGCATACTTACTAGCTGTGTGACCTTGGGCAAGTCACTTAACCCCAATTGCCCTGCCTTCCCCCCTCCAAAAAAAAAATTAATTCTTCTACTTACCATGAAGGAGCTATAGGGAGCAGCTCCTGAGACACTGCTTGGAGGTGGGGGAACAGCACTGGATGAGGCTGGGAAGAGGCCCACAGCAGCCAAGTTGAGGCCAGGGATCAGATGAGATTGTAGCTGAAGAAATAGTGAAAAAGAGGCACTTAACGCAGTTCCTTTTTCATGGCTTAGCTGGTTCCTCTCCCCCACACCCCAATGAGTCTGGCAATATACCCACAACCCATATTCATGGGAATTCAAAAGGGACCATTACAGGGAAGATGTGTGCATTTTCATAAATCTGCCTAGATGATATTTTTTCTTACACATATGAAATTAAAACCTCCGTCCCATTTGTAAACAGCCACCATCTAGCCAGACCACATAGACAAAAGTAAATAGCCACTGAGGCAGAGTGGTGGATCTGAATCTCAGCTCTGCTGCTTATGTCTTCTGTAACTTCTCTGGGCTTCTGTTTCCTTATCTGTAAAATGGGTAGGCTTGGACTAGGCAAAGATCTCTTTGAACTCCAAATCCACACTCTACCCACTTATACCACTCTGGAAAATATTTAAAGACATTTAAAAAAAAATTTCTTCTGGAACATTGTACACAGTAACAGCCACAGTGTGTAATGACTGACTTTGATAGCCTTAGCTCTTCTCAGCAATGCAAGGACCTAAAACAACTCCAAAAGACTCATGATGGAAGATGTCATCCACATCCAGAAAAAGAAATATGGAGTCTGAATGAAGATCAAAGCAGACTATTTTCTTTTTTATGTTTTTCTTTCTCATGGTTTCTCCCATTCATTATAATTCTTCTATACAACATGACTAATGTGAAAACATGTTTAGTAGGAATGTATATGTAGCACCTATATCAGACTGCATGCTGTCCTGGGGAGGCAGAGGGGGGAGGGGAGGGGGCAATTTAAAACTTATGGAAGTGAATGTTGAAAACTAAAGATAAATAAACATAAAAAAAATTTCTCCTGACACAAGATCAATGGGACAATTCCAATGGCAATCAACCATAGGAAATACGAGGTCAGGTGCATTCATTTACCCCTTTACCAGTCCTTTGCAGCTAACAACTGCATGTCCGGGAAGCGGCTCTGACTGGGCAATAGGATTTTCCTGTCTATAAGGCCAAATGACTGATATGACAAATACACTTGTTTTCATGGGTGCTGGGCTTTGACCACAGGCAAACTTACCAGAAAGAGCGTGAATGAGAAATCATGGGAGAGGAAAGATGGAGACTGGGTGTGTGCTTTCATCAGTATCAAGAACTCCCTACTAGGCAAGTCAGGAGATTCTGCAACTTATAGCTAGTCTGTGTCAGAGGGTACTTGAGTCCAGGCCTACTTGGATTCAAGGTCAATACTACCCACTCTGTCACACTACCTCTTTAAACCTCATTATATAACTCTCTGAGCACTTCAATTTTGGAATCCAAGGGTCTAGGCGGGGTGTGTGTGGATGGATAGATAGAGATATACTTGGTGATACTAAAAATTTTTCCCCCTTTTCTTTTTTTTCTTTTTGTAGGGAGAGAGGTTTCCTTCAAAGAGTCCTAAGGTTTGCCCACAGTCACATACCAACATGCATCCAGTAGAAGGCCTTGAACCTGTGTCTTCCTAACTCTAAGACCAACCCTTTACCCACTATATTATAGTGCCTTTCAGGGAGGTCTATTACCAGAATGTCTCTTCTAAGCTCCATCCCTAAGGTGAGAAGGCAGCAAGGTTTGGAAATGTTCTCATGTTCCCCAGAAAGGGCATTCTCAAGTCATACAATATGCAAGTTTATCCCCCAGCTTCCAATGATCTAGAAGTTGGAAAAGGTTTATTACTAGAGAAAGGACTTCTCCATATCCCTCACACAAGACTCACAGATGGTCAGAAAACTAGAAGGGGGTGGGGGGGAAGGAAGAGTGGTCCAGGAGGTTCTCCTATTCCTCTAAATACTCACACTCATGGCAGCTACATCATTCTCATAGGCCTCTCGAACTTTCTTCATAATCTCCTGCTCAGCTTTACAGCAATTCTCAATACAGCCCTTAACCGTGATGGTCCTCTCAGGGTTGTAAAGGGTCAAGTCCTGCAACCTGAGGAGAGGAGCAGAGAAAAGAAAAGACCTTAAAAACTATTTCCCATAGGCTACTGCCAAGTCCTAGAGAGGAAGTCTAGAGACCTGAATACTAAAAAGGTAGTATTATGCAATATAACTCTTAAGGCAAACAGTTTATCTTATCTCTCAGGGCCAGTTCCCCTTATCTAGAATAATTGGAAGGACCAGCCCAGACTATATGTACCTCCAGAGTAGGTTAGAAGGACAACATGAGATTAATCAAAAGTGCACTGAAATACTTGAGACAAGGTTTCTTGAAACCTAAGGGATTGCTAAAGATTAAATAACCCCCACCAAGATTAGGACTACTGGGTCACCCTACTTGGAGTTGGTTGCATCAGAATAGAAGAAGAAACAAATTATGGCGGATAGCTTCACCCAAAGGATCTATTGGGCTCCATGCCACTTTGGAAAAACAATGGGGAACACAGACTCCTTCACCTGCCCGATGAAGGTCGAGGTGGAAGAGACTAAGGAGAAGAGAGAGCATGATACTTTCAAAAGGAAAAATTAAGGTCCAGTGCTCTCCCCTCCACTGCCACCTGAATACCCTTCCCATTTTAGCAGAGCACATGTTAGGAGAGTTTATTATAAATGCATGGTGGCAGAGTAGAGACAAGAATCCCTTAGTCTTGGGTCCCTAGCCTGGGGTTTTCCCAATTCAAATGGTAGGGGATGGAAAGACCAATGCAGTGAAAGAAGATTCAAGAAAGACCAGAGTTAGGAGGCATCAGAAAGATCAATTAGTTTACCCCCTTTCTTCTATAAATGTTTTTCCTTGACTATAGGACATTTACAAAATCTCAGCATTAGAAGGGGCCTCTGAGGTCACCTGACTCAGCTCATATCAGAACAAAAATTCCCCCCCAAACATACGAAAAAAAAAAAAAGGGTTGTTCAACCTCTACCTAAAACCACTCACTGATGTGGTCTCCTTACTACCTTCTGAAGCATCTCATTACATTTCTGAAAATCTCTATTAGGAACCTTTTCCTAATATCAAGCCTAAATCTGAAATGTCTGACATTTCCACCCATTCTTAGTTTAGCTCCTGGGACCAAGCAGAACAAGTTTAATCTTTCTTCCGCATGAGAACTTCACATGGGGTTGACCTGAAATGAGCCCCAGAGTCAAAAGAACCTTGGTCTGAATCCCAGGTCTACCATTTATATGATTCAATCTTAGGGCTATTTCTCCATCTCTACAGATTGGCCTAGAAAATATCTATAGTTCTTTGCAGCTTTCTCTTTCTGCTCTCTTTTAAAACATCTAAATATCCCTTGTTCTTTTGACTACTTCTTATATGGCTTGGTTTTTAATTCCTTTAAAGAATGTGCTCCCAAACCCCACAACTAACCCTCAAAACAGTAGTTAACATTGGGAAAACTGCAGCTATCCTATAGACAAATACAAGTTCTCCCCCTAAAATGAAGAAATACTATTAACTGGAAAGTTGTGTAAAAAGAACTGAGGGAAGTAACTGAGGTCCAAGGGAGGAAAACTATTGACTCCAATATCTGCAAGGATGTTGTGGCTAATACAAGCCTGGCATTTTACTTCTCTGCCTATGGGAAGAACACCGAAAGAGAAAGTCTTACGAAGAAATGGTGATTTTGGTCTCCGTATCCTGTTCCACTTTTTTCAGGTTTCGTCCTTCTTTGCCAATTAGACGTCCCACAAAATTATTGTGGGCCAGGATCTTCAGGGGGACCTCATCAGCTCTTGAGAGAAAAAAAGAATGAATGATGAATGAAAAGGCATTTAAGTACTTAGTATGGGCAGCTAGGTGGCACAGTAGATAGAGTACCAGACTTGGAGTTAGGAAGACTCATCTTCCTGAGTTCAAATCTGGTCTCAGACACTTACTGGATGTGTGACCCCAAGCAAGTCACTTAACCCTGTTTGCCTCAGTTTCCTCATCTGTAAAAAATGAGCTGGAGAAGGAAATGGTACTTAGTTTTGCCAAGAAAACCCCAAGTAGGGTCATGGAGAGTCAAACACAACTGAAATGACTGAACAACAACAAAATGCAAAATGCTGGAGATACGAATTGAAAAGTAAAGCAATACTTGCTCATATTATAATAGGGGAGGAAGGAACAACACATAGGAGATTTCCACTGCTAGTCCATATAACCCAACAGTGAGTCTAGGTCATCCTTTCCAAACTCTTCATTTGTTCACATCTTCAAGGCTCAACTCAGGTACCACATTCCTCATGGAGCCTTCCTTAATATCTTCCAAGTGAAAGAATCTTCTCCCTCTTCAAAGCTTTCATGAGCCCTATGTCTCAGTCCCTTTTTATCCTCAATTAGTATATTAACGAGTCACACTTATATAGCAATTTAGTGGCAGAATGCCTTATATATGTCATCTCATTTGATTCAACAACCTTGTTCGCTAACTGCTTACAACCCCATTTTATAAAAGGGAAACCGAGGCTCAGAAAAGTTACATGACTTTCCCAGGGTTGCACCACTAGCAAAAGTCTGAGAATATTACATTTCTTGAGTGCAGTACTGTTTCATTCTTGGTATGTACAGCATTTTGCATTAACATCTGTTTAATTGAATAACTTTGTATAAAGGCATTGAGATACAGAGTTGAATTTAGGGCAGCTGAAAACAAAAGAATAGCAAAAAAACATAAAGAGAAAATAAGACTATTTTGGCTGCATAAAATTTAAAAGCTTTACACAAATAAAATCAATGACAGAATCCAAAAAGAAATGATAGAGAAAAAAAATTGACATCACTGAGAAATAACCGTTAAGTCTGATATCCAAAATATACTGAAAGTCGGCACAAATATTTCATTCTCCAAAAGACAAGTCATCAAAAGATATGAACAGTCTTCAAGAGGAATTGTAAACTATAAATGTAAACTACACCATGAAAACATGGTGACTGGCAAAGGTGATAAACAATAATGGGTCTGGACCTAGATGCATTCAACCTGACTCTGACTACTTGGACCAAGCCCCTAGATTTTATGTGAGAAAATTGAGACTAACAGAGATGAAGTGACTTTACCAAACTCATACAGCACAGATATAATAAGGGTCAGAGGTGGAATCTGAACCCAGGTCTCCTTTCTTCCACCAGTGCTCTTCACTTCTATTGGAAAATATGTGCTGACTGGGTCCCTTACAAATGTTACATAATCTCAACAGGGCCCTCATTACTGAAAGGCAATCCTTTCAAACCTTGCTAGTGTATTTGTGCTCTCAAAACTTTTTATCCCTTCTCAAACCTCCCATGGCTCTCCTTCTTACCCCCTCTCAGCTCAGAACTTTGCCTCATATTTAATTTAAAAAATGAGGTCATTCAATGAGATCTCCCTCTTCTTACATTTCACATCCTTCAAATGCCTTCCCCACTCTCTCTACCTTCACTGGTCTCACATAATGAGAATGTAGATGGCCTCCTCAAGGGGTTTAACTATGAAAGGGAAGAGAGATGTGAGGTAATAGCTAGTAGAGATGGTATGGGTGTTTTTGAGAATGGGGGAGACATGGACATGTTTGTAGGCAGTAGGAAGATAAGTGAGATAGTAGGGATAAGAAAGGCAGCAACCTATTGGAAAAGACGGGATTGGAAACCTCTCATCAGCACAAATGATCCCATCCCATCTTTTCCAATAGGTTGCTGCCTCTCTCATCCCTACAATCTCACTACCATCTCCATGCTAATGAATCTCAGATCTACTTATCTAGCCCTAACCTCCAAACTACCTGTTGGATGCTTCAACACCTGAAACACAAGTCCAAAGCTGAACTCATCATCTTTCCCCTCAAATTCTCTCCCTTTCCAAACTTCCCTATTACTGTTAAGGGCACTACCATATTTTTCAGGCAACCAGTTTCATAACCCAGGTGTCTTCCTCAATTCCTTACTCTCTCACTGTCCCATGTCTCCCCATTCAATCTGCTGCCAAGTCCTATCAACTTTATCTTGGTAATCACTCACCTATGCCTCCTTCTTCCTTCTGATCCTGCCACCACCCTGATGCAGGCCCTCATTACCTCACATCTGGACGATTACAATCACCTGCTGGCTGGCCTCCTTGCCTCAAACCTCTCCCCACTCCAGTCCATCCTCTATTCAGCTGTCAAGGTGATCTTCCTAAAGTTCAGGTCTGGTCATGCCACACACACTCATACACACCATTCAATAAATTCCAGCGGCTCCCTATGACCTCCAAGATAAATATAAAATCCTGTTTGGTGTGTTCAAAGTCTTTTATGACCTGGCCCCTCCTACGTTTCCAGTCTTCGTACACCTTACTCCCAGGCATCTATAATTACACTGGCCTCATGTTCCTTGCACAAGATGAAATCTCCTGACCTCATATATTTCCACTGACTGTCCACAATGCCTGGAATCCTTTCCCTCCTCATCTCCTGGCTTCCTCCCCATCTCGGCTAAAAGCCCACCTTCTACAAGAAGCCTTTCCTGATACTTTTTGCTGCTAGTGTTTTTATTCTCCTGACTATCTCCAATTCATCCTCATTCGTAAGTAATTGCAAGAGTAAAATAGCCTTACGTCTTGGTATCTTTTGCTTCTTTCTGCATGATTTCCAGAATCATCTTGCAAGCAGAAGAGCACCCTTCCGGGGTCGAGTGAACGCTGATGGCCTTCTCGGCTGCTCCAGCATTCTCCTTTCGGTGAACATCAATTCTGAGGGTTGAAAAAGTAAAAGATTATTTTATTCTCCCAGAAGAGTGCTGGTTCTTATGTTTGACCCAGGAAACTGTGTCGGTAAGCAAAATGGGCTCTTAGCACTTAGTTCAACCAAGTGCCCTTGAAGAGTTTGGCTTTTGTTTCCTTTGAGTAATTCAGTATATTTCATTGAGTCTTACTAGGTGCTAAGCCCCAAGCCCAAACCCCTATTAGGTGTAAAACCTATGTGGGTATGGATTGGTAACTAAGGTGCGGCCCAAGGTGGGGCTAACTGAGGGGAGGTGCTAACTCCAGAGGCAATCATAGGAGCCTAAGTTCTGGTCATTCAGATGACGTTTAATGATGTCTGAAATGCTTTAAGAAGAGAAGAGAGAGCCATTTGCGCAGGGCTCTCACTCTTGGTGGCTTGAGGTGATGTGGAGACTCCAGGCAGCTGTAGCTAAGAGCCCTCCAACTCCTAACCCAGATGTTGGGATTTTGTTAAACTCTGGTAACTATGTATTGGGATTTGAATCAGACAAGGTCTGTCTGTTCATGTTTGTAACTTGTTTGTAATTTGCTCCTTAGTTCAGGGTACTGGCTTTTTCCCCTGAACTAAGTGAATGGTATTTGTCTGCTGGATTAAAGTAAGCTTTTCAACTCCTTAACATTGCTTTCCTTACTAAAGCAGATCAAAAGAGAACCTGGGCTTTTGCAGCGTGCTGGTAGCGTTCTTGTTGTTGGTCTTTCACCCCCACAACAGCTGCTAGCCTGATTGTTGAAACAGAAATGCAGCCCCTAAACAGGTGCAAAGCTGGCCACTACAGGGAGAAAGGCAGGGCACCAGGAACTCCATAGTGCAGACTTTGGTCTCACTGACACTGCTTTAATGAGGGCTGGCACATTGATGACCAGAGACAGAGATTCTTAACGTGAGAATAAGGAGGGCCAGTCTGTGAACATAGAAGGGGAAATTTAAATCTTCACTTTCATTTACTGAAATTTATCATTTTCTTCAATTATGATTTAAACATGGTTCTGAGGAGTGGTTCTTAGGTATCACCAGGATGCCAAAAGCATATATGAAACAAAAAAGGATTAGGAACTCCTGCCATAGGCTCACATCCAAAGTTTCACAAGCAGACTTTGAAACAAACCTAAGGGGAGGGATATGACATTTGTTTCTTTACACCTCAACCTCTAGCAAAAAAAAGCCAGGAGAGGGGAAGGGAAATCATTAAAAAAGAATAGATGGACAAATAGTATAAGCCTTAGGCAGTAAAACAAAGAAATCTGGCATGAAAATGAGTATCAAAGGGAACTTTTTTGTCCTCTATCAATGGCTCCAGTCCTTAGCTAGGATAGTCAGCTTCTTGGTTCTACTCAAGTTATAGTCACAGTATCAAAATTAAATTGGAAGATGCTTTGTTAGTAATAATCTAATCCAGCCTCTCATGCCATGAAAGAATACTCAACCACACTTTCATACTGTGGGTCCCCTTTAGTAATGTCTTAGAGGATGGTGCCTTCCTTGACATCAATTGCAATCATGTAACTAGATATTTTCACCCAGTCATTTCCTGTCACCACCACCCCAGCCCCGACCAATTCCTCCCCTCCTCATCTGATATTTACAGAATGAGAGGAATGGGATTGGGAAGCCCTGGCCCCCAAAGGGGAAGACACAATCCGTCAGTGACACTGAACTCACTTCTTGGAAGTAAGGAATCAGATCCATCCCTTTCACCTTCTTCCCTAGCCCCAACACTAAGCAAGATTTTCAAAGTCCTCCTATACCCAACATCCCAATCCCCAATCACATATATACTCACTTAGACTGGGTCTGCTTAGTAATGTTACGGATGGTGGCTCCTTCCTTTCCAATGATGGCACCCACATACTGGGTGGGCACCAGGAGCCTCAGGGGAATATCCACTGGCTGTTGTTTGGAGGGAGCACCTGCCACCACAGGTGAGCCCTGGCGGGCTTGACCCCTGGAATTAAAGCCACCCCGGCGACCATTCTCAGGACCCTGAGCCATCTGCTCATCGGGGATGTAGGAGACCTTCAGTGAGTGGTTCTCCAGCTGGTGGCCATTCAACTTCATGATGGCTCTGTGGGCACAGGGAAGTGACAGTTATCCATGTACCCATCAACCTCAAAATAAAATTGAGAGAGAATGTGTGTGCTCAAACTCTTTGCTGCACTTGGTAATGGAGAAATGCCATGGAAGTACTAACCATCCCCACAACTGGAGATCTTTTAGTCTAAAATTATTAACAAAGAAATATGATTGAGAATCTTAGGAGTTACTCAGTCTAAGGGTAGAGATCTGATTACTACCCTTAGCTAGCCTTAAATCTGAACAGTGTCCTGTTTCCCTTAAGGAATTAATTCCCATTCTAATGAAAAGGGAGACACGATAGACATGTTAGTTTGCAACAAGGAAGGCATATTTTAATTTTGAGAATTACATATGAAATCTTATAATTTGTTAAGAGGAAGTAAAGAAGAACATAAAAAAAAATTCTGTATTAACAGTAATCATTGGCCTGACCAGAGTCCAGCTATGTTCAGAGAACACCAATAGGGAATTTTGGAGTTGGAGAAGACCTAAGAGGTCATCTCCAATCATTCACTCAATCAACAAAAATTTGTTAAATGATTATATGTACTCAGCAAAAGCTGGGACAACTAGGGGCCAGAGCAGTTATCTAATTAGCGGCATATTAATTATTCAAGAGTAAACACAAGCCACGAGTAAACACAATTCTTACATTCCTCCCTAGCAAAGTCCAAAATGGGACACGGTACTAAATATGTATATACATATGTATACATACACATACACACACACACACACACACACACACACACACACACACACACATATATAAAGAGGAAGATGGTCTGGTAAATCTGAGATGGAACACTAATTAGGCAGTCTTAACAATCAGTGCCAACTAATAGCTTGGCACTATTTTGGACTAAGTATTACGCATGTTGAAGAGGGACAGGGAGCAAAAGGGTGATCGCTCAGGACTTTCCAAGGAAGGTTTCTTCAAGGCCATGAGCTTTGAAGGGTAGAGCCAAGCAGGAAAAACGAGTCCCAAGACAAATAGAATGAAACTATTAAGAATAACTTGTATCATTTGGTGGATCTAAAGGATAAGGCAAAGGCACTGCAGACTGGCTTAGCTAGAAGCCATGGTAGGGGGGCTTTTGCACAATGATTCCCTGTATCAGTAAGGCAAAGAGCATGAAGAGGGAGGGGAAAGAACACCCTCTGTCTTACTCTTGGGTGAGCGAGAAAGCCATCAAGACATAAAAAGAAATGGCAAGGAGAGACAGTGGAAATGTTGAAGAAAAGAAATTGAACTTAACGCATGGTTTAAAATGGGTAGCCACTGCTGGAGATTCTAAATTTTAGTGATTTAAAAGATAAAAAAAGACAAACCTTGCTGACCCATTTCTCCCTCCCCCCTAAAAAAAAAGCCAAAGAACTGGAGAAGATGCTTGCAGTGAGGGCACTGATCCCACTACAGGGATCTGATATTGCTGTGCCACCTAAAAAAAAATATTGTTTTATAAGAAAGAACAATACTGCTTACATTTTACAATGCCTGTGACCTCTAAGAATGCCTGCTTTTCCCAAGGAGAGGAGGCAGGTCCTCCTTTCAACCAACAGATGGAGCCATTGACCCAGCAAAGAACCTTTCGGTTGGACTATTTAGCAACCAGGCTAAACTCCAGAGATCAGTTCCCTCTCAGTAGGCTCCAGTATGTACTTGAAAACACAGCCACCCTGATCCTAAAGTAGATTCCTATCAATTAACTCTGAGGGTTTTCTATCTCTTATTTTCCCTCTACTTCAACTGGAAAACTGGGGTCAATCTCACACCCATCGGATTGGCTAATGTGACAATAAAGGAAAATGATAAATGTTGGAGATGTGGGGAAACTGGGACACTAATGCACTGTTGGTGGAGTTGTGAACTGATCCAACCATTTTGGAGAACAATTTGGAACTATGTCCAAAGGGTTATAAAGTTATGCATATCCTTTGATTCAGCAATACCACTACTGGGTCTGCATCACAGAGATTTTTAAAAAGGAAAAGGACCTATATATACAAAAATATTTATAGTAGCTCTTTTTGTGGTAGCTAATAATTTGACATTGAAGGGATGCCCATCAATTGGGGAATGACTGAACAAATTGTGGTATATGGTAGCGATGGAATATTATTGTGCTATAAAAAATGACAAGCAGGATGATTTCAGAAAAAAATGGAAAAGCTTACATGAACTGATGCAAAGTGAAGTGAGCAGAACCAGGAGAACATTGTACACAGTAACAGCAATATTGTATGATGATGTGAATGAACTGTGAATAACATAGCTATTCTCAACAATACAATGATTCAAGACAATTCCAAAGGACTCATGATAAAAAAAAATCCTATCTGCGTCCAGAGGAAGAACTGATGTCATCTAAAAAATGGGCTGAGGGGACAGCTAGGTGGCACAGTGAGTATAGCACCGGCCCTGGAGTCAGGAGGATCCGAGTTCAAACCCAACCTCAGACACTTGACACACTTACTAGCTGTGTGATCTTGGACAAGTCACTTAACCCCAATTGCCATGCCTTCCCCCCTTCAAAAAGAAAATAATTGCCCTGCCAAAAAGCAAAAAATAAATAAATAAATAAAAATGGGCTGAAGTATACTATTTTTCACTTTTTCCTTTTTTTTTTTTTTTTTAGTTTTCTTGCACAAAATGACTAATATAGAAATGTTCTCTATGATTGCACAAGTATAACCTATATCAGATTACTTAAGTCTCAGGGAGGGGGGAGAGGAGGGAAGTAAAGATAGAATTTGGAACTCAAAACTTTTAAAAATGTTAAAAATTGTTTTTATTTTATTTATTACTTAAAACTAAAAAAACTTAAAAACTAAAAAAAGAAAGAAAACTGGGGTCATTCTCAAGAGAGGTTTGTGGTTCAGACAATAAAAATAAATTACCATTATTACACATGCTTGTACAACATTTTAAGACTTCCAAAACACTTTCCTTCCAGCAACCCAAAGAGACACAAAGTATACAAACAAGTCAGTATGGTCGTCCTCACTGTACCCCCCCAACCTCCAAGCCTCCCTCAATACTGTCCATCTCCCAGCTAACTCACTGCCTGGTCTGTTCCCGGTTGGAATAGGTAACATTCACCACTGCAGTCTCACTCTCGGTGTTCACTAGAAAAAAAAAACCACATAAGCCAGAGTCAGAGCTAGGGAGCCACCTTTTCCTCACCTCCACCCCTTTTCCCAAGGCTTAAAAAATCCCATCATTCTTGAAAGAGAAAGCACACATCACAAAAGCCTCCCACAGCTATGGCTCACTGGCCAAAGCCACAACTGTTACTGCCACCAAACCCACCTTTTCCACGAGACATGCAAATTTACCCCCCAGTTTGCTCTTTTAAAGTTTTCTTTCTTATTTCACCATTCCAGGATGGGTTAAGTGATGTATCCATCAAGTGTGGGACTACTGATGAAAAACCTCAGATGGATAAATTAATGAAATATTGATGAAAAATCCAATCCTCTCAAACCAAATATTCCAAACTTATTCTATCTCATATTCTGAAATAGTGAATGACCCCACCTGTGTAGAGAAGGGCATTGAGCTGGTTTGATTAAAAAGAAGCCTGATTCCCTGGGAGGCATCCAAGTCAAGGGCTGCCAAACTATAGCCCTACTGCCTGTTTTTGTACAGCTCAGAATGCTAAAAATGGTTTTTTATATTTTAAAATAAGCTTCTATTGTATTTTGAAATGTAAATAATCCATTCTTAGCTACAAAAACAGGCACATCAACTCCAGGGCTAACTATAGCTAGAAAGCCCAAACTCTACTAGCAAAACTCACTACAGGCTCTTCAAGTCACCTGCTTAACCCTGCTTGTCTAGTCAAGCCCAAAATGATTTGTTAGTACAGGCTGTGAACAATGTTGGGCAGCCTGATTATTCTACGATGTGAGTTTCATCCTGGTATTTATGATAAAGGCTTAGTTGCAGGAAGAGAGCTCCAGATGGCATCTGGTCCAGCCCCCTGCTTTCAGGCAAGTGGAATGTTATGACCTATGCTGGCCAGGTGACTGATGGCCTATTCTTCTCTTTAATCATTTCTCTAAAGACAAGAGACCACTTGACTCACTTCTGAAGTAGGTGTCCATTCTAGTATCTTCTCTCTCTCTCTCTCTGACAATATCTAACTGAGGGGCATAGAACTGGGGAAAAAAAAATCCAGAAATCCCTGAGACTAACCCTTTATGATATAGAAGAGAAAACTGAAGTCTTAAAACCCTGCATGTCTCCCTCTTTGCTGGGGGGGGGGGGAGGGGGCAGAGAAGTGGGGAGAGGAGGGAAGGCCAAGTAGTCTTTGGGCAGAAGCTAGAAGACCATTTATCTGGCATGTCATAGAGGGGAGACATTTCACATGTGGGTAGAACTAGATTACCACTGAGGTCACTGCCAACCTTCAAATTCTGTGATTCTGTGACACCCCTCCTCCCATAAACACACACTTAATTCCACAAAGGTTAATAGCTTTTGGTGGAGATAAACAAGTAAGATATAGTCCTTGCTCTCAAGGAGTTTACCATCAATTTTTTTTTTGGCAAGGCAATTGGGGTTAAGTGGCTTGCCCAGGGACACACAGCTAGTGAGTGTCAAGTGTCTTGAATCCAAGGCCAGTGCTCTATCCACTGTGCCACCTAGCTGCCCCAGGAGTTTACAATCTAATGATCTCTCATATGTGAGGACATTTGATTATAATAAACTAACCCATATTTCAATTAAATCAGCTGATAGTCTGCCTTTCCTTCTACAGAGTAAGAAATCTCAACAACTTTCTTTACATCTATTTTCCATATTTGGGTCATCAGGCTCTGGAAAGCTCCCCAGGTTTTGATCTATCGCTTTGGTTTTTTTTTATGGAAGTATGGTGACCCAAAGTAGCCACGGTCCATTAAGGATCTGAAGTGTCTGACACCATTAAAGAGTAAATAAATGCCCCACACTTCTTTGCTTTACATGACTGAAATTCACATAATGTTACTTAGAACACTCTTCATAGAAACCAAAGAGATTAAAAGGACTTTGGACACTATCCAGTCTAGGCTCAGTAGACTTTTTAAAAAAATATTTTGCTCTATTTCAAAATAATTTGTTTTCTTTGCAATCCTATATATTTTATTTTATGCACTTAAAAGCCTTATTCTGTGAAGAGGCTCATAGACTTCAGACTGCCAAAAAAGTCTTGTTCTAATCTAACTCCCTCATTTAACAGTGGAGGAAAATGAAGACCAGAAAGAAATGACTTCATCAAGGTCACCTGGCGAGCTTCACGGCAGGACCAGAACTAGTTCCCAAGTCAATCAACCCTTACAAGGCTCTTGCCATTGTCCTAACCTTTCTTGTTTTCATGAATTCTTGAATGGATCCTTTCAGTGAACCACACAGATGTTCTCATGGGCATTGAAGGACCAGATGATTTCTCAGCCCTTTCAAACACCATGGCCATCTTCTCCATCTCACCCTCTTACCTTGCTCACAGCTCTCTACTGTGCCGTACTGAGCCAGCAGGCTATCCAACACCTGTAAAAGCAAAGAAAAAGTCCATGGCACACACTATTCCAGTCTTCTACAAGCTCCACTTCAATTAACTGAACAAGCATGTAAAGCCCTACTTTGTGCTGGGCACTGGTGAGAGGTACAAAGACAAAAACTAAACAGTCTTTACCCTCAAGAAGCTTGCATTCTCTATGGGGGTCTACACTTATGAAAGCCCCTGCTTTCACTTAGGGGTAGGACCTCTCCCAGAGGGCACTGAGACATATTCAGGCAATCTTGAAGAGCTAAGGTAGGGGTGGAGGGGAGGATTTAGAATGATGATGATGATGATGTTGATGATAATAAGGTACAGTACCTACTATGTGCCAGGCACTGCCCCAAACACTTTACAATTATTACCTTATTCATCCTCACAACAACCCTGCAAGTTAGGTGCTATTACTATCCCCATTTTACAGATGAGGATAATGAAACAAACAGAGGTTTAAGTGACTTGCCCAGGGCCACACAGCTAGTAAATGTTAGAGGCTGGATTGGACTTCTGGTCTTCCTGACTCCGGACCGGTACTCCACCCACAGCATCACCAGCTGCCTCAGAGTCCATAACCTTTTGACAGTGAGGGTGAGATGGAGAAGAAAAAAAAACACCTGGCCTATCCATTGGCTTAGGTGACGGGCCAGACCAGTTAGGGAGAAGTCATTCTCATTCTTGTTTCAATCCTTAGAGAGCAAAGCCCTGATGAAAGTTGGTGGTTTTCCGACCTGTATCGCCTCCAAAAATGTGGAGACACATGATTTGACAAAGCTTGCTGGCCATATTTGTATGTATGACTCATCCCAGCTGGAAACACTTTTGCAAAATAGCGATACATATCTCTCTGGTATATGCATCCTATTTCAATGTCCCTGGAATAATTTATGACTCGGAACTACCCTCTTTCTCTCTTCTGAATTTGCACCAGAAGCTAGTGTAGGATGCTGCCCATTACAATGGATGTTCAAACTGAGGGAATTCACCCAATAGGCACACTGGTTGAACGAGAGGATTTCTAAGATCACTTCCAGTTCTTAAGATTCTAGGATTGAATGCCAAGAGGGAGCCCTGGGGCATATGAGCAAGGACTGAGCAAGCCTGGGCTATCAAATGATGTGTATAAGGCAATAGAGAAAATAGTCAGGGGAAAATAGACTGATGTTTGTGAGAAGGTAAGCTCTGGTGGTGGCCAGGTATGGAGAGTTTAACTCCCTAGGCCAATTTTCAATGCCCTCAGATGTGACACTCACTTCATAAGCCCACTAGGTCACCTGCACCCTCTCTCACCACAAGGACAGTCAGAAGGTGATTAATGAGGAGCTTGGCAGTGCAGTGGATAGAATGCTGGGCCTAGAGTCACAAAGAGCCAAGATCAAATCTGGCCCCAGACATTTACTAGCTGTGTGACCCTAGGTAAGTCATTTAACCTCCTTTTGCCTTAGTTTCCTCAACTATAAAATGGAAATAACAATAGCACTTATGTCCCAAGGTTTTTGTGAGGATAAAATGTGTAAGGTGCTTAGAATAGTACTTGGCACATACTAGGTGCTTTATAAATGCCAGCAATGATGATGATGATGACAACAATGATGAAGATGTTGATGACGATGATGACTGAGTCCTGGTGTGGGGGAAGAGGCTCAGAATCTGTCTCAACTCAGTGCTAGCCACCCAGGTTCTATGATGAGAAACCTTCCCACCCCCTTAACTATCATCCCTCTCCCTACCCCCTATGAAGTAACAGCTGGGAATACCTTCCTTCCCTCCTATTCCATCTGTAGACTTTGAATGACATGTGCTTTCTTTCTATGTACTTCCTGGGAATCTCTCTCTCCAGTAAAAAACAGCTGCTCTTCCTCCTCCCCATACTGAGGGTCCCCTGGAGTGCACTTACCTCCCATCGAAGCTGGGGTGGGATATTTCGGATCTGAATTTTACGGCTCCTGAAATGGAAAGAGAAAGTGGTCAGTCACTCATACCTGGACCATTATCTAGATGCCAAACTAACCAACAGCACTGCCATTAAAATTCTTCTTGACTTCATTTTAAAGATATCTCCCACTTACCTCCCCCTACTTAGTGAGGGAATTGTTGACCCAAATTGTAAAAAGCAAACAAAAAAAGTGAGTCAAACCAACCAATGCATCCAAAATGTCCAACAGTATATTCAATATTCTTCACCCCCTAGTCTCCCACCTCTGGAAGGCGGGGAGTGGTGTTGCCTTTTTTCAACTCTTTTTGTGGGCCAGCCAAGCCTGGTCTTTATAATTACATCTTTCAGTTCCATCTTTTTGTTCTTTCCAATTACTGCTATGGCATTGCCATTTCTAATAACCACAATAACCACATACATGCCACGGATACCACTACACAACCTTAATCCCCAACTCTCCAGGGTAACCTACTCACAGCTACTTCTCAAAGGCCAACAAAGTCACTACCATCAATTTTTTAATAGTGGCTAGGTAGTGTAGTGGTAGAAAATACTCAGTTTGGAACCAGAGTATCCAAGCTCAAATCTCGAATCATTACTATGCAACCCAGCCCTCAGTTTTTCCATCCATAAAATGGTATGGTTAGATTATTTCCAAGAGGTCCCTTCTGATTCTAAATCTCTGGTCCTAAAGATCTCAGTGCTATAGATATTGGGCTTGAGCTTGAGTGACTGAGCAAAAAGAAAGGAACCCCGTTGTAGAAACTCTGCTTTTCTAGAACTAGATTATCAATAGTAGCATTACAGACTTAGGGAATCAGCTAAGCCATAAGAAAGGAGCTTATGGCTTGTTTTCCTCCCACCCACCCACCCATTTCTGCCTCTTGGTAACCATCTGTAAGTATACTGCTTCCCACCATTCCCACCCTACTCTCCTCGAAATGTCAAGAGAAAGCAAACTCTTTTTTTGTTTCGCACCACACTTCTTTCCCTCCCCACCCTGTTCACAGTAGATGCTTAATGTAGCACAATCTCTTCATTTTACAGATAAGGAAACTGAGGCCCAAAGAGGTTGACTGTCTTGGTCAACACTAATCTGTGCAATGAATGCACTGACTTTCAGATTTACATATCACATAGATTACTTTAGCTGACCAAACATTTGCACAGCTGTCTTTTTAGGTTCTTTATGCCTTTTCACTATGAGCAGCCAGAGCTCAGGAGCCATGTCTATTCATTCAGCCAGCACTATACAGTGTCTAATGATCCAAGTGCCAAAAGATCCCTGCCGTGCTGAAGTCATTTACTGTCTCTCTTACATTTCCAAGCACTCCAATCTTCTCTAATTCCTGTTAGAAGTGAAAGCAAAGATCAGAGTCACTTTGGACTTTAATCAAAAAAAGGTAGTAATGAAGCCCCCTTTGAAAGGAGACAGCACAACTCAGTGATTTTGGAGAAAGAAGTAGCAGATATTAATGCTTGTCTTATGACTAGATCTTGTTCATTTTGTTAATGTCCCAGGAGGCCAAGATCACATGGGCCTTGAATGCCCTAAGTAGATAATGTGCTGAATTTAGAGTTAAAAAATTAGGGGTCACATCTTGGTTTATTACCTGCATGTAATCTCCTTATGCCTCTGTTTCCTCATCTATAAAATGGAGGGGTTGCTCTAAAATGGCCTCAAGCTCTAATCTATGATTCTATGAGCCTGGACAAACCTCTCAACATCACAGAGTAAAATCCTTCCAGGGCCACAGACTGAACCCAGTGACCTCAGCCCCAGAACAAGCCCCATGCCATTGGTATTAAAAAGAGAAAGATAAGGGAAAAAGACTCTGGAAGGCTCACTGCTGAGATTATGGAGGAGTTATGTACTATCTTGGGGGGAGGGGTGAGTAAAAGAAATCATTCCAACAGTCATTAAATCAACACTACGATTTCCTGAATAGGATGTGCCGATCAATTTGCCCTATGGCAATCACTGAAGTCCAAAGCACCCTTCTCTGTGTTATCTTTCACCAGAAAATGTAAGGGTAAGGAGAACCTAGCTGGCTTGTGTTTGTATCCCCAGGGCTTACCACAGAACCTACCACAACTAGTGCTGACATTTCCCTAAGGGAATTTGCTTTTTATGTCCAGAAGAGCCCCAAAGCCTGCATAATTCACCAGCAGCTAACAGGAAATGGAGCTGTAACCAACATACGAACCTTCTGGAGTTTCCTTATTTGGAAAATAGGGGGACAACGTACAATCTTTGACTATAGCACTACTAGGTCAATACCCTAGACAATCAGAGATCAGAGATGGGAGAGGCGGGGAGGGAGAGATGCTTATGTACAAATACATTCATAGCAGCTCTTTCTGTCAATAAATTATGGTATATGAATATAATGGAATATTATCATGAAGTCACTTCAAAGAATCATGGGTAAGACTCATATGAAATGATGCAGAATATAGTAAGCAAAACAGAACAAAACGATAACAACATAATCTGGTAAAAAGAGAAACATCGAAAGACTCAATTCTAACCAATGAAATCACCAACCACAATTCCAAAGGACCAATGATGAAGCATCCTACCCCACTTCCTACAGAGAGGATAGATTCAAGAGGAAAAATGAGATGTACGGAGGCAAAATGAAAGCTTTACAAAATAAAGACCAAAGTGACCTGAGGTCGTTTCCATCTTTTCATTTATGATCCTGTAACCCTATAACCCAAACACCGTATCCTGCACAAAATGGCACCTTCAATATTGAGTAAATTGAACAGAGTTGTTCCTGACTTAAATCGTGCCTGCAGTAGAAAGGTGCCTTTGACTGTATAGATCCAATCACCTCATTTTACAAGAGGAAAACTGAGGGCCAGAGAAAGAAAGCTACTCATCCAATAATCACATGGAGTGATTCCACAGGAGTGGAACCTAGAGATCCTGATTTCCCCCAAAGTATTCCTGTAGTCTAGGCTAACTTATCTAGGTGTCCAAATAGCTGTGGTTCTCTCCAAACTCTAAAATGTTTCACCCAGGACATGGCCCCATTATGAACAGAAGTACCAGGGGTTACTCTATCCCTAGCCAGGGCTCAGGGCTCTTCAGCTTCCCTACAAATTTAAATAGGGACAAAATCACACAAACTTTTATCTTTTGTCTAAACATGTCAAAGGTCACCCAGGGATTCATTTGCCCCCTTGGTGCCCCACCCCCACTCCCTCTAAGGGTGTTCTTTTCTGGTAGGTTGGTTAAGAGATGGGAGGACAGAGTGGGTGGGGACGGGGAGGTGTGGGGATGGGGAGGTAGGGCAGTGGTGAAATCAAATCTCTTCTTGGGATGTTAATCCACATCCTGAAAGCAAAGGCATTGAGATTGTCTGGAATGTCAGGAATGTCCCAGTCCCTGGAAGTGGGGTGGGAGAACAGAACAACCCAACCAATGAAAGAACCCATACTCTCCCCTCCCCCAGTCCGATAGGCAGGGTCCCACCCACCCCTCCTGGGCACACACCCTGCCCTGATAACACATTCCCCTTACCCCCAACTAACTGAATTTTCAGTTCTCCCCTCCAACATCAGCAAACAGGGAAGTCCAGACCCAGACCCTTTCCCGAAAAAAATAAAAACCCCAAATCACAGAGAACGGAAAGAAGAGGCCAAGAAACCTCATAGGTACACAGGACCTGTGGTAGTCAGTAAATTAAGTGAAGGCAAAGCAAGAGCTCCTCCAGCTCCAAAGAGCTGAAGGTTACAAATGCAGTAAAAGCAGAATATTACTACTGCAGTTACCACTAAAGGACAAGCAAGTCAACATTACAACCCTTAGCTTTCTCCACTTTCTCTTATTTCAGTTACAAAGCATTAGGGATGGATGCTCTAAGAACCAAGCAGTGTGAGTTGCCAGACATTCAGGGGCTATGGTAGGATTTTGATTGCTTTCAGCCTCTTCCTAACTAAACTGGCCAGCTCAGGCTATAAGCAAGTGAACCAGAGCCTGGAACTTGGTGCACTGGACGCCATTCTCAAGATAGTCAGGGGAGGCTTCAAGATGGACTCCAGGTGTATGTGGTTACATGGGGCAAGAGCTCTGGAGTAGGAAGAATCAAGGAGAGTCTTGTGGAGCTACCACCACCATCGCTGCTTCAATTCTTTAGTCTCAGTTTCCTCACCTGTAAAAAGGTATGGGTTGGATATTTAATGGCCAATACTGGCCCTCCTAGCACTACAATGAAATCTATATTCTGTTGGGCTACTATCAACCGCTGAGCGAACCAAAAGAAACAATAAAATATGAAAAACCAAGAAGCATATCTGGGGGGGCTTACAGAATTCTACAATTCTGTATCTCAAGAGGTTTTCTGGCTTCTACTCACTATAGCTAGTCTATAGCTAGAAGAGGACACCATTGAGGTAAACTAGGTCAATCTCATTCTCAAGATTTTTGTACAGCACTTATCATACTTCCTGGCACATAGTGGGCTTTTAAAAAATGGATTTTTCCCTTCTCCCTTCCTCTCTTTTGTTTTTTTTTGGGGGGGGCAGTGTTTTTAGGGTTTTTGAGACAATCGGGGTTAAATGATTTACCCAGGGTCACACAGCTAACAAGGGTCTGAGGCTGGATTTGAATTTAGATCATTCTGACTCCTGGGTCAGAGCTCTGTCCACTGTACCACCTAGCTGCCCCCTCCTCTCCTCAGGCTCAGAGATGTTAAGTAATTGGTAGTCCCAGGTCACAGTGATAATCAGTGACTGGGCAGATTCTTTTAGGTCCAGATCCTGCAACCTCTTCATATCCAGCCCCTGGATATGTTCCCCAAAGTGGGAGGGAACTGAACAACCACACCCATTCTACAGTTCATTGTGCCACTCTAGTCACAGGCTGAAGTTGGTGTGGGAGATGCATGACAATTCTCTGGAAGAGTGAGGAATTTGGGAAAAAGATATGATGGCAAGGAATAGGCAGGGGAGAAGCTTTCCTTTTCCTTGGGCAGGTTAAGAACTGGGAGACCCAAGCACAGCTCTTAATCAGGGAGACCGATTTTTCTAAGACATAGGGTGGCTCAAAAGACAAGGTGCTTACAGAACTGGGAACAGAGGAAAAGGAAGTCTCGAGAGCTGGCAACCCAGGGGTAAGAGCACCAGATAGCTCCAGCCTCATCCCATTGCTCCTTTCACATTCCTAACACAGTGACAGATCAACAATTTGGAAAGAAAGGTTATTCTGAAATCATGTAAAGCCTGAGTTAAAGTAACATGACAGAGATGCAATTGTGCTCCTTTCAACAGCCCTGTGCTAGATCATGTGAGTTTTAATCTGTTAAGTATTGTGACTTCCCAAGGGAGGAGGGTGGACCAGATAGCTCCTCAAGGTCCCTTCTAGCTCTGACATTCTACGTTCTCTTACCCTGAATAAATATAGTGATTCAAACTAGACTAATGAAGCGTTGCCACGGCAAGGTCCTGCCAAGCCTGTTCTCTTGAAGAGTTAGCTAGCACGTATAACAAATGAGTGTGGCTCCAAGTGCTTACAAATGTTGATTTCCTATAGGTTAAACATTCCCCCAGAATCTTCTTTGCATTAACTTGCAAAGGTACCTCTCAGGATTGGAATGATCACCTTCTCAAATTAAGGGTCTCAAGCAACTGGCCTTTATGGAAAAAAAAAGTCTTGTTTTATCATCAAGGGCTCTGGTTGCAGCTGGCTATTGAGGAAATGGGGGGTGGGGGGAAGAGTTAGAATGCATGTGAGGGGGAGGGTATCTGCCCAGGACACCTGTCCTTTCTTACCAGGCTGGGGCCTCCTGAGAGGGCAGAGTGCACACCTGACTAGTAATTCTAGGAAAGTTAGAAATTCCCTCCTCCTCCGTGATTAAAAAAGAATGCCACTCTTTTCAGCTCATCTCTAAAAGGGGCCATTATTAATTAAGAATCATTCCATCTTCTCGTTAGGGCAAAGTGAAAAGTCCACACTCCAATCAGGGCAGAACCAATCAAATACCAAGACCACCAAGCGTCAGTTTTTCCAAACAAAGAATTATCAGACTACATGCCACATCCTCAACATGGCTGCTGTTCAGTTGAGCAATACAAGGTTCTGCTACTTATGGTGTGACCCTGGGTAAGGCATGACGTTACCACACTGAGTCTCAACTTCATCATATTTTAGGCAGAAACTCCAATGACCTGTCTACAAATCTGGGTTCCTTGACCCACAATGGCACCCAAGTGATCCTTCCCACAGTGCTTTGCACACTTTGGGATCTTTTGACACTCCCCCATCTTCTATTTCTCCTGACTGAGCCTTCTTTATCTGTCTTCTTTATGGGTCCTCTCATCCATCTACCAGCCTCTTATCATGGTGTTAAACAAAGTCTCTGTCCTTTGACTTCTTTATTCTTTCCCTCCTTTTTTTATCTCCTCCCATAGTCTTAAATATTACCTCTATGCTAATGACTTCCACATTTTCATAGTCCTCCTTATTTCTCCCTTTCAAGCATCAGTCTGCTAAGTCACACATGCACCAGGTATTGCACCAGCATCTCGATCTCAATATGTGGACCATTCCACAGACCTGTGGGTAAAGTGATTTTTACAAAATGCAAATTTGTCCCTGCCCACTCACTCCACTTAGCTCATATAAGAAAAGCATAGACAAAATACTTTTTATACATCATAAAATATACTAAAATGCAGACATATTAAATACTGTACCATGATAATAAAATTATGAAACAAAAGGTAAAGTTAATGATATAGTATACACAGTACTGTACAGTAAAGTTAATGTAAGTGAGCAATGTTTCCCCTTGCTGACCCACAAACCCAGCCTTTATCACTGGTGGATGACTACACACTTTTTTTTATATTAAGCTACCAAGAGATGTTTGGACAGGGGCTCCCTTTTGTCCCTTGTGTGTCTGATAGCAAGCAATATTATCCTTAGTCTCTGAACTTTTAAAAATCTTGAAGTATTCAAACCCATCTTTTCAAAACAAGAAAAAAATTTGCTCAAATGGTGAAATGTTTCTGCCAACTGCTTCATTGTTCCAAACCTTTTCGGTTCGACTTCGAGTTCTGAAGCTCCTCTTTCTTCTTCTGCAACCTTTGCAGCTCAATCAGATCCTCATTAGCCAGATCCGCTCCGAGAGACTCAATCAACTCCTCCACATCGTTTTCATCTACTTCTAGCTCCAATGCTCGTGCTAATTTTACAATCTTATAACTCACTTTCACCTCTGTCAAATCCACAACGGCTGTTACATCTTCCCACGTCTTAGAGATATTCTGGATTGAGTGGTAAATATTATAGGACTTCCAGAAACCTCTCAATGTCAAGTCTGTATTTGCATTGGAAGCTACAATTGCCTGGGCAAATGTAGGGCATAAATAATACTCCCCAATCCATAGGTTGCAATAATAATGAGGTGGTGTTAAGGGGAAGCAGACTAATTTTACATTTTCATTAAAATCATCTAAATGAGGAGGGTAACCTAGGGCATGATCCAAAATAAGTAGAATTTTGAGAGGAATGCCATTATCATTAACAAAACTTCTCAACTTAGGGAATGAAGCAATGCATAAACCATTATTCAAAGGTCATCCATGTTCTTTTTTGTTGTTGTTTAGTCACTTTTCAGGATTTCGGGACCCCTTTGGGGGGTCTTCGTGGCAAAGATACCGGAGTGGTTTGCCATTTCCTTCTCTAGCTCATTTTATGGGTGAGAAAACTGAGGCAAACAGGTTGAGGTGACTTGCATAGGGTCCCATAGCTAGTTAGTGTCTGAGGCCATATTTGAATTCAGGTTCTCCTGAATCCAGTCCCAGCACTCCATCCATTGTGCCAGCTAGCTGCCCTATCCATGTCCTAGGGTTCTTAGGGTACCATTGCTTTGCTGATTCCTTTCAATGGTCTGGGATTTTCTGGGTGGTACACAAGAACAGGTTTTAATTTGCAAGTCCGAGATGAATTCCCTCCAAGCAGAAGAATAACTCTTTTTCTGAAGCTCTATGCTTGTTTTTACTGAGATGTCAGTAGAAAATGGCATTCTTTGATAAAGTAGGCCAGTTTTGTCTACATTAAAAATTTACTCTGGCAAGTAGGGACCTTCCCCTATTATTTTTTGCAAGAACTCTGGGAACATCTTTGCTGCTTCAATGACTACACTGGCAGCCTCTTCTGACATTTGCACATTATGAAATCCTGCATCATGCAAACCAACCATTGCTTACTGTAAATACTCGGGTGCCTTCAGAGTGCTTTTCCTTTAAATCTTCAAAGAGGCTTTGAGTCTTGGCTTGAATTGTCATCAAGCTTAAAGGAATATTCTTCTGAGTCTGGTCTTCTTTCCATAGAGTTAAATTTCTTCATCCCTGGCACTGCACCTTTTCTTTGTTTCATCAGATAAGTCGACTTCCTGCAAGCTCTGCCTTTTTCATGCTCCTTTATCCAGGCAGCATCCTCCACTATGGTGCTCACAGTTGATGCCACAAGACTAAGTTCATGTGCTATCAATGATGATTTTTGTCCTCCATATTTTCTCATTATTTTCCTTTTCAACTCCATTGGTTTATGCTTATTGGCTAGGTTCACCTTTCCCCTCAAGAGCATGTTTGCCACAAACCATGATAAAAACATAAGGCTGACTATTGAACATGTAGAAGCATAGTATCATTGGATATGTGGGAACCAACTTACAGGTGCTTCTCAGCTTCCTGCCACCATTTATGCACTTTGTACAGTGTCTTATCATACAGCATCTGCTTTGCATAAGGAATTTTTTGGAATGCAAATTTCTTTTAGAATTCTTTAAAGTCAAATTTGTGTAATATGAATTTATGTAAAGTGAGAACTGTCTGTATGTCAAAAACTCAATTCTCCCCACCCAACCCATACCTTCTGGGTCACTATTTGTTCTAAGGGCACCACCATCTGATTCACCCAGTCATCTAGACTGGTCACCTCAGGGTCATCCCCCTCTCCCTCCCCACCCCTCCCATTCAATTACCAAATCTTAGTTGACCTCCCCACCTCAACCCCATTCCCCTTCTCTTCAATCTCACTCAGTCAAATCCTATCTGACCCTTGCTCAGAAATCTTTGGAGGCTCCTGCCTCTAAGACAATGGCCAGCCTGACTCCAACTTGCTTTTCCAGCTTTAATTTATGTTTCACTCCCCTTACACACTATGTTACAAACTAGACTATAGTAGCTACTCCAGTTGGTGTCTTCTCCCTCCAACTGACTTTTATCTACTAATCTACATACCTGTTGTAGTGTTCAAGCAGACTAAGCTCCCCAAGCTTACAAGAAAAATTGAGTTTTGGACATATTGACAGTTCCCATTTTACATAAATTCACATTACATGAATTTAACTTCAAAGAATTCTAAAAGAAATTTGCATCTCAAAAAACTATGAAAATTCCTTATGCAAAGCAGATGCTATATGATAAGACACTGTACAATATGCATAAAAGGTAGTGGGAAGCTAAAAAGTATCTGTAAGTCAGTTCCCACATGTCCGTTGACATTGAGTGATACCGTGCCCCTCCACATTCAATAGCGATCCTTATAGTTTCATCATGGCTGATCAGAAACTCTCTTGGTTAGTGGGCTCCTTTTATTTTTATTTTTTGGTCTTTGCATCTCCAGGGTCTGAAGCCAGTATCATACATGAAAGGCACTCAATAAATGACTGCTAGATTTGTTTGTTTGGTTTAATTAATCTAAGAAGAACAAAAACATTCCTACCTGATGCCCACATCTTGTGGGAAAGGGAAGGCGCTACTCTTCTTTCAGAGGGAGTCACCATTAGGATATGAATAAGGAGGAGTCTTATTGGCCACCTACACGAACTGAAGAAATAAACCGTCCACATCTACCCACTGTATTCTATTAAAAGAGATAGAAAGTAGACAAGTACAATTTTGTTGTCTGTTGATCGTAGATTTAGACTTGGAAAGGACCTCAGATTATCTAATTCAATCTCCTCCTTAGTTACAGATGAGGCCATGAGCCCAAAGAAAAGTTAACACAGAAGTCCTCAGCCGAGTTAGGACTCAAACCCAAAGACTCTGCTTTCAAATCCAGCATTTTCTATAATGCACCAGAACACCGGCCGTTGGTGACTGGTTAGAAATTTGAGATTGAGGCGGCCATCTGAAGAGTTTATCCCTGATTCATGTCTTAAATCCTCTGGAAGGTGCTACTGACTCCTTCACCTTTAGGAATATCATCCAACCTATTCCCAATCATGTAAGTAAAGAATCAGAATGTCTAGGAGTAGCAAGGGATTTTAGAAACACGTAGACCAGCTCTCTTGTGTTTCAGGTGAGGAAACAGAGGCCCAGAAGTTACTTTCCCCAAGTTACAATATAGCTAGTTGGTAGCAGAGGCACAGAAAGGAACTCAGGTGTCCCTCCAAGCTAGTGCTCTTTCCACTCAAGCTTACTCTCTCTCCTAGCAAGCAGGTGGTAAAGAAAAGGAGCAGATGATTTCCAATCCGAGCTTCTTTTTTTTTTTATTGAGTAATCATGTCACTTCTTTGCTATTCTTTTCCCCTTTATGGTACAGAAGTATGGGGGTGGGGGAATCTCTGGACCTTGGCCCAGGGCAGAGAGCCGATAGCCAGAGTCAGATCGTCTGGGAAAACCCTCTCTGAAGGGGGTGGAACTGGCACGCTCCAGGGATGGCAGCAACTCAGACAGGGGGGTGGGGCCTGATGGAAGGAGGGGAGAGGAGGAGAAGGGGGGTGGAGTTGGCTTGATGCCCAGGGCTCCCTGCCCAAATTGTATCAAGAAGCAGAAAGGCAGGGCGGGCAAGCCCAGGGGCTGAAGACGCTGCAGGAGGCTGGGTGCCAGGAAGCAGGGAAGGGGACATGGGGCAGAGAGGAAGCTGCCCTCATGGAGGCTGCTGAAAGTTAGGAAAGAGGATTAGAAAGCATGGGGGGAGGGGAAGGGGGAGAGGGAATTGGTATGGATGCATATAGACAGTCTGTGCACATGGTTATATAAACATCACATGCAACATCATATGTATATAATGATACTCATTCCAGAGATGGGGACCCAAAAGCTTTCTGCAGAACTATAGGTTTGCCGAGACTAGCCCTTCTTTATGTAATCCCTAGACTCTCCTCGATCCAGATCCCCTAAAGATACTATTTTCTTGGGCCAAACTCCTCATGTCTTTGGGCTGTGGTTTCTTTATCTGAAAATTCTGAAGACTACTAGGTGACTTCCAATGTCCCTTTCAGCAAAAGCAGTGATCCTGAGTCAACAGTGAATTCACAGGTAGGGTTGACTTGGAGACAAGGGACCAGACAAGGGAGAGAGAACAGAAAAGAAACTGACACATAAAGCACTTTAAGGTTCACAAAGTATTTTCTACATACACACAGATCTCATTCAATCGACAGCCATGTAAAGTTAGCAATTCCAGGTATTATAGTCTCAAATGTAAAAGTGATGAAACTGAATTCATCAGCAAGGCTAAGTGACTGGCCTGTGGTCACAAAGCATCTTAGAGGCAGGATTGGAACCAAGGTTTTCTGATTCCAAACCTAACCTTCTATTGACTACATACACTATACTGCACCTCAGTCTCAACAGTCACTCATAGCTCCAAAATTCCTTGTTTAGGTCTACTACACAGATTAGCTTGGAAGTAGCATAGCAGCACGGAAAGAAGACTGAATTTAGAGTCAAAAAAACCTGGGTTCCAATCTCTAAATGGTGCCACTTGCACCCTTTATAATTGTGGCCAAACAATTTTACCTCTCTGAGGCTATTTCTTCATCTGTACCAATGACGTGATTGGACTAGACATGAGATCTCTTCCAGGTCTAAATCTATGATCCTACCAAGCACTTAAACATCACTGTGACATTTCTCCTAATCCTTCATCCAACAGGTTTCTGCTGGAAACAGGTTCATTTAATGTGCATGAGTATATATTTCAAAAGCATATACTCATTTCTAGTAGCATTTTTTACAGTAGCAAAAGGAACTGGAAACAAAGTAAAGACCCATCTACCTACAGGGAAAGGGCTATCCATGTTGTACTCACAATTTGAGGTATTACAATCTATAGAAAAGCAACAGAATATTACCATGCTGTAAGAAATGATGACTATGATGAATACAGAGGAAGACGTACATGAACTTAACAAAGTCAAGAAACCCGAACCAGAAAAATGACAGTATGGTATAAATGAAGAGCTATGACCTCCCCTACCCATGCCACTTCTCTGCAGGGAGCGGAAGGAGTTTAAGTGTGAAACACTGGATATAATGTCAGGCTTTTTCCCTTTTTCTATTCTCTGTCATATGGGACAGCTCTGTTTGGCTCTCTGGGAGCAGGGAGGGAGGAAAGACATTGGGAAAAGGTAGGTGATATGAAAACAAAAGATATCAATAAAAATATATTTTCAAAAAGAAATTAAGGCACAAATAGTCCCCAAGTAGGGAAGATGAGATGCCCTTTGGTTCTTATTTACCAGGCATCCTGGAAAGTGCCTTAGTTGCAATGGGGGCTTTCATTCTTCTTCCTAGAACCTGGGGACATACAAGAGGCCTCAGACAACATTTTCAAACCCCTCTTGTTATACGTGAGAACACTGAGGTCCAGAATGAAGTGGCCTATTTAAAGCCATACAAATAGTCAGAATCAGAACCCAGGCTAATTCTCGGACCAAGTATTCTTTCTACTAAAACATCTTCCTTTTGAAAAGCAAGCAAATGAACACAGAAAATCTCTTAGAATACAATAACGTCAGATGGGACTAATGTCCCTATTTTATAGATTAACCATAGGATTTGGAGCTATAAGAAACACTAGAAAAATTTTTTTTAATTTAAAGGAAAAGAAACACTGGAGATCACCTATCTCCCTTCCCCTTCCCCTCATTTTACAGGTGTGGAAACTGGGAACTTAGAAAAACTAAGTGACTTACCCCAAATCACATAGTAGGACCACTCAATGCTAACTCAAGTCCTTTGACTCAATTAAAGCACCCTGGCTCTTACTGTATACGATTGTTTTAGAGGGCAAAAGATAACGTACTACCAATGCTTTAATACTGCCTCAAGACTTTCCCCTTTCTCACCCATCTTCCACACAGTCACTAACGTGATTTTCCTAAAGCATAGGCCTGACCACGTCTCTGTCTCTAGTAATTATCAGAGGCAGGATTTGAACCCAGGTATTCCTGACCCCAGACCCAGCACTCTATCCACTGCACCACCTAAGTTCAGTCAGACTAGACACCCAGACTAGACATACCGTGTTTAGAGTATCGGACTTGGAACCAGGAAGACTCGAGTTCTGATCCCGCCTCGGAAAATTATTCCTACTTGTAGAACCCTGCACAAGCCATTTGAATTGCTATTAAATTATGATAATGATGGCCCCTACCTCCCAGGACTATCTCTTTTATCCCAGGAGGATAAAATAAGATATTTGCAATGTGCTTGGCAAACCCTAAAGGACTATTGCTAATTATGATGAGGATGATGTGTGTGCTGACTATTGTTAGAATACCAGCCTCCATGCTCCTCCTCACACAAGCCATTTCACCTCTCTCCATGAATTTGCACTGCACCTCTTGGGTTCCCTGGTTTCCCCAAACACTCAGCTTAAGCACCACCTTCTACATGAAACTTTTCCTGATCGCCCCAGCCTTCCCTCTCTGAACTACCTTGTATTCATTTTGTCTATATTGTGTATATATTTGCATCTATACAAGTTGTCTCTCCAATTAGAACATAAACTTCTTGAGGGCAGCGATTGTTTGGATTTTGTCCCTGGCTCTCCAAGCCTTAGCTCGGTGTCTAGGTAGGACATAGTAGGCACTAAATAAATGCTGGGTGACCAATCCTGAGGCACATGGAGATGGGGATGGGGGATAGGGAGCTAGGGGGCAGGATGAAGCCTCTTCAAAAGGCATCGACTTCCAGAAAGCTTTTAAAAGGTACTTTCCTAAATTAGGCAAGAAAGCAAAGGGTTAATGATGTGAAACTGAGAATTCTTGGAAGTGGCAAGGTGCTAACTGGTCATACACAGAGTAACAAAACCTTTGTGGTAAATTGAAAACAGTCAAGGCTTTGTTTCCCAAGCCATTCATCTGAAAAAGAAACAGATTGACAGGTGGGCCCCCAGGAAACTACGCTTCTTGGCCAACTGATAACACAAGATTCAAAGGATGCCCTGCTGTCTCCTAAGGACCTTAGGAAGCCCAAGTTCTGGACAGATTCCAGTCCTGTCCCCTGCCCTGCTGGCCATCACATCCCTTTACTTCCTGCCCTGAATTGCAGCAGTGGCAAAGCAGTGCTTCTGAACCACAGCTGTCTCTTCAAACTACAGAGCAAATTTAGACCTGGAAAAGAAATTCAAGAACATTTAGTGCAACCCTTTCATTTTACAGAAGAGGAAACTGAACCCAAAGAGGTTGTAATTTGCCCAGTGACAAAGATAGGATTCAAACTTAGGTCTTCATGGCTCCAAACCAATCTCTTCCTTTCCACTGAGCTATACTGCCTCAAAGTCAATCCAAGTGAAAAAAGAGCCAGCAGAGGGTAGGATGTGTATGTGGACTGGTCAAGGGAGGGGATCATTGAGAAGTGATAACTATGTAAAACAAAGCTGATTAAACTGTGGGGTTTTTTAAGGAAATGAAAAATGGGAAAGGAAATGGGAGGGGGGAGGTGTTAAGGAAAAACAGAACAAACTTGGTCAGGTTTGTGAGAGATGGAATTAAATAACAGATTTTGAGCAATGCAGCCCACCTGAGATGACCCACACAGGGTCTGAAAAACAGTGGGCAGGGTACACTTACCGGGAGCAACCAAACCTTATTAGGGGTTAAGACCTCACCCTGAAGCTCAAATGAGTTAATATAGCTCTCTGTTTCAGAAAGAAAGCCCAGTCTTTCCAGCCAGGCAATAAAGAAGCAGAAACAGGAATTTGGAAGAGGAATACTGAAGCTAGGTGTAATGTACAGATGGATGAGTACTAGAGAGGCCAAGTTTATCCTCTACAAGTAACTTTACCTCAGGCTTAGGATTTTGTGATCCTCATCTGGAAGCATGTGAAAGGAACTGGTCCCAAAAGAAATTTCTATGAAATTCAACACTACAGAAAAGATTCTGCAATTCTTTCTCTGAGTGGTGGGGAGTGGGAAGACATGTCATTGCTATCATCAAAAATAAGTTAGCATAGCCTGCTATGCGCCTAAGGAATATTCCCTACAAATCTGACACCCAAAAAGACATTCAGTCTCCTTTCCTTCAAAGATCACTTTTCCCAAAAACTTTTTAAACCGAAAATAATTACAGATGAGGGAACTGAGGCCGAGAGAGTTTAAGTGACTTGCCTAGCTGTTAAGTTATCTGAGTCAGGCTTACCATTCTATCCACTAGGTTACACTTCACCTGAAGACACTGGGATATGACACTAGAATTTCCTCTTTAGGTGGAAATTCTAAGTTAGAAAACAGGAGAGATGATTCTAATCTGGCTAAAATTAGTCAGATGGGATCCAGCCTGGAGCCAAGGAAATGACCCCTCAAGTCCTGGATTCTGTTGGGGTGTGTAGAAGGGTGGGGGATAAATAACAGCTGGTCTGATTGTCTCCTCACTCCACCCTTTACAGGGAAGGAAGGCTGTAGCAGGTGTGTGCATGAGAAGGGAAAGCATGGATAAAAAGCTTTAAAAGGGGGAGCACAGAGCAGTGGGGTCCCAGAAACTAGAAGGGGCAGAAGGTGCCAAACAGACTGACTAGGAGGGGCTATGGCAGCTGAAGGGGGAAGGGTACAGCAGCTGAGGGGGGAAGGAGGAGAGGGTTCACACCCTGGGTGGGGGGGAATTGAGAAGGTCTGAGCAGCTGGGATGGATTGGGGGTTGAGGGAGGCAGGCGTCAGCTTGTCTTGTACTCTCCCTGCTCCACAAGGGACCCCCCTCCCACCTCTAGCCCTTCTCACTTAGCCCAGAAACAACTGAGTGTGTCCTCTCCCGATGTTCCCATTCCCTTCCTCTCCCTTTTATTCCAAAGCATAAGCTCTGGCTCAGTAAGGAACAAAATAGAAGGGACTCTCAAGGTCCAGGAAAAGGAGGATGCTGAGTAAGACGCTCCCCCTTCTCACTACTGCTGGGGCATTTGTTCAGCCTTCTCTCTGATAAGTATAGCCCCAGAGCAAAAAGCCATGCTCCTAAAGGGGAAGGAGGGAGAAGGGGGAAGGGAGGGCAGTCGGGACCCTGTTCTTTGTCTCTCTCTTGAACCACCCACCGGAAACCTGACCCCAGCCCCAGTGGGCTCCATCCCCCTTGGAGGTCTTCAGTGAAGCCAGATCCAATCCAGCCCTCTCTTCTGCTGCTTTCAGGGCCATTGCTGAGACAGATCCTGGGGTGGGGGCTGGCCTCTTCCATTACAAACACTGAAATGGGGATGAAGGGGGGGAGGGGAAAGCTACAGGACAGAGAAAATGGCAGCATTCCTCTGAGACAGCAGCAGCAGCTCTGCCTCGGCTGAAGAGCTGAGAGGTCTACACCTAGGCCTGAGAAGAGCAGACAACAAAAAGGCTTCACTTCCCTGACAGATGCCTCAATATACTCAAACTTTCTACTTCCTCCTACCCCACCCCTCCTGCCCTTTTCTTCCTATTCCTTCTTTCCCTGATAATGTGGAAGTCTGTCAACAGAGAGGTGTAGCTGCCATTTATTGGCCTGGCCCTCCCAGTCACCCACCACCCAGACTGAGAGGTTCTAAGCCAATACCAGTCCTGTTTGTCCTTATCCTAGGAAAGGAAGGCTGCAAGGATGAAGGTGGGGATCTCAGCAATGAGGCCATACTCCAAGAAATCATGGTGGTTCTACCTGGCTGACCCAATTGCCTTACCTTCTCTCCTCCTCTGATCTGGGCCAGATTGCTCCCGGATAAACCGGATAACACATGAACCAGGCTCCAAGTTGTCATAAACAATGGCAACTCCACTCAGAGGCAAGCGTGGTGGGTGTAGTATCGAGATGTAGGACATGGGGCAGAGTCAGAAGAAATCTAACTTCAAATCCTGCCTCAAACACCCACAGGTACTAGTTATTTGTTATTTATTCTCCTCAGACCCTCAGGTTTTCTATAAAATAGGGACAATACTTATTGTGCCTCAAATGTTCATTGCAAACACCATATAGTCTGCCCATTTCACAGACACATCAAAGTTCTTATTTATTACAACTCAGGGTCTAAGGAAGTGAGGAGGAATGTCAGATACCTACAACCACTTCCAAATGTAGGCAACCCAAAAAACTAGGAATAGCAACAACAAATAATTATAGCTTGCATCTATATAGTGCTTTAAGGTTTACAAGACACTTAAATATCCCATTTTATCCTTGAGAGGTAGATGCCATTATTATCCCATTTTACAGGTGAAGAAACTGAGGCAGACAATGATTAAGTAACTTGCCCAGCATCCCAGAGCTTATAAGTGTCTACAGCTGGATTTGAATTCAAGTCTTCTTGACTCCAAGTCCAGCATTCTATCCGTGGTGCCACCTAACTGTACAGGTCCACTACTCCAGGCTCACACACACTCACACTCTCTCACTCTCCAACCATCCTGAGATTTTCTTAAATTTCAGGTGATGAGGGGAAGGCATGTTGTGTGTGTTGTTTTGCATCTACAAGCACTGGTATTATTTTGTGTATGTGTATGTCATGTGTGTCACAACTCCTTAAGATGCAGAAGGTTGTATCTAAGCTTATCTAAATTTCAGACCCAGGAATTTTCTCTATACTGCCCTAAATTTTCCAGCTTTAAGCTTTGCAGCCACTAAAGGTAGTGGAATTCAATTAGGGGCTGGGTACAAGGGGGTGGAGAAAACAGGAATACTTTCTAAGCTCTCAGAGCTTCAGTCTCCTTGTCTGTAAAGTGGGGGTACCTGTAGTCTTTATTTCAGAGGATTAGTGTAAGGATCAAAAGAAATTTTATTTTTATATATATATATATATATACACATATACATATATATAGTGTATATACACGTATAAATAAAATGTGTGTAGGTATATGTATATATACATATAAATAAAGTGTGTGTATATATGCATATATACACATATAAATAAAATGTGTATGTATATGTATATATACACAGATAAATTGTGTGTATATCTATATATACACATATAAATAAAATGTGTATATGTATATATACATACACACGTATATGTACATATACCTATACATACATACACATATCTACATATAGATAACCCTTTGCAAACCTCAAAAGAGCTATATACAAATCAGAAGTTACTATTACCCTAAAGTAATAATATCATCACTCATCGAGATCTTGAGCTATTTATATATCTTCGTACATCAAGACCGCAAATTCACTCAGATTATAGGATCAATCATTCCTCCTCTTAAATAGACTTTCCCTAGTAGACTGCAGATAGCCTTATCTAAACTTTTTATCTCCCCTGTAACTTAGCACACTACTCTGTACAAAGTAGATACTTAATAAATGTTTGTGATAAAAATAAAAACAAATGTAAAGCAGGCAAAAATCAGGAAAACTTATCAGAAATTGTGTCTTAAAGGAGAGTATTTATACCTCTCAGTCCTTAGCGCCTAGCATGGGGCTCTAAAAAGAAACAAGTCACTACTATAGCCTCCAAGGAGATCAAAGTAAAAGAAAAAGGCACCATAATATACAAAATAGTTGTACAAAATATTATATTATAGCAATGTTTTCTCTTGGAAACAAAAATTGGAGGGGGAAAAAATCAAAGACTGGCTCAACAATTCTGTAGATATGAATGTAATAGAATATACTCCATAAAAATTATCTAGAATCCAGAGAAACTTGGGAAGACCTGTAGATGGTACAGGATATGTCCCCAAAAGTCTTCGTATAGCTTTAAGCTTTATTGGCTTAAACATTTCATTCCCAATAGAGAACTCCTAGAGCTCCGAACTTGGAGTAGGTTGGAGTTCTGGATTTGACAATTATGAGCTGTGTGACCCTGAGCAAATCACCTCTCTGGGATCTGCTAACTTAAAAGTGCTGTAAGACTTTTGGGGACTTCTTGTATAGAGAATGGAACTGACTCAAGAGAACTATTTCCATAACAAACACAATAAAATAAGGCAAAAGAACATTAAAAGCTCCCAGTGCTCTGAGCAATGTGGTAAACAATCCCAGCTTCAGAGGATTCCAGGAAGGAGGTGGTACAACACAAGTGTGCAGTGAAGCATGCATTGTGAAACATACAACCAACGTGTTGGTTTAACTATACTTTTTTGCAATGTTAAGTCCTACTGGGGAGAGAGGGAATAAATAACAATGTAAAAAAATTAATTTAGAAACATTTGGAAGCATATGCAAAAGGAAAATATCATTCTCAATAATGACAATGACAAACAAGGGCTTCGAGAGTTTCTTGAGGTGCCTCACTCCTCTCTGGACCTGCTTTCTAAAATATAAAATAACAAAAACATGGAAATTTGAGGAAAATATCCCTGAACAATTAAAGATCACTGAATATTAGTGAGGAAATCTTATAATCCAATTCCCTAATTTTACAAATGAGAAAAGTGAGGCCCAAAAAGCAGTGGCAATTTCCTCAAGGTTGCACAAAGAATTAGAAGCAGAGGGAGAACTAGAACTCAGGGCTTTGAACTCCCAAGTGCAAGGTCCTTTTAGTAAGAAACATTTTCTGAAGAGCCCCCTAGTCTATTTCCCAATCAAACATATATTACCAGATACTATGCTAGAAGAAAAAAAATTACAAAAATGAAACAGTTGCTGCTATTCAAGGAGCTTCCCTTCTTTCAAAGGATTTGCATGCTCCAGAAAGGCCACAAACTTTGTTCCCAGCCACTTAAAAAAATGCCTCCCAGCCTTTGCTCAAGCTCCCCCCTACTCCAAACAACTGAAAAGTCCTTCCTTCCTCCTGTCCTACCCCCTCATTCATATCCTACCTATCCCCCTTGCTCATCCAGTTTGCAATAAATCCCAACTCTGCCTCTTATCATTTCATCACACTGTACCTTCTACAGTGTTTTGAATGTCTTTGTCATGACTACCACCTACATGGCAAACACTTTGATTGCAAGGACCCTATTTCTTTCTTTGTCTCTCCCCATCTAGGGCCTAACACAGGATATAACACTCAATAAAAGCCTTGTTGATTTGAATTCTTTCATGGGATGAGATACAGAGTACTCAGAGAAAAAAAAAAGTTAAGATGACAGACAAGCTTGCCACCATAGCAAAGCCATCTATAGCATACGACATGGCTTCAGCTACTGCAAGGCACTTCAGAGATTGGTTAAAATTAATCACATGACCCATAAGCTGCCTTCTTATTGGCCTACAAGCATTAAATAATGCAACAATTGATGTCTGCTGTCTGTTTAAAGTAAGCAGTGTCCATTATATTCCCAATGTAATGTGAAGGTCTGAGAAGACAGGAGTAATCTCATTTTTTAACTGTATTTTTTTCTATTAGTGTCCCTTCTGGATCACTGGTTAGAAGCAGAAAGTTGGAAGAGACTAGAAAACAAATGTTAATAAATAAACCCCAAGATCACCCTGTTTTAGATATCCTATCTCACTGACAGAAAAGAAAAAATACATGACCACACCAGTCTCCAATTCCAGATACATTCTGGCAGCCCTAATGCATGCTATGTGCCACCTTGGGAAATTTTCAAAAAACACTTCCATGGTTCAGGCAAAATTACAATGAGGCATTTATGCAAAACATACATTTAAAAACAAAGATCAAGAGCTTTTCCTTTTGGGGATTTTGGGGTTTTTTTTTTGTTTTGTTTTGTTTTGTTTTTAGCTAAGAAATGTGCTTAAATTTTTCCAGGTATAGGCTTTTGCATGGTGGGGGAGGGGAATGAAAATTTTGTGAAAGTCCCTCTTAGGTGAGTGATAGCAACTAATATTATACTCCAAGTATATAATTATTGATAGCAGATTCAACAAACAAGTAAATTGTTTGAAATATTGTTAGATTTGAAAACAAGACAAAAAAAACACAGCCTTTTGTTATTTGGCACCATTGCTTTTTTTTCAGCTGTTTTTTTTTTCAATTAGAAGATTTTATTGCAAAGCTACTCCCAGAGTTTTGTTTTTAATGCAAAGGTTTCTGCCACTGCAAAGAGTCTGAGAGTTACCCATCAGACTAAAAGAGCAGGAGGAACAGGTAGTGAAGGAAGACAGAACCAAGTTGCTGAGGACACAGGGACCATTGATTAGAGACTGAAGGTACCTTAGAGCTCCTTGGTCCAATCTTGTCATCCAGACCGAGGGAGGAGCTAGTGGGTTGAGGCCCAGATCTTTCCAAATCAACATCAATAAACATTATTGTAACATTATTTATTAAATGTACAGAACATTGTACTAGATGCCAAGTTTGGGAAACCATGGTCCCTGCCCCTTTGGAGTTTACAATCCAGTGGATTGCTATTGGGTAATTGTGAAATTCTCTTCAATGCTCCTAATCTTCTCAATGAAACTGACGCTCATCTTTTGAACAGCAGTATTTCTTTTGCATTGTTGTCTGGCTTTGAGTCACGCTCCAGAGAGCTGGAATAAAGTTACGGATCACCCAGAATGCACTGAAGAAACCAGGTATTAAGCACAAGTGGGCAGTAAGACATTATGAATGAGGCAATTTTCAGGAAAAGCAGAGTAAAGGACACTGTCAGAGAAATGCATGACAGGAAGAAAAGAGTCATGTGGCACTTCCCAGGCCACACACTCCATTGGTAATTATGCAAAGTCAAGAGAACTATCTGGAAACCATCTTCCTCCTCCTCTTCCCCCCAGCACATTCGGTGGACCCCAGTGATAGGTGATGACTTTATAGTAGGACATAGACAAGAGTTGCACAAGATGCTCAGGAAGAGATAGTTGGCAATCTGCATCACTGGAGGGAATACCCATATCCAGGATACCACAGATTCATTGAAGCATCTAAACACACTGGGAATGAGACATACAAAATTATATCACACAGCACTGTGTCACAATATGCTATGATATATTATGAGCATGTTAGAGAAGTACAAAATAGATTGACAAGCACATTCAGAAAAAAAGTACCAAGATGATATGGTCCAATAGAAGACTGAAGGGACCATGATGGCCATCTGAAGAATTTTAAATAAAAGGTTGCCAGTTAGAAGTTATGACATGTTCTCCTTATCCCCAAAGGGTAGAACTAAGAACAAGGGATAGTAACTTTACAAAGGCTTTAGACTCAAGATATGAAAAAAAAAAATCCTAACAATTAGTGATGTCCTAAAGTGGAATGGACTGTCTTGAAAGGACACAAGTTCCTTCATAGGACGTGCTCAAGTGGACGCTGCATAACTTATTTGCTAGGGACATCATAGAGAGAATTGCTGTCCATGTATAGATTGGTCTAAATAGTCTTTGGGTTCCTCCCAACACAACAGTCTGTCTGAGGGAGAAGACTGTTACCAACAGGAAGGATCAGGAGACTTCAAAGTGACAAGAGGTGGGCTTTAAAAGACAGGCAGGAATTCATCAAGTGGAGAGGAAGAAGACAGTGGGAGTGGCATGAAAGTAGATGAACAGAGGGCACACATTCAGGGGATAGAGTGCAATCTAGTCTAAGGCAAAGATTAAATGGCAGAATTAAGGCAGGAAAGGGAGAATAGTGCTAGATTGGAAGTTTTGAATGTCAAACAAGTTTGACCTTTATGCCTTGAGCAATGGGAGCCAATGAAGAATTTCTTGAACATGAATCACATGGCCAAATCTGTAAATATTATCTTGGGAGCATAGTATATACTATGCAACAGAACAGAGTAAGCAGAAGCAAGAAAACCTTTAGGTTAGTAAGCTATTACAGTAATTCAGACAGGAGCATCTGGACTAAGATGGTGGCAGCAGGAATAGGAGAAGACAAATTATGTGATCAAACAGGACCATGAGTAGGCAAACACCGTGACTACTTCAAATAGGAAGGGTCACAGAGGAGGTCTGTGGTTTGGGGAGGGGGAGAAGAGTTAAGACCAAAAAGTAAAAATCACAGACAGAAGTTAGATTCCTGAGAAGATACCTTAAGAAATCATCAAGGGTGTTGATTAGTGGAAAAATTCATCAATGCCATAGATGACTACCTTCTGGTAGACAGTACAGTGGGAGCAGAAAGAGACCAGGCCCAGTCTGCCTCCTTCTTTATCATGTAAACAGACACACAGAGCTATGGACAGCCCTCAGAGCAGCAGCTCAGACACTTCTAAGGAGGTCCAGCACTGGCTAGAAGATGAGGCAGAAAAAGCTGTAAATGATCAAAGATCTCCCAGGATGGGAAACACTATGGGGGGAAGCTCAGAAAAACTGGCCTTGTGGGATGCAGAGTCTAGAAATTGCTCTTTGGAAACTGTGGCCCTCGAGCCCATGGTTGTAAATGAGAAATAGGTTGAGGAAAGATCTCATTTAGCATTCTTTACCAAGATGTGTATGCTATTTTGCTGCCCAGGCTCTAATGGTGGCATAGATTGGAAGTTTTTTTTTCTCCCTGCTCTCTCTTGGCCAGTTTCCTCTGGCTTCATCCATAGCAAACAAAATAGAAATACCTTTGGGGGGGGGGACAAAACATAAATAAGTTTCACCAGTCTTTTGGAGAGGAGAGACGGTGGAGAGGATGAGCAAAATTTGTGGCACCCATAAAACTTCCCAAGATCTTAAGCATTTACTTTGGGCTAGAGTTTTTCCTGTCTCCTCCTACAACTGCAGAATGTCATTGCACTACCTTCTTACTGCCTGATTCTATCTGTTTGCCACAATACATTGTGCAAGGGGTGCAAAATCACTGTCCCTGGGGATCTGCACCTTGATCCCTATCTACAAAATAAGGAGACTTGTCGTTGCCATCTGTAATGCTCAGGGATAAGAGAAATAGCAGCCTAGGCTTTGAGCTCAGGTTAGATGTACGATGAAAACAGAAAATCCTGAATCCAAGCAAATATCCATAGCAAAGCTAGGGTTCCTTGCCTCAAGCTTGGAGCACCCCGCCCCCTGCCCAAGTCCCCTGAAGAACAAATACAGACACAACTTGGAAAACAACCAGTTGCACTCCCCTACTACAGGCATAGTAGAAAGAGGACTAGATTGGAAGAAGACCCAGCTGTGACTTCCATCTCTGCTATTTACTACTATAGCTAGGTATCAGGAGGGAGAGCTCTCAGGCTTGGAGTCAGGAGACTCAGTTTCCTCAAGGGTAAAATGAAGGAATTAGGCTTGATGTCCTCAACAGTGCTTTTACATCCCCAGCCTACAAGCAGAACCCCAGCCAACACATTCCAGCCCAAGTAACAATAGGCAGCAAGAAGGTAGAGGACTGCTGATAGATAACTACACTAGGCTGGATTTCCCAGTCTTTCTAATGAATAGCAAATTGCTGTATTATCCTGAGAAAAGAAAAGCATTTCTCTGAGTCACAAGATCTCAACACAGATTTGGGGGTGGGGGGTGGGGAGAGGTCTACTCAGCTAAACAGCAGGTCATTCCCAAAAGAGATCTGTCTCAAAAATAAGAGAACAAAATTCACCTTCAACTCTATCGTCAAGTCTCACCACCAGAGCTATGAATCTCTAGTACAAACAGATTTTTCTCTAAGGGAAGCTGGAACACTGGCAGATGGTTGAATAATCCACTTAGAGCTTTCCTTCATGCCCCAAAGAAGAACCAGTAAAAATGCTTCCACTAAGTGACTCCTTCACTCATCCTTACCAACAATATCTAGATTCCTGTCTCCCCTACTCCCTTCCAATTGAAAGATCCTAATGGAAAACTGACAGGTTTCAAGTGAGCCCAAATGCCACCAGGACTCCAGAACCCTGAAATAGATATCACTGTATACAAACTAATTGTAAAAACCCTTTATAGTCACTGATTAAAATCACAGGCTTGTTAAATTGCTAAAAACCACATCTGGATTTGGGAAGCCCTTCTTTCTTAGAGTAAGCTGTGGAGAAAGCTGGCTCCCTTGCCGGGGATACCCCTAAAAGATCAGGGAGAAAGGTAAGAAATCTGTAGAACATGTAGAAAGTATGTTGGGACTGGCTCCTTATGCAAGGAAAGTGAGGTGGTTCACAATATAAAGCCACCAAGGAGGTGATATTGGGAAAGGGATAGGGAGCAACAAAATATTTTTTTAAAGCCACTATGAATGAACAGCATGTTGGGAACACCAACTTTTGAATACATGTTGCTTCATTTTGCTGACTTCCTGATAGCAAAGAATTTAGACTGTGTAGGATAGTTGTAGGAAGGCCTATCTCCAGTGTGATGAAGGATAACTTTTATTATCCTCTTTCCCCAGAACCAACAACCTCATCCTTTATTATTCAATCCAAGACCCCCAAAACACCTGCTGTTCAAGGCTCATCCTCCTCAAGGTCCCATATGCTTAATTTAGGGTGATTCCCCTACCATTCACCAACCAAAGCCCCCTTTATAGGTATACAGAAAAGTATACCTTTTCTGGCCAAAATACAATAAAACCCTAAAGTGTGAAATTTCATCTAGCACCCTGGCATAGCTTCTCAGCCACTAAAATAACAAAATAAATAGCCAATTTCCTGAAGGATTACAACTACTCTCTGCAAGGAGTAGTTCTCTCTCTTTCTTCCTCTCTCCCTCTCTCTTTCTCACACACACACACACACACACAGTCTTTTATGTGGGTAGATAGTGAAAGTTTATGCCAAGACAAATTTGGGGACCTATTTGGTGGGCATGCCTGATCATTAAAGTATGGATCAAATGGGAAATGGCAACTCCCTCCAATCTCCTCTAAAAAGACAATTGCCAACCCTTTCAGCATGGAGGAAGCAACACAGAAGTCAATATGTGCTGGTCTACATCAAATATATCCTGTCTTCTATTCCTACCTTACCACCCAAAAAATTACTTTATATTTTATATAAAAATATAGATATAGATTGTATTAATATACATTTTTACAATTTTTTTGTACAAGTTGTTTCTCTCCTCCCTTTCTGGAATGTGTGCCATGAAGGTAGAGATTGTTTTGGATTTTTTGGTCTCTGTAGCCCTAGCACAGAGCCTCCTTCTACATAATGGGGGCTTAAGAAATTGAATTAGATTACATACTTACCCTGTTACACACTAAATGTACCTAACACAAGAGAATCCATTTATCAACACACACCCTTTTCCAACCAACACACACACACCATCCAAATCCACCTCTAACATGCATTCACTCTATATACACATTTACCAGTTCAGGTCACTGGCAAAGGTGAACAGGACTGTGTGGAAGAGGGGAGGGTTGAGATTAATGCAAAGATGCCCAAAAGAATGGCCAAGGGAAGGCAGAGATATCTCAGAAGAAACTGTCCCTCCAGAAACTGGCTGAGACAACTTCAAGGACCAGTGTTTTCAGATGCTGCTCACAGCCTCCAGTGCCTGAATAGCTCTGGCTAAAAAAAAAAAATTCATAATGTAGCAGCCAGCTGTCTGGTAATGAGCCTCTCCACACTAAGCTAGGCTGATGCTGGCTATCCCAATGAAAGACTTGCAATCTGTCACCTGCCAGTACTGGAAGCCTCTTCTACTGATAAGACCTGCCAGGGCTTGTGTTCCAGAAGCATAGCCTTCCAACAGCAACCTGGGTTACCTTCCCTCTACCAGGAGACATCAAACTACTTATCTTGAATGAAAGTTGAAAATTAGGATTGGTTTTGTATTTTCATTTGTGATTATTCCTCCTTGGGTCACTCAAATCATTTCAAGTGACATATTTGAAGCTCCCCACTTGAAAATCTGTTTAAAAAACATTAGGACCCTAGGCTAGGTCCTGAAGAACAGAGCAAAAAAAAAAAAAGCCCCTGTCCTCAAAGAGCTTACATTCAAAATCTCACCAAAAAAAAAAAAACCCTCCAAGTACAAGAATGAAAAGCAATGTGAGGGTCTTCCAGGCTGGGTTGATTATCACTTGGGTGCCTTGATTTTGATCTAAATTCTTCAATAGAACTTAGGAAAAAAGAAAACACATACCTGTCATTGTGTTTACATATTGCCAAAAGTTCCTTTCAGAAAAAAAAAAAACAAAAACTCATTCAGACCCAAGTGTTTTGGGCCATTTTAACAAAACATCCAGAAGTTTCACTGAAATTTTGAATAAAACAACCTGGAAATGTATCAATTCCTCTTTAAATTTCCTGTCCAAAGAGGTGTAATACAGAGAAAAGGTCAGGTCAGAAATCCTCCAAAAATCAAGAAGACTGGGAAAAATTCAAGAAGATACATTCATCTCCTACCTCAATTTTTCTCTTCCTATTGAAAACTTTCCCAAGCCATATTTTCCAGACTTTGAAATAATTCCCTCTCCCTCCATACTGCCACCTTAAGGGGGCTTCCTAAGGTAAGCCTTCAAATATGCAGGGGCTCCTAAAGGGTCCTACCAGATTTCCAACTGAAGTCCAACAGGCTGCAAGATTCTGAATACATCCAGGCTAGTCAAAATTTCTGTCCATGACTAGGCTGTTTCATTTCCAGGCAATCAATTCAACAAACTATTAAATGCCTACTCTTTGCTAAGTGTTGGGACTACAAAGATAGATGTGCCTCCAACACCAAACCTGAGGGGGTACCTGACTCAGTTGTATTTTGACATTGCTATATAGATGAATTAGTCTTTGCCTAATAATCTTGTTCTTTTGCCAAGACATTCATTCATTCAGTAAGCATTAAGTACCTACTATTCACTGGATACTCTGCTAGGCCCTAGGAATTCCAAGACAAGAACAAGGATCTTACATTCTACTAAATCCTGTTTTAATAGAATCATTTCAATTCTATTTTCAAAAAGTCCTGATACACATTTATGATTTACAACTAAACTGAAAAAGATTTTCAAAAGTTTTAAATGAAAAAGAACCCAACCCTCTTAGCATCCCCTCAGGTGAAAGCCTAGTAAGCAACATCTTTGGCAATAGCGATTCTGATACCAGGGTAGAATAAACAAAGGGGCTTATTTTAAAAGAGGAAGTATTTTTTAAAAATTCAAAAGAGGAAATGTTAGAAGACGCAAAATGACATATAACATCAGAACCATTCCCAAAGGATTGTTGTTGCCTCAGGAACTTGGTTTTGGTGGAGCTCATGAATCTGTGGGGTTAGTAAGCTACAGGGAACTCTTGATATCTTATGAACTAGAATATTTTGTCCCTATATCTCCTCCCTTTACTGTAGGATGGCCAGGATGCCCTCTGATATTTTTAAAAAGCTCTCCTAGAATCTTACATCATTGATAGTTAACATGTATATAGTGCCAAAAGACTCTTCTCACAACAACCCTGTGGAATGAGTGGTACAAATATTTTCTCTGTTGGCTTAGAGGAAACCATAGGATTGGAGCAGGTAAGTGATTTCCTCATGGTCATACAACAGTTAAAAAGCATCAGAGCCAGGATTCAAAACCAGGTCATGAACTCCAAGGCCAGGGTTCTTTCTACTATTACACTGCTAGCCCAGGCAAGTGTCTAACAGTGCCTTACACATAGCAGGTGTTTAATGTAACTCTTGTCCAATGAATGAATGAAACTCCAAGGGACTGGTGAAACTGCTTCCATTGTTCTGAAATGGTATCCATTTAAGTTTGTTTAAAATAAGAGACCACTGAGCTGAGACTTGGAAGCCTTTTTGTTACAGATTTATCGTTGGGGTGGTGCTTGCTCAAATGGGATCTGACCCCTATTCCTAACCTCTTATCAATAAAAAGAGAGATTAACTAAACCAATCCCCTAACAGGAACTTGGGGTGCCTCATGTTTGTTGTTTGTGTCTTTTTAAAAATTAACAAGTGCCAAACATTTTCTTTAGAACTTAAAGGAAGAAGAGTAAGGGAAGGAAGCTGAGCTGGAGACCACAAAGGATCCCGTGGCTACCACACAAAAAAACCACGGTACTAGCAGAACCCCTGAAAGGTCAAAGATCTGCCTCTGGCTCCAGGACATGAGTGACTAATTCTAACACACACCTCTTCAGATCCACCTTTTGCATCAAAAATACGGTGTGCAGGCAGAACCCAGAGCTCACTTATTTTTGTTTGCTTAAATCGTCCTTTGGGACATAAAGGGCAGGGCCTCTCTGTTTGCAGAGGACTCAAGACCATTCATAAACTGACCCTGTTAACTATTAATGGCTCCATATATGGGTCATATTAAGGTGTTCCAGTGGTGGTGTGATAGGATGAGCTGGAAAGAGCCGGTCCCTACATAATTTTTTTGTTTTTCTGCTTCAAAGGTTAGTCACTGCCCCTTCCCCCCAAATGATCTCCATATAGCTAAACTAGTACTCAGAAAGCAGTCGGCCATTGGATCTTTCCTCAAAACCCTTACAATTCAGTTCATGCCATGATGACTCACTCTGGAGACACAACATAAGAGTATTTTTTTTTCTGGCCCCAACTTCTGATTTCATTCATGTAGGAACTCTTGGTGCAGAAAGTCCTTTTGCCATTGCTGATCAACAATACCTCGATAACCTAGAATCTTTAAGAGAATTGTCTAGACCTAGACAGAAAGGTTCAATGACTTTCTCATAGTGCAGAGCTAGTATAGATAAGGGCAAGGCTTGAATCTGGGGCTTCTGGGCTCCAAGATCAAGCTCCACAGGCCACTTTGCTCAAGAGAGTACATATAGGACCGGAGAAGGTGGATTAGTCATGTAAGAAAATGAGAGAGAAGGGGGGAAGGGGGAGGTAAGGAAGGAGAGGAAGAGAGAGAAAAAGATTTAAAGAATCAGAGCAAGGCTTCAGAAGCATGTGGTATGGATCCTTTCTAAAAGATTTATGGGAAGACATGGACGAGAATAGCACAAGATGAAAAGTTCTAGAAAGGCTTCAACCTACAAAAAGAATACCCCCAATAACAATGAAGTATGAATTTCACTCTACCCTTCCTCGACCCATATACCTCTTAATTCTCTCTCTTCCTATTTCCTATCTTCTCCTTCCTCTTCTAATCCTCCCTTTACCCTCAAAACTTCCTCTTTCTCTCTTCCCCCTCCTTTCTTCCCCTTCCATTTTTCCTTCTCCCTTGCCAAACTTAGCCATGGCCACTATCACACACAGGCATTTTTAGCAATATTGTGGAACATGGAGGCTAAAGAGGTTCCACAGTAGTCCAATAGGAAACTAATGCCAAGATCTCCACTCCACATATTAAAGAAACATGGGTGGGAAAAAAATGGATTTGGCTTGGAGCAGCAAAGACACGCCCCACCCCCTTAGCGCCCCAGCATATATTCCTATGCCATCCTCCCAAGAATGAGAGTTTTGCCTATTGGGGGTTTATAGAAGCTTAGTAACCAATGAATAGTTCCAACACGCAACCAGAAAGATTTCAAGGCTGAAGGCTCTAGGTGGGGGTGGAGGGGAAAAGGGGAAGGGTTAGTGGCTGCAGGACAAGCAGTTAGCTAGCTCTCCAGGAAGCTCTCTCAGCTACCACAGCAAACTTTGGAAAGAAAGAAAAAAGACCTTGAAAGACAGAAATAAACTTCTCTTTTCAGACTCTATCACTAACTATTCTAAGCCTGAGGTGTCTCTCTGCCCCTTCTCCCTTACCAGAGGCTAGGAGCTCTCTGCCACTCCTCCAAGAGGGGAGCGGGAAATTGACCCCACCCCCATCTCTGAGTTTTTTTTCCCCTCGTCTGGAATTTCCAGCACTGGACTGACTTGTCTGATTTTTCAACAGTCTCCCCTGCTGCTTTTTTTTCCTTCTCTGTTCTCTCCCAACCCCCAAAAATTTTAGCCACACTTTCTGGAAGACATTAGCCATATTTTAAAACCTTTTTAAAGGGGATAGGGGAGAAAAATCAAACATTTGGAAGGCTTTCCTTAAAAAAAATTATACATTTTCACTTACTTTCCCTTCTGCCCCCCCCAAAAATGGTAGAATATATCTTTTTCCACCAAAATTCTTCCAAAAAATTTTTCTCTCATTTTTAATCAACACACTTGAAAGGCTTTAAAAAGAAGTGGCAATATCAATTTTGAAATCTCTTTCAAATGCTCCCCTTTTTAACTAGTTGACTTACATTAAAAACAGTAGAAGTAAACTTAAAACCTCCTCCCCAAAACACCATCCCAAATAAGTCCTATTAGTACACATTGGAGGAAATTTGAAAAAAGTAAGCACTTTAAAGTTTTGCTGACATTCCCTACACTTCAACTTTAAAACACTCTTTCGAAGAAATCTTGTTCTATAAGCTACATATCTTTAAAACTTTAGGCTCAGGATACTTAATTGCTTTTTAAATGTATCAGAAGATAAGAATTACAATTTATCTTCTTTGACCAAAATTCTCCTTCCAGGAAACTAACAGAGTAACATTTCATTTTTTCTACTTTGTACCAGAGAGAATTGTTAAGAAAGGCTAGCAATCCCTAGTAGTCCTAAAAACAAAATGACAACAAAAAAAAAAATAGTATATCCTAGAAAGAGCTAATATTGAAAAGCAGAGCTACAATCTATATATCACAGGTAAGAATTTCAGAGGCCAAGCGGATTACCTGATTAATTCAAAACACCATTGCAAATTTCTAAGTGGAAATTAAAATAAGAAAAAATCGAAGTCTGACTTTCCAACTATATTTCCAGCCAGGGCAAAAAACAATTATAATTTTCTATGAGATTCAATTTATCATACCACCTCTCTCCGCCCCCACCCCCACCCCCAGTATAATGAAATCTGGTCTTAATTTTTTTAACTAAAAATGTCTTGTTAGACTTTTAAAGTTTTTTTTTTTAACCACCAGATGAAACTTGTATCTTCATCAAGAGGAATTGTTAATTCTCCTCAGCTAGGATACTAATTCTCAAAAGAAATCACTAGAATATTATTTGCCTTAAAAGCTCCTTCTCCCACTTTTTTGTCTTTTTCATTCCTCTGGCTTGTTTTTGTTGTTGTTTTTCATTCATTCATTTTCACCCTTAACGAGAAGTCTTTTTCATTAAAGACAGACTCATTTTAGAAGGTGAACATTCTTGAGCCTATTTTCAAACCTTTTCCTAACCTAATTGTTTCTTTTAGGTCCTTCCACAAATCTTTCAAAAATAAACTTTACACATATACTCTCACACTCACTTTCTCTCTCTCTCTCTCTCTCTCTCTCTCTCTCTCTCTCTCTCTCTCTCTCTTTCTCTTCCCAACACAAAGCTACTTTAGTCAAATCTAATACACCAAGTGAGACTTTTAAGGGAAAAAAAAAATCTAACCACTCAAATTTTCAATTGTAGAATATTTTCTCAGGTTAAAAACAATTTATTTTTAAAGGACTCACACTTACTATGAATGACAAATAAAGATTTCTAAACTTTTAGCCATGATTCTCAAAAAATCGTTAGCTCAACTAATTTTAGTTTTACTTTGAGAATAACCAACAATTAACCTGAGTAAATAATTCCCCAACTTTTTAAACTGCACACACCCACAAAAACATCATATATATTCTTTTTGATTTTTTCCCACAATACATTGTTATCAGTAGATGACCTCTTTTAAGTCACATTTCTCCAGACGATTCTTTTTAAAGATGATTGTTCAATTTTTTTAAAAAAGCCAGTCATTTCTTTAAATAAATAGCAACTTTCCCAAGAAGTCAAATATTCTTAATTTAACCATTTCATTTTTTTCAAGCCCTTCAAATTAAAACTCTTTCCCCAACTCCTCGAAAAAACTTAATTTTTCTCAAATGTTCTCCCCTAATTTTATTCTACTATTTGACAGTGACCATCATAACAGCACAATCAATTCTGCTAAATAGACTTCTAACTTTAATTATGAAAAAGGAGCTGAGGAAGAAACCAAAATATAGAAAAATAAAAATCCATCCTATTCAAATTTCTTTAGACTCAAGAAAATAAATGCAAATCAATTACTATTTTTATTTTGAAGTACAGTGCTCAAATCCCCCATCCCCCAAATCCCCCCAGGTAGATATTTGAGTTATCAAATGGATATAAAATTAAAGACCAAAATGCACTTCAGAAATAGCTCTACTCAGACAAAACTGAGGCAGTGACACAAATCTTTGCTGTTTTCTGGTTTTGCCCTAAGTAAATGGGAAGGAAAGTCATAAAAAGTTTGGAGGGTTTTTAATTCAACAATAAAAATAAAAAATTGAAGCTGATTCAGAAACCAGTGTATCAGCAAGGAATGTAGTAAGAATGGCTTTAGCCACTCGTTGTCTCTCATTCTCATTGCAAGTTTCTTTTTCAAAGGAACACAGAGATATCTGTATACACACATGTATGTGTGTATGTGTTATCTAGAACATGCTACAGTTAATTAACTAGCCCTTGTTCTATAAATTCAAATTACTTTAAAGTCCAATAAGTGAAAAAATAGTCTTCAAATACAAACCAAGAATGCACATCTTAACCACATGGTTTTTTAATAGCAAAATGGCAACAAAAACATCTCACTTTTCTCAATAGGAAAAGTCTCCTTTTGAAAAAATAAAATAAATTGTGCCCCCAAGGAAAAAAGAAGAAGAAACCTCATGATTTCAGTTTGAAATTACATGGGGAGGGTGAAGTATACAAAAGAGATATTCTGATCAGTTCTGGAAGGAAAGGAATAATTGTTACCCCAGTCCTCTCCAGCAAGACCCCACAACCTCCCCCACTCAAAAGATTTCACTACACATTTTAGAAGAAGAAAGAGAAGGTGTTAGAGGTTACTTGGAAGAAAACAGATGGCTTGGGGAAAAACAAATGCATACCCCTACAGGGGAATAAAAATCTAAATGTATTTAATTTATTTCCTTATATCTTGGTATTCCTTTGCATCTCCAGAAGAAAAAAAGGGAGGAGAAATGGGGGTGGGGGATTCCATCTCCTTTTTTCAAAAATTTCAATTATCAAATGTTTCAAGCTTCCAGCTTCAACTCAAATCTCAGATTACAGAGTCTCTCCATATATCTACTGAGGTTTCTCCGTGTGTATTGTGTCTTTTTATTCCCTCTCTAATCTCAAAGACTTTTAAATACAAGATTTTTAACCTCCCAATTTCATTGCCTCTTTTCACTTAACTCTAATTGTCTTTCCCGATACCAGAGTATTGAAGCCAATAGAGATTAAATCACAGACTCTATAAACATGTAACAAGACACATTGATCAGCCCTGGCTACGATGTTACTTAAATAGCTGAAGGGAAATCACCCAGCAGATTTTTGGCCCAAAAACACTAAACCTTTTAGCTCCTCTTAACCCAGAAAGTGCAGAGCCACTCGCCCCTACCTTCCCACCCAGAAAAAGCCAAGAACCAAACAACAGAAATCTTGCAAATGGGGGTGGGGGGTGGGGGAACACACATTAATCAGGCAATTCAGCCAACCAGGGGAATGAGGGTAAGTTCCCTCCATCATCAAGAATAAGGTGGGGGTGGGGGGAGAAGGGAAGTCCATTTTGAGAGAGAAAGAAAAGGACTTTGCCTTTATCCTTTCCCAGCTACGGTTCAAGTGGAGGGAGATTCTGAATCCAACACGAACAGGATTTGGGGGAGTGTGTGGGGAGTTATTCCTTCTTCACTTAGAGCAAAGGAAGGAGGGTTAAAGAACACACTACTCCCTCCTCTCCATTCATCCAGGCAGTTCTTGGCCCTCCAAGAGCCCTTGCTCGCAGCCTGAGCACAAAGCTCTCACCCCAGATGGTCCTCTTGCAACAATAGACTGATGGGGGTTGGGGGTTCCAAAAGGATAGTAAAGCAGTAGCATATTCTTTCAAAAATCCAGAGGGGTGGGAATGTGAGGAAGAGACTAGAGAGATCAGGGCCTGTGTAAACTGGCCTTAGACTACTGAAGGATAAGAGACAACCATCTTAAGAGGCATTCTTTGGGTGAAGGAATAGGGGAGGTCTCATCCAACTTCCTTCTAAACCAGGAAAGTAACCTCCTTTGACAAAAAAGAAAAATAAAACCCAAGTGGTATGGTCAATGTGGAGGGGTAGGAGGGGAGAAGCCCCATAGGAAGTTGTATGTTCACAGTACCTAGAAATCAGGAACTCTGGCAAACTTAAAGACCTTAGCTCTCCTTGAAGTGTGGGCCCCACTCCCTAAGCAACCTCCTCAGGCTTTCTTCGTTTTGCTCTTTTGATTCCCTTTTATTTTCCAAATCACTTCCTGCATCCTACCCATGCCCCCAACTTATCCTTTTTTCCAAAACAAATTATAAAACACCTTCAAACAAGGTGGCAACATCTCATCGCCAGCCCCTAACAGAGGAGTAAGCAGAATGTCCTTCTACCTACCGTGTGTGTATGTGTGTGTGTAAAGGCCCCTCAGCCGAAGGATTTCCCCAAGGGTAAGGGTTTTCCCTACCTTTGTTTTTTGGGGACAGAGTGTTCAATCTCCAGTCTTTTCCCCTGCAGTTCCACTTTCCCTGAAAAAATAAGAAAACAGAAAACCGTCTTATTAGTGGAGGCCTGAACGGTGAGGTGGGGGTTCGGGAGACAAGAAGAAGGGGGTATAACGAAGGGACTGAAGGATTCACTAAGCAGATTCCTCTGTGAGGTGGAAAAAGAAAATGGAACATTTGGAAAATAGTGGTGTCTAAGTTTTTTTTTTTTTTAATGGTATTAAAACATAGCTATAGGTTGCTCTAAGTCCCCTTACTCGGAGCTTGACTACGATAATGGGGTGCATCTACCTCACCCCTCACCCCAGACGATTAAGAAATAGATCGAGGAGAATTTGCTCTCCTTCCCCCATTTCTCTGCAAAGCCGGGGTTGGTTAGGAAGGTGGAGGGGGGAGCAAACTTTATTATTCTGTTCGGCACAGGGCTTGGGGGGCCTATGGTGGGTGGGAGTCTTTGCACTGTTCTGTTGGAGGGGGGCAGGCAATCACCCAAGAAAGGCTTCGAGGGCTGGAGGAGCCCAGGGCCTCTTGCAGCCTCGCCGCCTTCCCTTTCCCTAGTTTCTTGTCTCCAAAGGCAGCATGGCGACTACGGCGCTGCTTCCTAGCTCCATCACACGCCCCACTTCAGAATCAAAATGGCCAAAGCCCCTTCCCCAGGGGCCAGGACGCCCTCCCCACTCCGTCTCACCCCACGTCCGGCCAAAGGCCTAAGCTCATCAAGGAAAATGGGGTGAGGGGAGTTGGCGTGGGGGTAAGCGGGAAGCCAAGGGCCACCTCCCTGCCTCGAAGGGCCTAGGAATGGAGGGGGTGGGGGCAGGGAGTGTTGAAACAGAGGAATCCTCCTACCCAGGGAGAAGGAAGGCTTGGCGGCGAAACCACGGCTAGTTAATGGGTTCTCTGAACCTCAGAAAAAGGAGGGTACCCCTTCTTCCAAATGAGGGGGTGCCCGTCCCGTCGGGGAGCGGAGTAGGGGGTGGGGCAAGGAGATGCTATGCCAGCGCCTCAAGAGTGACTGTTGCCTTTATGAGAAACCTTAGGACTGAAAGGGGGTCCCTGATTTTCCCCCAGGAGTAGACGTCGAAAGGGTGGCCGTAGACTCAAATCAGGGCCCTAGCTGTAACCTAGAAGACTGAGACTGACTGGGCCGAGTAAGGGAGGTGGGCAGAGTGGGCGAAGAACAGCAGGTATCTGGGTGGGCCTGGCGAGGGGAGAATTGCGAGGAGCTCGGGGGTGTCCTTTCTTACCGGAAAAAGTTTCGATGGCTTTCATCGCCCAGTGTTCGTCGGGGCAGTCCACGAAGGCGTAGCCAGATTTGACCAAGAACTGGCCGCTATAGGAGATCTTATGCTCCGCAAACACTTTCTCCAAGTCTGCTGGGGTGACGCTCTCGTTCAAATTGCCGATGTAGAGTTTATTCATGGTGGCGGTTTTGGGGGGCTGGAGGGAGTCCCCCGGATCGCCAAGCCAACAGGGAGAAGGCGACAAGCCTAGGCCGAGAGGTGGGGGGGAAGAGCGCTAAACTTTCTTTCCACCCCACCCCTAAAGTTGTCCGGAGCCGAAGAGGGGCGGGGGAGAGGGCGGGGAGGGAGGCCGGAGGGAGAGGAAAGGGGAGGGGAAGAAGCGGGGCGGGGGATGGGGGTGACTCTTTGGGGTGGGGGGGGGGTTGGGAGTAGGGGCCCGGCGGCTAAAAGGGAGGCGCTGGTAGCGGTAGCTGCTGCGGCAGCAGCGGCTTCCCTTTCGGGCCGAAACCCCAGTGAGCCGAGCTCCTGTGTCACGTTTCTCCCCGGCCGCCCTGGCGCCGCCTCTAAATAAAATCTACTTGGGGAAAAAAATGGAGCAGAAAAAAAAAAAGGGCGAAGCCACGTGGTGAAAGCCCCCACCCACCCGGGAGGGGGAGACCTCGACGCCGTCAGCCCCCTCCTCCACTCGGCCTAGCCCACCCACCTCCCCAGTCTGGGGGCTCGGCGCGCCCCCGGGGCCAGACTAGAGGGGGGTGGGGGCGAGAGCCAGGCTTTGGTGGATCTCCGCGCGCGTTCCCCGAGGAGGCAGGAACTTGGGCCCCTCGGAGAGGGCCCCGCCCTCAGTCACCCACCCGTGATGATCGGAGCTTGCGGAAAGGAGGGGATCCCCTCGATCTCTTGGGATCGGGTGCTGGGTTGTTTTTAATTCGTTTGTTTTCTGTAGGTTTCGTTAGGGTTTTAGTTTTAGTTTTTTGGGGTTTTTTTTGCCTTTTTTCTTTTACACCCACCGCCTGCTTGTGTTTGCACCTCCCAATGGGGGGTAAGGGGAAAGGAGGGCGAGCACGGCAAGAGACAAAGGGAAGCCACGGACTCCAGGGTCCACTGGAAGGGGGCTGCGGGGCCCGTTCTGGGAGGGGAAAAAAGCATTTTCCCCAAGACCTTCAAGCTAGGTTCTCCGCCTCTCTTGCTGATCCGGGCCGCTCCCCCTGAATCCCAGGAAGGTGGCCGGCGCTTGCTGGGTTGCCCCAGGCGAGGAACCGGGCCACGCTGGGGCCACTGCGAAGTGCTGCGGGAATCAAAAGGAAACCATGGAGGAATTCGAGGGATACTGCGGGGAGGGAGGACAAAATTGGGGATCCCGCTGACAAGTTCTTTCCAGGAACCCCGAGGGGAAATGAGAATAGGCTTGGTGCATCCACTTAAAGGGCAGAATGGACGAGCTAGGTAGATTACCGCGGGTGAAAAGAACAGAACCGGAGAGGACGAGGTTAGGCGGCGGCTGGTGACTCGGGTAATAGGATTTTATACCCCCTTTTCCTTCGTACCTGATCGGGGGCTAGGAGGTGAGACAAGTGGACTTATCCTCTCCTGGCCCCTCCCGGAGCCTCAGCGCTCTCCAGGAGGAGAGTTCTCCAAACATGGATTTCTGCTTCCTGGGTCCCCCACTCAGCTTGGGGTGTGGGTCTGGGTCAAGGGGGCAGGAAAGTGGGTGAGGAAGCCGGAGATCCTAGGGCCCAAACCAGACTGGGTGGGGGAGGGAGGGAGAGTTTCCGCTCAGTGCTTGGGGAAGCGAGGGGCGGGGGTTTTGGGGAGGGGCGACGGGGGCCTCCCCTTCCCCCTCTGATTTCGCTAGGGTGTGGGTGAGGGGAGCGGATCCGCCTGGGTCCTTCCCCACCCCCAACTCTTCTCTCCAACCGATTAGTCCCGCTTCCTCCGACCCGAGAGGCGGAGTGGGGAAGGGGCGGCACGTGGGAGGTCCGCACCTCCTCTCCCGCCGTGGGGGAAGAGGTGAATCGTATGCTCCGCGCCTTTCGGGATCTGCCGGGAACCGGAGAGGAGGAATCCTTGTTAAAGAGCAGGACCCTCTCCGAAGTTGGAAACCAAAGGAGTTCCCGGTTGCTCTCCGAGGCCGGGATACCGGCAGGGGGAAGGGCGAAGGAGCAGCTCCGGAGCCCTCTGGGCCGGGGAGTTAGGAGGGGAAGAGACGAGCAGTCCCTAAGCCTTCTGTTCCCCAAGCTAGGGTGTGTGTAAGATAGGGCCCCGTGGGCCTTGAGAACAGGAAACGGGAGAATAGGTAGAGGGGGGCACAAGTGTCTGGAGAGCCGGTAGATGAAGGGGGTCACTGTCCCCAATTTCCCCATTGTCTGATCCTCCATCGGGGCAGCACCCCAACACGTGTTGGCGCTATCAATAAGACATCTGATTTAATATATTTTTCTTTCTAGAGTCAACCTCCAGGGCCAGTGGGCTGTCCCCCACAACATTCACCTCAGTCCTACCAATTAGATTAATACCGCCCAGAAAGTCAGCATTTTGAAGCAATCTTCTCTGACATACCCACCACTTTTCTTCCTTTGGAGCTCGTTAAGATCACAAGAAAAGAGTGGGCTTCACCTCTCCCCTTCCCAACCTACAAAAAAAAAAAAAAGAATAAAATAAGATCCGTGGTTTTTGCCCTAGCAAGACTCATGTTCATCGGTTTGGGACAGCTGCACTTAAAATTCGTACAACTTTTCAATTCAGAGAGAATTTGGGGGGAGGGGGGAAGGCTTTCAGTCCAAAGGGCTGTTAGGCATTTGAGCCACCCCCCACCCTAGATAACTTTTTCACCACCCCTCCCCACTCTCACTAAAAAGATCGAATCAGCCAGCCCAGCCCAACAAACTCAAAAAGAAAACAAAACTTGAAACTGATTAGTGTCCATTGTAGAACAAATGGAAAATTTTGAGAAAATTAGAAAGGAGAAATGACCGATTCTTTTGGCCAACAATCTAGGTGCGTGCGTGTGTGTGTGTGTGTGTGTGTGTGTGCGCGTGTGGTGGTGGGGGGGGGGGCGGTAATCATCTGTTTCCCAGGAATATTTCTTGGTTACTAGGGATGGTCTCTATTTAAATAAACAAAAGGCAGACACTGAAAAACAACTAGCATCTTTAGGACTGTTTCCTAGTCTTTTCCAATGTCTTGCTGGACAGAATAGATGATAGAGCAGCCCTGTTCTACCCAAATCCTTTCTAAATTGAGAGAATAAAAGAAAGGCTAGGGACATGATCCCAAAGAAGGGAGTCTCTATTTCTCACTTATTTTTCTCCTTGTTCTGCTCAGGCAGAAAATTGAATGATGGACTTTTTTCTCCCATTGTAAACCTGAAAGTACTTTATACATATGGGGCACCATTATTATTGCCTCCTTAGTTTTTTTTTTCCCCCATAGAGGAAAATTCCACAGTAGATCCCTTATCCTGAAATAAGAAAGCCCAATTCTACCCCTCCCACCCACCCCCCAACACACACACACACCCAAGCCTTCCCTCCCTGTCCACCATTTCTTAAACCTAACTCAGCTTGCTTCTCCAGGCACGAACAGGTTTGGGGGACAATTTGAATTTAGTTTAAATTGGCTGTTTTCAAAACAATTACTAGCCAGTTTAATCCAATTTAAGTTTGCTAAACCAGCTTCTGCAGTTGGAAAATAAATAGGTCGAAATTTGTGATTATAAATCTGGTTTAGTTTTTTAAATGGTTGTTGCCAACATTTGTCTGACAAAATTCACCATCTATTTTCTAATCACCAGCTTCACTGAATTCTAGCATTTTCCTCCTGATGGTTGTGTGTGTCCCCTCCCCCAAGATAGTATCCATACTGCAGAAAAGAGTCTGGGCAGCTGCAGTGAGATGCAGACCCTTCAGTCTGTCAAATCACTTTTGCCTCAGTGATCTGGATATTCCAGGCAGAAAGTTGTTTTGTTTTGTTTTTACCATAATGTTTCTGTTCAGGACTTCATTTCCCAGTCCTTTTATCAGCTGGGGTTAGTAAAGTCAGCATGTGGAAGAGTGGCATTTCTTGGTAAGGCTAGAATACCAAGCAAGAGGACAGAAAAAGTTCCAGCATTTGCTATCTTTATATTTAATTCTCTAATACTCACATTCAAAGAAAAAAAATTAGAAGTTCAACTCTATTTATTTCCAAAGATATCATAACATCTTTAGAAGACAGCTTTTTTCAGCCTCCACAGATGAGTCCTTGACACAAAGTTTGATTTAGGTTTGGAAAGATTTGCAAATATACCTCCTGGACAAAAGAATTCCCTTCTTTTTCAAACAAGTATTTGGTCTAGTTAAGGAATTCAAAAGTACCTCTGAATTAAGAAATACTGGAAATTGCCTGCATATTGAAGTTTTTAGAAAAAAACTTTCCTATATCTGAATAATGTTTCTACCCTACTCCCATTACACAATGAATTTTTAAATCTAACACTTACTATTTGTTTCCTGTTGTCAAAACTCAGAAATGTTTTGAAAAAAAAACCACAAAAATTCAAAGGTATGGGAAGAAGTTGAGGAGTTACAAGAAGATGAAATCTTTTTTTTTTTGTCATTTGAAAACAATAGCTTCTTGGATAATATTCTGTTCTTTATAGAATGCATTAAGAAGTTTTAAAAAATCAAATTTTTTGGCATATAGCTGCTTTAATTTATTCTCTTCCTTCTCCTTCCCCCCCCCCCCCCATTGTAACTGCTTTGGGGTATTTTGTTTCTTCTTACAACATGAAATCTTAGTGGGTTTGTGTATGTGCATGTGTGTTTTGGTTTTGTTGGTTTTTTAAAATACTATAAAAGTTTAAAAATGTAAATGAGTACCATTTTAAAAGGAGCACTACATTTCTTCCTGTCAAAGAAATAAGGATAATTATATGATTAAAATAACTTATAAAATATAAGAGAACAGAGAGAAGGGGAAGGGATATTTCCCCCATCAAATTATAATTCAACCATTTCTAGTATATAAAGGCTCAAAAGAAAAATGTATGTTTATCCTAGAGACTTAGTACTTGGAAGGAGTGGGGGAGCCCTTTAATAACATAGTTGCTTGTTGTTCTGTGTGTGGCATAATTGTTCAAAAATCATTTTTGCTCAGAATGAGATATATTATACAGATGTTCCAGGGGGGAGGACAGTGAGTGAGGTGGGAAAAGGAAGGAGGTTTTAGGAGGGAAAGGGAGTTATTCATTAGATTAACACACTTTCCAAGAGAGGAATCCAAACCCAACTTATCAATGAACTGTTTTTCCCCTCAGTCCTTTGCAAAACAATGTCCCTCAAGCTGTATCATCAGTCCTGCCTTTTGAAAATTTCACATCACAATTCTGTTTCCCATTTGGTGGAAACTGGGACCAATAACCAAATCTTGTTTGATCCCCATATAAAATGGGGAAAGAAACTTGGTCATAGGGGAAGGAGATTATAATATTGCGGAATGAATGTGTATGTGTATTTTTAAATTAAATACCTGGCTCAAAAAAATTGCTATTTTTTTGTGGAGAAAGTAAGTATAAAAAGTTAGGGGAAAAATATAATCATTGTTCCAAAAAAAACAGTTATAAATAAATCCTGCCATTTGGATCTACACCCTCTCTAAGTCATTTGGGTCCAGTATAAGCTAATATCAGTAGCCTCTTCCATTAAGGAGTGCTGGTCGCATCTTTCCTCATGACCCCATTAATTATTAAGAATAAGAGAATTTTTAAAGGAGAAAACATGATTTTTTTTGTTTACTTTTTGTCTTTATTTCACTGTAGTATATGGGCTGATTGGTTCCCTGTCTGTTTCTAGTTAGAGGACTTTTTCTCAGGGGCAGCCCCAAATATTTAGGGCTCTGAAGGGAAATGGTGGTTAGGGTTTTTTGGATTTTCTTTTAATGGTGTAAACAGTTTTTCAGGGCATTTTACCCCCAGGAAGTCACTTAAACATAGTGAAGTCTGTCTTCACACAAAAACCAGTTGTTTTAAAGTTGGATCCAATCAACTGGTTATTTTGAAAACAACTAGTTAAATTCAATCAAACAACTGGAGTTACTAATTAGATGTTTTTGAAATAACTGGCTACTTGATTGTATCCAAATCTATTTTTTAAACTGGTTTACATGTGTGTAAGCAACCTAAAATGAGCTTTTATATACTTATTCTTTGTCCACAACCTCTTGCTCAATACCTTTAAAAAAAAACACTCTTAGAATTTAAACATAACCCCCCAAAATGTTGTTGACGTTTGTCCTGATAGATATTAAAAATAAACATTTCATGTGCTCCTTTTTCATTTCTCAAATGTGACTATAAAGTTTATAGTAATATGATGTTTCATTTCTTTCTGAACTGCAAATTGTCTGGTATGGTTTGAAGAGAATTGTCCATAATCCTATCTCCTTTCCCCTCTTTCCTCTTCCTCTCTGCCCCTCCCCCTCTCTTTCTGTTCCTCTATTTTCCTCCCTACTCCCACCCCCTCTCCATTTCTTTCCTCCTCTTTCTTCATCTTTACCTCTTTCCTTTCAATTAACATTTTTTCTTTCCTACTTCAATACTTTCTACTTTTCTAATCCCTCCTCTTCTTTGTCCCTGTTTTCCTTCCTTTCTCTCTTCTCTCTCCATGTTTCTCTTTCACATTCTCTCTCTCTCTCTCTCTCTCTCTCTCTCTCTCTCTCTCTCTCTCTCTCTCTC
>CM053626.1:187301734-187413794 GCA_028646595.1 Phalanger gymnotis
CTGGATGCAAGGTGATTCAGCTGCCCTGCAAACAGCCAAAGGGTCATTTCTTGTATGCCTCTAACTCCAGGGAGACCTGTTCCAAAGTCATCTATCTGGGGAAGTGGGAAAAGTTATCTATTTAGTCCTTCATTCAAAGCAGAAGAGGAATTCCTACTATCACTCCACATCACAATTTAAGGCTTCATTACAACTGGTGGATAGTTATTCTTCATACCCACTGGTAATGTGTTTGCCATGATATCCTGCCCAGGCTGTCCTTGGTGGAGAATCACACCATATGTCCTAGAAATAGATGGCTGAAGTATATTATGTCAGTGTAATCAAAAATTACGGTTCCATAAGAAATGACAACTATGAGGAACAACAAGAAAATATGGAAAGACATGAAATGATGCAGTGTGAAAATTTAGAACTAGAAAAGCAATATGCATAATCCAATCCAATGAGCATTTATTATGCACCTACTATGCGCAGTACACTATGCTAGGCTCTGAGAATACCCAGACAAAACGAAAACCAGTCTTTGCCTGTCCTTAAGGGGGGCAGGCAAATTCTATTCCACTATAAAGAGCTGAGTATGATAATATAAAAATAATCACAGCAAAAGAATTCTATAATTATGTAGAATAAAAAAGAGGGAGATACAGAAGCAAATGAAATTTGACTATTAATATTTGGTTAAAGTTCATTTACATATTTTTAAAAACTAAATAATTGAGAGTTTATGGTTTAATTTATTTTTTAACATTTTATTTGTTTGCTTGAATTTTTTGGTGATAATTAACTTTACAATTTTTTAAAAATAGTGGATCTTTGGAAAGGGCTAGGGAGAGAAAGAAATTTAGACAATGTAAAAACAAAACACTGATTTTAAAAAATTGTTTTGACAAACAAATAAATAAAAGAAAAATGGTTAAATGGTTCTCCATTTTATCCAATTATTCTCCATCTAATGATTCTTCTTCAATGTGAAACTACTAAAATTAGAGCTACATGCTGCCAAGTCAGCTAGTTGAGAAGTGAAAGATCCAGCCATCTACTAATTTTACCTACTCAGTGTTGACTAACTAGTGAGGCTGACCTTTCCCTGAAATAATCTTTTTTTTTTTTAAACTGGCTTTAAATTATGAAGAGAATGGAGAAAGTAAATATTGACTATAACCAAATCTCAGAATATAATCCAATAAAATCTAACAAGAATGTAATTATTAAGCACCCACCATGTGCAAGACATTGGGATAGGTACTGAGTACTCAAGGACAAAACGAAAGTCAGTCCCTGCCCTCCAGGAGCTTACTATCTACTAGGGATATACAACATTTACACAGGTAAGTAAATAATGGAGGACCCTTGGTATGCTCTCTCCCTCTTGAAATGGCTATATATTATTTTGTTTATATATGTATGTACTTATCTCATACATGTTGTTTTCCCCTCCTTTCTCCTTCCCCCTCCCCCAACAGAATGCAAGCGCTTGCAAGTCAGGGAAACTATATTATTTTTTTCAATCTTGGTGTCCCCAGTGTTTAACAGTGCTTTGCACAAACAAGGCTTAAAGTGCTTTTTAAAATTTATTTGAATTGTTGAAGTAGGGAACAACCCTCCAAGTTTAAAAGAGGTAGTTTGAAGCAAAAGGAAGTGCACAACATGAGATTTAAATTTATGGCACAGGCTGATGATATAAATAGGTTTGAGACCCGGCAATGTGGTGTAGGCAAGGACCACTAGTGTCAGGAAATCTGCCAATAACTCCCTGTTGTGACCTTGGACAAGTCACTTCCTCTCAGCCTCAATTTCCCCTTCTGTAAAATGAAGGATTCCAGTTCTCCAATTATTGGATGTAAGAGAGCTTTGAATTCATTTTTAACAACAGATAGATAATTGGAGATCATCCCTAAATTTTTGATATGGTAGATGATGATGATGATGATGATGATGGTGATGATGATGAAAAAGAAGACAATGATGATAACCAAGAGTGCCAGTCTAAGAGACAGACCTCTGATCTAGATGGAGTGTAAATCTGATTCAAGCTGTGTTCATTCTTATGTACCTGATCAAATACCTAGTCATCTGAGAGATGTGACATGATCCACCTTCAATTTTCTATTCTAGTGGAAATGAGCAAAAATAAACTTTGTTCTTTGCATCCAAATGACTTCTTAGTTTTGAGTCCAAAAAGAGTCAGTGCCAACATCATCTTTCTCTAGCAAGTGCTTGTCTCACATTTGGCTAACAACCTTTGAATAAGACTAGTGCTCAAGTGGAAAGCAAGTGCTTTCTTTCTTTTTTAAAATTTGTACATTATTCCAGAAGATAAGACTGATTTTGATTCAATTCAGCATATATTTAAGTCCTGCTATGTGCACTTGCCAAGTAGTGTACTATGCTAGGTGGTAGGGTTGCAAAGAGAAAAACCTATACAGTCCCTGCTGTTTCTCCAGGAGTTTACATTCTACTTGAGGAAATACAACATGCCCACAAATCAGTGAAAAGGAATATGTACAAAACAATGAGAAAGGCAGCAGTGTGTAGTGGAGAGAGAGACTACCTACAAGTTAGGAAAATCTGGATTCAAGTACTGCCTCGATTATATACTGGCTGCTCCACCCTGGGCAAATTATTTAACTCCTCAGTACCTTGGGTAGCAATCTAAGATTATAACATCAGAGAAGCTAGGACTCTGCATCAGTAGAGGGAGTCGCCTCTTCTAGAAGTTCCCTAAAACCAACAAAACCCCAATCATTCATCTAGTAATAATATCTTACTATCTTGCATCATTCTTCTGTGGTGACTTAATTTTCCATGAGTATACATCTTATCTGTCCTCTAGACATTAAACTCTTTGGGGAGTAATTTTCTTAAAGCCTGTCTGACCACATTATTCTCCTGTTCAAAATTCAGTGGCTCCGTATTGCCTTTATGATTAAATTCCTCAATCTGGCATAATTATGGAGGGTTCGCCATAATCTGGCATCAGCCTAATTTCATGAACTCTACATTCCAGCAAAAATAGACCATTGACCATTTCCCTGAAACTGACATTCTATCTTAGTATAATTTGTATCTAATTCGAAATAACCTCTACAATATTCCTAACAGGTGATCGTTTAGTGTTTGAAAATCTCTAATAAAAGGGAACTGACACCCTCCTGAAGCAATTCATTGCACTATAGGACAGCTGTAATTGTTAAGTTTTTCCTTCTATCAAGTTTAAATTTGGTTCACTGCAAATTCTACTCATGGTTCCAAGTTCTACCCTCTTTATGACAGAAGAACAAGTGTATTCTCTCTTCCATTTGAAAACTCCTCAAATACTAGGAAACACCTGCCATGTCCTACCCACCAACTATTTCCTTCTCCAGAATAAATATTCCCAGTTCCTCCAAGCAGTTATCGTATGACTAGAACCCAAATCCCTTCTCCATAGGTTGGTCACCTATGGATGGTCTTCCAGTTCACCAATGTCCTTCTAAAAATGTGCATTATCAAGGCATGAACAAAATACTCTAGCTGTGGTCTGTTGTACAAGGCACAATGGGACTATCAGCTCCATAGTCCAGGATGCTTTGCCTCTCCTAAAACAGCCTAACATTGCCACTTTGCTCTTGCCTGCTGTCTCACACTGTTGACTCTCAGTGAGCTTACAGTTCCCCCAAATTCTCCAAGTCTCTGCATCTCTACCTGTCAGAATCCTTGCCTGCCTTCCTGACTCACCTCAGGTGCCACCTCCTCCCTGAAACTTTCCCTGATTGTTCCCCAACTCACCACCCTTCAGTGGAGTACCCTCTCTCTCATTACTGCATATTTACTTACCTGCTTACCGTGTGTACATGTTGTCTGTTTCCAGAAGCATGTCCCTTATTCAAGAAATAAGTTCCTTGATGGTAAGCATTGCTACATTTTATTATCTTGGTACATCTAGTGCCTACCACAATGCTTGGCAAAGACCAGGTGTTTAACAAATTTTGGTTGAGTGGAATTGACTACTGGTGAGGGAAAAGACCCTATCTTTATATCCCCCACAGCACTGACCACAGTATTTTATACAAAGTGGACTCTCAATCGATACAGTTGACCTAGAGAATGAATCCACCTTGCAACGCTGCCTCTCAGCAGCTGTAGTCCATTCCCAGACTGGAGGTCTCAGAAAGTGATAAAGTGTTACTGACATGATGTTCAGGCAACACTGGGCTTGGGACACTGAATGGTTGTTAGCCTAAGAACTGGTAATATTTATATAAAGCTCCATGTTCTACAGTATCCCTTATGGGGGAAAAAATACATGAGGTAGGTCATTTGCTTTAATTAAATAAACATTAAGTGGGCACTAGGGGTAGAGAACAGTGCTATGAACTGTGGACAAAAAGCTCCCTCCCCCCATAAACCTTGTCCTCAAGCAGCTTATATTTCCATGGCAGGATAGAACAGTCACACAAATCGGTCTATTTAGTCCAGTGGTGTCAGCAAGCATTTATTAATTAACTACTGTGCTAAGTGCTGGTATCAGTTAGTTAGGTAGATCAGAGGAAAGAGCACTAATGGAAGGGAAGAGAGTGGTAAGGAGTTGCAAAGAGTTAGAATGTACATTTCTTGAGGGTAGGGGCACCTTCAGTTTGGTCTTTTTCTGCTTAGCACCTAGCAGTGCCTGGCACACTGAACACATTTGATAAATCTGTGTTGAATTGAATTGAAATTGAGGGGGCATCTGAGATGAGCTTGTAATATTAATTAAGGTGGGACCTTTTTACTGTTTTCTCTTTTAGCACTTATTTAATCAAGTGCCCTTGAGGAGTCTAGCCTTTGCTTCTTTAGTTAAACCAGGAGTCTTTGATGACCTCCTTGCCTCAAGGAAAATCCTAGACCATGTGGGTTTAAGACTCATGTTTGTGACACTTTTAGGTCACATGACCCTGAACAAGATGTATAAACCCAGAGGTTGGTATTCTCCCTTGGGGCTCTCAGCCACTGGAAGAGTGGCATGGGACTCTGGGCAGCTACTCTAAGAGCCTCCCGGCTCGTGAACCCAGATGTTGATGCTTTTTGGTAACTATAAATTGTGATTTGGTCTGTTTATATTGTGTATGTTTGTAATTTGTATTTGCTCTGAAGTTCAGGTTGCTGGCTTTTCCTCCTGAACTAAGTGAATGTTGGATTAAAGAAGATTGTTAACCCCTTAATGCTGCTTTCCTTAGTAAAGCAGATCAAAAGAACCTATGCTGGCAGCTCTTGTTGCTGGTCTTGTTAGGTCTTATACCCCACAACAGCTGCTAGCCAATTGTTGCTACAGAGCTACGAAAGACAAATAAGTATGATACAAGGAAGAACTTGATAAGGGCAAATATGAGGGTCAGACAAAGTGTTCTAGAGAAATTTGAGGAGGGAGAGAATCCTTTCTGCTAGAGGCTCCATGGAAGAGATGGTAGAGACTTAGAAGATTTTAATATAGAAAGAGTGCATGCAGGCCTAGAGGACAGCCTATTTTAATGCACCAACGTGGGGGCAGCTGGGTGGCAAAGTGAATAAAGCACTAGCCCTGAAGTCAGGAGGACCTGAGTTCAAATCCTGCCTCAGACAAATTACTAGCTGTGTGACCCTGGGCAAGTCACTTAACCCTGTTCGCCTCCAAAACAAAACAAAAAAAACACAAATGCAGCCAATAGTCCCATTCTGCTGGAACATGAGTACACGAAAGGAAGAAATTTGAAATGTGGCTAGAAAGGTAGGTTGGAGCCAGGCAGCACAGGGATTAAATGCCAGGAAAGGGAGTAACCAAAGGCAGTAGGGAATCGTTCTAGGATTTTGGCTGGGAAGTGACTTGGTCAGCCCTTCGTCTTAGGAAGATCATTTTCACAGAAGTCTGAGGGTTAGACTGGAGAAAGGAGACACATGTCAGGGAGGGCAGCTAGGAAGGAATCATAAGGCGACAGATGGGAGGTAGTGAGGGCCTGAAATAGCTTGGTAGCTGTGGGAATGGGGAGGATCTAGGAATCATCCTAGGGTTAGAACAGGTCTTAGAGACAATCCTAGTCCAAACTCCAAATTTTATAGATAAGAAAACTGAGACCTAGAGAAGTAAGTTGTTTGCCCAAGATCAGCTCAGCAATAAGGATCAGGGGTGAGATTTGAACCTAGAGCCTCTGAGTCCAAGGAGAAAGGAAATATTGCAGAAATAGAATTAACAAAATTTGGTGACTGGTTGAATGTGGGACATGAGATAGAGGAAAGAGTTAAGAATGGCTATAGGGAAGCTAAGTGGTGTAATGAATGGATAGAGCCCTGAGACTCGGAGTCAGGAAGACTGGTTCAAATCCAGCCTCAGACACTTACTAGCTGTGTGACCCTGGGCAAGTGACTTAATCCTGTTTGCCTCAGTTTTCTCATCTTTAAAAATGAGCTGGAGAAGAAAATGGAAATTATCTTTGCCAAGAAAACCCCAAATGGGGTCATGAAGAGTTGGATGCAGCTGAACAACAACAACATAGGGTTTCAAGCCTCTATGACAACGGGGGATGGGGGATGGAGGTGGGGGGTTATCTTCAAGAGAAATCTATAATTGGGAAAGGAGTGTGAATTAAGAAAGGAGTGAATTTATTTTGGGAGTTTGAGATGTTTGGCAGGGCATTTAGATGGAGATGCTCAGTAGACAAAGATATGGGGTTAGAGGGGTACAATTAGGACCAGAGATCTGGATTTAGAAGTCATCTGCACAAAAGGGATTATTGAACCCATGGATGGGGTTGGGTTAGGCAGAGAATGAGATCAGGAGACACAGAGAGAATGAGAGTGAGAGAGAGAGAGAGAAAGAGAGAGAGAGAGAAAGAGAGAATGAGAATCAAGAACAGAACATGAGGGGACACACACTTCAGGAGAAATAAGAAGAACAAGATCCAGAAGGAGCAGAGAGAAAGGTACATATATTATCATCCCCATTTTATTACAGGTGATACTGTGGCACAGAAAGCTTAATTGATTTGTGTCGTATCACAGAGTTCATAAATTCCAGAGCAAGAGTGTGAGCTCAACTCTCTGACTCTGAGCACACTTTCCAAATATAGCATACTGCCTGCAATATCTTTCTTAATCACTTTTATTTAGATAGTACTTTAAGGTTTGCTAAACTTATATACATTTTCCCTGTGGAACATAATAGCAACTTTGTAAGGCAAGTACTACAGGTTTTTTTATACCCATTTTATAGATAAAAAAACTGGGATTGAAAGAAATTAAGTGATTTGCCTGGGGTCACACAGCTAGCACGTGTCAGAGGCAGGATATGAACTCAAATTTTCCTATCTATTATGCCTCTACAAGAGAATTTCTTTCACAGCTAGAACTATACTTGTCTCTACATGAAAACCAAGGCAGCTAGTTGAGAAGTGGGGAAATTTTGTCAGTGAGAAGATATTATTGTTTAGTCAATACTGGGCTTGGATTAAGAAAACTAGAGTTGGAATCCTAGCTGCCATTCACTCCTTCATTCCTCCTTAGGACTTCTTTCTCCATGGCAAGTCAGCACCTTTCTTATTCTGGAAGATCCCTCTACCCCTACAGCTCCTCAGATTGGTCAGTCCTTCTCAGAACCTCCATTTTAAAAAGGGCCAGCCATGTTCACTCCTCCATTCTTCTCCAGACTTCTGACTCAACTGATTTTTCCACCATCTTCACTTTTTTGCTCTTTGGCTTCCTTTTATGTATTGTCTTCCTAGACAGTAAGTTTTTTTTTGCTTCTATTTGTATCCCCAGCACTTAGCACAGTGTCTGGAACACAGTATGCTTGTTACCTTAAATTGCCATTTATTAGCTGTGTGACCATGGACAAGTCACTTCAACTCTGAGTTTGCAAAGGGAAATAACAATGCTTGTCTTACCTCACAGGGCTGGGCTGGGGTAGGACAGCATGGCTCTATAAAACAAAGTGTTCCATAAATGTCAGAATGTCAGCTATAATTATTTAGGACTTAGCCTGTGGCTAGGTCTTTTTTTTTTTTAATCATGGGTGGAAAGCAAGAATGCTTTTGGGAACTGCCCCTCCCAATGCAGATTAAACCTCAGTGGTAAAAGGAAGGAGTTGGACTGGACAGCCCCCAAGGTCCCTTCCTGCTGCTGAGCTATAACAATACTCCATTCCCCCGTCTTTATTTTTGACATTTTTACCTATGCCTTTGGTTTTTCTGCATTTCCCCATTTGCTCCCATCCTTCCCTACCCCATGAAGTCTCCTTGGTAACAAACAGCATTTTCAGTCATTTTTCAGTCATGTCTGACTCTCTGTGACTTTGTTTCAGGTTTTCTTGGCAGAGATACTGGAGTGATCCACCATTTCCTTCTTCAGCTCATTTGACAAATGAGGAAATTGAGGCAAACATAGTTAACCCTGTGCCCAGGGTCATGCATCTAATAAGTGTGTGAGGCCAGATTTGAAGATTAGTCTTCCTGAGTCCAGGACTATAACTGTGTCCTCCATACCACCCAGCTGCCCTGTCAAATAGCATTAAATAACATTAACTGGCTCAATGTCCATGATAAACAGCCCATACAACATTCTGAGCTGCAAGAGGAGGGAACTGGGTTCATCTGAGATTCTACTCTTAGTAGATTGTCTTTAAGAGTTGCCCCCACCCACATGGTACATCTTCACATGAACATCTTCATACTTAGCTACAGTGGTTTTCCAACCAAAGGGCTGGTCATATCTTTGGTCATATCTGAAGCCTTGCCAGCTGAGAAGGACCTATTAAAACTTTTGCTCCACTAATGGAATCTTCAAGCTCTAGGGTCCCTTCCATATCACCATGAGACAACAGAGTTGGTGGTTATTAGAGATAAACCTCTGTTTCTCCTATAACTGTGAGCTGTAATTGCAATGAGGCAAAACAGCAGGGCACACTCACAGGTGCAGCCTCCAGATACCTCTTGCCAACTAGTTCTCCTTCTGGAAATGCTGCCAACTCTCTATTACCCACGTGCAGCTTATCCACTCAGTAGATCATTCAGAAAGAGTTTTCAAAGCCTACAGCTGACTTCTCTTCTCTCTTGCCAGACTCGCTCTTAAGCCACCTGCCCTGGCTGTCAGTATAGCCAGAGGAGGGCTCACAGGATGCAAGCTAACTTGAATCACAGCCAGAGCCCAACAGAAAATAGACAAACTGCTGAACACACAATCAAACAATGCATTCCAATGCCACTGCAGGGCTCCGGAGCTATCTGCTATTGGGGGCATCCTCTAGCTACAGTTTGGGTCACCACAGCTCTTCTTCATTAGTGACCAGAGCACAAGATTGGCTGCTTCCCTCCCCTAGCCCCCATCAATCACTGGAGCTGTTTGACTCCTGCTGATCAGCCAAGGGATTGGAATGATTTTTGTAACAATAGCTGAGATTTGGTGAAGGGGAGCTTGACGCAGGCACAGGCAAACGCCATGAAGCTAACCGAGCTGTTGTTCAAGAATGGTCAGCCTTTGACCAACTTTGATAGACTTGACTCTTCTCAGCAACGTAATGATCTAAGACAATTCCAAAAGATGGAAAATCTATCCACGTCCAGTGAAAGAACTATGGAGTTTGTGGGTCCTAGCATACTATTTTCTCTCTCTCTCTCTTTTTTTTTCTTTCTTGTGGTTTTTCCTTTTGGTTCTGATCCTTCTTTACAACATGACTAATGTGGAAAAATGTTTAGTATGATTGTACATGTATAGTCTATATGGGATTACACATTGTCTGGGGGAGGATGGAGCAGAGGAAGGGGAGGGAATTTAGAACTCGAAATCTTATAAAAGCGAATGTTGAAAACTAAAAATTAATGACTTAAAATTTTAAAAAAAGAATGGTCATTTTTTTCATAAATCATCCAGGCATGCTTCTCCTCCATTACCTCTCCACTGCCAGTCTTTGGACATTTCCCTCTGTGTCAATGGCTACTGGCTAGAGGCTCCCTAAGGGCAGGGACTAGATTTCCTTCTCCATCAGATTGTGAACTCCCTGAGGTCAAGGATTTTGTCTTCACCAATGTTCTAGGGCTCACTAAAGTCAGGGACTGTGTCTCACCAACACAATGGGTTCTCCCCAGAGGTAGAAACTGTGTCTATCCCCAACTTACTAGGGAATCCTTGAGGGAAAAGACTGAATCTTCCCCAATGCAATGCAGACTCCTTGAGGGCCCAGGGTTGTTTTTTTTTACTTCTTCCTCTAATTCTTCCCTGACCTCGTAACCTTTCCATTGAAACACATACATACTTCTAGTTCTCAGGTCAAGGATGGGGAAGTTCTGTGGAACTATGCCCAAAGGGCTATAAAACTGTGCATACCCTTTGATCCAGCAATACCACTACTACGTCTGTATCCCAAAGAGAACATAAAAAAGGGGGAAAGATCACATGCACAAAAATATTTATAGCAAGTCTTTTTGTGGTGGCAAAGAATTAGAAATTGAAGGGATGTCTTTCAATTGGGGAATAGCTGAACAAATTGTGGTATATGAAGATAATGGAATTTTGTGGTTCCATAAGAAATGACAAGCATGCAGATTTCAGAAAAACTTGGAAAGACTTACATGAACTGATTCTGAGTAAAGTGAGCAGAACCAGGAGAACATTGTTTGTATACAGTAATAGTAACATTGTGTGATGACCAGCTTTGATAGACTTAGCTCTTCTCAGCAATGCAATGATCCAAGACAATCTTAAAAGACTCATGATGGAAAATGCTACCCACTTCCAAAGAAAGAACTATGGAGTCTGAATGCAGATTAGAGTGTACTATTTTCTCTTTTTTGTATGTTTGTTTTTTTCCTTTCTTGTGTTTTTTCCCTTTTGTTCTGATTCTTCTTTCACAACATGACTAATGTGGAAATATGTTTAAAATGATTGTACATGTTTAGCCTATATCAGATTGCATGCTGTCTTGGGGAGGGAACAGGAAAGGGAGGGGGAAATTTTAGAAATCAAAATCTTCTAAAAATGAATGTTGAAAACTAAAAATTAATTGTTTAAAAAGATGGGGTAGTTCTGGTGCCAGGAATGAGCTCCTTCTTACATTCTTGGTTTAACTCCTGAATTAAACATCTTTACCTATCCCATGAATACATATAGCCTCTGTTCATACTCTATTCCCTTTCTTCAACTCTTACCTAGTTCTGATCTAGCAATCTACACCCTTGACCTGACTTCAATTTCTTCTTTTCTCAATCTTGACCTAATAATCAACCAATTCAAATTGACCTTGTGCTCTACTCTGAAATCCCTTCCCACTTTGTCCTATCAATCATGCCTTACCAAATGGGAACCCTAGATTATTACTACCATCTACCTTTGTGGCTGATAGCACAATAATGCTATTGATAATAATAATGCTAATGATAACAATCATGCCAACTGGTTCCACTAAAATTTTTATTATCTAATTTCAGTTGGCATCATGGCTTAGTGATTAGAGCTGAGAATAAGGAAGACCTGGGTTTAAGTCCTTCCTCTTATACATACTGGCCCCATAACCCTGGGCAAGTCATTTTAATTCATAGATCTTCAAGCAACCATCTAAGGTGCAGAGCTGCATTGGTAGAGGGAGTTTCCTCACTAGGAGCTCCCTATAACAATGAAATCACAGGTCCAGTTAAAAAAAAAAAACCCAATCTCAACAGGACTCTCACTGCTGCAAGGCAATCTTTTTTCTCTCCAGTTTCATTCTATCACATTCTCCCCAGTGGTCATTCGAAATCTTCTCTTTTCTCCTCAAGTCTCCCACATACCCCTCTCAAGAGAGAATCTTGCCTGCCTAATTCACAGACAAAATAGAGGCTATTCACTATGAATATTTCTTCTCCTTCTCTCTGGCTCAAAATCCTTTGACCTCATCCCTTTGCCTCTCCAATATCTAATGAAGAGGTGATCCTTGTTCTCAGCTAAGCAGATCCTTCTACTTGTCCCCTTGATCCTATTCCCTCCTGTGTCTCCTGACAATTGTCCCTATGATCATCCCTTCTCTTTCCATTCCTTAATCTCTGTATGGCTATTGGCCCCTTCCCTACTGCCTATATACCTGCCCATGCTCTATCTTCTTCAAATAACCTTCATTTGAATCTTTCATCCCCTCAAGCTATCTTTCTCTCTTTTCCCTTCCAAAACCAAAAGGCTTAGGGACTAGATTTATGATTTCATTGGGATACAGAATTCCTGAAAGAGAAACAGGGGTGTGCTGGGGCCAGCTCAAACCAGCTCAAAAAAATCATTAGATTCTTAGTATATGCATTTATACCTCAGAAAGATGCTACAAATCAGAGTTTGATTTATTGTTTTGTTGATTTGTAGGTTTAAGAAAGTAATGAAGAAAATATTAATAACACTGATTAAACTTAAAAGTATATTGAGAATTTATTACCCCCTCCCCAAGAGCCAGTTGTTAAACATTTGCCAGGATACCACTGGTGAAGAAACTCCTTCTACCAGTAAAGATCAGGACCTTCTCAAAAACAGTCTTCGAGAGTTGCCCCAAGCATGACTTGCCTGGGGTCGCACAGTCAGCATGTATCAGAGATGGGACTTGAATTCAGGTCTCCCTGGCTCCAAGGCCAGTTCTCTATCCACTACTCTCTGCCAGCTCAAACAACCAAAAAAGCTTTCTGTACTGGTTCCCTCCACTGCTTCTCCTGTTCCTTATTTCTCATCTTCTTGTAATCTATTTTCAGTCATCTTCGCTCAATGAAATAGTTCTTTTCAAAGTTACCAGTGGCCTCCTATTTGCCAGATTCAACTTTCTCAGTACTCATCCTTCTTGACCTTTCTTCAATGTCACTGTTGACCTTTCTTTCTTCCTTCATAGATACACTCCATTCTCTGAGTTATAGTGGGTGGCACTGCTCTCTCCTGGGTTTTTTTTCTTTCTTGCCTATCTGGCTATTCCTTCTCAGCCTCCTTTTCCAAATCATCATCCATGTCCCACTTCCAAACTTTTATGTCCCCCAAGTGATCTCATCAATTCCCATTAGTTCTATGATCATCTTTACGCAGATGATTCCCATATTTATTTATTCAGTCTTGGTGTTTCTCTTGAGGGCTCCAGCCCCACATCACCAGTTGCTTATTGGACATTTACAACCAGACATATCTCAAACTCCACATATCTAAAACAGACTAATTATCTTCTCCCCCAAATCTCTATTTTTGTTAGGAGCAGCACCATCCTTTCAGTTATTGAGGTTCACAATCTTAATCTCATCCTCATCTCATCCTTTTTCCTCATCCTCTCCCATATCCAATCACTTGTTGGATTACATCTCCACAACATCTTTTGTATCTATCCCCTTCTCATCACTCACACCAAAATCCCCCTAGTTCAGGCCTTAATCCCCTTTTACTTGGACTATTATAATAGCCTGGCTTCCCCAAATCTAGCCTCATCTCTATCCAAATCACCCTCTATAGAGCTGCCAGATTGATATTTCTAAAACACAGGTCTGACCACATTCCCTCCCCTGCTCTAAAAGCACCAGTGCTAACTATTGCTGCCTGGATCCAACACAAACCTTTCTGCCATTATAAATGTTTTGTATTCTGGCTCCAATCAGCCTTTCTTGACCTAATATTCATTACCCATCCTCTCTGCTCCAGTTCCTCAAACAAATCATCCCAACTTTTGTTTTCCCATCTCAGTGTCCTAGCATAGGCTGTCCTCTATGTCTGAAATACTCCTCACCTCCACCTCTTAGAAGCTCAGCACCAGCACCTCCTCCTACCTGAGACCTTTCCAGATTTCCTCCCATAAGCTAATGTGCCCTCTCACCAAAATTACTTCATTTGTTTTCTGCCAATTTTTTAATTTTCTCTTACATAAGGACTGTTTCATTTTTTCCCCTTTGTTTCATGATAGCTTACTAGCACAATGCCTGACAAATACTAGGGGATTAAAAATAGCTAGCATTTATATAGTATTTTAAGATTGGCAAAGTGTTTTACAAATTTATATTTCATTTTATTTTCATTTTTATTTTCACAACAACTCTGAGAAATAGGTGCTATTATTATCCCCATTTTAGAGTTAAGGAAACTCAGCTCTAGGCAGATAAACATAAAGTGACTTGTCCAGGGTCACACAGCTACTAAGTGTTGAAGGCAGAATTGGAACTTTGGGCTTCCTGATTCCAGGTCAAGATCGATAACCACTGCACCATCTAGTTGCTTCTCCATTGGTTTGGTTTGTTGGTCGATCAGATTAGCTACCAGCCCATCACAATACAGTTCAAGCCCCAGAGAATCACCCAAGATGAGAATTCATTCCAATTCTACTCACCTTCCTGGGGGATTTGAAGGAAGGGACTTATATTCTCTGGTCTTCAGTGTCCAAAACTATCCCAAACCCCTCCCTGGTGGCAAAAAAAAAGGGGGGGGGAACTAAATGGTTTCCAAGGAGGCTCCTCAGAACACAGCCAGAGTTAATGCTGATGACAGATGCTAATGCTTAGTTGATCATGATATAAACAAAGATAATATCATTCTAGGTAATTAATGAGTCCTTGAGAATGAAGGTCATAGGTTTCTGGGTTTCCTGAAGTCACGGCAACCCCTTCCTCTCCTCCATGCCCCTCCCCCTAAAAAAGGCATAGGGTATTTATGGAACCTGGAAGATGTTGCATCCAGCATGGCCCTGCCATGGAAAGGGACAGATGGAAGATTTCCCAGAGCTAGGCTGGTGTCCTGGGAGACCAGAATACTCAGGAATGTGCCTTTCTCTCTGGGAGGTCTCAACCTCTTGGAGCCTCTTATTCTAAACCTGTCAGGGAAGTGAATTCCCTTCTTCCCAGCAGAATACCTCAGGAAGTGGAACTCACCCATCCTTAGTCTGCCTTCTCTCTACTCCTCCTGAGTTGGGGTTGGTCCTCAGTGTAGGATCACCTTGGCTATGAAATGAGATAGGTTAGAGCTAAAGAGACACTTCTAAACTAAGCCCCTGTAATAAATTCGGTCCCACTTGAGGCAGGCACTGTGCTAAGTCCTAGGGATACAAGGACAAAAATGAAACATTCCTGACCTCAGGAAGGTTATATTCTTTTACAAGTGCACATGAAATCTACAAGAAATAACTTCAGATCAAAGCATAGTAGCAACTATGGGGATCAGGATAGATTTGCTATAGGAGATGACACTTTAGTTGAACCTTGAAGGAAGCCAGGAATTCTAAAAAGCAGAGCTGAGGAGAGAATGCATTCCACGTGTCATTCTCTGTACCCAGAGATAGGAGATGGAATGCTGTGGTTAAGGGACAGAAAGAAGGTCAGTTGGACTGCAGTAGAGTATATGGACTGAAGAACAACAAACCTGAAATGCTAGGTTGGGGTCAAATTGTGAAGGGCTTTAAATAGCAAACAAAGGAATTTGGTTTTGGTTTTTTGTTGTTGTTTTTTTTATCGTTGAGGTAATGGGGAGGCACTGTAGCTCCTGGACAGGCAGCTAGGCGATGCAGTGATTAAAGTGTCAGGAGTGGAAGGAGGAAAACACCTCTTACCGAGTTCAAATCTGACCTTGGACGCTTATTAAATGTGTCATCCTGGGCAACACACTCATCCCTGTCTCAGTTTTCTCATCTGTAAAGTGAATTGGAGAAGGAAATGGCAAACCACTCCAGCATCTTTGCCAAGGAAAACCCCAAAAGGAGTCATGGAGATTTGTCTAGGATAGAAATGACTGAACAACAACAAAACAGCTTTTTGAGCAAGGTAGTGATTCGGTCAGACCTGTGTTTTGGAAGTAACAATTTGGGAGCCATGCAGAGGAAAGATTCCCTGATGGGATGTAAGCTCCTTGAAGGCAGAAATTATTTCATTTTTTTCTTTATAGTCTCAGCTCCTCGTACAGTTCCAGACACACACATCTGACACTTAATAATACTTGCTGCTTGATTGGTTGGTTGGTAGATTAAATTGGAGAGAGAGGATATTTATCTAGGTCAAATAGGAGGCCATTGTAATAGTCTAGGCACTATGGTGCTTGGGGTATAAAAAAGAGAAGGGGGTAGATGCCTGTGATGACTTGGAGATAGACCCAGCCAAACTTGACAACTGCTTAGATATGGGAGGGAAGGATTAGGGAGAGGGAAGCACTGACGATGACTTCAGATTTGGGAATCTGGATGACTAGAAGCTGGGGGGAAGGTTGTGGGGGAAAGATAAGACAGGAGAGGTTAGGGAAGCTCATATCTTGAAAAATCTTTTTTTTTTTAAAGGATACCTTCATATGGAACACTATCAGTTTTTTGTTTTTTTTGCAGGGACAGTTAGGAGGAGGAGGAGGAGAGGTTGATGAGATCCTTCCTAAAGCCAGGATTCACACTCTAAGCCCTGAGCTAGGAACCTGCCCTTTATCCCACTTAGTATAGCTCTTCGCTTTGCTTTTCCAGGAAGGAATGACTGGGATCAAATGAGATTGCCTAGGTCTCACTGGGAAGAGAAAGTAGAAAACAGGTAATTGTCAAGAGTGAGTAAGATATCTGTGTGGTCCATCAGGCATGTGTATTCCCATTCACTAGTTTCTGGTCCCAGAATTCAAAGAAGGGCTGGGAACCAGGATGTCTGGGTTCCAACTAGATACTTTACTCATGCTGGGCCTTTAAAGAAGTCATTCCTCCAGCCTTGAATAACCTTCCCTTTCTCCTCTTACCAACCTTATCTTCTCTCCCCCACTTTCTAAATCCTGCTTCACACTCCCCTCCTCCAGGAAGCCTCCTGTGACTTCCCCAACAAAACATTCCTTCCCCTCCCAATCCACCCCCTGCCCCCCAGGAGAGTCTGGCCTTGTCTGTCTCTGTGTCCTGGCCTTTCCTTTGGACCAGGAATTCCCAGCAGGGAAGGGGCATTGTCTCCTTCATACCCTTGCTATTCCCAAGAACCCAGGAAAGAGGTTTGCCTCCATGAGCCACCTTCCATCTAGGGTGTTGACAGACAGGCTGACTCAGCTGCAAATTGGATACGGTTTACTACTTTCACAGAGACTCTGGGGCTCCTCCAGTTGCTGGTAGGCCTATAGGGGTGATTCTGCCCATGTCCACTCCACTTTGCTGCCTAGCATTAGCCTTGAAGGGCCTGAGAAGACAGTCCATTCCAGGTGCCCAAGATCCAGGATTCAGAGCAGAGGTGGGACCTTCCCCTTGCTGCTCCAAGTGAGCTAAAGGCCTGCCAAGACCTGAACAAGAGCCCTCCGGGTTAGCTCTACACCCCATCCCCCTGTTCTGCCTGGCCCCTCCCCCCAGCCTGGGCCACATTCTTTCCTTGTCTGGAGGAAGCAAGGCTGGGAGGCCTTGAGATCAAAGGGAAACTGGATCCTGAGGCTGCTGGGAGGTCACCTAGGAAGAGGCCAGGCCTACTTACCACCCTAAGGTGGTGGGGGCGGAGATGAGGATCAGGGTTTATTTTTAAAGTGTCCTCATCCCTGACAGCCTGGTGTTTAGTGTCAGACAAGAAGTCGGTGCTAAATGGCTCCTCAAATCTTTCCCCTCCTTGCCATTTGGGGTAAGGTTAAGGCTTTAGGGAGTAGGGTTCTATGTGTTTTGGGGATACAGGCTGCACTTAATGGAATCGTTCATTTTCTGAGTCAGAAGGCCTGGGGTACAGGACCTCTCTGCCTTGACTCTTAATCCCTTCTGAGTCCATTGGCTTTATTATCTAATAGTGCCCAGCACCACAGTGCCCCCCGTTTAGGGTTATCTCTGAAACAGCATTTGATCTCTAGAGGCTGATTGCGGGAGCTTGGTAAGAGAGCTTGCCAAGGGGGGAAAGGTTGTCTGGACTCTAGGAAACCAGGAGTTTCTAGGAAGCAGAGGTAAAGTCAGATTCTCTCTGTTGACTCCCATCCCACACATACATTTAAATTAATGCAGGCACTTTTCCTTGGTTGGAGAGATTATCTCAGGAGCTGCTTAACAGGTAGTTAATAGAGGAAGCTCTATGGTACACTGAGCTTAACTAGTTGTCCCGCCATTCACGGAGGGGGGGGGGCGCACAGGGGGGACACGGGGGGGGGGGGCAGGGGAAGCTGAGGAGGACTCTGCTGGGTCTTTCAATAAGCCTGGCATCTTTACCTCCTGTAGTGTAAATCCCCATGCAAAGAGGGCTTTGCACTGGGCACTTAGAATGTCCAGGAGAAATCTGGAAGAAAGGAGAAAACAGTCTCTACCTTGAGCAAGCTCTCAGTCTGGTAGGGAAACAAGGACTCATTCATCCTCTCTCATAGAAAAGGGGTGATTCTTGGGAATGATCACAAATAAAAAGGCCCATCTCTCCTTTACTCCACTTTCTCAAATATGTGTGCCCCATTTCCCCTTCCATCTTGTCCATGGGAGAAAAGTATGTATATAATCAATTAGCTCCAATTTCATTTACCCTACTCTCACCATAAAGCACCCCTCTACCTCATTCTACTGCCACAATGAGACACCCCACTCCTACCATACCACATTCCCAGGTCTTTGCCCATCTTCTTCCCCTTAGTTGTGAAATGTTTCCATTTACCACCAAGGTGGAATACTGTTTTCAAACACAGACCAATGGGCAGAGTGTCATTCGTTCATGTATGCATTCAAAATTTATGACCTAGGACCCTAATTCTGTATTTATATAGACTGAGTATAATCTTGTGGCATCTCTTAAAATTGCTCAAACCAAGAGCCTTCCCTGGAAACATCACAATATAGTTTGAACCTAGTACATTACAGAAAAATATTTTTTCAAAGGCTGTTAGCTCCCATGCAAGCATTCAAGCTAACAATGTGTACAGGAAATAAAGATAGGCTATTCATCAGACAGAAAATGTAAAACACAAAGACTCCTACCCAAGCCCCAAAACAGACAAAACAATACTTCTTCCTCATCTAGTGTACCCTACCTCCTTCAGGCAACTCCATACTTATAATGTTCTCCTGTGGTTGAAAAGCCCATGAAGAAAAGGAGAAAGTACTTCTAGTAAATAAGAAGTTGATTTAACTCTTTCTGGTGAGCCTTCCTTCTCTTCATCTCTTTTGGGGACCTCTGTACTTATAGTACTTCCCTATGGTTTAGGGCTTTCCTGAAAGGAAAAGCACTGAGTTTGCTAGAGAGATAGCCCTCTTCCTTAGACCAGCCCAGTTCATTCATCGGTAGTGGGAAACAAGGTTTAGACTTGATTCTCTATATTGTGGCTCTATCTGTTGCTACTCTCTTCAGGAGTTCCATCTCCTCATTAGTTTTAGAATTCTTCATCTTCTTTCCTTGAGGCTTGGGTCCAGGGATTCAGTGATGTCCAGGAGCTCCTCCTCTCTCCAGGAATCTTGATCCAGGAGTACTCTATTCAACCTACACCACTGCCTCCTGCTATCACCATTTCTCGGACTACTTAGTTTTCTCTTCTGGAGACATGACATTACATCTCCAAGAACTCAGGTCTCTGCCACTGCCTCTCCATCGCTTCTGTCTTTGGGTTGAGAAGTTTCTTGGGGAGGGCTGCTTGGATAAATTGGCTTCCACACCAAGGCACTTAAGTTGTAAACTCTCTACTATCTATATTTCTCAGCTAGTCTCTCCAACTCATGACCTATAACTTCATTCGCCTCAACCACATATCCTGACACTCGTACCTTTAATCTCACCATCACTTACCTCTATGGTCTGGAACTCTGAAATTTGTCTCTCTGATCACAACATCTATATTCCCCTCTGTCTCATCCCTTCTGCTTGGCTGGTTGGGTTGTTGTCCTTCATTCTTGAAGAGGATCAAAATGGCATCACCACATATCAGGGTTAAGGTGCACTGTCTCCGACTGTGGCTGATCAAATCAATACAAGTTTGGAAGGCTCTACCGCATGTCAGGCATAAATAGTCCATATGAACATTTGGAGTGGAGATGTCTCTAAATTCGCATGTCCTCATGTTTGTTTAGAGCTATTGTACTTCTGCTTTGCTCATAGAACAGAGTGCTTCCTTTTATGTGGGCATACCATACTGGACGGTCCTTTGCCAGCATCTCCCAAGTCATACAATCAATTCCAAAATTCTTCCGAGAGACCTTGAGAGTGTCCTTCTTTCGCTTCTTCTGACCTCTGTGTGAGCACCTATCTTGTATAACTCATTCTGTATCCTGCATATAACTTCTAGTCACTCTCCCCTCCCTGCTTTCCTAATGATTTATCCCTACACCAGCCCCACTTTCCTTTCTTTGTTGTTTTGACCCTATAGTCAATCATTTCAACTCTACATTGTCCTCTTTGGTCAGACATCGAAGATGCCAAGATCATCCACTAGTCATCCTGGGCTATGACCAGTCGTCCCGATTTTTGTCTTGCCACTGGACTTGGATGATTCTAGGAGAGAGAGTGAGGCTGAGGACTTCATGTATTTCTGCCTCACTTAAATCCTATTCACACACTACTCAAGATATTACCCCATGATGTCATCAATCCTCTTGAAAACTAGGAACAAACAACAACATTGTCCTCTCTCCCTGAAACTCTTCATCTTGTTCTCTGTGGCTCATGCCTTGCCAGACCCTGATTGGCTGTTACTCTCAGTATAGGCTTTCTCTGTCCCTACATGGAATCTGCTGAATGAAACTGGAGGAAATCATAGAACTCTGATCACTGAGTCCCCCATAAGTGTATGTTACCTAATCCCAACGAGGCCCTCACTATTACTGCCCTTAAGAGAATCCTATCATTCTTCCCCGAATTACTTTTTTCTTCCACTCTCTACAATGGTTTTTCCAAATCTTTTAGTCTCTCCTGAAGCTTCATTTCTACCCTCCTGCTTAAAAAAAAAAGAAGAACCTCATCTCCCACTTCACCTAGAAAGAAGAATCTATCTGTCATAAATGTATCCTCTTCCCCTATCTCATACTTCAAAACCCCTCTATATTCTTTACTCCTTTGTTCCAGTTTCTGACCATGAGGTGGCCTTTTTCCTCACCAAGATCAACTCAAGTCTTCAGGAAGATAGTAACATTTCATAGAGGCAGATATCTTCAGATGCATTCATTCAATCATTCAACAAGCATTTATTTAATACCTACTACTATACTAAGCACATTACTAGGTTCTGGGCATACAAAGGCACAAACAAAATAGCCCTGGACCTCAAGGAGCTTACATTCTATTAGGGGAAACAATATCCACAAAAAAAAAAAATAAATAAAGTGCAAAATACATTCAAGGTAGACAGAAAGTAATTACCAGGGTGGGGGAACACTAGCAACTAGAGAGATCAGAGAAGGCTCCATCAAAGAAGACCTAAGCTGTGCTTTCAATTTAACCAGCATTTATTAAGTACCCACTATGTGCAAAGCACTGTTAGGCACTGGGAATACAAATACCAAAAATTATAATAATTCCTGTTCTCAAGCGGCTTATATCTTTTTATGAATATAATATAAACAATTAAATAACAATAAAAATTATGATAACAATAATAGCTAACATTTGTATGGTGCTTACTATGTGCCAGGTATTGCACTCATTTACAAATATGATCAAATATTATCTCATTTGACCCTCACAACAACCCTGGGAGGTAATGCTATTATGATCTCTATTTACAGATGAGGAAACTGAGGCAGAGGATAAGTGGTTTGCCCAGGGTCACACAGCTAGTGTCTTGAAGTTGGATATGAACTCAGGTCTTCCTGACTCAGGATCAAGCACTCTATCTTCCTAGCACCACCTAGCTGCCTAGTTATTAAATGCAAAATATGCACAAAGTAATTTCAAGAGGAAGAGTGTTAACAAAGGCGAAAGGCCTCTTGTCCAAGGAAGTAGGACCTGAACCATGCTTTTAGGAAATTAGGAATTTTGTGAGGGAAGGAGAAGAAGGAGGGCATCCCAGATATGGAGGAACCACTTGTTCAAAGGCATGGGGTGAGAGATAGAATGTCCCATGCAGGGAAAAGCCAGCTTGACTAAAAGAGTTTGTAAAGGGGATTGATATGAAATAAAACTGGAAGGACTTGAAAATAGGAAAATATTTTAAGAGGGGATGAGGAGAGAGTGTGTTGCAGGAAACACATGCACAATTGGATAGGCCAGCCAGGAAATGACGGGACTAGGTTGGGGAACAGCTAATAGACCAGACTTGTTAAACTACAAGGTGCATAAATGGCCGTAGATGTGAAATAAAGTTGAAAAGACAAATTGCAGCCAGATTGTGGCGGAACTTAAATGCCAGGGGGAAAAAAAGGAGTTTGTATTTTATCCTATAGGAAATAGGGAACCATTGAATGTTTTTGAGCAAGAGAGTATCACAGTCAGACCCGTGCATTAGAAAGGTTATTTCAGCAGCTGTGTGAAGGATACATTGGAGTGGACAGAGACTGGAGGGAGGGTAATCAATCTGGGGGCTAAATTGTTGCTGTAACCTTCTCCTCTCAACAAAGCAAGAACAATTTCGTCCCTTCCCCCCTCCACAATTGTACTCCACAGCACAGGAGAAGGCTTTTCTCCTTCACCTCCCCATTTAAGGTTTTCACAACCTCTCACCTTATGCTTTCATAAAGCATTTTCAAATGAGCCACTTTAGTCAGGGGAAAGGTAGAGGGCAGGCCAGTCCAAGATTAACTCAAATGTTAATGACCAATTAGTATAATTCAGGTGGAAAAGGAAGGTTTACCAAGTGGTAAATGGCTTGGAGGGCGGGTAAACACTGGGCTGGACTTCTTGCGATAAGAAGCTTTTAATCTAATCAGTTCCTTTATATTTAGGGAATATAAAAGGATTGGAGTTCAGCAGCCACCAACAGATTTCCCAGAAGCAGACTCAGAAAAACTGCTGGTAAGAGGAATACTTCTTTTCTTTTTGTTGTTCAGTTGTTTTGGTGGTGTTCATGTCTTGGTGATTCCATTTGTGTTTGTTTGTTAGTTCGTTATTTTGGCAAAGATACTGGAGTGGTTTGTTGTTTCCATCTCCAGTTCAATTTATAGATGAAGAAACCGAGCAAACAGGGTTAAGTGACTTGCCCAGGGTCACACAGCTAGTAAGTGTTTGAGGCTGGCTTTGAGGTCTTCCTGACTCTAAGCCTGGTATCCTATCCACTGTGCCACCTTGCTGCCTATGGCAAGACAAAAGAGAAGGTGAGTGCTGAAGGCTAGGAAATGGATAAGATAGATAAGATAGAACCTAGTAACTGGGGGATGTCTAGAATCTTAAAACCATCTCTACCTCTACTTCTAGATAGGAAAGAAGACTGTCTCTCTCTCAGCACCAAAAATGGCAGTCTTTGGAGCAGAGGGTAATCTTGACCTGGGGTCTCTGGATCTTTTGACTTCTGGTCTCTGACATAGGTTGTGAGACCCTGAGCAAGTCACTTAAACTCTCAGTGATCCAGACAAATATCTAAGACTAAAATTAACAGAACAGTTGCTAATATGCATTGGTGGTTTCTTCACCTATATACACCTACATCTGCCTACAACTATGAAATCACAGATCCAGACAGAAAATCCCCCCAAACTCCAGGCTTAGCCCAGGCTCTGCTGTCCTTCCTACCCATAAGACCATAGCTACTGCTCCGACACCATTCTCAGCCTGGCTCTCAGCTCGACTCAGATAACTCAGAGTCCTTCTCTCTTGTCTCAGGAAAACAGGATTGAGAAGATGGTGAGAGTCAAGGCTTTCTCTCTGATGCTGTTGCCTCTGTTCTTGGTAGTGGTGAACAGTGCTATGGAGGAGGCTCACTTCAGGTAAAAATGTCTCTTGCTTGACATGGTAGAGAGAAGGACTGGAGGGATAGCTCCATCTTGGGCTTCCTCAGAGACACCTATCTGGCTTAGGGAGTGAGGACTTAGTGACCACAGACAAGAGAAGCCCAAGGAAGTGCCTAGCAAAGGTCTCTGAAGGATGTTAATTGAACTATTCTGCTTCCTCAGAGGATGAAGCCAGGGGCGTGTGGGGTTTAGGCTGCAGGTAGGGAGATTGAGAATTGGCATTTGGAGGAACTGTCTGGTAGTCTCACCTGACTGAGCAAAACTGGAATACCCCTTCTTGGAGAACTTTAGCTAACATCTATTTTCGGTTTCTTGGATGGGTTAGGGAGATGAGTTGCTTTCCTAGAGGCAAGGAGATAAACTATAGGACTTTTTATTGGGGGGGAGGGGCGGAATCTATATGGACTGTGTCATTATGACTGTTCATCAAGGACCTGAGTAGGGCAAGAGAGGTAATAGAAGTGTGGCAGAGGTGATCAGGAAAATCCCTGACTTACTCAATTGGGGTAGCTCCAGTGGAGTTGGATTTATACTCTAGCTCCTTGCTGAGGGACATTCTTCTTTTTGAGATTATATAGCAACTCCTTATAGCCCCCAGTTGAAACACTAGGGAACCAGAGGAGTGATTCAACATGAGGGGAAGGGGGAGCCTATGTGACAGGCCCTACTTACTTCTAATTCTTCCTCTCGCTCAGCTCCCACTGGAACCAAAGCCATATATTGAGAGAAGTCCCTGGGTTGAGAATGAATACCTCTTGCAGGGTATTTGGGCCATGAAAACACATATCCAGTAAAAAATGAGCTCAGTTTGTTTTTAATGGACCTTCCTGAGTTGTTGTAAATATTTTTCTCCTGATTGTTATTGACCTCCCTTTCCTTCCTTCCATACCTTCCCCTGTCCTTTCTTCCTCTTTCATCTTCTATTCTTCTCTTCTTCTATTCCTTCCCCTGATCTGTTCCCTCTTCTTCTTTTCCTGATCCTCTCTCTATTCTATTTTCCATCCTTCCTTATGTCTCTCCCTGACCGAGTGGCCTTTTTCTCCTTCCTCTTCTCCCTCTCTAGGCCTCACCCCAAAGTCAGTGGCCCTTGGGCTCGAGGACAGCGCTATGCTGAGGGTACCTTCATCAGTGACTACAGCATCACTATGGATAAGATCATGCAACAGGACTTTGTTAACTGGCTGCTTTCTCAAAAGGGGAAGAAGAACAAGTAAGTTATTTCTCATCTCTTTCCCAGGGTCCTCTAAACCCTTGTTCTTCCATTTCAGTTTTTCCCTCAGTCTTCTTTTTCCCTAGCATCTCCTGGTTCCTTCTCTCTCTCTCTCTTTCTTTCTTTTTTTTTTAAGTGCTTGGTAATTTCCTTTTTCTTTTTAAATTTTTTAACATTAATTTTTTTTAATTTGAGTTCTAAATTCTCTCTTTCCCTCTAACCCCAGTACTTTCCCTTTCCTTCCAACATCTTGCCAGCCCAATCTCTCTCTCCTAGCATCCTCCTCATTACCCCAGGAGTTATCTCTCTCCCTCACCTTTCAGCTCCCAACCCTGTTATCTCCACCCTTTTCAGCTCCTTGTGTCAGGTTGGACTGGTCTTGCCCTTAGAGCTCAGTGTTGTCGGTGGTCCTCTAAAGGCACCTTGGAGAAGAACCCTATCCACTTCCCTCTAGTTATAGCTCTGATTAAGTAAAATAGTCCAGTTTCGGGGTTGTACCAGGTTGATTTTTCAATACTGAATCTACATCACCATTTTTAAAGGGAGAATATATTGGACCCTCAGGAGTTTTCAGACACATAGCAGGAACGAGAGGGATTTTGAGGCAATATGAGGTGCAGTACTCTCAAATTCTGCAATGGCAGCAAACTTTGGGAAGAGGATAAATCAACATCTATTCTCACTTATCCTTATTATTCCTATTATTCCTTGTTATGTCCTATTATTACTTATCACTCTTCAAGATTGGTCTTTTTTTTTTAAGGGGGGAAGGCAGGGCAATTGGGGTTAAGTGACTTGCCCAAGGTCACACACCTAGTAAGTGTGTCAAGTGTCTGAGGCCAGATTTGAAATCAGGTTCTCCTGACTCCAGGGCAGGGGCTCTAGTCACTGTGCCACCTAGCTGCCCCTCAATACTGGTCTTGATGTAATTGAGGGTGTCCTCTTCGGGGGCCCCAAACATTTGTGTGGTAATAACCATTGAAAAATGAAATAAGGAATTGGTTAGGTGAAGTAGGGTATAAGTCTGTGAGTGAGTGAGATAGAGATATTAGGGATTGAAAGGCCTTGAAAGCCACTGGACTAAAGTCATCACCTCCTTCCTAAACGCAAACTCAGTTTCCTCCACTCTCTGATCTTTGTCTTGCCAGTTGGAGACATAACATCACTGAGAGAAAAGCTGACAGTACGGGACTAATGAACCAAGCCAACTGGGACCTAAAGAACACAGAAAACTGGAGGTAAGGTCAATCTCTTGTAGAAAAGAAAGAATAAAAGATGGGAGATTCCTGGGTGTGATTGGAAACACAGAGTCATTATGATCAAATTTCTACCTTCAGTACCCCCTAATTTCTGGGCTGAAGTTGCTCCTTGAAATCAGTTCAGTTTTTGCCTCCTTTTACAACTATAGCACCTAGCACAATTCCTGGAACATTTGCTAATAATAAATGTTGACTGACTGGTTCTTGAAATGGACATTCAACTTACTGGGAGCTCAAAGAGGCTCTCGTTTAGGAAACCTCAAAGAGCCAGGCCAAGCAGGCCATGTAGCACAATGGAGTTGGGGTCATTGGTTCAAAGTTTGAATCTTGGCTCTGCCACTTATTACCTGAAGGACCTTGAATAATCTACAACTTCTTGAAGTCTCAGTTTACTAATCTGTAAAATGAGAGTGTAGGCCTAAGTTGGCCTAAGACCCTCTAAGGGTCTATGATTCTATAATGGAGTAATGATGGCTGGGAAGGAGTTTTGTGTCAGAGCTTCCAAGAATGGAGAAACTCATCCAAGAATCATCTGATTTAGAATTCGGAAGAACTTTAGAATTCATAGGATTATAGACTTAGAGCTAGCAGGGATCTCAGAGATCATTTAACCCAACTGCTTATTTTACATTGTCAGTCAGGCAACAAGAATATTTTGTCTGCCTTTCCTTTGGTATAACTTGCTGATGGGCACCGAAAAGAGACACAGAGGAAGGACAGGACACGGCCTTAGCTTATTAGGAACTTTTAGCCTGATGTGGAGAAACAATCTCTGTCTTCAGGGAGTTTCCAGTCTGATAAGGGAATCCGGACACAGTCAATAAACATTTACTACTCACCAGGTACTGGGCTAAGTGCTAGGAATACAAAGAAAGGCAGAAAACAAAAAGAGGACAAATCCTTGCCTTCAAAGATCCTACATCTAATGGTGGAGACTAGGTACCTACAAGATAGGTATAAGGTTAAAAAAAAAAGGCAGGGGGAAGATATTCATAGCTTAGGGGGAAGGGCAGGAGGTGCTGGGCAACCCTGGAAAAAGTTTCCTGCAGAAAGTGGGATTTGAGCTGAATCCTAATGAAACTAAGAGGCAGAGGTGAGGGGGCAGAGCATTCCAGGCATGAGAAGTAGACAGTAACCAGTATAAATGCACAAAGAGAAAAGAGGGAGTGACTGCCACATGGAGGAATTGCCAGTCAGTGTAGCTGGATCTCAGAGTGTGTGGAAGGAAATAAGGTTGTAAGAAGACTAGATTCTCTCTTTTGAAAGATACAAGAAGGGGTCAGATTATGAAAGGCTTTAAACGTGGAATGAAACTTTATATTTTATTCTAGAGGTAGCAGGGAGCCACAGATGGTCATATTCACATTTTTTTTTTGTTTGGGGTTTTTTTTTGGAGTGGGGGAGGGCTGGGCAGTTGGGGTCAAGTGATTTGCCCAAGGTCACAGAGCTAGTGTCAAGCATCTGAGATCAGATTTGAACTCAGGTCCTCCTCACTCCAGGGCTGGTGTTCTACTTACTGCACCACCTAGCTGCCCCATTCACATTTTTTTTTAAGGAAGATCACTTTGGCAGCTTAACGGAGGGTGGATAGGAAAGAGGAGAGACTTGAGGAGGGGAGATTTGAGGAAAACTAATGCCAGGCAAGAGGTAATGGTAGCCTGAGCTAGGATTATGGTTCCATGAATGGAAAGGGGGATACATATATATACATGTATACACATATACATATATACACATACTCAAGGTATGTATATGGTAGAAATGTGTATGGTAGAAATAATGTGTATGGTAGAAAAGGTAGAAATGACAAGATTTAGCTATAGATTAGGTATATGAGGTAAGAGTGAAGAGTTAGGATGAAATTGAAGTTGTAAGTCTGTATAGCTATAAAGATGGTAGTCTCTTTGACAGTAATAGAATAGTTTATAAGGGAGAGGGCTTGGTGTGGGGGTGGGAAGGCCAATAATGAGTTCTGTCTAGGACACGTGGAGTTTGAGTTGCAGATGAGACATCCAGATTGATGCGTTTGAGAGGCAACTGGTGGAGCAGCTAGGTGGTACAGTGGATATAGGAGGACCTGAGTTCAAATTTGGTCTCAAACCACTACTAGCTGTGTAACACTGGGCAAGTCACTTAAACCTGATTTCTCCTCCCCAAAGGGAGAGAGAGAGAGAGACAGAGACAGAGACATTTAGACAGAGAGGCATTTAGAGATTCCTGACTCTAGACCAGCAGAGAGATTAGGGCTGATTGTACATACCTGGAAATCACGTGAACAGAATTGATACTGGGAACTGATAAGATTATCAAATAAGATAACCCAAAGGAAAAAGAGAAGGGGTCCCAGGACACACCCTTGGGGAACACCCACAGCTACACAGATGATAAGTGAGAAGAAGACTGAGAAGAAGCAGTGAGATGGCTAGGAGAATAAGGAGAAAGAAGTGTCACAAAAACTCAAAGAGGAGACAGTAGCCAAGAAGCAAGGATAGGCAATAGTGCCAAATGCTGCAAGAAAGCTCAAGAAGTATGAAGATTGAGTAAAGCCCATTATTTCTGGCAATTAAGAGATTGTTGGTAACATTGGAGAGGACAGTTTTAGTTGAATGATGACATCAGAAGCCAGATTGTATAGGGGGCTGAGAAGAGAGTGAGAGGAGTCTCATCATCGTCATCTGAGACCAGAAGAAGGAGAGAATAGAAGGAGTTGAGTGTGGTAAAAAGAGAAGGATAGAAGAAGGGAGAGCTCTTTGTAAATGGTTTCAATTCTTATAGTGAAGAATTGAGTGAGGTCCTCAGCTGCGAGAGTGGGGAGGGGGTGCCATAAAAGGATTGAGTAAAGACCAGAAGGTTATGAATAGCTGCTGTGGAGAGTGGGATGGTGAATCAATTAGGGAGCAACAGAATGTTTGCCTTGTAGTGGTGAGGGTTCAGCTAAGATACATTTGCAGTAGACCCAGTAAGCAAAGAGGCAGTTGGTGGGAGTAATCCAAGGCAAGGCATGATCATGTGCAGGAAAAGGACAAAGGTACAAGGGTTTCAGAAGTGGAGATTAGTATAGAGTTGGTTCACCAAGTGGGTGGGAGACAGGAAAGGAAGGATAAAGTAGTCACTGGAGGGGATCTGGGAAAGAACTGAGGGATGTTGATTTTGAGACATTGACATACTGGAGGATAAAGAAGTGCAGCAAAGACTAAAAGCTTACTCCAACTGGCCAACATACCCCCAGTTGTATATGAAAGGAACTAAAAGAAAATGGTGAATTGTTGCCTATCCTGACAGGAGAAACTGAAGGTGCTACAAGGCTGCCAACGTACTGCTAAAAGTACATGAGCATGGAACAATTCACGAGTCAGCCTGGAGGGGTGGAGGAGGAGCCAAGGGCTTCTTCACCTGTTAGTCACCTGTGTCTGTCCTTCCTGCCCAAGGCCATTGTACACATTCACCTTATTTTCCACCCCATAATAGGATGTTCTCAACATCTCAAAGTTCAATCAAAAATTAATGTTAAAAAAAACCTGAGTGGTAAAAGAAATAGAGATCATAATGAGGTCATAAAGAATGAACAAAACCAGGAGTTGTAAAGCATAAAGATAGGATGATAATAGAAGTTTATAACCAGGTAAAGAACTGAGGCTCAAAGATGATTTGATTAAGATCACACATGTAGTGCTTGTTTTTATCTCTCTGTAAACTTCTTAAGGACAGATGTCAATCAATCACTGTATAAGTATTTATTCAGAACCTGGCTGAGCATTGGGACACCGAGTCAAAGTGAAACAGTCCCTACCTTCCCTCTTGTCTCTCATAGAAATAGCAGGTGTTCAGTAAATAAAACCCTGTTGAAGGAAGGAGGGAAGGAAGGAAGGAAGGAAGGAAGGAAGGAAGGAAGGAAGGAAGGAAGGAAGGAAGGAAGGAAGGAAGGAAGGAAGGAAGAAAGGAACACTTACCCTGACCTCTGGGTTATTTCCTTTGCAGCTCTCTGTTTAAAGACTCCTTCTCATCTGAGGATCCTAAGAATAAGAGAATGAAGGAATTGGCACTGGCGTGGTTGATTTTGTCCTAAGGTGGGAAAGGAATTGTTTTCTAGGGTCTCCCTTAACTAGAAGCAGCATGGAGCAGTGAGTAGAGCATTGGACTTGGCATCAGGGAGACCTGGATTCAAATGCTCATCCATTCTGTGTCTCAGTTTCCTCATCTATAAAATAAGGGGTTTGGACTTAATGACTACTTAGGTCCCATCCCGATGTAAATCAATGATGCAGGGATCTGCCAGGGTGAAATCCTACTTCCTCTTCCCTTCCTCTTTTCCTCCCAAACTGCATCAGTAAGGCAAATTCAGCAGGGGATTATTACCCATATATGGCAACACTTGGAAAGAACCTTCTTTCCTAGGATTTAGTAATCCTTCCACTAACTAATATTCTCCTTCTAATATTCTTCCATAAGTCCTCCATTGAGGATTTTGTTCTTTTAGCATTGGGTTATGTCATGGCCACTTGTTTGTCCTATCTCAACAATGCCTCATCCTTTGCCTCAATAAAATCCAAAAGGTACACATGTCTTTCTCTATCCATGTCTGAGAATCTCCTGGAGACCAAGTGCTTGCGGTCTGTGTTTTCTGTAGTTCCTTTCAACTGTAAATCCCTGAATCTATGAGAGTGTTCTAGAGAAATGACATACAATCCCTGCACTCCATCTGATGGAGGAGAGAGGATGCAAATATGGAGATGCAGCCACTGAGACAAGTTCAAACTCTTTAGCTGGACAACATTAGAGAATTGGGAGGGAATAGAAAGAACAGCACTAGGTGGGCTTAACAGATAAGAGAAGGACTCAACTGAGAGGTGAGGGAAGGATGACCTTGGGTGTGGAAAGGACAGCTTGAAAGTGGGAGAGGGTGTGAAGTGAGCAAGTGAAGGAGACATAGGGTGCATTTGCCTTGATGCAATAGTCATTGGTGACACTTCTCCCGCTTTCTTCCAGGTTTGAATGATTCAGCCTAAACACACTTCCAGGCTTGATTCTACTGGCAGAAAAACTTCCATCTGATAATTCTGTCTTTATTCTTCTTCACATGTTCCAAAAAGAGACCATTAAAGATTGAGGATGAAATGAATCTTGAGTGGTTTTGCACTGGGCTAAAAATCAAATAATTCCAGTATTTATTGAGCCCCACGCAGTGGGCAAGAGTGAAAGAAGAGGAGGGTTTGAGAGAAACACATAGGATTTAAGGGAATAAGGTCTTTATTCTGAGAAAGATCTCAATGTAATAAAGGCAAAACAACTAAAGAACTATTGTAAAACAAATTCAAATTTGCAAAATTCAAGACATAATCTTAAGTTGAGTACATAAATACAGTCCTTTGAGAAGAAAGAACAAGGGAGTGGTTTGGGAGTAGACTTGGGGTTTCTTCATTCCTAGTCTGGGTAGTACAGCAGTACTCTCTGTCCTCTAGAAAAGTTGGGAGGATGAAGAGCACTGGATTCAGAGCCAGCAAACCTGAGTAAAAATTCCAGCTCTGACAAGTCACTTAACTTCTAGACCCCCACTTTTCTTATCTAAAAATTAGGAGATGATCTTAAAGGTCCCTTCCAGCTCTAAATTCCATGTACCAAATCACTTGTTCCCCTCTGAGCTTTAGTTTTTTCACTAATAAAATGAAGGGATTTGCACTAGATTATCTTTGAGGTCCTTTTTTAGCTCTAAATTCAATGAAACATTTTTATTTATTGACGTCCCTTGCTCCTCTTCCTTGTCCCATAGGATAACTGCATAACTAGTTGCTTTCCCTAAAACCTGGTCACATGCTCTTTAATCTTTACACTTGCCCTCAGTATTCAGGGTTTCAACAACGACCTATATGTTAGTGATTCCCAAATATCTATCTCCAATGGAGTCCTGTCAGAGGAGCTCCAGTCCTATATTTCTGAGTGCAATGAATTAATGAAAAGCAAATATTAAAGAATACATGCCAGGTACTGCTAAGAGCAGGAAATACAGGTACAAAGGCAAGACTGTTCCTGTCCTTAAGGAGATTACATTAGAATAAGGAGGGATTGTGGAATATTGTTTTCTTATGCAATTTGTCAGTTTTTATTTATCGGATTGTTTGATCTATTCACATTTAAAGTTTTGAGGGTTAGGTTTATATTTTTCTCTATTTGTTTCTAATACCATTTCCCCGCCCCACCCCTCCCCCATTACAATTTTTCCCCCTCTTTAAAAAGACAGTATTTTGTCTCTGGGTATTTTAGCTTACTTTATTTTAAGGCAACTATTCTCACAGGCTTTTATCTCCCTTTCAACTCCCCATCTCCTTGCTTCCTATTTGGTAACTTTCCCTTTTTTTTTTTTTTTTTTAGAATTTTGCTTAACTTCTTTCTTCTTTTTATCTAGTTATTTAATTCTTCCCCTTTTTTTCCTCCCAGTTAAGTAGTCAAATAAAATCCTTTTCCTTTCCTCCCCTTCAAGTTGTTTTCTTCATTAGTTTCGTAAAATTTTCTTACATGCACTTTTTTCTTTAAAAAAAAATTGTTTCCCTTATTGTCCTATTGTTCACTTTACAAATATTGTCCTATTATTTACTTTCCCTTTCTGTCTATTCTATCAGTATTCTTTGATTCATTATCCTTATTTAAACCTTCTTAAGTCTCAGTATTCCTCAGGAAATTAGGTACCCATTTTGGGTTCCCTCTTCTAAATAGTTTTTTTTTGGTTGCTGCCTTGTAGCTCTTGCCCCATATTCCCCTTTTTCTGTTGTGCCTTACTAAGAATTAGCAATTTCTGCAGGTGATAGGATCGAAGTAATGGCTCTTAGTAGGAATTTTCTTACATCTCTTTTTATTTAGTTCATTACTATCCTTTGCCTCACCCATGATCATTTTTTTCCACTTCCCATGAAATCTCTCTGGGTCCATGCCCTCCCACTTTTCTAGATGTTCATTACCCCCATGATATCTTATAAATTGGATAAGACAACGAAACCCCACAATCTGTTGTTTACAAGAAACACACAACCAAAAAGCAAAGACTTACCAGAATAATAAAAATGAAAAGCTGGAATAAGATTTATTATGTATCAGGTCTATCTAAAAAAGCAAGAGTTGTAATCAAACTCTCAGACAAAGCAAAAACACAAATTCACAACATAAAGTGATAAACAAGGAAACTACTTAATGCTGAAAGGAAGTATAGACAGCAAACCATTATCAGTATTAAGCTTATATGCCCCAAATTCCTTAGCATCTAAATCAATAAAAGAAAAATTAACTGAATTACAAGAATATATGGACAGTAATACACTAGTGGCTAGAGATTTTAATGTCTCAGTTTTAGATAAATCTAACAAATAAACAAAAAGAAAAATACAGAATTGAACCAATTGCTGGAGAAACAAGCTAAAAGACATGGTATCTTCTAATCTGTTTAAAAAACAAACAAACATGTATTTCTAAATGTCACGTGGAACTTTTACAAAAAATGACCATATATTAGGACACATATATATTGCAAACAAATGTAAAAAAGACAGAAATCATATGCACATCCTTTACAGAATGCATCAAAATAAAAATAGTAATTAATTCAGAAGCACAAAGTCTTTTGTTAAAGATAGATCAAATGGAGACAACAAAGAAATGCTAAATAATGAGTGAGTCAAAAAACAAATTATAGGAACAATAATTATATGAAAGTAGTAATGATGAAACAACATACCAAATATTTCTACTGGATATCAAATAGAAATACCAAAATTTCTGAGATGTAGCTGAAGTAGTCCTCTGGAAAAATTATATCCAAAACCATACATTAAGAAAATAGAAAAAGAAAGGATTAAGGAACTGATAAGCATTTTTAAAAATTAGAAAACAAAAAAATAAACAAATCTAGAATAAACATAAAAGAAATATTTTAAAAATTAGAAAAGAATTAGACAAATTGGTAATAAGAATACTTTATAAATGATAAACAAAACTAAAAACTCATTCTTTGAAAAGAATAATAAAATTAACAAACATTTAGCCAATCTGGTTTTAAAAAAGAGAGCAGAAAATCAAATGAAGGAAAAAAATTAGGTGAAATCACAACAAAACCAGAATTTAAAAAAAAATCAGAACTTGTTATGCATAGTTATTTGCCACCAAAACTTCGGACACAAAGAAATAGAGAAACACCTTCAAAATACAAAAATCCAAACCAAGAGAAGATCCACTATTTCATCTTAAATAATAAAAAGATCTTAAAAATCCAATCTCAGAAAACTAGCTTCTAAGGAACTAACAAAAGGGATGAGGATGGGGGTGGGAGGGCAGTGTAGAAACCTTCTGGTTTTGATGGATTCAAAGGATAATTCTGTCAATCTTTTAAAAATAATAATTAGTAACAACACTAGACAAATTATTCTCAAAAACTGGAAAAGAAAACATTCTACCAGATTCCTTTTGGGAGACATATATTCCTAATACCTGAACCAGAGAAGAATAAGGCACCAAAAGAGAACTGTAGACTAACATCATTAGTGAATACCAATTCAAAAACATTAAATAAAATCTTGCCCAAATGCCTACAAATATTTGTCCAAAAAATTGTTCATCATGACCAAGTTAGACCCAAAACAGGGACGTAATGATGGTTCAACATTAAGAAAATAATAAACATAATTAATCATATTAAAAGCAAACACACTCCAATCACATGATTATCTCAATAGATTAAGAAAAAGCCTTTGACAAAGTACAACACTCATTAATGCTTTAAAAAAACATACAAAGTATAGTCATAGAGGAACCTTTTTTAATATTAAAAAAAATTATCTAAAACCAAAAGCAGCATCATATACAATAGAAGCACACTAGAACCTTTTCCAATAAATAGAGATATAAAGCAAGAATGCCACTCTACCACTATTATTTATGCTTCTGGAAATACTAGCAATAGCAATAAAACAAGAGAAAGAAATTAAAGGCATGAAATCAGGTAGAGGAGATAAAACTATCCCTCTTTGTGAATATGGTTTACTTAGAAAATCCTAGGAAATCAGAAAAGATGCTAATTAGGTAATAGCTTCAGCAAAGTTTCAGGCTACAAAATAAACTTGAAATTCAACAGCATTTCCACAAAATAATAACAAAATCTAAGTGGCAAAGATATAAAGGGAAATTCCATTCCAAATAACTCCAAAGTGTATAAGGCATCTGGGGATCGGTATACGAAAACATACAAAAGATTTGTTTAGGTTCAATTACAAAGTGCTTCTTAGAGAAATAAAGAACAACTTAAATAGCTGAAGGGATATTCAGTGCTTAAGGCTGAGCCATGAAAATATAATAGAAACTATAATACTACCAAAGTTAATTTAGAGTTCTAATATTATATCATTAAATAAAAATCTAAAATATCAAGGAAAATAATGGAGAGAGAGAGATAAAAAAGGACTAGCACTTCCAGACCTCAAATTATATTATAAAACAGCAACCATCTGGTATGTGTTAAAACTAGAGAGGGAGATCAATGGAACAGATTTTGACAAAGGAGAATAAGAAGCAATGGAACTCAGTAATCCAGGGATCAGTAAACTAGACAATATAAATTACTTAAGAAAGAACTCCCTATATAATTAAAAAAAAAAAAAACAACTTCAGGGAAAATTGGAGAGCAGTCTGGCAAAAAATTACTCTTAGACTAGCAACTTATACTATATTTTACAATACATTCTAAATGAATGTGTGACCTTAATATTAAAGGCATACCACACAAAAAAAAGAAGAGAAAATACGGAGAGTAGGTGTATTCTTCTTTAAAAATTTTAGATGTATTTTTATTAATTTCATTAAACTTGTTTCATATTTCCCAATTACATGTAAAAAAATTAATTTTTTTAATTTTTGAGTTTCAAATACTCTCTCCCTCCCACCCCTCCCTCCTTCTTGAAAAGGCAATTTGGTATTGATTATACATGTGAAATCACACAAAACATATTTCCATATTTGTCATGTTGCAAACACAAACAAAACAAGGAGGAAAAAGAAAGTTTTTTTTTAAAGTATTTTTCAATCTGCATTTAGAGTTCATCATTTCTCTCTCTGGAAGTGGATAGTATATTTCATCATGGGTTTTTTGGAACTGTCTTGGATCATTGTGTCAATCAGAGTAGCCAAATATTTCACAGTTTGGAGATAAATTCTTAACCAAATAAGGGACAGAGGAAATAAAAAAGATAAAAATAGATAACTTTTAGTGCATGAAATTTGTTTCTATTACATATTTAAAAGCTTCTGCACAAACAAAATTCACTTAGGATAAGAAGGGAAGTGGTAGAAAATGGGGAAGGGGGCCGTGGGACATTACAGAAAATTTCTTTAATAAGGGATGTATCCAAGATATATAGCAATGATGTACATGGTAAGAACAACCATAAAAAAATCAAAATTTAATGTTGGAAAATTACAGAGAACAAGCATGGCTGGAAAGAATAAATGTGAGAAGATATTGCCATTCTACCTCTTTGCAGAAATAGGACTGTATTATTTCCTCTTCTTTCTCTTAAAGAATGTTGTTTGTCTTATGGGATAGCTCTCTGGGAGGGGAAGAAAGAGGAATACTGGGGGAAATTACGGTGATATAAAGAAGACATCAATAAAAACTTATTTCAAGAAATTTAGCAGTTCAGAAAAGGAGAAAGAACAGTAGCTGGATGGGGAAGAAAGCTCTTTAAGAACTAGACAGAGCTGCCATGTAGTTGAGATGTAAAGGAGGCCAGTGGAGGAGGAAAGAGCAAAGTTGAGGAGTCTTGAAGAAAGGGAGTCAAAGGCATTAGAAAAGGGATTGCCTATGCTGGAAAATGAGGCAAGAAGAGAGTGGGTGATAATGCTAAAAAGTTGAGAGATGATGTTAAGAAGTTTTGAGTAACAACAGAGGGAATGCTGGAGGATCTTATATCGGATTGACTCACCCCACTATGAATGCTGAGTGGGGTGTAGAGCATTGATTGAATGTAAGAAGAAAGAGAAAATCGAAACATTCAATGTAAGGAATGAAACTGTAACAGTTGAATGGAAGGATTGTAAAGCAGCAATAAGGGTCCAGATGAGGTTACCATAATTTTTTTAGCAGGAGAAATCAGCTTAATTGAGGAATTTTCTTTAGCAACATTAACTGTGGAGGAGGAAAAAAGCAGTCATAAGGTGGAACACTGCCTTCAAGGAGAGAGGAGGACATTTATAGTTACCATTTTGTTGATCCCTTGTCCATATTGGTTGGCACCTACTCTGCCAGTGCCAATTGTGAACTTAACACCTAATCAGCCCTTCCAATGATCAGCCTCATCATCCATGAGTGATACAATCGCTGTGAAGAGACAGGTGTCACTGATGTCACCACTAACTACTTGCACCAGCATCTATTAAACCTTATGTCAACACATAACTTGGGTAGGGGCCTAGATCTTTCTTGTTGTCCCCTACCTGATCCTTCACTCTCTTTATATTATTTTATTTTTTGAGACTGGGTCTTTATCTCAACCTGGACATGGTCACTACTCTTTAGGCAGCCTGGTAACCTTTTATTCCTGGGCACTCACCATATTAGTGCTAGACTTAATTTGGAAATCTGATCAACTTTGGCCCTACTGTAGCTTAGAACTCCTAAAGTCAATTGGTCCACTAGTCTCAGCTTCTGCTAGTACCAGAGATTACGGGCACATACCACCCCACCCTCCACCCCCACTCCTCCACTGCCCTCCACCCCCATCTCACTTGCCTTTCTTAGTTATTCACATTTAAATTTCTTAGAACATCCTGGCCTCCCAGTTCATCATTCTCTTCAACTACCATGACCATTATTTCTATTTTACCTCAGTTACCTCAGACTTCATCATCCCTAAAAATTGTAGCAACTCCATCATCTTAAACTGCAAATCCCCTCTCTGATCATAACCTTTTGTCCTTTCCCTCTATCCTACTAAATCTAGTTTTCATCTTGAGCATATTGTCCTGTCATTCCATCTACCTACTCAATTTTCTTTTCATCTTTTCCATATTTATTGTAGACTTATCTGAAATTATTAACTGCTACCCTGACTTTTTAGTTTAGCTGAAGATTTTTCTCTTCATAATCATTTTACCTCTATGTGAATCTTTGTTTCAAATGTGTTTCTAGTAAACAACATTTTTGGATTCTGTTTTCTAATCCAATTGGCTTTCCTCTTTTGTTTTTCATCCACTCAGTCCTCCTAGCCTATCAATCCTGCTCTGGCTTCCTATCACTGTATTAATTTATTTTTTTAAATTATTTTTATAATGAACTAAAAAAATCATTAACAAACACATACATTTTAGAACACAAAAAACAAAAAAATAATTTCAGAAGAAATGAACTTCTGTTACATACAGTTTGTTTTTTAAAAGCATATATTTAACAAAGTAGTAACAAAGTTTCCTGCTCTGTCTATGCCCCTTCTGAATGTCTTTTGTTTTCTTCTAGATATCATAAAATGTTTTATTAATTTTCTTTTCCTTCTATGAGTATTTTATATCTCTATCACTAGCCTCTAATTCATCCCCTACGTGGTAAATAATCATAACATTGATCAGATCTCTGATGTCTTTAAAAGCTATTTTCCTTACATTATTGTTGTCATGGTATAAACTATTCTCTTAGTTCCACTAATTTTATTCTTAATCAGTTCATGCAAGTCTTCTCAAGTTTCTCTTGATTTTTCATTTTCATTGTTTCAGTACAATAAAATTTGATTACATTCATCTAAGAAAATTTGTTCAGCCCTTCCCCCAATTGGTAACATTGAGAGGCTGAGTGACTTTCCTAGGATGTCAGAGGTAGACCTTGAATCCAGGTCATCCTGAGTCTGAGCCTAGTTTTAACCACTACATTGCTGCCTCTCGGTATATAATTGTTAATAAATAATGCTACTCTACCCCAACCCCAAGCCCTATCGCTGCTTCCCCCCCTTTCTCTTCCTTCTTTCTTTCCTTTCTTTCTTCACTTTTTTTAATATCTCTATCACTACCCACTAACTCATCCTCCCCCATAGATGCCTTTCCCTTGTGACGAATAAGTATAGTCAAGCGAAATCAATAAACATATAGTTTAGATGCCATGTTGCACTGGAAATAAAGCTGACCTTGGGCAAGTCAATGAACCTCTCCAGGACTCAGTTTCTTCCTCTCTAATTCTGTGATCCTATGAAAATAACTTATTCAGAATTCTGATATTGAAAGTAAAAGTGGACTCACTTCAGAACCTCCCAAAATCCATTTATTAGTAATACAAGGAAATGTGTATATTTATAATAAATGCAATATAACATATATGTAGTAAATATAGACATATGGAAGCTTATGTATATAATCACATGGCTCTAGGACATTGGAAAATTCCTATAGCAAAGGAAAATTGTGAGCTTACAGTAAAACCATAAGAATTCTGTCCACACAGTATTGAACAAATACTGCTCATGATGCTTTGGAAATGTGAAGGCAAGTTCTCTTAATAGCGTTTGGTAGCAGAAACTCAAATAATAGCAAATTAAATGAAACAAGATATCCAACCCTAATCTTTTTCTTGAACTTCAGTCCTTGGACAGCTATCTGCAATATATCTCTACCTGGATGTCCTGTCTGAATCTCAAATGCAATATCTAAGAAAGAGAGCTAATTATCTTTCAGGCCTTTCTCCAGATTTCCCCAGTTTTTCTGAGGGTATAACAAGCCCTCCGGTCACAAAGGTCTGCCACTTCAAAGTCATGCTTGATTCTTCCCTATCTCTAGCCTCCTACATCTGACCAGTTGCCTAGGCAATTACTTCCACAATATCTCTCGCATTCACTCTCTTTTCAATGCTTACATGGCCACTACTCTAGTTTAGGCCCTAATCATCTCTCATTCAGACTAGTGTAATAGCCTTCCCGTTGGTCTCCCTGCTTCCATTCTCTCTCCATCCCAATCCATCCTTCCCTCAGTGATTGAAATAATTTTGGGTCTGACTATGTCAGTTTCCCTACCCAAAAATCTTCAGTGTTTCCCCATTGCCTCAAGGACAAAATGCGAACTCCTCAGCCTGGCATGTAATGTCCTCCACAATTTGCAGACTCCACATTCTTTCTCATACTTTGGGTCTTTGCTCAGTTCCACCTCTTAGAATCTTTAGCTTCCTGCAGGGTTTAGCTCAGGTCCCACATCTGATGGAAAGGCTTTTCCTGGGCACCCATTGTTAGTGTTCTTCCCCCCCAACTTGCCTTGTATTTAACTGCTTGAATGTTACCATGTTGCATCTCCCTATAGTGGAATGTTTCATTTTTTTCTTTGTATCTCCAGCTGACACATAGTAAGCACTTAGGTGTTAATTACATTGTGGGTTTTTTTAATTGAATCTTCACTTTCTTCTTTTCTCTTAGTGCCTTTCAAAAACAAGCTCCCATGTTCCCCATCCTTTAAAAGAAATGTTGTTTGACTCTGACTTCCCCTCATACTATAACAGAATATTTTTCCTCCATTTCTTGTATAAACTTCTAGTCATCTGCATTCATGGCTTCTGCTTCCTTAGTTACCAATGATCTCTCAACTGCTAAATCCAATGGCCTTTCCTGCTGGCTTCATTATAATTGTGACTTTTTATACCATTGATCAAACCTTTTCTCCCTCTTTAGCTTCTGTAACACTTCTCTCTTCTGGTTCTCTCTCCACCCCCCCTCTCTCTCTTTCCTCATGTCTTCCTCTCTCCCCACCTCTTCCTCCTCCTTTCCTCTCTCCTCTTTAAGCAAAGGTACACTGTAAGGCTGTACTTTGTCTCGTTTCTTCTCTGCTCTCTATGTATTCTGTCTCTCTTAATGATCTTATCTATTTCCATAGGTTTGATTATCTCTCTGCAGATGACTCTCAAAATACATACACACATATCACAATTCACATAACGTATATATGTATACATGTATACACACTGCACCAAGACTTCTGAGACTCTGTATATATACATATGTTTGTATACACACATATATATACACACATATAAATAGATAGGCAGTTAGGTGACCCAGTGGATATTGGACCTGGAATCAGGAAGACCTACGTTCAGATCTACCCTCAGATACTTACTAGCTGCATGACCTTTGCCAAGTCACTTAATTTCTAGTTTCCTCAGCTGTTAAATGAGGATAACATCTACTCCCTAGGGTAATTGTGCAGATAAATGAGATGATACTTGTAAAGTGCTTCACAAACCGTAAAGCACTATTTAAACGCTGTTATTATTATTATTGTATTATATATTATATTTGCATAGATACAAAAATATATTTATGTACATTTACATAATACATGAGTATATAAGCACATCACCAATTCTTGTTGGATCTGTTGGACCCTGTTGATCTCAAATTCAACACATCCAAAACAAAACTTGCGATTTTTACCCCTAAACTCTCTCTTTCTCTAAACCCTCCCTAATTCCCTTGAGGGTACCACAGCCCTCACAATACCACAAGTTCATCACTAGAATTTTCTTTTACTCTTTCCACTTTTTTTCTCCCAATATCTAATTATTTCTGAAGTCCCATTGATACTATTTATAGATAGTTTCCTCTCATATTTACCATTTTTTTTTTTTGCTCACATGGACACCACTCTGATTCACTTTAATCACCTCCTGCCTGCACTATCATAATAACTTGCTGTTTGGTTTCCCTTTCTTCAGTCCCTCTCCTATCACTGATAAACCAATTGATAAGGATTTAACAAGCTCTGTCTATGTCCTAGGCACAGTGTTAGATGCTAAGGTGAGAAGGAATGAAATATCACTACTCTCAAGGAGTATATTCTCAAGGAGCTTATATTCTGTCTGAGAAGAAAAGTACATATATAAGTTCGTGCAGATAAAATATAAAAAGTATAAACAGCCATTTAGTGAAAGGCAGTTAGGGAGGGAGAGTTTAGCAATGGAGGGAATCACAAAGGATTTCATATGAATATGAACTCATATGAAGTATGGACTCGAGAGACAGCTAGTCTTAGCAACTAAGAGTCAAGATGTAGAAAGGAGCAGACCCTAGGAATTCAGCTAAGCATCCTGGCTAGTACAACATGCTTTACCTAAGGGAAGCTATGTGAGTACAACACAAGGAGATAAAGTCTTTTGAGGTCCTACTGTATCTAGTGATATGAATTGCCTTTGCCTTCAGTGTTACTCTAGTATTTTATATGTATACCTCATCATTTTACTCTGAATTTGAGCTCACATTCCCCATAGACACATATGTATTTGTGGCAGAGCATGTTCTATATTTAAGGGGAGGATGTTTTATAATTACTTACTATGTTTTTACTATGCTCTTACTATGCCATCTTAGCAAATGCCCTTGCTAAGAGTTAACTATGTCTATTGGCTGACTGTCAATGAGAAGTACACATATTATATTAGTATTATTATATTATTCATATTATATAATTTTATATGTTATATTATTTATTATATAATATGTTATATGTAACACAATAATATTATATTATTAATATATTATATAAAATACTCGTGTAATTGGTATTATATTAGTTATATATATTAGAACTATATTAGTAGTTATAGCCCACCTTAGAACACCTCTAGAAGCTGAGATAACAGGCATCTGGAGACCCAACTTATACATATCCCCTAAGGTAAGGCTACACATACATAAAGAAAACCAAAATATATACAAAGTAATTAATGTGGAGAAAAGTATAGTACAAGTCTAATATGAAGGTCAGTTCAAAGTCAAGCTTAAATAGCTCTGCTTAGCATTAAAGGTCTTCTGTAAATTCACACTAGCGTATATTTCTAGCCTTATCTAATATGCCTGTCCTTGTATACTAAGTGAATTGAAATAATCTACCTAGCAGATACGTGAATTATACAAACTGAACCTTTTTCAGAATTAACACATGTCTAGAATAGCACACACACACACACACACGCTAATTACACTAAATGTCTACCTATCATTTGAAACCTAAATCCAGAAAGGTTTCAGTGATCAACCTGACCACTATCAGTAATAACTTCCCCAACCCCCAACCCCAAGCCTAAGCCCTATATAGCACTTTGTTTTCTAACTATCTGATGCATTTAGCATGTATTTTATAGCTATCAGTGTTTAGTGCCTCTTCTTCCTCCTGGATTGTCTAGGAGGACAGGGACCAGGTCTTGTCTGAACTTCATTGCTCTCCCAATGCCTAGCACAGCAGAGTCCGCACAGCAGAGTCCAAACAGCAAGCACCTAATGTTGTATGTGAAGGATTCAGTGTCTTTGTCTGGATGAAAAGGTCAGTGTTTTTGTGTGTGAAAGGGGGTATGTGTGTCAGTCTGAATGGGTCTATGTGTGTCTATGGGGCAGTCAGTTTGTGTTTAACTGAAGGATTCACTATATGAATGTTTATGTAAAGGGACCATTGTCTATCTTATAGTAACAGTGTCTAAGGGAGTCAATGTGTCTATATAAGCAGGTCAAAGTGTGCGTATGTTTCAGATAGGTTTAGTATGTGCATGTAAGGATGTCAGTATATATCACTATGTGCATGTCTGCCTGAGATGGTCTATATATGTTTCTCTAAGATGTTTACTATGTGTTGGCTTCCATTTAATGTCATCATTATGCTTGTACTTGAGGTGGCGTGTATATTAGAGAGTATCTGTGTACATGTGTGTGTGTGCGTGTGTGTGTTTGTGTGTAGATATGTCTATAAAGGGGTAGAGGGGTAGGATCATTGGGCAACTGTAGAAAGGGCTCTAATATGCATGTCTGTCTATGAAAGGGCTTTGTGTGCTCATACATGAGCTCATATATGTCATATAGTGGGCAAAACAATGTGTGTGGGTTTGTCTGATGGGTTCATTATATATTTGTGTCTTAGGGGGTCAGTGTGTATTTATATGAAGGAATAAGAGTATGTCTATATAAGAAGAATCTGTGAATTTGTGTCTGAGGGAATTATTTTTTTTATGTTTTTATGTTTTTACAGGAGATTCTTATATGTGAGGGGACCAGTATATAGCATCTGCCTAAGAGGTCAGTGTGTTCAGGGGCTGCATATTAGTCTACAGGGTGGCAGTGTGTGTTGTGATGTATGTCTGGAGGAGCAGTATGTTTGTCTGCATACCTATACAGATTACCTCAGACAATAATTCTTATTCAGATGGACAAACATGAATACAATAAACCCTTTGGACAGACTAATATACACTGACAATCTAAGATAATCACATTAACCCCTTTCAGACATATATATGCACACATATACATATATATGTACATATAACTACATCAGAAAAATAACACATTGAATCTTGTCATCTAAACAAATACATCTTAAATAGATTTAAATAAATTACATATGAATGAATTAAAAAGCATTTTTGCTCTTTATATGCAGAAAATCATTGTTCTAAATGCTAACCAACTGTTACCAACTGAGAAGTAAGCCCAAGAGCCCTTGAAATAATATCATTTCCCCACTACCTGCCCTGCTTCTAGTCCACCCTTCTTCCCCAACTACTACAAAGAGCAACTGCCAATTGCAGGTAAACCATGCTAGCTGAGGCAATAATTTGCCGTGAGAAAGACAGGAGGCAGCATGTGCCAGACAGGCTTCCTAGGAGAGCCCCAGGAATAGCATCACCCCCAAGGCCATGAGCCCTGCTTCCAATCTAGCTCCATAACCAGGAAACTAGGAAAACAACCTTATGGATACTCAACCTTCAAGGAATGCCTTAGGCCCTTCCCAGTTGGGCTGACTGACATGCAACCATGAATATATGAACCTCTGTTCTTTGTTTCTTTGTGTGATGTCCTGGTACACAGTGAATACTGAATAAATGTTCAGTACATCTGTGTGTGCTTTCCTGTTCTTAGGTGAAGAAGTGTGGAAGACAGCTATGATCTTGTGAGCTTCAAAATCTCTAAAGAGCCACCAGGGGTCCAGGAACTGGATTCTATACCAGAGTTTGCCAGCAGCTGAGCCCAGTGAGGCACCAACACATTCCTGAGGATTAACCTGCTTGACCCAGCACAGCAGTGAACCCACGGTGTAGTCAAGACATTGAATCATTGCGGGCAATGGATTGACTCTCTCCATTGGCTATGCCACTGTTGGAATCGAACTTTTAGGTTCCACGTCACACCCATCAGATTAGCAAAGTTGACAAAAAAAAATGACAAATGTTAGAGGGCTTGGGGATAATGGGCCCATTAATGCATTTTTAGTGAAGCTGTGAATTGGTACAGGTATTCTGGAAAGCAATTTGGAATTTTGCTTAAAAAGTTACTAAACTGTGTATGCCCTTTGACCTAGTGATAGCATTACCAGTGCTATAGCCCAAAGAGTTCAAAGAAAGAGGGAAAAGACGCATGTACACAGATATATATATGGCAGTGCTTTTTGTGGTAGCAAAGAATTGGAAATTAAGGGGGTCCTCATCAGTTGGAGGATGGTTAAAGAAATCATGGTATAGGAATTCAATGAAATACTCTTTGCCATAAGAAATATTAAAAGGGATGATTTCAGAGAAATCTGGGAAGACATAGAAACTGATGCAGAGTAAAGTGAGCAGAAACAGGAGAACAGTTTATAGAATAACAACACTAAAGACAAACAATTATGAAAGACTTAAGAACTTTGATCAGTGCAATGAGCAACCATTCCAGAGGCACAAAAATGAATCATGCTACTACCTACCTCCTGACAGAGGTGTTATACTCTCATTGTAGAATGAGACACATATCTTTGGATATGGCCAATATGGGGATTTGTTTTGCTTGAGTACACCATTCATTAAAAGGATGTTTTCCACTTGACAGGTTAGATAGAAAGAAGAGAAAATTAATTGATGAGTTTAAAATCTTTTAATTGTAAAAAGGAAATTAGCTTAGCATGGCAGATGCTTTGTAGCATTTTTAGTGTAGCCCACTCTCCCCAGGTTCAGAAGTGGTAGAGGGGAGAGCATACTCCCAGCAATAGGAGAAATGCTTTCTAATTTTGGTTCTTGCAATATCTTTTCATTAAATATATCTTTGTAAAAGTTAATTTATTTTATTTGGTTAAATTGATAGTAGAGTACCAATCACTGGGTCAATTGGTGGCTTAGGGTAGATGCCAACTGGCAGAACTCACATGATATTGATGAGAAAGCTAGTAGATTGATATTGGAGAGAACACAATGGATTGGGACCTTAAGCTAGTAAAATTATAAAGACAATTACAACCTCTCCTGAGGTTGTTACCCCTGAAACCATAAGGCAAAGCTCCCTGAGAATGTGACTCATCAGTGCAAGTGGGAATTGAGATAAAGACCCCTTAAAAGTCTATAAATCTTAATACATGTGTAAGTGCTCTAAGAGATTCAGTGTATATGCATGTGTGTGCGCATGTATGTACAAATGTGTTAGTGTGTGTGTATATCTTTCTGATTAATCTTTCCTTTTTGTAGGGGGGAAGGCAGGGCAATTGGGGTTAAGTGACTTGCCCAAGGTCACACAGCTAGTAAGTGTATCGTGTGTCTGAGGCTGGATTTGAACTCAGATCCTCTTGACTCCAGGGATGGTGCTCTATTCATTGTGCCACCTAGCTGCCCCTATGTGTATCTTTCTGATGACTCCCAGATCCCACGCACATACATCTATCATCATCGTTGTCATCATAGTCTTCACCACCACCACCACCACCACCACCATCATCACCATTCCTTTATTTCCAATTGCCTCTTTCCACCTAGATGACCTACCAAAACTCCAAACTCAACATATCCAAAACTAAACTCATCTTCATTCCCTAACTTCTTTCTTACCTTACTTTCTTAATTTTTGTGGTTGTCACTGTTGTCTTTAGTATTATTACCCAGTGTCACCTTGGAATTGTCTTCGACTTTCTTCCTTAATTCCCCTCTAATATTCAATTCAATCCAACCAGAATTTAGGAAACATCTATGACACAAAAGGCTTTGTTCTAGGCATTGGGTTACAAAGACAAAAAAGAAAAACAGTTCTTGCCATCAAAGAGGATATTACATTTAAAAGATAGAGATAGATATACTAGATAAATATCCTAACAGTAGGAGGATCAGGAAAGGCTTCCTGGCAAAGGTACATTCCAGGTGTGTAGGACAGCCTATCCAAAGACAGAGGCAAGAAATAGACTGCCAAGTTCCAAGAGAAAACTGTCCTTTAGATAAATGTACTGAGAGAAACTGTCTGAAAGCAGCTTAAAGGCAAAAGTACTGACTAGAGGTAGAAATAATCATGATACATTGTTGTCTACCAATTAATTTTATTGTTGTTTGGTCGTTTTTTAGTCATGTCTGATGCTTTGTTTGGGGTTTTTTTTGACAAAGATACTGGAGTGATTTGCCATTTTCTCCTCCAGCCCATTTTATAGATGAGGAAATGGAGGCAAACAGGGTTAAGCAACTTGCCTAGGATCACACTCCTAATAAGGGTCTGAGGCCAAATTGGAACTCAGGAAGAAGAGTCTTCCTGACTCCAAGTCTGGCATTCTATCCACTGTGCCACAGAGTTTTGAAATATATATCTGAGAAATTCTAAAGCAGAGAATTGTTTGGGCACTGTTAGGTGTGAGCCTGCAGAGAGTACTCTATTCAGGTTAAATTTTAGGATGAAATAAAGCACTTGTAGTATACTGAACAATTAATAAAACTTTGTCTGAACACAGCAAGTATATACAACAAGGAGGTAGTGAAACTTATCTTTTATAGATAATGCCTTCCTGGAAACACATCTGGTTAGCAGGGCAGGATATGGTGATCTGAATGGTCTTCAGACAGTTTTGTCACTATTTGGTGAAAACTAATCCCTGTTGCACTCTTGTTATGGGAGGAAGAGGAAGTCATGGCAGATGTTGGTGCTATCACAAACACTATGGGAAAAATTGTATATTTTCTTTTTGTCCATCAAGATATTCCATCTTCCAACACCAAGCATTCTCAGTGGATGTCTCTAATGCTTGTTATGCTCTCCTTTCTCATCTCTGCCCTCTGCTTTCCCTGGATTCATTCGAATCCCAGCTAAAAATCCCACCTTCTACAAGAAGCCTTTCCCAATCCCCCTTAATTTCAATGCCTTCCCTCTGTTGATTTCCAATTAATTTTATATGTACTTTGTTTATAAATAGTTGTTTGCATGTTGTCTCCTAATTAAATTGTGACCTCCTCAAGACTAGGAAGTATCTTTTACTTTTCTTTACATCCTCAACACTTAGGATGGGGTCTGGCACATAGCAGACACTTAATAACTGTTTATTGACTGACTGATTATATTACAGTTGGTAAAAATGTGGACTCTGTATTTATCAACGTAAGGTAGAGATAGGTTACTACTTTGAGGTATTACAAGCAATAAGAGAAGAAAGGAGATTAGAAGATGAGAAGCCAGAGATCAGAAGAATGAGAAGATACAATAGTCACCTAAAGAGAGAAACCAGAGAAGAATCAGATGATAAGGGCAGACACTTCATGCTGGGTCAGTTGAGAGAACTGACTAAAGCCCAGCAGGCTCTGCAGCTGCCGAAAGCCCATTGGGGAAGCGGAACTCCGGGGCCATGTAAAGAGCTGGCTAAGCTTGCTGCTCTTTAGCCCCATCTAGAGCTCAACATCTTAGTGAGGGCAGAAAAGCCTTGCAGATGCTCTGGGAGCTGATTGGTGAAAAACAAAATCCTTCCCTCATGCGAAGAGCTGGCTGGGCTAGTTGCCCTCTAGCACCATCTACAGACTAGAGAGGGGAAACCTCTGAGGGGCTTGACTGGTGTCCTCTACTGTCCTCCACTGTCTGAAAGACAGAGATATTCTTCAAAGTCCCGGAGAACATGGCTGAGGAACTTTTCAGTTCTCTAACTTAAAGGAGTGCTTGTCCCTGAAATATATTCAGCGCCTGGCATTATAGGTCCTGGCCTTAGGGCTACCATTTCAGTGAAAGAGCGTAATGATGCTGCATCACTATTAGAGCTTGGCACTGCTTTGGTGACCAAGAAGAGCAGAGAAGTCTAGCAGAAGATCGTATAGAAAAGCTCAGAAGAGAAGCAGAGAACACATGATACAGAATGGAATTCAGGCCTGTGGTCCAGAGTTATGAGTTACTCCAAGCACATGTGCCTAGCTAGATTTTTGTAAGGGTTTGTCCATTCTTCCCCACAGACACTGTGCCCATCGGTGAGCAGTCTATACCTTTTACAATCAAATCTTCCTCAAATCACTCCTCAAAAAATTGCCAAAGGTATGGGTTTGAATTCAACGTTGGATTAATTACGATCTAGGTGACCTTGTGAAAGTTATTTTAATGACCGTTTGCCTCAGTTTCCTCATTTGTAAAATGGGAAGGCTAATAGTACCTTTGTTGCTGTGAGATTATGGAAAGTGCCTTACAAATTTTTAAATGCTATTTAAATTTGCTACTATTCTATTTCATATTATGGAGTTTCTTGAATGCTAGGCTGAGGAGATTATACTTTAGTAGGTAAACTTCTCAAGGTCGGCTACAATTTGGTTCAAACCTCCTTTCATAAAATTGCTTGTCAAACAGTCTGTTTCGATCAGACCTGAGCTATTTTATCTTTTGCCCAACTGGGCCTTCTTCTAATTCTGCCTTTTGCAAGACTTCACCATACTCGGATCGAAGTCCCCCAAATCAAGCATGTCCCCTTCGTAAATCCTTCCAGACACTCCCACCGAAAGCCTTCTCACATTTCTCACAGCCCCTTGCTTCACCAGGGCCTTTCTTATGGCCTCCTCCCTTGTAACACAGTTACCACCAGACAGTATTTATCTTTCCTTGCCTCCCATAGTGAGCTCCTTGCTAGCAATTTTGTTTCTTTGTATCCTTTCTAGTCATTTTTTCCCAGTCCTGTCTGACCCCATCTGGGGTTTTCTTGGCAAAGATACTGGAGTGGTTTGCCATTTCCTTCTCTGGCTCATTTTACAGATGAGGAAACTGAGGCAAACAAGGTTAAATGACTTGCTCAAGCTCACAGCTAGTATCTGAGGCGGCACTGGAACTCAGATCTTCCTTACTCCGGACCAGTGCCCTACTTGCCCACCCCCCACCGTATCCTTAGGGCTTTGCAAACAGTAGGTCTCTAATTTGGGAGAAGCTGGGCTCAAATCCTAGTTCTGTGGCTTACTCCCTTCTTGGCCTTACACAGGTCATTTCACTTCTGTGGACCTCAGTTTCCTCATCTGTAAAATAAGGAGGCGGGACCAGATGACGTCAACGGTCCCTTCCAACTGTGATAGTCCACGACCTCCATGTTGTTAACTGAATGAATGAACAAACGAACGAACGAATTAATCAGTGAAAAGATAAAAGAGCAAATGGGGGCTCATTGTGTGCACAGTAAGAGGGTAATGCCACCGAGCGGGCAGACTCGCCACGCACAACGAGCGAGGTAGGGTGCACGGCGGAGCCGGGGACCAGAAGTTGCTTCGCCTCTCTTCCGGCGCGGGGAGATGACGCGAGGAGCTGGCACTTCCTGGTTGAGCAGCTCACGGCGGAGCCCCTGAGCGGGGACTGCCTGGGGCCGGCGAGTGGGCAGGGATGCACCGCCGCGGCGTGGGCGCCGGCGCCATCGCCAAGAAGAAGCTGGCTGAGGTGACTCCCCCGGGCCTCCCGGGAGCGGAGCTCCCCATTCGTGTTCCCGTCCCCGAAGCTAGGCACTCCCATCCCACTCCACCTCCCCAGGCTGGACCCCTCATCCCGGGTTCCGGCGACCCCCAAATCAGGCCTCCGCCCCCTCCCTTTCTGCTTTTACTGGTGCCAGTACCCAGGCTGGGTAGGGAACCCGAACCCCAGACTTCCCATTCCCAGGCTAATCCTGATGTTATTCTCCCACAGGCCAAATATAAGGAACGGGGCACTGTCCTGGCCGAGGACCAGCTGGCCCAGGTGAGCTGGTTGGGGTCATAAGATAACAGAATTTGAAGCTGGAAGGGACCTCGGAGAGCGTGTAGTCTGAGGCCTTCTTTTTACAGAGGAAGACCAGGTCCTTAATCTAAGTCCTCTGACTTTGAACCCAAGGCTCCTTCCACTGCCACAGGGGAGGAGTCTGGTTTAACTCGCTCGGTTACATGCTGAGAACTGGAGAGTACGAGGGGCTTTTGTTTACATCTGTCTTTTCCAGGCAGCTAGGTGGCTCAGTGGATAGAGCACCGGCCCTGGAGTCAGGAGGACCTCAGTTCAAATCCTGCCTCAGACACGAATTCGCTGTGTGACCCTAGGCAAGTCACCTGAACGTTAATGCCTCCTCCCCCCAAAAAGGGGAACTCTCTTTACACACTGGCACTATTTTTCCTGGAGCTCAACCTCTAAAATTGGAGAGGCAGTGACAAAATATCCAGGTTCGAAAAGACTTGGGCAAGTCAGTTTTATTATCATTATTTGTCATTCATTATCTCTTTAGGAGGATTATAAGGTTATGTGGAAGGAGGGTGAGGGGGATTTGTACATTTTCTAATAGTAAAAACATTATTAAAATGATTGACATCTATTAGTCACATAACAATTACATAAACACATACAGAGGTACTCACAAAAGTATCATTAACTTTGCAGGCCGGAGATACTGTAACATGTATATGAAACAAAAGCCATTTCTAATCATGTTCTTGAGCTATCATTTATATATGGATTTAAGGTTTGCAATGCACTTAACATATGTTACTCTTTGCTGCTATGGAATTCTGACTCTTCTAAAGGAGATGACAGGTGTAAATCAATTAAAATTTCCAAACATCGTAGTTAAGAAAGGATCATACTCATTTACTTTGGGAGGAGGTCAGCCTGGGGAATAAATCAGTGATTTTTCCTGGCAGGGTGAAAAGTGCGGGTAAAGAAGTATGTATAATACAAACCAACATATAATTGCCACATCGTTTTTATGTGGCTTTAGAAAGTAGTCAAAAATACCCTTACCCCTTAGCTTATGCCTAAATTTAGTACTCTCCCTGGCTTATCAATAGTGGAAATTGCATGTATCTAAAATATTTTTTACCACATTTCTTATAACAAACCAGAGGCTCATTTCTTCCAATGGCAGTTAGATAGGAGTAAAGAAAAGGAGGAAGACAGGTAAGAACAGAAGGTGGACGCTTCTAACTACTTTCAGCCTTCCCTCAGCCTCTGGGTCAGAGGTCCAAATGCTGGCACATGCCTGTTGCTTAACTGGGCTGCCCTTCACATTCACCTGTGTCCCCTCCACAGATGTCAAAGCAGCTGGACATGTTCAAGACCAACTTGGAAGAATTTGCCAGTAAACACAAGCAAGAAATCCGCAAGAATCCTCAGTTCCGGTTGCAGTTTCAAGACATGTGTGCCACCATTGGGGTTGATCCTTTGGCCTGTAAGGCATTACCCCTAGGAGTTCCGCTACACCTCAGAATTTCAGAAGAATAGGATATCAGGGGTCATTATTAATTCAGTAACTCTTAGGGGGAGAACCAGAGGCTCTGTCCTTTAAAGAGCCCTTCAACAGATGAGGAAGAGACAGTTCTTGGCCTGAAGAAACTGTCTGTTTAATAGAGAAAAAATAGATTGTAGTATACATTAGGTGGGTTACTTGTCATTACTATTTATGGATTATCATCAGATTTTTTAATATCATCCCTTTATTACTCTTCCTCAACATCTTCCAGGTCACTTCTTTTATCAGTCTATCTTCATATGCTCACAAAAGGCAAACTCATTTTCACATGTTAGGAAGGGACATCTACTGTGTTGATGCAATACATTCTGAGCCAAGTAGAAATGTTTTTTTAAATTATCGCCGTCACTTTGCTTATCTAGTAGTAGGGACCACCATATAAGTGTTGAAGGGCTATTGAGTAGAAGACTGAGCAAGAGTTAAAGGCTTCTTATAGGAGGGGAATTTTGAGGAGAGGGTTGTAGAGTAGCAGAATAACCTTGGCTTTTCTGCTTCTTTTCTTTAGCTGGAAAAGGATTTTGGTCTGAGATGCTGGGCGTTGGAGACTTTTATTATGAGCTTGGTGTTCAGATTATTGAGGTGTGCCTGGCACTGAAGCATCGGAATGGAGGTGAGGACTTCCCCTGGGAAGAAGAGGTGGCCGAACCACAAACACTTAGGCCACTTTGCCTCTCAGGTCCATCTCATCCATGTCCCTGCTCATCAGTTCTTAAAGAAACTGTTTTGAAGGCTTAGTCAATCCATTTTAATTGAATCCATGACAAGTCTCCACATCTAAGGATAGGGGATAATATCTTTTGCTCTTCATGGCATTTTGACAGTCTGATGTCTAGTTGTTGAGGGGAAGAGGCCTAGGATACAGGTCAGGCTTGGTCCATGACATGCTCTATAACCTAGAAAAAGTCATTTAATCTTTCTGAGCAAAATTCCCAATTGATAATAAAAGGACTGTCAATCTTGCCATGCTGGGTTAGCTGTCAGGCCGTCGGCAGTGTGACAAAATAGTCCATTCAAAAACTGCTTAAGGGGACGGGGCTTCCAAAAAGTCTCCAAATGTTTACCATTTTGTTGACCACATTGGATTAACTCTGCATAAGTTGCTTAGGATAGGAATTCGGACTTGGGCCTGGGATTTTTATTGGTGTAGGAAACTCCTCGGTGAATAAATACCTTTACCAGTGCAGGTTAGCACTTCTACATCTTGCAGTCTTAAGGGTACTGCCTAGAGCAGCGATAGGGAACTTTTGGCCTTGAGGCCACATGTGGCCTTCTAGGTCTTGGGGTGTGGCCTTTTGACTGAGTCCAAGTTTTACAAAACAAATCCTTTGTTAAAAGGATTTGTTCTGTGAAGTTTGGATTCAGTCAGAGGGCCACACTTGAGGACCTAGAGGGCCACAAGTGGCCTTGAGGCTGCAGGTTCCCCACCCCTGGCCTAGAGCATTGAAAGGTTCAGTTACTTGCACAGGATCACACAGTTAGGATATGTCAGTCAGAACCTGAATACAGCTCTTTCTGACTTGAAGGCCAGCTCCTGATCCACTAAATTAAGATAGCCAAAATACCTGTATGCCTGTTGGCTATAAATTGGGTATGGCCTTAGTGTCAGTAAAAGATTTTGAACTTTTTTAGAGGAAAGACTGCTCTTAATTTTCTATTCTCAAGTCTGATGATCCTCAAAAAATGCCTCAGTCCTATTTGCCCTAATGCTTCCCATTATCTACCCATGGTTGGTTATTTGAGGGGTCGGGGGAGAAGGGCAAAAGGAATTCAGTAACTTGGGGGACATTTTTAGGCCCAAGTTCAGTAATTAGGGTGACTCCTGTGAATGCCCACTGCTCATACAGGAATTCTCTCCATCTGATTTGTACTGTCCCATCCCCTTAGGTCTGATCACTCTGGAGGAACTACACCAGCAGGTGTTGAAGGGAAGGGGCAAGTTTGCTCAGGATGTCAGCCAGTAGGTATTTCCTTCCATTCCTTTGGGGATGAGGTAGAATTCCTTAGAGATCAAATATAACCACTTTGGATTCAAATCCAGTCTTACCTAGAGAAAAGTTGAAGAATAGCTTGGCTAATTGCTGGTAACTTCATCTTTTCCTATCCATATAATTTCTGGCAAAGGAGACCAGGATAGATATAAAGGAAGAAAGATAAATTAGTATGTCATGGGATATAAATTGACTTAGTTGACCTGAAACAAGCATTTTTAACCTTTTTTGTGTTTCCCCCTTGGCATCCTGATGAAGCCTATGGACCCCTTCTTAGAATAATGTTTTTGAATTAATAAAATAAAGTACATAAGATTACAAAGGAGACCAATTACATTGAAATACATTTCACAAAATATTTTTAAAAACACAAGTTTATGGTCCCTAGTTCAAGACCCCCTTGACCTAAGGTATGGTTGATTGTGTATTATACATAGTGATATATGGTAGGTTCTCAAGGAGCCAGCCCCCAAGTATGAGAGCATGGAGCAGTGGATCTTCAGAAAAGAAGGAAACAGTAAAGGATTGCTTGCCATACATACTACTCAGACCCACTACTCATTGAATATGAATGAAGAGAGTGTGAAAGGATGAGGCTCAAGCAGCTCTTGTAACAGCAGTCCTAAGGGATTAGAGTAAGCACACCAGCAGACCCCAACTTCCCTTCTCCATAACTGGTCAAAGATGCTTTCTTCCTAGGCTGGGGGAGGGAGTGGAGATAGAAGTTTGGATTCTTTGCTGAGTGGAGTCACAGGATCGACACCTCTAGCCCTGGAATATCTTAAGCCATTTAGGGTTCCTTCCTTCATGCTTTCACACTAGCGAGCCAGGGGCAGGACTAAAGGGGTAGGAGTAGCTGGTCTTGTCATTGAAGTGCCTTTGAATCATTTCTTCTCCGCCTCAGAGACGACCTCATCCGGGCCATCAAGAAACTGAAGGCCCTGGGCACTGGCTTCAGCATCATTCCTGTGGGAGGCACTTACCTGGTCCAGTCAGTTCCAGCTGAGCTCAACATGGATCATACTGTGGTGCTGCAGCTAGCAGAGGTACTCCCCCGCCCCCCAGCTCAGAGGTCAAAGGAGACAGCCCCAAACACCTCAACTCCCCCATTTCTCCTTGTATATGTCCTCTCCACACTCATCAAGTCTGTTCATCAAGGGTCGGTCAGTCAGGTAACAGGTCCATAAAGGATAGGGTCTGGACCTGGACCTCTGCCTGGGTGAGGAGACTTCATCCACAATCCCTTCTCTGCAACCTCTATCTTAAGGGAGCTGCCTAGAGAATGAGAGGTTATGACTTGGCTCGGATCACATAGGCTGTAGTGTCAGCTTCAAGAAGCAAGGCCACTTGCTTTAGGTGTCCCCGGGGACAGTGTGAAGTGCACTGCTTTTGCCCTCAAGACCTGGTGTTTATTATTGTGCAACCTGGGCCTCAGCATCCTGATCTGCAAAATGAGGGAAGTGGACTCAGCCTCTAAGGTCCCTTCTAGCTCTAAATGTTTTTTGAAGTGATAAATTATTTGTAAATACTAGCTAAGAGGCAAAGATTTCTTGTGGGTGGAACGTAACCGCTGAGACCATAGCCAGCCATCTGAATGGTCCCCTCCCCAATTTTTCCCTAAAAAAGTAAACTGATCTAAGTAGAAGTACAATTGGCCACTCTAGCTCACAGAACAAAACTAGCCAACATTTTGCCTCCCATCCTACTCTTACCCTTCCTGGGATTTGACCTTTCTAACTCAGGAATGAAATCAACATACACTGTGCCCCTTGGGCTATGCCCAGTTATCATTCTCTCTACCTCCAGTCTAATCCAAGTCCTTTTTCCTGGGATAAGAGTGGGGAAACCATTGTGCCAGGTTGGGGCGGGGGGGGGGGTCAGATGGAGGCAGAGAGTCCCTGCTGATTGGTCCATGTTCTTCCTCCCTCTAGAAAAATGGTTATGTGACAGTCAGTGAGATCAAAGCAAGTCTCAAATGGGAGACAGAGAGAGCTCGGCAAGTGCTGGTAAGTGTGCTTAGAATGGTTAGGAGAGATGAGACCCTGAAGTACCCGTGCTAGGCAGAGAATTCATCCTTTTAGTTCATTTTAAGGAGTAGCAATAGGGTCCTGAGCCTTGTGTATTGTCCATTGGCTCTCTTTTGGTGTTCATTGTCTTCACCAGTGATGATAAATAACCCTAATATTTCTCTTAAGGCAGGGGTTCTGTTTTTTTTTAATTTTTTGATAATGATTTTAATAGAATTGCTTTCTTTTTTTCATATATTGGTAAGTATTTGTATTTACAAAACATTCTAAGAAAGGATCTGTAGGCTTTGCCATGCTGCCAAAGAGGTCCAGGACACAAAAAAAGGTTAAGAATGGTTGCTCCAACAAAATATATGGGTACTATACCTTTCCTGGGCTACGGTTACTATGTAACCAGCACTATGTACAGGAAGGCAGGTTGCTACTGGGGGATCTCTCTTGGTCCTTGAGAAGCCTGAGCCTAGGATAATTGTCAGATTACCTAAATTTTGTGTGTATTATATGTATGTGTGTGTCTGTATATGCATGTGTATTCATATGTGTATACTGGAACAGTCTTGCGAATGAAGGGAATTAACAGTATATATCATTACACAGCATAGGTGCTAGTTTATATGTATAATAAAATTTTATATCAATGTCTTGGGTTTTAGTCTCTACCACTAATGAGCTGGCTGATTTTTGACAAGCCAATTAACTAACATCCACAGGCCCCAGAGAGATCATCTATAAAATGCAGATGATGACAGTACTGGAAGGCAGGAGACTAGATCAAATGGCCTCGAGGTCCAACTCTAAGATTTATGAGCCTGCCCTCTTCTCTTTCCCTACAAGCAGTTATTCATCACTTTTTAATTCCTCAGAGCACTTTCTACACATCTTTTGGCACAGTAGAGCATTGAGTTTAAAATCAAAGAACACGGATTCAAATTCTGCTTCTGCTACTTCTTATGTAGCTGGGCAGGTCTTTTCACCTCAGGCCTTAGTTTCCTCATCTGTAACCTAGGTAAGGCAATAATTCTTACACTGTCCACTTCACAAGGTTGTTGTGAGGAAAGCCTATTGTAAACCTCTAAGTACAATACAAATATCAACTGGGAGGATAAAGTGAGGTGGCAAGGATGGGGGTTATTCCAGTTTTGCTGATAAACCAGATTAACTTGCTCAGTAATCTCAGGCATTTTACATTGTCCCATCACTTAATGATCTTTCCAATATCTCATGCTAAGACTGGTCCTCATCTCCCTCCCACACCCCAGGCAAATAAGAGGCATTTTTTGCACTTTGGTTAAGGAACAAAGCCAAACGGGTAATTACAGACCAAGCAGTAAGCAGAGGGAAGGTACAGGTGAGGGTGGTGATGCCACTTATCTGCCATCGTTTAGGGGGAAAACCCCATTGAGGCAAGAGCAGATTTCAGTTTGGCTATAACTCCTTCCTACACTTCCTCTGGAGACTGCTTCAGCTCACTCTCCTTATAGTCGGTCATTGCAAAGCACCTCAGACTTCATCTAGTCCAGTCTACACCCGAACAACACTCCTCACTGTACCATCCTAAACAGGTGGTCACCAGCCACTACCCGAAGGCCTCCAGGAATGAGGAACCCACTAACTACCCAAGGATGCTCATTCCACTTTTGAACAGATCTAATTGTTCAGAGGTTTTGTCATTATATAGAATGAAACTTCCTCTCTGCAACTTCCATTCAGTACTTCCAATCCTAGCCTTTGGGGCCAAGCAGTGTCTAATTTTCCTCCATATCTGCTTTTCAAATTCTTGAAGATAGCAGTCTTGTCCATCTTCCTTCTCTCTGTTCTCCAGGTTCTTCAGATGAGCCTTGTGTAGCAGAGTCTGCAGTCATCCTCACCCCTCTGGATTGCCCTGCTTTAGAGAAAATCTAGCTGTTCATGTCCTTCATAAAATTTGGTACCCAGAATGTAACACTATATTCTATGTTCTGACCAGGGTGTGCTTTCCTTTTTCTAGATTGTGTTTCTCATAATGCAGTCTCTGCCTGATGTGTCGTAAGAGCCTCTAAAAACCTATCTTTTTCATATAAACACTTGTCCATTCTATCCCAAGGAGCACCTACTGAAAGAAGGGCTGGCCTGGCTGGACCTGCAGGCTCCAGGGGAAGCACATTACTGGCTGCCAGCTCTCTTCACAGACCTGTACTCCCAGGAAATCACAGCTGAGGAAGCCAGGGAGGCCCTCCCCTGATTCTAGGAGGAAGCAGACCAGTGAGAAGAGTGGAGGAAGACAAAGCAAGATCTACCAAGGGAGCCTGAACAATAAACATTTTTGTAAGAAAATGGTGGTCCCAAGTTGCCACTCTTCCTCAAGGTTTTTTAATACCTAAGGTTTTCCATTAATGGAGGAACATTCTTGTAACTACTATCATCCCTGGCACTTTCACATTCTTTTTTGTTTTTCAAAATACTATTATCCTAATAAAAATATCTGTGGAAGAGGTAGGGCAAAAGTGGAAACTGAAGCCCAGAAGTATAGGGTGGAAATTCTAGTAAATTCACGGATGAGTTGAGCCCAGGCATCCGGTTCTGTCTCCCAGCCCATTCTTTCAAGTGCTTCGTAAACATCTATAAGGATGCAAACCATAAACAAGCCTGTTTTTTACTAGCTTAATGCTTATTCATTGATTTGCCAAATCAAAGTCTCTCCTATCCCATTTACAACTCTACTTTGAACCAACAGTCTGAGTCACCTGGAAAGGCCAGAGAAGCCCAAATGCTTTATTACTTCCTTTACCTTTAAGGAAGATTAGCATTTTGCCAGAGAGGCAGTAGAGCTGAAAGAAGCTGGATGGCAATTTTTGCTCCCCAGGAGTCTTCACAGAACTGTTTCTTCACTCAGCACAGGAGTTATTAAATAATAAAGATAGGATGCCAGAGTATCACCCCAAAGGGGCTCCTCTTAGTCCAAGACAGTGGCTAGAGGACAGAAACGTCATTTAGGCAAATAACGCCCCAGTCTGTCTTCCAAGAACAACAGCCAACAGTTCCCCAACGATTTAATGGACTTTTCTGCATTATCTTCAAAGGTGGCAAGCTCTATTATGGTGACAGATACTCCTTGTCCATGTAGCCTAACATGGCAGTTCCACTTTATTCTCTGTACTCCATGTGCCTGGCAATGACATAGTCCCTAAGGGCTGGGTACCATGCTTGTCTGAGGTGGTCCTAATGGCCCCTTCCACACCCACAGCAACCTCCTTCTGCCAAAACAAACTTTATTGCACAAAAAATCATTTATGTACAGTCAGATATAAAGATGTCTCTTTGAGTGACTTCTGTGCATATATTTTCTCAACTCAAGATTAGAGCATAAAAGTTGGGCCACAATGCCAGAGGAGAGGTGCTCTGCTCATGGCAGGATCAGGGAGAGGATTGTCACTTGGAAGTAGAAACACTTAAATGGCAGAAAGACAACACTGCATCTATAGACCAAGAACACTCATCCACAACCCTGTGCCTGCTCCAACTGAGGGAGTTTGGGGGCCGAGTCTAGTACTCATCCCAGACCTATGCATCTGGGTAGACTAGCAGCCTTGAAACTTGTTTTGAGTGGAATAACAACCAATCTTGACTAATGGTTGCCTGTGGTTCTCTTCCTACTCCCCAAGCCCATTTTACCCTGTTTGTTTCCTGCCCTACATCTCTTCCAAAGAATTCTCCCCCTGTTGCCCAATAAGCTCCATCCCCACAATGGTAAGTGTTTAGGTTAAATATAGTTCTAGGTTATTCTAGAACCTCAGATCTAAAGTATATATTATCTGACTCATGAGGCAGAGGCCCTTTAAACTCTGACCTCTCTCTTCCACAGAATCCAGTCATTCTCCCTCACAGGTAGTTAGGATGCTGACCAAAGCCTTAGGGTTAGCTAGACAACTGTGTGGATGATGCCCCTAGGGGGAAACATAATACAATAGGAAGCTTGGGGCAGAGCCAAAATAGGGAGGGGAGATGCCCAGCACTACAGTGAGTGCTTAAAGCATGTCTTTCTCTGTTAACCAGCCAGAAGGATCCTTACAGCCAAATAAAGCTAGGGAGAGTGAGAGCTAGCCCTGCAAGCATCCAACTGAGCCAGCGGATGAGTTCCCCTCTGATGTTCTCCTGCCAAGAGTCAACATTTGGCAGCGTGCACAGCCCAGAACAAAGTCCTCCAGTCTTAGTCCTGTTTCCCCTCTGCTACTGGCCGCCACTGTTTCCCCCCAGGTCCCAAAGTACTGTGAAGTTGTGAGGGAACCATAGACTGGAGAATAGCTGGACAATCCACTCCTCAAAAAATGTCAATCCCCTTGTCACTCCAAAGGAAGAATATCCTTGTTTGGATGAGAATTCAGAAGAAACCGTTCCCGTGTAACGGTTTCAACCCCAAATGGACAGCAGCTGCCAGTGTTGAGGACTTTTCCATGAGAATCAGTGATTGTGGGAACAAACAGTATTTTCAGTTTCCATGGCGCCTGCGCTGGATTTGCAAAGACCTTTTGTTGGTCTCAATCAAATCTCCATCTAAGGGCAGCATAAGGGAGTAGGGAAGAGGCAGGAGAGAAAGGTGCTTGGGTGCTAGGTAAAGCTTTCTGACCAGTAACCCAGACTCCACCACTGTTCCTTCTCTTTGGTCTATCTAGAACAGTGACTATAAATTAGGGAAAACAAAATTATGGTGGCAGACAGGAAATGAGGTCCAGGAGGTTACACTAGGCCAGGCTGGGTTAAGCAAGGGGAAGGCCCAGCTTCAAGACTGAAAGACAGACACCCAGACAACCACTTGGACAGGCCATGTGACACCCTCCCCTCTTCCTTCCCTCCCCACTCCCTTGACCCTGCCCTCCCCTCCTGGTATCCCCATTGACTATTCTGGGCAACCCCCTCTGGGAGTTGCAATCTTTGCCTTCTATCCCCAACAAACTGCCCCAATGGAAATGTCCGTCAGTTTTTTGCCAGAGAACCATGCTCTAGGCTCTCCTGTATCAGTACCTTGGGATTGGCCCTAGGCATGGGATGAAAATGGTCCTTGGTACCAGGATGCCAAGAAGGTTGCAAACAACAGCCCACTCCCACCCTGGGGGGTCTGAGTGTCCTTGGTTCTTGCCTCAGGCAGGATGCTGTTGGGGCTGGAGGGAGATGTGGTGCCGCTCCATCCCAGGGATGGGGTAGGGGGAGCATCTAGGCCCTTGAGCTCCCCTGCGTATCTGTCTCTGTTTCAGATGAACTGCTATCAGAGTCTATTTCAGCACTGTCCTGCTGGTGTTTCTCCTGCACCTTCAGACGAATTGCCCCAAGGCGAGTCAGGAGAGATTGGTAGTCAAAGTGGCCTCGCTTCTCCCCAAAAGGATCCTAAGGGAAGAAAGGAAAAAAGTCAGGTCTGAATTGTTCCTATCAGAGACAATAGTGGGACCCCATGGAAGCTAGAATAGCTCCCCGGGGAGCTACTGTCCCTGAGGAAAGCAAAGAACTGCAAGCAATACGAAAACCTTTTCCATTTAAGGTTTAAGAATGTTTTCTCCAAGTTTTGAACCCAACCCCTTCATCCTACCCACCCCACCCCCTTACCTTCCCAGGGATATTTGGCTGAGACACATATTAAAATGAGTTTACTTTCCCAAATGCATACTGCAAACAACAGGGGGAAAGGACTAAAAGGAGAATGCACTGGAGTTGCATAATCATCTTAGATAATTCGCATGCACAAACAACACAGGAGTGCTGACTTTTTCTAACATCCCCAGGAAAAGCTGAAAATTATGCTTTATTCCTGAAGTCAGAAGAGTCAGAATAACTGGCCTTTTCAACTTTATCTAGTTATTAAAATGCTTAAAGCTTATGTCCCTGGCCACTGAAAGAAAAATTGAGCTTCTGTCTCTTTTTGCAGACCCACCAACCCAGTCCTGAAAAGATTCTTCCTCTTCCTTACATACGTACCTTCTATCCTTGAATCTGGCTTTATTACGCGAAGTCAGGAATCACAAACTATTTTATATAAGCTTCAAAGTCTACTCCAGAGCATGAGAAAAGGTGGAAGCAGAGGGACCAAATCAGTAGATAGAAGCTGACCACCCATAAGAAGGAAGAACTGGTGAGATAGGAGTACAGGTATCTCACACAGCAACTGACAGGTTCCATAACTGACCAATTAGGGACCTGCTGCTGACATCATACCAAAAGCTATCCAATCACTTCTGTCAGCTCCTATCATACAACCCTACTATCTCACCCTGACACTTTCCATTAAGGCTTTCTATAGCCACTACAAACCAGTTTTCACTCCTCAGAGTTACATCCCAAAAGCCTCCAGTCTACACTTGCTTTGAAGTGATCGATTTTCCAAACTTTCCTTCCTTCAGACTTCAGCTTCATTCCCACCCACTCACTCCATCTCCAGGTGCTGACCCTCCTTTTATAATTTTCTCAGTGCCCCAGGCAATTCTCTAAGCCTATAAAAAGTTACAGAGGAGCTAAAGGAATGAAATCATAGGTCTAGTCAAAAAAATGTTTTTTCCTCCAAGGATTGATACTGGAACTACTGGGCAATGAAGGTTATAGCTTCTGCTGCAAAATATGCTTGGGGACATATCCCTTCTCAGGATGCAGTAGAAATGGGAACAGGAAACAATATAGTCCTAACTATACCCTGACACTTGAACCCTGGAGCAAGTGAAAGACAACATTTACCAAGAGCTGCACCTCAGTCAACAGAACATCTGATATTCCTAATACATGAGTTTCACACTGTCACAATCCTCCTGATCTCTCCACTGGTGAGGACAAAAGGAAGGAAGAAACTTACCTAAGCAGTTGCCAAATGCTCTGAGTTACAAAAAGGCCTTAACAAGCCATCAAATCTAATCCATCCCTCAGACCAACCAAAACACTTCAGAAATGAGGGATTTTTCAGGAAAGCATTTTAAATGCCCTGTGTTTGGACTGCTGAGTTCTTCTATTCATCCAGCATAACTTTTCACATTAAGGAGCTTCTTCCCCAAAGAACCAACATTCAACCACCATTCCTTCAAATGCTTGAATTGGTTTATACTGTCCCCTTTCCTCCAGGCCTTCTCTCCCAAATCCTTTCACTTCTCCATCTTTTTCAGTTAGCCAGGAGGCTGATGCCATCCCTGGTTTGTCAGTGTACTCCCTCCATCCTGTTCAGTTGTGCCCCTACTCCCCGTCCTGCCCCCTTCCCACCTCCCACTCCCCAGGCCCAGAGAGCTACTCTACCTGCATTGTCTGGCCTTGGAGGTGTAGTCGGTCTTTGCACACCACCTCATAGAAGTCATAATACTCCATAAAGGACTTCTCCATCACACCCCTGTAAGGCAAAGGTGAACACAAGGTCATGGCTTGCAGAATGAGAGAGAAAGGCCTCCATGCCCACATTAGCCCTGTCTCTTCACCCTACAGCTAGATTCAACATATACTCCAACTTTCTACCTCTGCCCTTGGCAAAAGGGCCACTAGGACAAGATGTTTGGTAGATGCCGCAGTCCATACTTACCTTCCCAGGCAGTGTGATCACTGGAATGACTCCAATCGTGAACAGCAAGGAAACCTGAACTCAATCTGTTTGCTGTTGCCCATCCCAAGCTTATTCACTACTACTTCTGCTTTTAAAAATGAATATATTCATGTCTGAATATATCCTTTTCCCCTCCCCTGCAAACTATTCCTTGTAACATAATTTTAAAAAAAAAGGCAGCTCAGCAAAACCATCAACACATCAACCAAATATAAGAATATATACAATGCTCCATGCTCATCATCTTCCCATTGCTGCAGAAAAGCTTACCGCTTCTTTCACAAATATCCCTTCCCCTCCCCCTCCTTTGAAGCTTCTCTTGATTAGTCTCTTGACTTGGATCAAATTTTTTTTCCATACTGTCACAACATTTACATGCAGCCTGCACCCTATTCACCTGCTTTTATATTGTTTTTTTAACTGTTCCTGAATGAATACTTTTCATCAGTGTAAGTTCTTTGCCCAATCTAATTCAATAAGCATTTACTAAGCACCAGTTACTATATACACAAAGTGTCAGAGATACAAAAAAATAATCCTTGCTCTCAAATAGCTTCTATTCTAGTAAGGTGATCCACACGTGCACAGACAAATTAGGGAAAACAAAATCCTCCCAAAAGCATTTCCTTCTCTCCTTTGATAATACTACCACCTAGTTCATGCCTTCATCACCTCAGACCTGGACTACTCAATAGGCTGCTGGTCAGCTATCAAAGTGATCTCCCTAAAAAAAACGGTGTGACATCTTTCTCTTATTCAGTAAACTTCAGTGGCTCCCTTTATTGTCTACAGGATCAAATATAAAATCCTGTTTGGCTTTTAAAGCCCTTTATGACTTGGTCTTTTCCTACCTTTCTAGTCTGCTTACGTCTTACTCCCTTTCCACTTACTCTACGATCCGATGATACTGGCCTCCGTGTCTGCTATTCCTTATACCAGACACTGTCATCTCTGACTGCATTTGTACTGGCTGTCCCCCATGCCTGAACTGCTTTCCCTCCTCATCTCCCTCTCCTGGCTTCAAGTCCTAGGTAAATCTAACTTTCTGCAAGAGAGCTTTCTCAATCTTCCTTAATGTTAATGCCTTCCCTCTGAAATTACTGCTATTGTTCTCTGGTTGTATGACTCTTTGTGACCCCATTTGGGGTTTTCTTGGCAAAGATACTAGAGTGGTTTGCCATGTCCTTCTCCAGCTAATTTTATAGATGAGGAAACTGAGGCCAACAGGGTTAAGTAACTTACCCAGGGTCACATAGCTAGGAAGTGTCTGAGACCAGATCTGAACTTAGGAAAATCAATCTTCCTGACGTCAGGCCCAGCACTCTATCCAGTGTACCACCCAGCTGCCCTCTGAGATCATCTCCAATTAATCCTGTATCTATCTTGCTTGTTTGCAAGTTATCTTCCCCATTAGACTGTGAGCGCCTTAAGAACAGAGGCTGTTTTTTGCCTTTTTTTTTGTATCCTCAGCAATTTGCACAGTGCCAGGCACATAATAGGTACTTAATAAACGCTTGTTGACTTGTATTTTCTTTTCCTATACCCAATACAAGAATGCTCTGCATACTGAGGACCTGTGATTCTCATTCCATCAGTGAGGTCCCCCCACCTCCACCCCTGCTATTCCCAGTCACTCTCTCTATCATATACCTTAGGGGTTCAGGGCAGGGACATTTTCCCTCCAGCATGTCACAAACTGCCACTCTGATGGTCTCATGTCGGATACACTCATTGTAATTTTTGCTGTCTCCTGGGTGTCTCTCCTGTGGTGAAAGACAAATGGCATTGATACTCAAGGTGCTCATATTAAACAATACAAGTTTTCAGGAGTGAGGATGAGGAAGAAAGCAATGCATGTCAGGAACAGGTAAAGATAGAAGATGCAAGGCAGGTTGCATTCTTATGTATAAAAACTATTCCCTCCCCCACTGAACTCTACCATTGTTGCTAAGCTCCCTAACAGTGGAAGACATGCTATGTATAAACCCAACAAAGCTCCTTTAGCCATCTTGGGCTCCAATCTCAGGTTGAAGGACTGCCAGATAAAGGCTGAATGGGGATTAATTCAATGCAATTTGGGCCAACAGATCAGGAAAGCAGGGCAACAAAGCTGACCTGTCCTGGTGCCCAAGGACACATAGAGAACCCTAGGGCCTCAGCTAGTAGAGGCTATAATAGCGGGAGCTGCAAGAAGTTTCTTGCCAGCTCTCTGCCACATTTTCAGGATCTATAACTGGACATGGCTAGTGATGCCCACTCAAGTAAGTCTCTAATTCCTATTATTATTTTTGTAAATTAAAAGGAAGTCAATGGCAAAAAGCCAACCACAGATGACACTACTGCAAATCTACCAAGAGGACTTTATCAGAAATATCCATCTGGAAAGCTGGGGAGATATGGGGGCCCAGAGTGCTACAGAGGGGCATGAGTGGGGAAGTTTTCTTCTCATAATTCTTACAAATCATACAAAAGGACCCATTTCTGACCAGGAAAAAAAACCCACTGGGACAACGCCAGTCTGTCATATGGGTTTGGAGGTGCTATAAAAAGTCCAGAACCTACAGAGCCACACTTCCTAAAGTAGGAAAGACACCCCAGTCTCCAAACAGCTGCAACTAATACAATGGGGGGTCCACTCCACAATTTTCTTCCTCTGAAATCAGATAAGCCAGGATGGGGCAGAATGGGGTTATTTAGGAAATGTGATACCTCTCTGCCTGAGGGTAGGAAATGAATTTGTTTCATTCTTAAATAGCCAATAGTCGAGGAATCCCTTTTAGTTGGGATGATGCTAATTCAAGTCTTTAAATATCTCTGACCTTATATTTTTGGTGGTAATAAAAAATACATTTTTACAGTGTAGACACTCACTCGCACCCTTGTTAATGATACTTTTGGCTCTGCAGGAGATAAATTATAAGTTGCTTCAAAGGTCCAAAAGAGAGGAACTAACTCGATATAAATTCTAGGGAACACCTCAAGCTTCTGCCAGGTATAGTACAGACATGAATTCATTAGTTCCAGACAGCCATTCCCCCAAGACCATGAACTAATCTTCCAAATTTAGTTTACTAACTCTTACCTAGGATTGATATAAGTTAACTGAAAGCACATCACACAGATCTCATGATTGTCACATTTACTAATGAATCTCTATGTCTCTTCTTAGAGACTTAAGGTGTCCAGAACTAAAAATACTGCCAGCCCCGAATCTACTGACTTGTTTAACATGCCAACTGCCCCCTTTTTCTACTGCAGTTAGACCTACTCTCCTAGGAGGCTGCAGACAACATTATACATCTGGAACAAGACAAAGAGAGCCTCCCCTCTTAAGGTCTCAGATTCCATAAAGCTCATTAAAAGTAGTCAACACCTCCCACTTGGAAGGCTGGCTTACCTGCTCAAAGCCAGGCTCATTGTGGTAGGGGTTTTCAGTCATTAGTGACTGGATGGAGATAAGCACGGAGGAGATACTCTGGGCTGGGCTCCAGGCAGGGCCAGTCCAAGTACTGAAAAACACAGCAAAGGGGGAAGGAAAGAGGGTGAGGCTGGGGAAGACAGATATGGCTCCTTCAGGCCAGCACAAAAGTAAGACTCAATCTTTCTCTTTCACTATTAGCAATCTGGAATCTCCCAGCCTCCATCTTACACCAATTCAAAAGGAAGTAAGTTAACCTCAAGGCGAAAAAGCAGGTCAAAGGGAAAAAAGAGGGGAAACCAGGCAGGATAACTCTAATGGGCTTTTACCTGATCAAGGGAATCTGATTTAACTGGAGCCACAGAAGGAAAGACTAACTTGGAAATGGAGTCAATTAGAAAATGCCTCCAAGGATAATCAACATCAAAGTTAGCAAATATTCTTCAGAATACTTTGGAAAAGAATTACATATGAAGAGTGGATATTTTTATTTGTTTTTGAGGAATGGGAAGACGTGGAGAAGAGAAGTCCAAAGACCTTTTGGCAGGGAGGTTACAGAGAGGTTGATGAAGCCAAAAACATAGGCACATCTGGGTTCCTGTTCCATACTTGGAACCTAGGGAGTATCAGGTTCTCTGAGGTTTGTAGAGCCATGGCAAATAATGAGAAAAGACTAAGGGGAGAGATTCCAAGATTCACAGAGACAGTAATGTACAAGAGCATTTTCCAACTGGAAGGGAAAAAAGACTTCCTTTCCTTCACAGGGGCCTGGACGAGGCACAGCTAAACTTGTGTGATCATAGCCCAGTGGGCAGAAATGACAGCAGAGACAGGAAGTGACAGAAGAAACATTTGTTTCAGCCTGGTAAGGCAAAGAAAGGTGCTGAGGCTGGGGCATAAAAACAAGCTTCATGATCACTTTCCTTTTCCAGTCTTACTCATGGGGAAAAATATTAATGATTCTTCCCATCAGCCTCATCAAAATTACTGGTTTCAAAAGTCACCCTGCCCCACCCTCCACCAGCACTGCTCTCTTTCCTGACTCTTGTTTGGCAATTCCATTTCAAAACCCCCCTCAATCCCTGGTCTTTATATACCAAGAGACTCATGACCCTGGAACAAAATAGGTTCTTCCACGAGTAAATGTCCCTGGTCAGTAAATGACACCTTAAGTCAGAAAAAAAAGCCCGTTATAATAATACTGTTAACTCCTGGACCTAATGGGAATTTTTTACTTTGTAGATTCTCTTTAACAAATTTCCAGTCTCAGGCTGGTCTATCCCCAGACCTAACAACTTCTAACCATCCTGTATCCTTTTTCTTCCCCTAGCTTTGCTCTTATTTGGTGTCAGCTCATGGAATGTTTGCATTGGCTAAGCAAAACATAACCAGGAAGTAATATCCATATTATACTTCCAAGAAGAAATGATTTTTGGATTACTCACTATTATGGATTATCTTTTCCATTTGCACAGGTAACAGAGCTTGATTGTTTTTCCCCTGGGGTTTATCTTGTCAAAATAGTTCTCTTTAAATCTCCCTTCTTCCAGACTCTACTACTACTACCCTGAGTCTCTTTTAAAAATGGCCCAATACCGCGGCTCCCAGAATCAGCTGCCACACAAGCCTGGAGGTGAGTCTGGTTTCAAGTCACAGGAAGGGATGGAAGAGACAAAGCAGTCTCAATTCTCCCACTTTCCTGACTCCTCAGATAAAAAGGAACCCTTCAAAATTCTTTTTATCTGCAACAAAGGAAAAAGATCTAGAATTGGGAGAAACCTCAGAGGTCATCTAGTCCATTTTACAGGTGAAGAAACTGAAGCCCAGAGAGGTTAAGTGGCTTGCCCAAGACATGCTGATAATAAGCATCTGAGACAGGATTTGAACCTAGGTGCTCTGAATTCAGCATCAGAATTTTTTGTTTTTCCACACCATCTTTCTGGATTTCTAACGTTCTCAGGGCAAGGACAGGGACTCAACATTGGGAAAAGAGATTGGGATTGACAGCACCCAAACAACAAGATGAGCCTAGAATTTTTGTGCTTGGTTCAGATCTGATGTGGTTCCAATCTCAGATGCAACTTTTAACCTAACTATATACATATATATATATATACATATATATATATATATTTATATATATGTATAAAATTACAGCCATTTATTGAGAGGCAGAATAGATACCCACAACCTAAAATAGCCTGCAAGAGTCTCTGGCTCCCAGCTCAGCTAATTGGAAGTCTCCTCTTACCCCAGAATACTCAGGCAGACTTTCCCATTGCGGTAGAAGTTGGGGTTAAACCTCACTGTGTTATTGCCCGTTGTCATCAGTTTGACCCGTGGTGGGTGGATAGGATAATCTGGAGGACAGCGAAACACGAACAAGAAGAAACCCCCTTCATAAGGAGTGTCAAATGGGCCTGTGATCAATGCATGAATCTGCAAAACAAAAGCCCATCTTGCGCACCATCTCAAAACTGTATGGCAGCGTCCCCACCACAAACCCTCCCATGCCCATGCCCCTGTACATGCCAGAGGGCAGGGCACCTTACATTCTTGTAACCCCATCCCATACTCTCACCATATGGCACATGTACCCTGTTCTCATTGATGAACCTTCCCAGGAATATGGAAAATTTCTATCTCAGACAGAAATTCCACCTAGAACTTCTAACAAAATTCAAAATTCTAGTTCATTTCCCTGAGCTGAAGGGCAGGGTCAATGGAAGACCAGAGTTGGATGCTTTAACAGGTCAGTAATAGATTTGGAGGTAAGGTAGATGGCTAAGTCATCAGCTTCCTCTTTTGTTGATCAAACTGGGTGGGGGGGGGGGTTGCAAAGAAGAAGACCATATAGCAGCATTGTACAACTTTGGTCTTCAAGAGACCTTCGATCTCAGAAACAGTAATTTTTATAATCTACAGTCATAATTAATGGCCAATTTCTCCTTCCCTGGATGTGGGAACGTAAATTTATATCAGATTCACATACTGTTAGGACTAGAAAAATTAGATATCTTACTAACATCCAGAGGTATCTGCTGAGAATTTGGAAACCAAGGGGAGGAATACTTTAACACGATGCCCCGTAGAATTGAACCCATGCACTGCCCAAGTGATCCTCCAAACTGCACCCCTAGGATCACCCTGAATAGCAAACTCAGTTGGTATGAACAGAGCACAAATTCTGGGACCTAAAGGGCTATGTAGCTAATATCTCTGGCATTTTACTAGGGACGAGGTATGCCAGTAAAAACATTTTCAACCACATTAAAGACAAAAAAAAAAATCAAAGTAAAAGCCAAGCTTATTCAAAATAACTAAGACCATACTAACAATTTACAGGCTGAATTTTTGCTTCAGGCAATATGAAAGCAGAGGTGTGCTCTTTAAGCAATTCACTTCAGCCTGACAAAGGTTTAGGTGTGAATCTAATTCCAAGGGTGGGGCTAGGAATAGCAGAGAAGCCTAAGTGTCTACATGCCTGAGGATTTTATGCTTAGACCTTAGACTCACTAAGGTTTCAGGGTGCTTTCTTTAGAACAAAGGCTGGTTTAACTTTTGTAGGCCCCCCCCTCCAATACCTAGCACGTTATGTTGTATCCAGCAGGGGATTTAATAAATATTTACTGCTGTTGATGTTGCAAGAGACAGTATACCAAACTAGGCATTATTAATGGTAACCTAGTCAAGACCCTAAACACAGCCATAATCCAGGCACAGACTGGCCTCCAATCCTCCCTGGATTTGGTAGACGACAATATTTATCTATCTGAAGGTCAAGGGAAAAGAAGGCCACACTCATTCCCCCCTAATGGAATCACCTACCTTAGTCATGTCAAGGGGATCAGGCACAACAAACATTCCGGGTGGAGGCTCCTTATAAATGGACATGATGTCCCTGTATAACAACAAAGGGGAAGTAGGGGTAAAGGTGGGAAAGCCCTAGAGCAAAGTAATTGCTGATATCAATGGGGAGAGGAGTCAGAACTAAGTGCGTGGTACTACAAGTGTTTGCATTGGCTCACAGGCCAGGGATTCTCGGTTGGATACACGGGAAGGAAGCAGAAAACCAAGCGTTATCAAAAGGGGCACTATTTCACTGAGGGAGGTGAGAAGGAAAATGGAAGGTTACAATGGTATCAGAAATCAGTGTGAAAAACATCTATTAACATGACAATTCATTTACTACACACTCCCAAATATTTCTAGATGCAAAAAAATTCAGGATGAATTGTAAATAAAATATTACCAACTAAAAAGCAAATTTGAATATAAAGAAATGCAACCAATTCCAAAAGATACACGACTAAATTACTATGCTTACTTTACAACGAAAATGTATATGAGAAAAGACTCTTCCTAAGAGGTGGGGTGGAGGATGGGGTTAGACATAGTCTGTCCAGGTAACAGACCAGTGGAATGAAACACTGAGAATTTGTCTTTAGGAAGAAATGGGGGGTGGGGGTTTCTGGCGTTATTGGGAGTTATATGCTGAGAAGATTAAATATGAGGCCTTCTACAAGTGGCTCCTTGAGCCTCATTTCAGAACTAGACATAGTTGAAGGTGAAAGGTGAAATACCCCAAGTGAAACATGCCTAATTGGGAAGGAACCAGAAATCACTAAAATAAAGATTTAGTCTAAACAGTATAAAGCTAGGGAGCAGAAAGATAAATGGTAGCTGGAGGTTTGATTAAGAAGTTACAAAGGTTGGGAAAGGGAACTGAATTTCTAAGGTTGGGAGAAAGGGTTCCATTGGTAGAATAAAATGTCTTTATGTGGCATCAACTTACAAGATACTGAGCCTAAGGATCTCTGGATAACAGGGCTAGAGCTGGCCAAGGAAAGAGGAGGGGAGAAGGAACAGTTTAACAGGACAAAAAGTTTCAGGACTGGAGGCTGTCCTCCAGGAACAAAGACAGGGAGAAAGGTGGTAGCCCCTTTCTATGGTATATACCTGCTGTAAGGGAATTGAAGATCCAGGGAAAAAAGGAAAGTGTGGGATGGGGTAGAGGAATGGCTAAGGAACAGAAAGGAGGAGAGGGAAGGCTTGAGGAGAAAGAGGGGCGAAGGGAAGAAAGAATAAGGGGAGGAAAAAGAGAATGGGGTAAGGGAGGGATGCTGGGGAGGGCAAAGGAGGGAGAAGTGTTGGTGAGAAAGGAGGGAGAGGAGAGGAGGGAAGAGATGAAGAGGAATTGGGGAGAAGGGAGGGAGGGGTTAGAAGGATAGAAAGGGAGACGAGGACGGAGGGAACTTGGGGAGAAGAGCTGATGGAAAAGTTTGGACTGCAGGAAGGGGAAAATGAGGGGGGGTTGGAGGAAGAGGAGGTGGGAGAGTTGGGAGGGGGCTGAGAACTGAAGGGGGGAGACTGAAGGGGCAGGAGGAGAAAAAGAGAGGATCGGAAATGGGGGAGCCTGGGCGAGGGGCTCGGGAGGCCCCAGGCCGGGGCCGGGGCCGGGACCGGGGCGGGCGAGGAGCGGCGGCAGCGGCGGGCCGGGGCAGGCGGGCCCTAGCTCGGCCGCACTCACCGCTTGATCCGCAGCAGGCACTGCGGCGCGGCGCGCTCGCTGTCCCAGTCCGAGCTCAGCGTCGGGTCCCAGAAGGCCGAGTGACTGAGCAGCGCGGCCCCGTGGGCAGCGGCCGAGGGCGGGAGCCCGGGCAGCGGGGCCAGGCCTCCCCCCGGCCCGCCGGTACCGCCCGCCGCCGCCGCCGCCGCCCACACGTCGGGTAGGAAGGGCGGCCCGAAGCCGCCGCTGCCGCCGCCGCCCGCGCCCGGGCCCGGGGTCCCCGCAGCCTCTGCCCCGGCAGTCGCCGCCTCCTCTGTCGGACTCTCCGCCATCGCCGCTCCGCTTCCGGGACTCCACGCCAACGAGTCCGCCGGCCAGAGCGGCCGCTCCCTCCGCCTCCGCCCCCGCACCACCGAGAGCCGGGCCAGAGTGTCCCACCCTCCGCTTCCCTGGCCGGGCCCCGCAGACTCCGCCCAGCCCCAACCAGCGAGAAGCGCGGGGCAAGAGTGTCCACCCGAGGTCCTCCAGGATGGGAGGGGCGGAGGGACAGAGGGCTCCGAGCTGGGCGGGGCCATTCTTTTGGTTCTCTGGGGATTAAGACCCAGGGCTGAAGTCCCTGGGAGGGGGAAGGAGGAATCGGCACCTTTGGATCCATTTAAGTGCCCTAACTCAAGAAAAAGCCCTGCTAGCCTTCAAATCTTAGAGCTTTCACCAAAAGACAGACCACAGTCTTTGGTACCCTTCTGGGCCTCAGTTTCCATGTCTGTAAAATGGGACGAGTGGATCAGCTTATCTCTAAGGCCCTTCCAATTCGTATGATGTTTATGATCAATGATCATAATCTTATGATGCTAAGATATTTTTGATAGGAGTGGGAAGAGAGAATGGGGGAGGATTGGGAATTTATATCCCACCTCACCACCCCACCACCCACACACACCCTATCCTTGGTATCTCTAAATGGGATACATTTTTATCTACAGTAGCAGGATAAAGATCTAGTAGTCTGAAGTCCAGGACTGTGGGGCCCTTCTGGAGACCCTTACTCAGTGCCTGGTCTCTTTGTAACCCTCCCTCCATTGCGTTAGCATATCAGTGCGCACTCTTAAAAATAATAACCCATATTTGCATACAAACGGCTTCCCATCTTCACTATCTCCTTCTCTGGTAAAGGAAGTTACCAGCATTATTCTCCTAAAGAAATAATGGGATTCAGTTAAGGAAATAAGATTGGAAGATAATTTGTTCTTGGTATCGGAGGCTGGAATTCCGGATTTGAATCTTAGTCTTCTGACTCCAGAACAGTATTCTTTTCTCTCCATAGGCTTCCAACTCCAGGTATCTTGAATGCGTGCCACTGGGGACAAGGTTGACTGGGTAAAGGCAGGTGGATGGCACTCCTCCCCACCCATTCCTGGAAGAAAAATTCAGTGCCTGTACAGCTACCAGAGCCCAGGGTAAGTAGAAGTGACACCGAGTAAGGACGGTTTCTCAACTACTAAATGAAAAGTGTAGTGGCATGCATCCTGTCCGACTTTGATTTCCCCTTGGCCTTGGGTCTTCACTGCAATCGAACTCAAGCTTTTTAGGAGCCTGTCCGTTCTCCTTACCATTCCTGCTGGCTCCTTCTCTCCTTTGGAGGACTCCTCCAAGCCAGGGCTTCTATGGGGAGGCTTGAAGATCTCAAGGAAATTGTCAAGAAAAAGCCTTCTGGAATTCAAGGGTGACAGCAATTTCACTGAGTGAGTTCTTTCAGGGCTCCTGGCAAGTCTCTGAGGCAGCTGCCCAGCCTGTTAAGAGCCGGATTAGTTTAGCGGAGGGCTAAATCCTTTTCTGACCTTTCTTAGGTACAGCATACTGTAACTCCTCCTTGGAAGCCTGGCTAAAGGGTAAATATAAAAGGTTACCTCTTCCTAAAACCAGAGGGTGAATGACATCCGAGAAAATCCCCAAGACACAAGCTTAGACACACATGCTTAAACGTTGTCTAATGTTAAAAAAAAAATCCCTGGCTAGGGCCCCTGCACCCAATATCAGGCCACTATTCAGGAACCCAAGGGTCTCTGCTATTATCTTCCATTCACTACTCCCAATATCTGCTATAAAAAGACAAAGCTCTGGTAACCCCCGTCTCACGCCCCTGTACTCTTCTGCCTTCAAGGGTAACCTCCTACTCCCAGATCAGGCACATTTGTTATCCTTATGTAAATATTTATAAAAATTAAAATAAAATTTTATTGATTTTTTTAAACATCACCCTCATTTTCCCAATATCTTCCTCCCCCTCCTTTGATAGGCATCCTGGTGTACCAGATAGAACTCGGGGCTTGAAATCTGGGAAAATATGGGCGTCATCACACACTACTTGTGTGACCCTGGGAAAGTCACCTAACCCTGATTGCTTCAGGAAAAAAAAATAAGGAGGTTGGACTAGATGACCTCTAAATTCCCTTCACGCTCTAAATCTGTGATCCTAATAATAAAAAATAGAAAAAAAAAATTTCAGCAAAGCTGACCAAAAAGGCCCTGCAGTGTTCATACCCATAATCCTCTACTTTTACAAGGAGGGGCAGGAAAGTACCTTCTCACAGATCCTCATCTACACTGTGATCTCCAATCCCTCCATCCTTAATTCTCTTCCGAGCTATCTCCCCTGCACTAGCACTGCACTCTCCTCCACTCCCCATCTTGACTCCTTGGTGAACCAGTTCAACTCTACGGTTGGCCTCTTTTCTTGGGTTCCTTGCCCCCTATCAAGGGGCCAGTCTTCGTTCAGCCAAAGCTCAGATTTGGCTCTCTCTCCCAAATGCTACCTCCAATTCTCACACATATGCTGATGAAGGAAGGTGGAGAAAAATCACAATGCCATACTAACTAGGTCCACTACAAATTTGTTACATAACCTCAACTGAGTCCTCAATGCTACAAGGCAATGTTTTTCCTCTTCCCTAATTAAATCACTATCCCCCTCACCACCTTTTCATCCCTTCTCAAATCTCCCGTGGCTCTTCCTCCCTAAATCTTCTCAGCTGAAAACCTTGCCTCATATTTTACTGAAAAAATTGAGGACATTCACCAAGAGCTCCCACTCCTCTCCTCTTCTTCCTCCTTATTTCATATCACTAAGATGCCTTCTGCCACTATCTCTTCCTTCACCCCAGTTTCACATGAAAAGCTAGCGATTGTACATGCACAAATGATCCCCTTCCATCTTGTCTCCATTACCTCCTTTATCAGTCTCACCCTCTCATTTTATCTCCAAACTCTCCCTATCTACTGGCTTCTTCCCTACTGCCTACAAACATGCCCATGTCTCCCCCATCCTCAAAAAACTCTCTTGATCTGTCCATCCCCACTATTGCCCTATGTCTCTCCTCCCTTTTGTAGCTAAATTCATTGAGAAGGCCTTCTGCAATAGGCGAGTCTACTTCTTCTCTCACTCTCTTAACTCTCTCTACAATCTGGCTTCCAATGTCATCATTCAGCCTTTAATTAAAACTTCTCTCTCCGAAGTGATGGGTGTAATCTGAAATAACTGAGGAAAACAAGTTTAAGCTTCTGAACATATCAACTTATTAAGCAATGCATGCCAATTACATAAATCAGGACCAGGCCTCCTCAGCTTGGCACTGAACCCTAAATACAGGGGGAAACAGAATTTTATGCATTAAAAGAAAATAATTAAAAGGGTATAAACCAGGATACAAGATTAGTTAATCTGATTTCTAACTGGAGCAAAGATTAAGGGCTTTCTGTATTTGGTGGGAGAGTGAGGGCTAACAGGTACGATTCCCTGAAATCAGAAAAAGAGGCATCCCACTCCCCCCACCAAGTCTCTATTCAATCAGAGAAACAAGGAAACAGTAACTGAGTGACCAGCATGGGGCCAGTTTTCAGATAAGACATATGGTTTGCTTGAGATGTATAATTGTGAGAAAACTCCTTGCATCAATCTTCAAATCTGCCTGGGTTTCCGATCAACAAAACCTAGGTCCTTTGGTAAGGGTTTCTAAGCAACAGGTTGAGGTGGTCCAGCTTCCCCACCATGCAGGGCTAGGTTCAAACAATGCAATAAAGTTTTCTCCCAATTCCTATAATTGAATAAAGTTTTCTCACAAGACAGAAATTGGACTAGACCCATACTTGCATAGAGAGGAAACTGAGCTAGATGCAGAGCTGAATCACAAGATGGAGTCAGTGTGGTTTACTCAATTTCCACAGCTATTAATGATTTCTTAAATGCCAGATCTAATGGCTTAAGAGTCAGTTTAGTGTCACAATGCTTTCGGCAAGACCAGAGTTCAATCCAGTGGTGGACTGATTTGACTTGACTCAGGTCAAGTCACTTAGTCTTCATTTGCTTCAGTTTTCTCGGTTATAAAAAAGGGATATCAAGTGAGCTTAGCAAAGTGGCTGAATAGGCAGGGACTGTATCAATACTTATTCCTTTCACTCTCCACCACCACCCCAGTAGGCTTTGACCTTTTCTCTCACTCTCTTTTTCTTAGATTTTAATGACACTGCCCTTTCCTGGTCTTCCTCCTATCTATCTGACTGCTCTTCTCAGTCTCCTTTGCTCACATTCACTGTGGGTATTCCACTGTCCTGGGCCCTCTTCTCTTCTTCCTCTACATTATTTCCTTTAGATTCAATTATTATCTCTATGCTGATCCAGCCTCAACCTCTCTGCAGATAACTTGCATTTCCAACTGCCTATTTCATATCTCATACTGAATGTTCTATAAACATCTTAAACTCAGCATGTCCCAAACTGAACTCATTGTCTTTCTCCCTAAATGCTGTCCCCTTCAAAACTTCCCTATTATGGTGGAGTAAACTACCATCCTTCCAGTCACCCAGGCTCCAAACCTGGGTCTCACCTTCAACTCTTCCCACTCCCTTACCCCCCATAGCCAATATATTGCCATAGCTTGTAGATTTTTCCTTTGTAACATTTCTTCCATATGACTCGGACACTGCTACCTCCTTCCCTCCTTAATGACACTACTACCACCCTGGTTCAGGTCCTCATCACTATATGCCTAGATTATTTCCATAGTCTGCTGGTTGGTCTCCCTGCCAGAAGTATCTCCTCACCCCAGTCCATCCTCCACTCAGCTGTCAAAATGATCTCCCTAAAGCAAAGGTCCGACCAAGTCACCACCCTAATCAATAAACCCTGGAGGGGCTCTCTATCACCTCCAGGATCAAATATAAAACCTTCTATTTGAGGGGCAGCTAGGTGGCGCAGTGAGTAAAGCACTGACCCTGGAGGCAGCAGTTCAAATCCAGCTTCAGACACTTGACACACTAGCTGTGTGACCTTGGGCGAGTCACTTAACCTCAATTGCCCTGCCTTCCCCCCTCCAAAAAAAAAATTCTTCAAAGCCTTTCATATCCTGGCCCCTTCTTGCCTTTCTAGTCTTGTGACTCACATTATACATCACCCATGTACTCTTGAAACTAATGACATTGACGTCATTGCTGTTCCACAAACAAGACCCTCATCACTCCACTTAGGGCATTTTCACTGGCTCTCTCCCTTGCCTGGAAAGCTACCTGCCCTTATCTCCCCCTTCCTTCAGGTCCCAGCTAAAACTTCACCTTCTACAGGAAGCCATTCCCAATCCCTTGTAATTCTAGTGCCTTTCCACTACTGATTATTTCCAATTTATCCTGTATATAACTTGTTTGTACATAGTTGCTTCTTTGTTGCCCTACGTTAGACTCTGAACTCCTCAAGGGTAAGGACTGTCTTTTGGCTTTTTTGTACAGTGCCTAGCATATAGTAAATTTTATTGATTGACTTTCTTTTAATTTTTTTTTGGAGGGGGGAAGTCAGGGCAATTGGGGTTAAGTGACTTGCTCAAGGTCACACAGCTAGTAAATGTGTCAGGTGTCTGAGGCCAGATTTGAACTCAGGTCCTCCTGACTCCAGGTCTGGTGCTCTACTTACTGTACCACCCAGCTGCCCTTCCATCGATTGACTTTCATTTGGGTCCAAGTTTGGTTATTAGAATTTCACAATATTCAGTTCAAATTGTTTTGTTGTTATTCCTTCTATTTAAGTTGTCATCCTTGTGTACAATCTGGTTCTGCTCACTTCACTTTGCATCAGTTCATGTACATCTTCCCATGCTCCTCTGTATTCACATTCATTGTTTATTACAATCCAGCACCATCACATTAAATTCTATTTGTGTCCCACAGTTTGCTTAGCCATCCTGCAATCACTGGACATCTACATTGTTTCCAGTTCTTTGCTACTACAAAAAGTGCTGCCACAATATTGTAAAAGTGAGTAACTGTGAAAGATTTAAGAACTATGATCAACACAATAACCAAGCATAGCTTAATTCCCAAACACTGATAAGGAATCATATTTCCCACCTTTTGGCAGAGAGGTAGTGGGATAGAGGTATAGAAAGCAACTTGCATTTTTTAACACGGTCCATATATTGATTTTTTTTCCTTGGCTATAGTTGTTACAAAACAGTGCTTTTTTGTGTGGGGTAGAGGGAGGTAGTGATAGTGATACCAGAAAGAGAAAGAAAGGAGCATCAATTAAATATTTTAAAATACTCAGATGAAAACAGGTCAAAGATGAGAAAGAGACATTGATAAGCAGCATAAATTCACAATTAAAAATTGTTAGTTAAAAAATTTTAATTAAGGATTTTTTTTTAAAGAACTGCCATAAATATCTTGGTGCATATAAAAACTTTTTTTAAATTTTTTTGTCTTTGAATTTCTGGCTTAAAAAGTATAGATATTTTAGTCACTTTCTTCACATAATTCCGAGTTGCTTTCCAGGATTGTTAAGCCAATTCGCAGTTCCACCAACAATTTATTAACATGTCTGTCCTTCCACAATTCCTCCAACATTGACAATTCCTATCTTTTGTCATATTTACCAATTTGAGGGATGTGGAGTAAAATCTCAGAGACGTTCTGTGTAACGGGACGAGTTATAGCTGACCCCAAACATCGTTGGACCTCCGCACCCTGAGCCTGCTGAGAAACCTCAGGGCTCTGAGGTATGGGAGGAACAAGATGGAGTCTGGAGGAAGGGTCTCGCCCTTGTTGGCAACATGGTGCAGGGTTCTTTTCCAGGTTCACCTGTGCACAGGTGAATCATGGGGAGAGCGCGGGAAAGAAAGGGGAAGAGAATAGGAGAAGAACAGGAGAAGAATAGGCGGAGAGTAGGCAGGGAGTAGGCGGAGAGTAGGCGGATCAAGGCGGTCCTAGTACTACATAATGAAGGCTATAAAATCTGGTCACTGTCTTAATTAAATGGAGCTATTCACCACCTTGGCTTCCGTTTCATCATTGCCCGCGAGATCAGGCCTTTGTTGGACAAAGGCCTGGGAGTATGGGGTAAGAATTCCCCAACATAATTCCCCAACAGTTCTGATTTGCATTTCTCTTACCATTAGTAATTTGGAACATTATTCTATAGGATTCAGATATGGACCCGACTGGTGATTTCATTGGCATAAGGAGCTCCTCCTAGGTGAAGAAACTTTAACTACTGATGCAGAATGCCACTTTCTCTGTAACAGTCTTAGAGAGCTGCCTAGAGCAATAAGAGATTAAATGACTTGCATAAGGTCACAAAGCTAGTATGTGACATAAGCAAAATTGGAACCTAAGATTTTCTGGTTTGCAGGCTGACTATCCACTACAACTTTTCTGTTCTCTTAGTGATTTTGAGCACTCTTGTCCACATGGCTGTCAATAGTTTATAATTCTTCTTTTGGTAACTGTTCACGTCTTTTGATGACTTGGCTATAGGAGAATGGCTTTAGGTCTTACATATTTCTATTAGTTACCTATATATGTTAAATATCAGACCTTTGTTAGGAGACTATTAGATACAAAGATTTATCTCATCCAAGAGAGACATGATGGAATGTGCTATCCACATCCGGAGAAAGAATTATAGAGACTGAATGCAGATCAAAGCATGCTATTATCTCTTTTTTTGTTGTTCTTTCTTTCTCGTGGCTTTTCCCTTTTGTTCTGGTTCTTCTTCCACAACGTGACTAGTGTGGAAATATGTTTAATGTGATTGTACATGTATAGCCTATATCAGATTGCAGGGCGGAGGAAAGAGAGAGGGAAAAAATTTAGAACTCAACATCTTATAAAAGTGAATGTCGAAAACTAAAAATTAATTAATTTTTTTAAAAAGAAAAGAAAAAAGAAAGAAAAATTTCCTTGCCAAAGATAAGACTAAAAGGAATGCCATAAACACTTTTCAAAACCAAAATAAAAATGCATATAAAAAAAATAAAAGATTTATCAAAGTTGGCCACCTCCCTTCTCTGATGAAGATATTTTTGTAATTACTTTTTGTTTGTTTCACATACCATTGTCACTTCTCATTTATTTTCCCATTCACTCACCTCCGCACACCAAATAACTCTTCCTTGGTAACAAGGAAAAGCAGTTATGCAAAACAGTCACAGGGACTAACCTAACAATGCACACATTCCATAAGTGTAATTCCCCACTTCTCTACCTGAAGGAAAAGCAATGGTCATCATGGTTACTGCATTTAACCTAAATTCTAATGTCTCCAAGTATTAGAAGTTCCCAAATTGAGTGGAGTCCCCCTGAGAGACCAGGCAGTTACAATATTGATATTCTAAGTAAAAATTGTCAAAGATTTTTGATTTTGGGGGGGTTCCTGCCTAAGAAAAGTTAAGGAACCTCCTTGCTTTCTTGGCTTATCAGTGTTTCCTAATTGTTTCATTCTATGACAGTCTTGACAAGGCATATTGGAGGAGCTTTCCACTGGGGCAACCAGCTATCTGCCCATACCCCCAACTATTATGTATACTGTACTATTAGTTATCATATGTATTTTATTATGTATACTGTACTATCTGATATAGGTTAATATTTGTCCAGCTAGGCTCTTCATTTCCTATCATGAGGCAGCCAACCTAAAGGCTGGAGTAATTATTACAAGGGGTTTTATCTCATATGATCATAGACTTTGAGCTGGAATGAACCTTTAAGTGCCTTTAATCCAACATTTTCATTTTACAGATTATGAAGCTGAGACCCAGAGAGGTAAGCTAATTTGCCTAGAGTCACACAGAGAGTAAATGACAGAGCTGGATTTGAACCCAGGTCCTCTGATGCCCAATCTTGAACTCTAAAAAAATGTTTTGCATAAAATTTAATATTGAACACTCAATACAACTACTTAAACTAATTTAGTAATGATTTACACTTTAATTGATTTCAGTAAATAAAATATAATAAAATAAAGGCATATCACACACAACGCCCCACCCCCAAGGAAAAAATCTAGTGGTTTCCCCTTATCCAGGAACAATTATCCTATTATTCAGGATCAATATAAAATCTTACACCTTACTTACTTTTACAGTACAGTGACACTGGCCTCCTTGTTCCTCACACAAGACACTCCATCTCCTGGCTCCATGTATTTTCATTGGCTGTTCCCCCATGCCTGGAATGCTTTCCTTCCTCTTCTCCTTCTCCTGGCTTCCTTCAAGTCTCCACTAAAATCCTCCCAGCTGTAAGAGGCTTTTCCCAGTCTTCTTAAATGTCTTTCCATCTACTGATTGTTTGTTGACTTGACTGTAACCAAAAGTGTTTACTTTGTCTCATGTCTTTGTCTCTTGCAGAAATAAGAATTCTTCCTTTAACTATAATACGTGTCGATGGCTTCTCCTCCCTTTTTTCTCTAACTTTTAAGTCATATAACTTTTTATATTTAGGCCATAAATCCTTTTAAAGCTTATTGTATTATGAGTGTAAGGTGGTCTAAATTCTAATTTCTGCCACACTACTTATCAGTTTTCATTGCAGTTTTTGTCAAAAAGGAAGTCCTTAGATTTATTGAATCCTAGGTTCATTTGCTTTTGTGCCTTTTTTCTTAATATGTTCTACTGGTCAACTTTTCTGTTTTTAACCAGTACCAAGTAATTTTGATAATTACTGCTTTGAGATCTAGTAGTGTTAGGCTCCCATCATTACTACATTTTTTCCCATTATTTCCCTTGGAGTACTTGACCTTTTGTTCCTCTAGCTAAATTTTATTATTTTTTCTATGTCTTTAAATAACCCCTTGCTAGTTTGATTGGTATGGTGCTAAATCTATAAACTAATTTAAGCAATATTACCACTTTTATTACATTACAAATACATTGGCATGGCCCAATCATCAGAAACTCTCTCCATTTATTTTTCTTCGGTTATTTCTGTGATATGTTTTGTAATCATTTTCATGTAAGTCCTGAGTATATCTTTGTAGATAGACTTCCATATAATTTATACATTCTGTAACTACTTTGATTGGGATTTCTTTTTTCAGTCTCTTCCTGACATGTTTTGTTAGCAAAAAAAAAAAGTGATGATTTTTATGGGTTTGTTTGATAAAGATATATTGTTACTTTTTAAAGTCGCTGTTTCATTTAACTTTTAGTTGAATGTCTATGGGTTCTTTAGGTAAACCGTAATATTATCTGCAAATATCAATAATTTTGTTTCTTCTTTGCCTGTTTTTATCCTCTCAGTTTCATTTTCTTGTCAATCCAAAGCTAGCATTGCTAGATCTATGTTAAATAATGGTGACTAATGGACGCCCTTGCTTTACTTTGATCTTATTTTAAAAGACAATGTTCCTTAGTTACAGGTAATTCTAGCTCTTGGTTTTTGGATAGATACTGTTTGCCATTTTTGAGAAAAGTTCCATTTATTCCAGTGCTTTTTAGTATTTTTTTAAAGCAATAATTGAAGGTTGCATTTTTGTCAGAAGCTTTTTTCTCCATCTATTGATTTGATCATGATTTTTATTGTTGTTATTATTAATATGGTCTAATGGGCCGTTGTTACATAGTGGATAAAGAAGTAGCAGCAGGGCCAGGACGACCTGGGTTCAAGTTGTACCTAACACATACTATCTGTGTGACTCTGGGCAAATGACTTAATCTCCCAGTGCTCCAGAAAATTCTCCAAGACAATAAATTGCAGAGAAGATGGCAATTGGTAGGAGTTTTCTCATCCTTTAGTTCCCCATATTAATGAAATCAGAGGTCCAAACGCTATTCCTGTTTAAAATTAGTTTCCCTAATGTTAAACCATTCCTTCATTCCTGGTATTAATAAAACCTTAACACGTTGATTAAGCTTTTGAATATGTTGATGTAAAGTCTTTGCTAATATTTTCATGTCAATATCCATTATCCATCCAATGCAATCCATCCATCCAATATCCATTAGAGAGGTTGATCTAATTTTCTTTCTCTATTTTAACTCTACCTAGTGTATGTATCAAGACCATATTTATTTCATAAAAGATATTTGGTAGAATACCTTATTTCTATATTTTTCTTTTTCTTTTTTTCCCTCCTTTTTGTAAATTTTTTATTCATTTTAAATTTAGGTACAAAACAAGAAAAGAACCATGTACACAGCAGAACATAAGAGATGATTTAATACAAAACAATAAATTTCCATTTCAAGAAAATCTATCAAGTAAATACTACACATTGTTTTTAAAACTACACAGCTTTTTTTTTGCTTCCTTCTCAATTTTTTCATTCTCCGTCATGCACTTTTTATTTTTTTTCTCCCTCCCTCCCCCCATCCTAAAGGCTACATGGAGATATGTGTGTGTGTGTATACTTATACATATGCATATATACATATACATAGATATCCATAAACATACATATACATATATATGTATACATATGTATACACACACACACATATACACTCATACCCATCTGTATATAAGACCATAATATGCACATTTTCATTTGTCATCACTTTCTCTGGAGGTGAATAGCATCTTCCTCCATAGGCCTAAGACATTCCATGTTTTTCTAGATCAACCAGCCCATCATTTCCTATACCACTGCAGTATTCCAACATAATCACTTCCTCTTTCTATATTTTTCCAAACAATTTATTGTAATGGTAATCAGGGAGGACTTTTTGCTTTTCTTCTCTTTTGGGATGCTAAGTTTGTCTAAAGTACCTTTGATGAGTCTCACCTTTGTTTGAATGGGGCTGGTGAAGTGGACCACTTTTTGTTTTGGAGTGTTTCTCAGCACTAAGGCAATGGGGAGTTTCAAAACATTGATTTGAAACAATGTATATGATGTGGTACTAGTGATTGAAGAACTAACTTTGCTACACCCAAAATGCTAAGTTGTCCCCAGCCCTCAGAGTCCTGAACAGCATATATGTACTGGAAGGTTACTGTTTGACTTTGGGTGGTACACTCATTGAAAGAGTGATGAAACGCTGAAGCAGCCACTCCTGGCTTTGAAAACCCAGATGTTGATGCTTCTCTGGTAACTATTGTGATTTTGTCAGATAGAAATCTGTTGATCTGTTTATAATGTGAGCTTGTAATTTTTGTTTGTATCTGCTCTGAAGTTCAGTGGGGCTGATCTTTTCTCCTTGGATTAAGTGAATGATATACCACATTCCCCCACGTATAAGACATACCCTCTTTCGAAAAATTTGGGGTCTGAAAACTGGGCGTGTCTTATATGGTGGTTGTAGTTTTTTTACTTGCATTTCCCGCTTTTTCACGCTTGTTGTCTTTGCGCTCACTGTTTCGCATTTGTTACTGGTATATTAGGTTACGTTTTGCCACTTTTTGCCCAGAAATGGCTCAGAAAAGATTTTCATACAGTGCTGAATTCAAGTTAAAAGTGATCCAGTTTGCAAAAGTAAATGGAAATTATGCTGCTGAACATAAATTTGGTCCTCCTCCAACTGAGAAAACAATCTGAGACTGATTATGGGAAGAAGAAACCCTACTGAAAATGCCACAGCAGAAGAAGGCCATTAGAGGCAAGTCAGCAAAATGGCCTGATTTAGAGAGGGAATTGAAGATCTGGATTGAAGAGCAAAGGCAATTAGAATTCCTGTGTCTACAAAGAGGCTTTAGCATGAGGCAAGAATTACTGATGAAAAAGAAGTTACTGATTTCAAAGAAGGACACAATTGGTGCTTCAGGTTCATGAAATGGAATGGACTAAGCATGTGTACGTGCACCAGACTTGCCCAAAAGATGCCTGAAAGTTATGAGCAGATGAATAAAACTTGAGTTCAATAACTTTATGTAATACATTTTTTTTTCAAATTTCAGGCCCCAAAATTAAGGTACATCTTATACATGGGGAAATACCGTCTGTATGTTTAATTAAAGTAAGATTGTTAACTCCTTAAAGTTGCTTTCCTTAGAAAAGCAGATCAAAGAACTTTTGTTAGCAGCCCTTCTGTGTGCTGGTGTTATTGGTCTTACACAGCTACAGTAGCTGCTAGCAACGTTGTTGTTACATTTATGTAATAGTAGAACAAATTTAGTTCTTTCATTATGCCACAGTCAGTATTATAACTAATTGAACATACCTTCTATAGATTAATCAATTTAAAAGCATTGATTAAACATTTCCACATTCAAAGCTTGTGCTAGAACAAGTTAATGACGTAGACTTAGGCTTTGGGGTTGTTACTCTAATAGTTCTGTGGATATGCCTCACACATATATGTACATTGGGGGTCTGGCACATGGCTTGCTTGACTAATACAAATACAACTTTTGCATGAGGAGGATGCTAAAGAGGCTTGCTTCTGGGAGAATTATGATGGTACATAAAAGAAGTGCCTTGAAAGACTTTTGAGGATATATAGATAGTCTATATTTGGTCATGGTTGGCTAGCCATATGGTAGAAATTATTTAACCCTTTGATTAGCTTCAGGTTCACTTAAAAGGGCCTATCAGCATCAGCAGTTTTATTTATTTTTTTACACATTCCATCTTGGCCACTCTTTTACTCAGAGTGTCTGGTAAAAGAGCATATAGTGAGTGAAAAGACTTTAGGACATTCTCCCCTCTGAGGCCAAGTGGCCCCAAGAAACATGCTTTGGCCCTTGGCCTTTTCTTTTGTTCTTTTCTAGGTAAAGAGAATGGAGCCTCTGAGATCTTGTGGGTTTGAAAGGTCTAGATGGTGCCTTAGTGTCCCAACATTTCAGCATCTAGATTATAGAGCAAATACAACATTGATGTCCTGAAGAGCAGGGAATGACTTTGGGACCCCAGGTCAGCAGAAGCTGAAACAAGGGCTTGCCCAGAAGTCATGCCACATCTGGGCATGAATTTGGTGGGATCAATGCTATGTAGGAACTTGGCTAAGTTTTTAATCTACTGTTCCCATAGAGACTAAGATAGAATAAGACAGTATGACTTTGAGGTATTTGTGTGTGTGTGGTTTGAGGAAGGCTGGGAGGGGAGAAATGTATATTTGTTCTCCCCTATCTTCAAAGTAAGTATTACTTTGTAAAAGCTATTTAATGTTAAGTGTTAAATGGAATTTCAGTGCTAACTACTGGACCCTAACAAAGGGGAGAACACAGCCAGTAGGGCCTCGAGCTAATGGGAAGAGAAAAATATTAGCTTAACCCCTCAAATTACCCCATTGGACCCCTGAAGGGCAGAAGCAGAAGCCTAGTTTTGAAAGAGTAGTGTCAGAGTGTACATATTACATACTGGGGCTTGTCTCTCTCACAAGTAAATTCCAGTTAGGTGATTTTGCAGCCTCTTAAATTTGTTGAATGTTTAAATACTGATACTGTATTTCTGAATCCTTGGGTCTAATATGAGAAATATGGAATGTGCATCACCAGAATGCTAGTGAGAAAAGTTCACTTTTTTTTTAATGTTAAACAGTTTGACAGCTTATCTTACTGTGAGATATTAATGCCTTGCAAGTTCACAGGGTAAAGTTTGCCTGTGGGTTTAGAAATCCCAAGTAAGCAATATACAGTTTGCTCCCTTTTATTGGGAGCCACCCATCTTTGGGGCTTCCTCCAGGCCCCGTCCCTACTTTGTTTAGCTGTTTTTCCCACTGGCCCTGCTTGTCCTGGCAGGGGAATTGGCAATTTCACTTGGATTATTCTTACAGTGGCAGGGATCTCTTGTGGGATGTTTTGGATATCTTTTGGAATAAAGACCCAGAGGAAATTTTCCTGGGTCTCTAAAGGGATTGAGTATTGTATAATGACTCTTAGAGCGATTTTGGTGGTCTTGTATGGAGGCACATAGAAGATTTTGTCCAGAGTCCAGTTGGATGGTCTTATGTACTCAGGGAATTATGGAAGTTTTCACCCAGGACAGTTGGTTTCTCACATGAAAGGGAGGGAGGTGACTTCTATTCCCCCAAAGGTCCCTAATCCCTGCATGGAGAGTCCCACCTGATCAGGGATTATAATAGGGACTCGACTCTCTTAAGTTGGAAAAGCTTGAATTCTGCCTTTTTTTTCCCCCTTCCTTTGGAACCGACTTTGTGAGTGTTGGTCCAGAACAGAAGAGGGGAGTTCTAGTGAAACAAGGAGAGGGTAAAGTAACATAAGTACCCAAGTGAGTTTACAGGCATCAAGCCAAACTGGTCTTGTCATCAGTCAGTAAGTATTAAACACTATGTTCCAGGTGCTGGGGATACAAAAAGAGGTAAGACAGTCTTCCCCTCAAGGAGTTCACAATCTAATGGGAAGACAAGCAAATGAATATGTACAGGCAAGCTATATACCAGATAAATAGGAAATAATTAACAGAAGGAAGGCACTGGAATTAAGAACAGTTGGGAAAGGTCTCCTGTAGAAGATGGAATTTTAGTTGAGACTTGAAGGAATCTAAGGAAGCCAGAAGTAGAGATGAGGGAGAACATTCCAGGCATGGGGGATAACCAGAGAAGATTCCTGGGAGTCGAGAGATGGAGTGTTTTGTTCATGGAACAAGCAGGAGGCCAGTATCACTGGACTGAAAAGTATTTGGCAGGGAATAAGGTGTAAAAAGAAGAAAAGGTCTGAGGGTGAGGGCATCCACATTTATTGGGGAACTAGTTTATGCTGAAACACAGTACTCTTGGTAATGGGAGAGCTACCCATTCTACCCTAAGTTCCTCCTCTTTAGTCTAACATCCCATGGTCAGGGATGTTATTTATGAGGCTTGGATCCCAGTACTGGATCCTACTGTTGATTTATTCTGCAACTCTAAGTCAATCACTTATCCTTCGTAGGGCTCAATTTCCCCAGCTCAGAAATGGTTCACCAGTGTAAGCTGTAAAACAGTGAAAAGACTCACAAAGGATATTGTCAGATGGGGGAAAAATAGGCCCTTTGGAAAATGAGACCAAGGGACAGCCAGTGGACAATCGATATGTTCCATGCCAGAGATGGTGGTTAAGGCCCCAGTATATTGGGTATACCCCCTTTGTGGTGATTTTGTGCAAGGACATGGGCCAGAGTTGCCTAACGTTAGGCAGAAATGGTAGTTAAGTCCTTAACCACTGGAAAGAATATCTATATCCATGAGACTACAGAGCCATTTGAGGATTGCAGGGAATTCTAGTCTGTCTCCAAACAGCTGGTCTCAGTTTCCTGTCTATGAGGTTGCCTCTAGTTTGAAGATCCAGTTCTATGACCTTGAGGGCAGGCATCATGTTTTCTACATCTTTGCATACCCCTGAGTAGCTAGTGTGGAAGGCATTGTGAAGTTGTAGAGAGAGTGCTGCCCTGAGAATCAAAAGAGCCTACATTCTATTACGGAAGGGAAGAAGACAACATAGTCAAGGAGGAGTGGGAGGAATGGGGGAGGGGGATGGTCAAGAAAGGCTTCAAGGAGGGCATGGCCAGTGAGCAATGCCTCAAAGGAAGATAAGGATGGAAGTAGAAATGGGGAAGCTCATTTCCAGAGGTAGATTTGTGCATGGGTGGGAGGTGAAATAAGGGAGCTAGGTGGTGCCATAGTGCACAGAGCACTGGCCCTGGAGTCAGGAGGACCTGAATTTAAAACTGCTCTCAGACACTTCCTAGCTGTGTGACCTGGGCAAGTCACTTAACCCTGTTTGCCTCCGTTTTCTCATCTGTAAAATGAGCTAGAGGAGAAAATGGCAAACCACTCCAGTATCTTCACCCAAGAAAACCCCCAAATGGGTCATGAAGAGTCAGACAAACAACTGAACAAGGGAAATGGAATGTCAAGTCTGAGTGATGGTGAAAAGTACAGTTTGATTAGAAGTAGAGAATACGAAGGAGTGATGTGAAATAAGACCCAAGTAGGTTGGAGCAAACAACTGTGGAGGGCTGAGCTAGGGAGCTACTGAAGGATATTGATCAGGGGAACACCACAACCAAACCTGTGCATTGGAAAGACAAATTCGTCAGCTATGTGAAAGGATGGGAAAGGGGAGGGACTTTAGGCTACTCTCTGGGCCTCTTTCTGATCAGTTCAGATGATCTCCACTCCTATACATCGTATAGATTCCTTTAAAAATTGCACATAAACCAAAGCTTTCCTCAATGATTTACATTCTAATTATCTTCCCAACACCTTCATTTGATAATGGTTCCTACACTTAGGCTGCTAAGTTTCTCTGGTACCCCCTCTTCTCTCTAGGTTAAGTAATTAAAGACCTGTACTTTTAATACTTTAGAGGAACAGTTAAGTAGGGTTAAAGGTTAGGGGTGTGGGCCCCTCATCACCTCACACCTGGACTATTACAATAGCCTGCTTTGAGCCCCCCGCCCCAATTCAGATACCAAAGTGATTTTCCTAAAGCACGGGTGATCCCACCCTGCTTAAAATTCCCATGGCTCCCCATTGCCTCCAGGATCAAATATAATATCCTGTTTGCTATTCAAAGCCCTTCATAACCCAGCCCCTCCTACCTTTGCAGGTTTCCTACATCTTAATCTTTACTATGTACTCTTCAATCCAGTGACACTGGCCTCCTGGCTATTCCACAAACAAGACACTCCATCTTTCAATTCCTGGGCATTTTTGGCTGTCACCCAGAACTAGAATGCCCTCTCACCTCAATTCTGACTACTGGCTTCCCTGAAATCCCAACTAAAATTCCATCTTCTACAGGAGGCCTTGCCTAACCCCTATGAATTCCAGTGACTTCCCTCCATTAATTATTTTCTCTTTATCCTGTATAGAGCTTGCCTTGCATGTATTTGTTTGCATCTTGTCTCCCCTATTAGACCGTGAGCTCCCAGAGGGCAGACACTGCCTCTTTTTGTCAGTGTTTAGCATGTAGCACACAATAAACGTTTACTGACTGACTTTAGAGTCAAGTGACATGGTTTCTAGTTACTTCTCATGGATTTCACCAGTAAAATGAGGGCCCTGGACTAGATAATCTCTAAGATCCATTCTTGCTCTGAAACCCTCTGGTTCTGCTTTACAAGAAACCTTTGGTAAAAAAACAAATTCTTTAAAAGATCCTAAGATCTGAGAGGAACGGTCCCAGTATCAGATCCATGACTTAAATCTACACTTTTTACTCCAAATCTAGGGTTCAAGCCTAGCTTACCCTGAGACCAGAATGTGATAACCCAATTGTCATAGTAAGATCTACCTTTGTCAATCCATCCTCTGAAATAGGCCCTTACACTTCATAGCCTTCAACTCCCCACCACCCCCGCCTCCCAATGTCTTTTCCAGTCTCTCCATCAATTATGATTTTTCTCTACCCCTCCATTATTTACCAACAGCTGCTAAGAGGGTCAGATTAAGTTACCAATTCCACACCCCACCATGACATCACTCTCCCAGTTTAGCTAAGGGGGAAAAGGGGCGAGAAGAGCTTTCAATCAGAGCTTTTCCGAGCTGACAAAGACCTTAAGAACTTGATAAGCAAATGGGCCTGGGCAGGGGGTGACTTGTCCAAAAATCACACAGTGGCAGACCATAAATCTGAACCCACATCTTCTGATGACAAATCCAGTGGCTCTTTCTGAGGCACCAAACCACATATCACACAACTGCCCCAAGAGAATGCTTAGCAGTCTTCAGCCTACTCTGAACACCACCTAGCCTCTGCTAAAAGGACACTGACCGTCTCTTTGTAATATACCCCCACAGAATAGTACACTGAACTTATGAGGGCTCAAATTCTACCCAACCTGAGACCATGGGTTAATCATAACCTCTCTTCAGCCTTAGTTTCCTTATTTATAAAAACCAGGATGTTGGACAAAGTGGTCTCTGAAGTCCCATCTGGTTTTCTGTATGATGGGGCTCACTCCTGTAATCCCAGCTACAAGGGAGGTGGAAGTTGGGGGATCTCTTGAGCTTAGGAGTTCTGGGCTGCAGAGGGCTATACCCATCTGCACTAAATTCAGCATTAATATGGAGTCCCCCAAGAGTAGGGACCACCAGGTTGTCTAAGGAGAGGCAAATCTGCCCAGGTCAGAAACAAGCAGGTCAGAGTAGCCCCTGAATTCTGGGCAAGAGGAAGCCCAGTCTTAAAAAGCAGCTACACTATTAGGGGGACTAAGCTGTCAGAGAAGACCAGAGCAAATTAGTTCTTCACCTCGACCTGCAAGTAGGAAGCACTTACTATGTTTACTAGGACAAGACCTAGGACCTGGTTCTAGCTCTAACTATTAAAACCCCCTTATAAAAACCTTCTGGACCATAGTTTCCTCACAGGTAATAAAGAGATAATACCTGGGTTGTTATGAGGCTGAAATTAGTAAATGAAAAGAACAGAAGGTACCTCAGGGGCTATCACTCTTTCATTTTACAGATAAGAAAAATGAGGCCCAGCACTGAAGTGCTCAAAGTCAGAGCTGGGATTCAGGCCTACCCACAACTGAACCTGTGCCCTCCATTCTTTATGCTATAAGAAGGCAGCAATATGGTGCCTCTAGCTAGAAGCACTTTGATGCCAAGCACAATGTGCTATTGTCTACCACTTCTGTTTGTATAGGGCCACCTCCACTCAAGTGGCACATAGGATAGAGTGCCCAGCCTGGGGTCAGAAAGACCTGAGTTCAAATTTGACCTTAGATACTCACTAGGCTATGTGACCCTGAGCAAGTAACTTAACCCTGGTTTGCCTTGGTTTCCACATTTGTAAAGTGAGCTGGAGAAGGAAATGGCAAACCACTCTAGTATCTTTGCCAAGAATATTCCCAAAAAGGGGTCATGAAGTCAGACAAGGCTGAAAATAACAAAATCTCCACCCATCCTCCCCCTCTTTCTTCCACCAGGGCTCCCAAAGCACTGGGGCTTAGCCATGTGAGTTTAGAGAAACATGGTGTTTAATGTCAAAGCTCGGCGCACTCCAGCAAGGGGCTTGGGGCTGGAGTCAAAGCAGCAGGATGGAGGCAGGTGACCCTCCACAGAGCCTCACATGGCGAAGAGAATAAGGAAGGCTACCATCAAACAGAAGAGCCCCATAGCTTCAGACAGGGCAAAGCCCAGGATGGCATAGGAGAAGAGCTGCTGCTTGAGGGACGGGTTCCTGAAAGCAACAGAGAAAGAGAACAGTTGCCACCCAGGTAATAAAGCTAGGGTTATGGACTAGGGGAATGTGGATTCTTGTCAGGTATGGAATTGAGAGGACCTTTCCCTGGACAAATTAACCTGATGGGAGAACATGCCATCAGAAGTCATTCCCCTTTCATTAGAGCAAGTGGGTATTAACAAGGCTGATTAATGCAGGATGCTATATGGCATGGCTTAGACGTTCTCCCACAAATTCTCAATCAAACATAATTGGGAAAACTGGGAATTAACAGGGAGGCTCCTGGGGGCACCGATCTTATCTTTCTTACAGAAAGGCTAACAGGATTATGGTGTAGATTTTAAAGACAAAGATTTTCAGTGCCACCCCTCTCTACCCACCTGGCATAGCCGATGATTAAACTGCCAAACACTGTCCCGATACCTGCCCCTGAGCCAGCCACACCAACTGTGGCAGCCCCAGCCCCAATGAACTTGGCAGCTGTGTCGATGTCCCGGGAAATAGCACTGGTCTGGAACTCCCGACGGGCCAGCTGGAGTGGGTTCCTGCTAGAAGTGGGCTAGAAAGAGAAAAGACTGATAAATTGGAGACATAGGGCTTGGCAGCAAATTTCCCCAATCTGAGTGTAAAGCTGGTTGGCAATTTGTTCTAAGTACAATGATAAAGGCCCACAGGACAACTCCTTTCTGAGGAATAACTCACATACAAAGGTCGTACCAGGTCATGTGAAGAACCTGGAGCTACAAAGGTAGGATGCAGCCCAAATGATCCTTTCCCACTGGACTTGTTATCTCCCTCAAACCCAGAAGACCCTTACTTTCTTACCTGTTCAAAATGGATCTCTGACCTATTCAGGACGGATGCAGATATAGGCCTGGCCAGACCCCTGGTACAGCAGCGGATCTGCAAAATCCAATAAAGACAGACGGTTTAAAAAAAAGTCCAAATAAACGTGCCAATCGCTGAACCCTTAAATCAAGGCTGAGTTTTTCATGTGTACAATTCACAGAATGCATACAAAGTCAACTATCTCATCCCCTTGCCTACCAGCTAATACCCTATCTTAAAAACCAGCTCAGAATGAGACACTGTGCCCTAGGGACCTTTACCTATTTATCAATAATGCCCTTGGCCTAACTCAGGTTAATGGGTACAGACTTGTCTGGTGTTCTGGGGTGGAAAAAGGAGTCCATACCAGTGTCCGGTCAGTTACAAAAGACGTTAATGCTCAGGTCATTTCAAAGGTCTCAATAATGGAAGAACCCTGTCCTGCTAAGACTCATTGCCCCACTTCCAAGATAGAGGAGATTCATCCATCTGGGAAGCTCCTCAATCCAGTGAGGCCTCAAACCAGGAGTCTAAGGAGAGTGACCTCTACTTCTTGGGTTTCCTTCCCTCCTTTCACTGGGGAGGGTCCAAGCTCCTGATAAGAATACCAAGTCATGGGGCAGCTAGGTGAGGTAGTGAGTAGAGTGCAGGCCCTGGAGGCAGAAGGACCTGAGTTCAAAATCCGCCTCAGACAATTAACCCACTTCCTAGCTGTGTGACCTTGGGCAAGTCACTTAACCCCAATTGCCCTGCCTTGCCCCCTCCAAAAAAAAAAATACCAAATCACAGACCTCACCACATCCAAGACTAAAGAGAAATCCACTTTAGATCATCTGCTTTTATGATAATCCAAGTTACTGCTTGCATCTACTTGCCCAAATAATCAAGGGTTGGCTTTTCTATACTCCACCTGTACTTTCTGGGCATCTCATACAGATCGCTGGTATCCACTCTCTTCAATTCATCAATTTTATATGAATGGCACTGCCACCTTGCTAGTACAAAGCTCCCAGGAGACAAAGCTTACCAGGGCTGGAGAAATGAGGAGAGTCCCCGTGGTCTGCATTCTGCTCTATATACTAATGGGGAGGAAAAAAACAAAACAAAATTTAAGAACGGCTGGTCTTCCACACACCAGCTTCAGAAGCAGGCTTCCCCATGTCCCCATACTCCCTCTGAAAGTAGGACCATATGACTGCCCTCCATCCAGTGCCCTTTTGCCCTTCCTCAACCACATGAAATGAACAGGGCAGGGAATTAGAGGTCAGTGGAGCAGACTCGGCATCTCTCCTCCCCACCTACTGCAGTCATGATAAGGAGGTCACTGAGGGGCTGCTGAAGGTGGCGAGAAAACAAACCCTCACCCCAAAGAGACTTGAGTTCTAGACTGGGAGGTCCCATGCAGCGAGGGCTGTTCACAGGATCACAAGCCTCATGGGCCCATGTCATGGAAGCCCCTCACTTTAAAGAGAAAAGCGAGGTCCAGAGGGGTGAGGACTTGTCCCCACGCGGTAGAGTAAGGTTAAAATAAAAGCTAAGTCTTGGGATTTAGGGCTGCCCGGAGGGAACCTTAGAGGTCACCTAAGCTAATCCAACTTGCTCATTTCGGAGAAGACCAGAGAGGTTGTGTCGAGCCCAAGGTCACACAGCAGTTAACGGAGCATATGTGAGACTCGAAGCCAGGTGCTCTGGCTTCCAAATCTAGGGCTCTAGCCACGACACCATATTGCCCGAGGAAAGGGAGAGTACCCCATGGGAAAAGCAGCGTGAGCCGCCGCTGTGCCAGCCGCCTGCTCGCTTCCCCCCGCGGTAGGGAATCTCGCCTTTGCCCTCCCTGGCCCGGGAAGCCATTGCACCCGGCACCCTCTGGTCCCCGCTCCATGCCCCGGAATCTCCGTAGGCGGCATGTCTGGGGCACGGCCGGCCCCCGGCTCCAGTCACCTGCGCCCCGCGCTCCTTCCTGCTGCCCCACTCCCCAAGACCCGAGCCGCCGCAGCCGCCGCTAGCTCCGCTCAAGGTGACTCACCTCCCGGTTTCAGCGCTACTCGGCCCCGAGTCCAGCTCCCCCGCCCACGTGTCCCGTGGTTCCTCCGCTCTCATTGGCCGCCGCCCCAGCCCACCCCTTTCCCATTGGGATCCGTCAACCGACAAGGCGCGTCCATTGGCTCCCCGTCGGGCGTCTTCTTCATTCTTTATTGGATCTTTCCATCTCTCTGCGGCCCAGGGCGGGGACCTTCCACCGGCACTCGGCTTCCCATTGGTGGAGCCTCCGAAATGCTTCGACTATAGAGTACGAAGGACCCGCAGGTTCCATAATCTCCTGCACAAAATGGCTGCCAAGGTGGCAGCCGAGAAAAAGACGTGAGAAGTCCGTTGCGTAGGGACGTCACTTGTCCTTGGAAAGGAGGCTTCCCGGCAGCCTGCTTGGGCGTGTTGCATCTTGGGATCTGTAGTCGTCTTATGACTCCAAAGCACGCTGGGAATTGTGGTTCTTTGCTGCGACCAGCTTCCGGAGCCTTCCAAGGACCCTTCCCCGAAGCTTGCCTGAGAAGGTGCGGGGGCAGGGGGGTGGGGTAGGAGATGGGAGGAGTAGTGTAGGAAAATCTATAGGTCGCCTGCCCACCCTTGAAGTCAAAAAGAGCTGGGGTCAACTTTTGCCTCATATGTTACCTGTATGAACCTGAAAAGCATTTACTCTCTTCTTTTATATAGGAACTTTTTTGATCACCCTTCCCTATCAGCAAACGCTTTTTGAACATGCACCTTCAAAATATGTATATTTAGTTGATACACAAATTTAGAAATATCCCCCTGCCAGATGTTCTTATGGACCATTTGTGCTGGACCTGTGGCAGAACCTTCCGAGCTCTTATTGGACACAGCACCATGATGCCATTTTGGTCCTCTTCCAGCAGGAAGCACAAACATCATTTACTTATCTGTAACTGATGTAGTCATGATTATGCCCTAAAGTAGACCTTTCTTTAATAAGTTAATTTATTTATTTTTAATTTTCAACATTCACTTCCATAAGTTTTAAATTTTCTCCCCCTCCCTCTCCTCCTCCCTCCCCAAGATGGCATGTAATCTGATATAGGCTTTGCATATACAAACACATTTTCACATTAGTCATGTTGTATTATAATGACTGGGAGGAACCATGAGAAAGAAAAAAATAAAACAAAAAAAAAAATACTCTGCTCTCTGCGTTCATACTCCATAGTTCTTTCTCTGGATGTGGATGGCGCAAAATAGACATTTTAAAAGGATGAGATAAAGAAGAAATAATGTCTAATCGGTCAAGATCCAAGACCACCTCTCTCTCTTTTTAGACACTCTGTTTTCTAGCGCTAAGGCCCAGCAAAGCAAGCTGTGCCCTGAGCTTGGCATAACAACAATCCTTTGGGCTCTGGATGAACTTTGCTGCAACTCAGTCATAGAAATGATGGTCCCTGAGCTCCGGCAAGCACCAACAGGCCCAGAAGTGAGGCCCTGCTGTGAATGGACTTTCCGTCTAGACAACATTGCCTCATTCTTGCTGCTGGGCCAAAAAAAAAAAAAGATTTTTGGGAAGCTTTACCACTCTTGCTACACTACACTATTTGATTCTTTATCTAGCCACAAATATATAAAACAAGATTTAGCTCTACTGCCTTGCGTCTTCTACCAGAGGAGGCTCCAACATGTGTCTAATTTCTCTCCCCCAATGGAATAAAGAAAGCTTTTTGCTTTTACCCTCTGTGAGCTCTTTGGTATTTTTGGAGTTAACAGTGGTTGCAAAACCTCTGTGACTCTTTGGTCATTTGTTACTAGAGTTGACAGATCCTAGAGTCAATAAGCAACCACTAGAGTTTATTGAGTAGATGAGTGATGTGGCCAGCCCAGGCTTTAGGAAAATCGGTTTGGCAATTGTGTGGAGAATGGATTGGAAATGAAGCAGGGAGATCAGTTAGGAGACTGTAACAGAGGCAGTTAGGTGTCACAGCGGTTGGAGCACCGGCCCTAGAGTCAGGAGGACCTGAGTTCAAATCCAGCCTCAGACACTTAGTAGATGTGGGACCCTGGGCAAGTCACTTAACCCCGATAGCCTCCAAAAAAATTAAAAGGAGACCATTACAGTATTCCAAGTGAGAAGAGATAAGGATCTGAGCTAAGGTGCCAGCCTGCATGAGAGGAGACATATCTGAGAGATGTTGTGGAAAAAGAAATTAAGTTTGGCAATTTATTGGAAATGTATGATGAGGAAGAGTGAGGGGTTAAATATGACAACTCAGGCAGACCTGGCGACTGGAAAGGTGGTCCCAATAGGAAAGTTTAGACTTCCAGGGATAGGTTTGGGGTGAATGAGATCAGTGATTCAGATTTCAACCTATCCATGCCTGTTCATTGTTTGAGACAGCCTGTCCCACCCAAAATGAAAATGGGAAAGGACTCTTACAGATCACACTCTCCACAAGGAGTAAAGAGCCCAATGCCAGGGGGCATCTACCACAGCCAGTAAGAGAGGGCAGTGGGGTAGATGTACTGGAAGAAGGCTCAGAGATTTCCCAATGGCATCTGCACATAGCCTTAGGTTCTAGCTATCAAGGGGTAGGGGAAGTTGGGAACCTACCCAAGGGAGGGGGAGGGCAGAATGGCAGAGTGATGGAGGCTAAGGGGAGGTATGTGTGCGCCGGAGACAAACTCTGCAATAAGTTCAGGTAGGATGTAACTCCTCTTCCCACCCTCTGATCGGTTGGTCACACACCCTTCAGGGTCAGCTCACTGGGCAGACAGCTGCTCTAGGCGATAAGCAGCAAAGCACGACATGCGCTGATAGAATGAGTTTCTTCACTGGTAGTTCACTGCATCATTGCTCTGTACCACAAATGTGCTGGACGTTATGCTAGGTGCCAATGATACCACACCCCACCTCCCCGCACCCCACCCTGAAAAAAATCCTTGTTCTCAAAAGAACTATCTGGAGAAACAACGTGTTTACACACACATACACACAGACACACACACACCCCAGAGGTCCTAAGTTTAGATCCGGTCTTTGTCACTAGTGTGACCTTGAACAAATCATTTAACTTCCCAGTTTCCTCATTTGTAAAAAGAATGGGGTTGGACTAGAGAGTCTCTGAGATCACTTCCAATTTTAAATCTATGATCTATGACAGAGAACCTGGGTTCAAATTCTGACTCTGATGTTTGGGCAAGTCCTTTAATGACTCTGGACCTCAACTTTCTCGTCTGTAAAATGAGGTTCTCTGAGGTACCTTCCATCTATCACAGGATCATAGATCTACCTGGAAGGAATATCAATGGCCACCTAGTAGAGCCTCTTTAATTTTAGCTCTATGATCCATACGAGGGAATTTGGGGGGAAGGGGGGGACACTAACGACTGGCAAAATCAGGAAAGACCCCATGTAAAAGGTGGTGCTAGGGGCTGAGTTGAATAAGAAGTTGAGGCTTCTGAGAGGCTCAGGTAAGAAGGAAAGTGTATTCCAGGCATGGGGGCACACAGCCTAGGCAAAGGCCGGGAGATGGGAAATGGAGCGTCATGGGTGAAAAATGGCAAGACCAGTTTGTCTAGACCATAGAGTGTGCGAAGGGGAATGATGAGTAATTATCAGTCGACAAGCATTCCTTAGTGCCTGTTATGTTCCAGACGCTATGCTTAGCCCTGGGGACACAGAGAGAAAAGTTCCACCATCCTTGACAGTATATTCAAATATAGGAATGAACAGGAAATATACAAAATGAATCTGAAGCACTTGTTCCCAACCAGGAGAATCATGTAGAAGGTGGCTCTTGAGCTGAGTCTTTAAGGAAACTAGAGGTTCTGCGAGGCAGAAGTGAAGGGTGAGGACATTCCAGTCATGGGGGAAAAGCTAATCAGATCAAGATCCAGAGAGAGGAGAAGGAGCTTCCCGTATTTGCAACAGCAAATAGACCGGAATAGGTAGATCTCAGAGCATGTGGAAGGGACTAACGTGTAAGAAGATCAGAAGAGCTCGACTGCAAAGAGTTTAAGTGCCAAACAGAGGAGTTCCTTCAGTCCTGTCTAACTCTTCCTGACTCCATTTGGGGTTTTCTGGGCAGAGATCCTGGAGTGGGTTTGCAATTTCTTTCTCCAGTTCATTTTACAGATGAGGAAACTGAGGCAGACAAGATTAAGTAATTTGCCCAAGGTTACATAGCTAGTGAGCGTCTGAGGCCAGATTTGAACTCAGGAAGATGAGTCTTCTTGGATCCCAGCCCAGCGCTCTATCCACTGGGGCACCTGGCTGCCCAGAGGAGTTTCTACTTGGTCTTAAAAGGAACAGGAGGCCAATAAACAGGAGTTTGTTGAGTTGGAGAGTAACATAGTAAGACCTATGCTTTAGGAAAATTACCTTAGTAGCTGTGTGGTTAGATTGGAATGGAGAAAGGCGAGAGGTATAGAAACCAAATAGGTGACCATTACGATAGTCTAGGTAAGCAGTAACTAATGAGCGCCTGAAATGGTATGGCGGCTTTGTCACTGGAGGGAAAAAAAAAGGGGATGTGTGCGAAAGATTGCATGGAGGTAGAAATGATAAGATTTGGCAACTGAATGATTTGCGGGGTATGTGAAAGTAAGGAAATAAGGATGACACCAAGGTAGTGACCTTGGGTGACTCTTAAGATGGTGATGTCGAGACAATAATAAGAAAAAAAATGTTCAGAAAAAATGGATGGGTTGGGGAAAGACATGGTGAGTTTGAGCTGTCTTGGAGACATCTAGTTCAAAATGTCCTCAAAGAAAATGGAGTTATGGAAATGAAACTCAAGGCTGGAGTTGGCATAAGAGGGTAAATAGTTGAACCCAGAGGAGCAAATGAGTCACCAAATGAGAAAGTGTTAAAAAGGAAAGAGAAGAGGGCTCAGAGCACAGCTTTGGGGTTACACCCACAATTATAAAAGAGCAAAGAACACCGGCCCTGGAGTCAGGAGGACCTGAGTTCAAATCCAACGTCAGACACTTGACACACTAGCTGTGTGACCTTGGGCAAGTCACCTAACCCCAATTGCCCTGACTTCCCTCCTCCAAAAAAAAAGAACAAAGAAGAGCAGCCAGACAGGTAGGAAGAGAACCAGGAGAGAGTGGTGTCATAAAAACCCAGAGATGAAAGAGCTTCCAGGAGTATCAGATGCTGCAGAGTTAAGAAGGATAAGCATTGGGAAGCTGTCATTGGATCTGACAATTAAGGGATCATTGGTAACTTAGGAGAGAGAAGTTTCAGTTGAAGAATGGGTTTAGAAAGCAGATTATAAGAGTTTAAGAAGAGAGTGAGGGGCAGCTAGGTGGCACAGGGGATAGATCACCAATCCTGGAGGCAGGAGCATCTGAGTTCAAATCTGGCTTCAGATGCTTATTAGCTGTGCGACCCTGAGCAAATCATTTAACTCTGACTACCTCCAAATTAAAAGTAAATAAAAAGAGAGTGAGAAGAAAGTATGTGGAGGCACCAAGTATAGGTGGCTTTTTCAAAGAATTTGGCTAAGAAAGGGAAGAGAAATATAGGGCAACAGTTATCAGGGATTGTGGGATTTAGAGAGGGTTTTTTTTTTAAGGGAGATTTGGGCATGTTTATAGGCAGTAGGTAAGGAGCCAGTAGATGGGAAGAAGTTGGAGACAAAACAGGGGCAGCTAGGTGGTGCAATGGATAGATCACTGGTCTGGAGTCTGGAGGACCCGAAGTCAAATCCTGCCTCAGACACTTATTAGCTATGTGACCCTGGGCTAGTCACTTAACCCCAATTACCTCCAAAAAGAAAGAAAGAGAGAAAAGAGAAAACAAATGGGGGGGGGGGGTGGCAATCTGCTTGAAAAGACAGGAGGGGATGAGATCAAGGGTCCATATAGAGAGATTGGCCTTGATGAGAAGGGTGTCTTCTTTATTAGAGACTGGAGTTGAGAAGGAAATAGTGGGAGGTGGTGTTAATATTGTGAGATGAGGAAGAGAGCATATGATACAGAGGAGGAGCTATGACTTGAGGGGAATGAGAGAAAAGGAAGGTCACTATAAATGGTCTTAAATTTTTCGGTAAATTGGGAACCTTAATTAGAAAGCTAGGGGAAGAGATTCTATGAGTGACATAAGGAGGGAAAGTTTGAAATAATTATTGTGGAGAGTGGAGTAGAAAATCAATTAGGGAAGAGCAAAAGGATGGCCTTACTGTAGTGAAAGTTCAGTTGAAATTAGATAATCGATATTTGAAGTAGATCAAATGAGTATGTTTTGCATGACTTCCTACAGTTCTATTCAGCAGCACATGTATAGAGGCAGAGGAGGCAGATGGTGGGAGTAATCCAAGGCAGGGGCATTGAGAGGACAGAACCTTGCAAAGTGCAAATATAGATAGGACAAGTGAGCAGGAGCTTTGAGAGTGGAAGACAGTATAGAACCGAATCGAATCACTGAGCAGTCAGGACTGGAAAGGAAGGAAAGTGTGAGTAAGGGTGATGACTTGGCAAAGTATAGAGGGCTGGAAGGATTGTAGGTCACAGTGAGGACAAAGAATGGATTTAGGAATAAGACATAGGGAGAGGTAGAATGATAGAAGATGGTGATTGGAAGAAAGAATTTCAGGGTTCTTGATCTTGAAGGCGAAACTCTTGTAGGTGATGGCAAAATCAAAGGTGTGACCACCCTGGCATTGGAGGGTGGACTGGAGCCAGATTGTAAAGGTCTCTGCATTCCAGAGAAGGTGACGTAACAGGGGTAATCAGGGGAACTCCATGATATGCTGGATGAGAGCACCTTTGGTATACAAACTTTGGCTCTGTGGAGAGTGGAACATGCGCTGGCTCCTTGCTTAGGAACCTTTAGGACCAATGGCTCCTAATTGGTCCTCTAGGTCCCCATGACTGGGTGCTATGTCCAAAATGATTGCTGACTGAGCCAAGGAGAACCACCAATTCTATGGGCTATCAAGAGCAAGGAAGGTGGCTTCTGGCTTCTTTGGAAGCAGCATCTTTGTTGGCACTGAGGCAATGTCAACAGCTCTCCCTTGGACTTCCAGAAAGGGGAGAGTTTTTATCCCTTTCTGTCTCCCCCCCCCAAAGCAATGGTAACTACATCCATGTGGCAGCAAGAACATATGCTTGTCTAGGCTAAGACTTCATATCCCTGAATGCCTGTTCTTACTCCTTTCCATATATGCTACAGTCCAGTGACTCTGGCTTCCTTGATGTTACTCAAACAAGACACTCCATCTCCTGACTCAAAGCATTTTCACTGGCTTTGCTCCACGCCTGGAAAGCCCTCCTTCACCACCTCCGCTTCCTAGCTTCCCTGGCTTCCTACAAGTCTCAGCTAAAATCCCACCTTCTTTTTTTTAATTTAAATTTATTAATTTATTTTTAGTTTTCAACATTTACTTTTATAAGATTTTGAATTCTAAATTTTTCCCCTTCCCTCCCTAACCTCTCCCCAAAATGACTTGCAATCTGATATAGGCTATACATGTGAAATCATATTAAACATGTTTCCATATTAGTCATGTTGTGAAAGAAGAATCAGAACAAAAGGGAAAAACCATGAGAAAGAAAAAACAACTAAAAAGAGAAAATAATTTGCTTTGATCTGCATTCAGACTCAATAGTTCTTTCTCTGGATGTGGAAAGCATTTTCCATTATGAGTCTCTTGGAATCGTTTTAGGTCATTGAATTGCTGATAAGAGCTAAATCTATCAAAGTTGATCATCGCACACAATGTTGCTGTTACTGTGCACAATGTTCTCCTGGTTCTGCTCACTTCACTCAGCATCAGTTCATGTAAGTCTTTCCAAGTTTTTCTGAAATCTGCCTGCTCATCATTTCTTACAGCACAATAGTGTTCCATTGCATTAATATACCACAACTTGTTCAGCCATTCCCCAATTGATGGGCATCCCCTCAATTTCCAATTCTTTGCCACCACAAAAAGAGCTGCTATAAATATTTTTTGTACATGTGGGTCCTTTTACCACTTGGATATTCTCTTTGGGATACAGACCTAGAAGTGGTATTGCTGGATTAAAGGGTATGCACAGGAAAATCCCACCTTCTAAGGAGCCTTTCCCGATCCCCCTTATTGCTAGTGACTGCCTCCTGAGAGGATATCCAATTTGTCCTGTGCATATCTTATTTGTACATGGTTGTTTCCATGTTGTCTCCCTCATTAGGCTGGGAGTTCTTTGAAGGTGGGCCCTGTTTTTGCCTTTCTTTGAATCCCCATCACTTAGCCTGGTGAAATGTGTTATTTCCCAGTCTCCTGATTCTTCTTCCCCGAGTGTCTCTTGTTCCACACTGCTTTTCTGATGTTTGACTCAGCCCGTGCCTCTTGATTTCTTAATTGGATCCAGGGCTTCTGCTTTTCCTCTCCCTTAGAACAGAAAGGTTAGTTTATTAGTCAAGATCTGATCCCAGTCAGTCACAGGTAGTTCCCCAGGGGACTGACTAGAAGAATATGAGGAGATTTCTTGCTGTTCAGCATCCTGTTACACAAGAATAGAGGAGAGTTGGATGTTGTTTGTTGAAATCAGGGAAGGAGCCACAAGGAGAGATTGAACATGAGTTTGAAATTTGGATCATAGTGGGTGGTGACAAGCTGCTGGAGGTGGGGAAGGTGTAGTATCAAGGTGTAAGTAGAAGGGGAGCAGCACTGCCAGGCATATACTCCAGGAGGTTAAAGACAAAAAATGGGGTCCCATACACCAAAATAGTCATAGCAACATTTTTTGTAGGAGCGAAGAACCGGAAACAAGGTAGGTGGTGAGGCAGTGCGGGGGTGGGGGAGGTACAGTTGATAGAATTCTGACTTGGAGTCAGGAAGACCTGTTTTCAAGTCCCAGGATGGGGAGGAGACCTATATTTGGGAATGAGGGGGTGGAGAAAACACAAGATCTCAATAAACATAAGATTATTTTTGTTTGTAAATAAAGGGTTTGACTTCACTAATTTTCATTTTAAAGCCACCTATTTCTAGCTGGGCTAGTGAAGTCTGGCTGGCCTCAGAAGTGGGGCTCTGTCTGCTTAGAGTCAAGGAAATATATAAGAATATAGCTTTAGACTTCTAATTGACCTCCCTGCCTCAAGGCTCTCTCCAATGTATTCTCCATTTAACTGCTAAAGTGATATTCTTGGAGCAGCTAGGTGGTACAGTGGGTAGAGCACAGGCCCTGGAGTCAGGAGGACCTGAGTTCAAATCAGACCTCAGACTCTTACTAGCCCTTATTACCCTAGGCAAGTCACTTAACCCTAATTGCCTCCAAAAAATAAATAAAGCAATATTCTTGAAGTACAGGTCCAGCCACGTCACAATCTCGATAAGTTCCAGTGTTTCCCTGCTGTCTCTAGAATGAAATACAAATGTCTCTGTTGGTATTTAAAGCCATTCATAATATGGCTCTGATCTGCCTTTCCAAGCTTATGCATTATTATCCTTCTCACACTCACAGTTCCAGCCAAACTGACCTTCTTTCTGTCCCCATACATCATACTTCACCTCTTGTCTTCAAGCTCGTGTACAGACTGCCCTCTCAAGCCCGAAATGCACATCTTCCTTATCTCAGCTTCTTAGAATCTCTAGTTTCCCTCAAAGACTACTTCGAGGCCACTCTACCAGGGTACCCTTGTTCATTCCCTATTCCTCCCTGACAACTGCTAGAACAGCCCCTGCCCTCATCACCCTCTACAGATCTTCTGTTTGCCTTTTATTCACTTTGTCTGTATTTTGTATCTATTTACATGTCTACTTTCTGTTTTCCCAGATAGAATTTAAGTTCCTGGGCTGCAGGCACCAATTTTGTTTTTGACTTTTTATTCCTAGTACCCGGCACATAGTGAGCATTTAATACGTTTGTAGATAGACTGATTTTAGTGGAAGGAAGGTGGCAGGGGCAGCTAGGTGGAGAAGTGGATAGAGCACTGGCCCTGGACACTTATTAACTGTGTGAACCTGGGCAAATCACTTAACCCCAATTGCCTCCAGAGAGACAGAGTGAGGGGGAGAAAGAAAGAGAGAGAGAGAGAGAGAGAGAGAGAGAGAGAGAGAGAGAGAGAGAGAGAGAAAGAGAGAAAGAGAGAGGTGGCCCATGGAGTCAGGAGACTTGGGTTCTAATTCCAGCTCTTGACATTTACTATTTAAGTTTTCTGGGCTTGTTTCCTCCTCTGTAAAATAAGAGAGTTAGATCCAGAAGGCCTGTGAGATTCTTTCTATTTCCCAATCCAATAAGCTCCTATGAACGATGTGGGCAGGCCTAGCCCATATATGTTTGTATTCCATACTTGTATTCTTTATCTCAGAGGGGTGCTGGAGGAAAACTACTCTAGAAAAATTTGAAGTAATATAGAGTGCATGAGAGACAGCATGACACAGTGGAAAGCATGATAATAATCATAATAACAATAATAATAGCATTTATATAGCAATTTAAGTTTTATGAAGCAATTTGCATATATAGTTTTGTTTGATCTTCACAATAACCCTGTGAAGTAGGTGCTATTATTATCCAGATTTTATAGATGAGTAAACTGTGACAGAGAAAAGATTAAATGAATTGCTTTAGATTATACAGCCAGTAAGTGCCTGAGGCTGGATTTCTGTTATTTCTGACAGTATTTTTATCCACTGCACCATCTAGCCATAGAACTGGGAACTAGAGGAGACCAAATGCTGCCTCAGGTATTTACTGTGATTCTGGGAAATTCACTTAACCTCCAGGGCCTCAGTTTCCCTATCTGTAAAATGAAGGGTTTGGACTTGATGGCTTCTAAGTCCCCATCCAGCTCTAAATCTATCATTCTCATTGGTTTCATGGTAAGCAGGGCCTTATTGTGTGGAAAGGAGGGGACATGCCTAACTAACTTGGGGGAAGAAAGCCTGCTCAGATAGAAACCTGAGAATCCTTGAGTTGGCAAAGTTAGGTCCTATGAAAGATGCAATGTGCAAAGCACTGCTGATAACAAGCCAATTAATGCCCATTTCCAAAGACATTTCTAATACTTGCTATATAAGACATTCCATTCTATCTCTTGCCTCTTATTTCATACAGGCTGGCCCCAATACCCAACAGGTTCTGCCTCCTGGAATCCCTTGTTTTCTTATAAGATTAATCACCTTCCACCAGAGGCCTTTCCAGATTCCCCTAGCTGTTATTGCTACTTTCCTATTATTACTCCAAAATGGCTTTGTCTTTATTTTTTTGTATAGTACTCTCTCTAGGCTACTTCCCAAACTTGTATTTTGGTTCAAAAGTTGGGTCTCCACAGGGCAGCTGGCTACTACTACTACTAACATCTAGGGGTTGCCCTGTGGGTCCCTGCTTCTACTACTATAGCCCACAAGCCCCACACCCTCAGTGTTTCCTATTAAGGATCATTCAGTAAACACAATAACTTTTATTTTTTGTAATATAATTATAATAATATTTTTTCCACACAAAGACAATTTTTAACATTCATTTTTTAAAATTTTGAGTTCCAAATTCTCTCCCTCCCTCTCCCCTATAGTTGTGCAATCATGCAAAATAAATTTCCATATTAGTCATGTGACATAATAGCTTTTAGCAAAGGTATTTACTAAAATGGCATATTGAGAACAGTAGCTATCAAAGGGCTATAAAAATATGCATACCCTTTGACACAGCAATACCATTACTAGGCCTGTATCCCAAATAGATCAAAGAAAAAGGAAAAAGGACATACATGTTACAAAAATATTTATAGCAGCTCTTTCTGTAGTAGTGGCAAAGAATTGGACATTAATGGGATGTCCATCAATTGGGAAATGGCCAAAGAAATTGTGGTATATGATTGTAATGGAATACTATTGTGCTTTAAGAAATGACAATGGCTGATTTCAGAAAAACCTTCAAAGGCTTACATGAACTGATACAAAGTGAAGTGAGCAGAACCAGAAGAACACTGTGTACAGTAACAGTAGTACTATACAATGATCATCTGTGAATGATTTAGCCATTCTCAGCAATACAATGATCCAAGACAATCCCAAAGGACTCATGATGAAAAATGCAATTCATCTCCAGAGAAAGAATGGAGTCTGAATGGAAATTGAAGCATACTATTTTTCACTTTATTTTTTCTTGATCTGTGTTTTCTTTCACAGCATGACTAATATAGAAATATGTTTTACATGATTACATATGTATAACCTACATAAAATTGCTTACTATCTCAGGGAAGGGAGAGAAGAGGGAAGGAGGGAGAGAATCTGGAAATCAAAATTTTAATTTAAAATTATTATTACATGCAATTGAGAATAAAAATATTAATTAAAAAAGTATACTAGCTATATAACATTCCCCTATAAACTTGAGGTCCAATTTCCCAAAAGCAGCCACAGTCTTAGAGTACAATGATAATGAGTCACCTATGTAAGGAACATGGGGTCAAAGCTACACATATTCTAGACAGGGGTGGGGAACCTGCACCCTCGAGGCCACATGTGGCCCTCTGGTAGGTCCTCAAGTGCAACCTTTTGACTGAATCCAAACTTCACAGAACAAATCCCCTTAATAAAAGGATTGGTTCTGTAAAACTTGCACTACAAAAGACCACACCCAAGGACCTAGAAGACCACACGTGGCCTTGAAGATGCAGGTTCCCCATCCTTGCTTCTAGCTCTTCAGAGCTGAAAAGTCTTTCCTAGTAGAATCCTCACAAGCCTCCCACCTAGATGTAGGATCTCTGTTGGGCAGGTTGTTTAGCTATCTTAAGTTGAACCTCCAATGGGACGTTGCCTCCTTCCGGGTGAGCAGCTTTGCTGCTATATAATGGCCAATGGAGAGTTCTGATTCCCTTAGGAAAGATGTTCATACTTCATAAAGAGAGTGCTGAACGTGAACACCTGATTAATATCTTAACACCTCATTACTTCTTTCTTAAATAATATTTTATTTTTCCCCAACTGCATGTCAAAACAATTTTAACATTCATTTTTGAAAATTTTGAGTTCCATATTCTCTCCCTCCTTCCCCCTCTTACCACCTCTCTAAGATGGTAAACAACTTAATATAGGTTATACACATGCAATCATGCAAAACATATTTCCATATTGGTCATGCTGTGAAAAAAAACACTAAACATATATACACACACAAAGTGAAAAATAGCATGCTTCAACATGAATTTTCATAATGAGACCTTTAGGATTTATTTTAGATCCTTGTATTTCTGGGAATAGCTAAGTAATTCACAGATGATCATTGTGTAATATTGCTCTTACTGTATACAATGTTCTCCTGGTTCTGCTCACTCCACTCTGCATCAGTCCATGTAAATCTTTCCAGGTTTTTCTGAAATCATCCTGCTCACCATTTCCTATAACGCAACAGTTTTCTATTACAATCATATGCCACAATTTGTTCAGCCATTCTCCAACTGATACATATCCCCTCAATTTCCAATTCTTTGCCACCACAAAAAGAGCTGGCATAACTATTTTTGTATAAATGGGTACTTTTCTTTTTTAAAAAAAAATCTTTTTGGGACACAGACTTAGTAGTGGTATTGCTGGGTCAAAAGGTATGCCATTTTATAGCCCTTTGGGCATAGTTTCACATTGCTGTCCAAAATGGTTGGATCAGTCCACGAATCCACCAAGAATACATTCATGCTCCAGTTTTCCCACATCCTCTCCAACATTTATCATTTTCCTCTTCTGTCATATTAGCCAATCTGATAGGTGTGAGGTGGTACCTACACTTCATTACTTCTTTTATCTGCTCTTTGCTTTCTATGACTACATCAGTTGTGGAGGGGGAGGTAGGACCAAATCCCCACCCCAGCACATAAATACTTTTTATTTACTTATTTATGTACATGTTGATTCTCCCCAGGAGAATATAAGTTCCTTGAGGGTAGGGACAATTTCATTTTTTCATCTTTCTGAATCCCTAATGCCTACTGCAGTGCCTGGCACATATTAAATGCTTATTGAATTGAATGGCAAGATTCTCTGGCTTGGACTCTCCATTCCAGAAAGGGAAACTGGGTCCCATTCCTCTCCCATCCACAGTCCAGGATGTTTTTACACTAGTCCTTTCCTCTGCTTCATCTCTTTTGTCGTTTAGCCTTGTCCTTCCTGTCTTTCTATGCCCTCTTCCATACTTCCTTCAGGAAACCTTCCCTGATTCCTGCCCCCCCTTCTTCAGTGTCCCCAAGCGTGGCATCCAAAGCTCTGTTCTTCTGGCCTTTATACTGCCTCCTTGACTTAGGGTATATTTTGTCTCTCCCATCAAAATGGGAGGCATAGGGTTGAATCATAGAATCTTACAAAGGACCTTGAAGGTCTAATCTAATTCGATCACTTTCCCAATGCAGGAATCTTATCAATGAGGCCCCTGATAATTGTCCAGACTCTGCTTGACTACCCCCAAGAACAGGCAATTCAATACTTCCCAAGGCAGAACATTCCATTCCTGGGGAGATCTCATTGTTAGGGAGTCCCTCATGTAACTTCCTTGCACAGGTCTTAGTTAAGCCCCACTGAGGCTGTATAAAATAAGTCTATTCTGTATTACACATGACAGCCTGTGCCTTTTCATCTCCCTTTCAGTCAATTCTTATGTGATGAGATTTTAGTTCTCATGATCACTGTACTCTGGCCACAAACCATTTTGTCACTGCTGTCACTAAAACATTCCTAACTGTGACGTTTAAAAAGTTTGAGACATAATTTTGGGGTAATTAATAATTTTATTAATAATGCTAACACTTTAATAAAAGGCCATGCATGGCATTCTTGAATGCCAAAGACAGTCATGGCAGCAGGCTTATGGCTTATATGCCCTTGGAAGAGAGGTGTTCCTGAGGGCAGCAATCAACTCCAATTGGTTAATGATTAATGAGAGAATGAATATTACGATGAGAGGCCAGACCTATTCTAATGAATTTTGATTATGTCATTTAGTTCTAAGTTACTCCCAGCCTTCTGCAATCTAAACAAAGAATTTATCCCAACCCAGATCTGAGTAGATTGAGAGTTAATTTAATCTCATTATCAGTAATGTACTACAGGAGACTGAACTTTAAAATGGGAATTATGGAAAAGGAGGAAACTCTGGATCTCCCCCAAATCATTGGTCATTAATAATCATTTCTCTCAAAACTGAATACAGTACTTGAGATGTGGTCAGTCAGGGGAGAGTATAGGGGGACTAACACCTCTTTTGTTTTGAATATTCTGCCTCTGTTCGGCCTAATGCCGAGTCAGCATTTTCTGAGACCACATTACACTATTGATTCATATTGAATGTTGTTGGTCAGTCCCTTCAGTCGTGTCTGACTCTTCGTGACCCCACTTGAGGTTTTCTTGGTAGAGATACTGGACTGGTTTGCCATTTCCTTTTACAGCTCATTTTAGATGAGGAAACTGAGGCAAACAGGGTTAAGTGTCTTGTCCAGGGTCATGAAGCTAGTAAGTACCTGAGGCCAGATTTAAATTCAGAAAGATGACTCTGGGCCAGGCCCTCTATCCACTGCACCATCTAGCTGCCCTGTTCATTAAAATCCCCAGATCTTTTCCACATGAGTTGTTGTTAAGCCATCTCTCCCACAACCTGATTTCATGCAATTAATGTTTTTGGACCAAAGTGGAGGACTTTGTGTTGAAATTTGACTTTCTTCCATTAGAATTCTTCTCCATCTAGCAGCAGCTACACTAAGAGATCGAAGGGCTTGGAATTCGATATTCCAGAGGTCAATGGAGCTAGGACTAAAACCAAGAATTACCTACCCAGCAAAACTGAGTATCATGCTCCAAGGCAAAATATGG
>CM053626.1:187414294-187489742 GCA_028646595.1 Phalanger gymnotis
GGGCAGCAGCAGATGCTCGTGGGCGAGCCGGTCATCAATCCGCAGCTGCATCTAACCTTTCTGGACTTAGCCTTCAGGAAGCCCAGCAGATCCTCAATGTCTCCAAGCTGAGCCAAGAGGAAATCCAGAAGAATTTTGATCATTTATTTAAGGTAAATGATAAATCTGTGGGTGGCTCCTTCTACCTGCAGTCAAAGGTGGTGCGAGCTAAGGAACGACTAGATGAAGAGCTCAAAATCCAGGCCCAGGACGAGAGTGAGAAAGGGCAGCAGCCCAAAACGTGACCTCTTATCCTCACCTATCTTTGCCTCAGTGTGAATTATTTATAGCTCGGTAATAAATATCTTTTCTGCAAAAAAAAAAAAAAAGAAATGTTCATTCAAAAATGGACATGCAGAGTATTCAGCTGGTATGACCTTGGTCAAAGGTTGGCTTAACAATCCAACAATGTACTGATTTACAATGAAGCCAAAATCCCAGATCAAAAACCAGCAGGTTATTTGGAAGGCAACCAGACAGAATATAATGCCAATGTAGCATCATACTTGGCTTTCTGGTCACTAAACCTTTACACACACTATCACTCTCTCCTGAAACAACCTTCCCACCCCAATTACCACCTCTCCAAGTCTTTATTGTTGTTCAATCATGTCCAACTCTATGTGACCCCACAGACTTTGTCCATGGGGTTTTCTTGGCAAAGATACTAGAGTGGCTTGCCATTTTCTTCTCTAGTGTATTCCTGTTTTACAGAAGAGGAACTGAAGTAAATGGGGGTTGAGTGACTTGCCCTAGGTCACCCAGTAAATGTCTGAACCTGAATTTGAAGTCAGATCTTCCTGACTCCAGGTGTGACGTTCTATCTATTGCATCATCTAGCTGCTCCAGGTCAAAGTCCTAAGCTGGACCTTAGCTCTAAGTCTTACCTAGTATTAAAAGCCCAGCCCAAGTCCCTCTTATTCCATGAAGTCCTGAAGCCTTTCCTGACGACCACAACCAGGCCAAAGGAAGTGATTCTTGGAAATCATGCAGTCCTTTTATAAAATTTTGGCCCATTCATTTGCATATAGCTATTTCTTTACTATTTATTAGTGGTTTCTTGATTAGAAATCCAGTAGATAACTTGACTACTGTGTAAATAAGTTTAATGCAAAGGTATGTGTAGAACGTATCAGATTCCATGCCGTCTTGGAGGGAAACAGGGGAGAGGAGGGAGGGGAAGAAAATTTGGAACTCAAAAATTTGTGGATAAAAATCAAAAATCAAAAATCAAAGGTTGGCTTAAGAGTTGGCTAAGAAAGCCTTTCATCCTGAGTGAGACAGTGGTCAGAATCCTTGAGATCAGTTCCAATATCCCCATATCAAAATAAGAAGTGGAGGGAAGGGGCGAATGTGGTAGGAGAGATGTAAGGAGAGACCTTGAAAAGGGAAAGACCCAGAGAACAATGTAGAAAAGATTAAAGAGAAGCCATGTGATCCCAAAAAAGGGATAAGTCACATTCTCCAAACCTCTGTTCCCAAAACTGCCCCCAAAAGTCATTATATGACAAACGTAGAGTACTTGAAACTAAATCTACAGAAAATAACAAATATAATATGAAGGAAAGTGATGCCATCATTCCGAAAGTGACCCCAAGGAAAGAATCCTATGGACTGGGCACATGGAACAATAAGAGTAAACTCTAAAATGACTCGAAAGGGAAACAAAATCCATAGCAGACTAGAAATAAATTTACTGTAGGTAAGAAATTAGAGTTCACAACATAAAATTGAAAAACAGAATTAGCAGCTTAAAAAAATAAAATCCATGATGTACAATCTCTCCAAAGAAGTAATAGAGAGTTTAACATATTTGGAACACAAAAACACTTAAGTGAAGGATAATTTGTCAGAAGAGAAGCAAAAGTCAACACTGTTAGAAAACACACTAGTTCTATATGAACCAAAGCAAGTGATCTTGAAGATACAATTACACAAAAATAACTTTATGGATCAGGGATCCTCTAAAAGAAAATGACAAATCAAAAAACCTGAATACTGTAATGTAGGAAATAATATAAAAAAATCATCTAAGACTTCTGAATAGACAATACATAAATCAAGAAAATCCACAGATGACTGCCAGAAAAAAAAGAACAAAAAACAACAACCTTGCGTTTCAAACTTCAAGATATGTAGTGAATAAATTTATTGATTTCAGTGACAAACAACAATTTTGCAAGTGGTTAGGAGAAAGACCTTTAGATATGAAGGAAAAGAATTTGAATAACACAAAATTATTCCACAGTCATAAGAAATCACCTCCCTCTCCCCAAAAAGAGGTCAAGCTGCAATCCCAAATGATGTATCCCACAAATTTGAGTGTAATCATCAATGATAAAAGATGGAGTTGAATAAAAGAGAGGGATTTAGAGCATAAGATCATAGGATCATAGGTCTAGAGCTGGAAGGAACATCAGAAGCCTAGATAGTTCAACCTCTTCATTTGAGGTATTCCTCTCCCTTCAAATCCCAACAAAAAATGTGAGCAGAATATTCAACTTGTAAAGATCCCAAACAGAAACAATAAGAAAGGTAACTAAGTACAACTCTCAAGAAGAAAATTAGGAAACTGGGTTATTCTGTCTGGAAAAGGAAAGACTTAAGGGATATTATATAGTACGTATTGGACCAAACAAGAGAAGCTGGGCTTAACATGCACTGAAAGCACCACAAAAATGTAAACAAAGGCAACACTATGATACTGCCAAATTCTGATTAATTGCAACAATCTTGGTTCCAGAAAAAGAAGAGACATACTTCCCATATCGGTAGAGAGGTGGGGAATCTAGGGATAGGATAATGTAGTACTGTCAGATATGGCCACTTTGTCAGTTGGGATTGGTACACATTTTTCTTCATTACAAGTATAACTCCATCCCAAAGTCTGCTGTTTTGGAACTCTCTCCATATTGGAGATGAATGCCCTGCCCTGCATGAATCAATGGACTTTGGCACAGGGAGGATCCAATGAGATATTGGGAAATAATTCTGACATTAAAAAAAGGCATATTGGAGAGGAAAAAAAAAAGATATCATGATAAGGACTGATCGATGTTAGGTAAAAGAATTTTCCAATGGCAAAGAGTGTGGGCCCTTGGGACAAAATGCGGCATCATTTTTAGGGCTATCTCCAAAGGAGAAAGGTTTTCATCTATCTCAGAGGATGAGCCATCTGTGCCTGGAGAGAGGAGCCTATATGGGATGACCTCAAGAGGTTTTCCTGGTGATTCTCTCCTGGTGAAGAGTTTCTTGACAGTATCTAGAATTCAGAGTTGATCTTAAACCATGGCTGTTTAAGATCCTGTCAGGTCTTGCCTGGAGTTTATTGCCAGGAAATGGCGCACCATCGCTTCCAAAGGTCTCTATTTATAGCTCTCCTCTGGGCCAGTGTGAGCGTCCCTGTTTATAGGCAGGAACTGCCTAGCAATAACTGTTTCCCCTTCTCAGTCTGTAGAGAATGTTGCTGAAGTTGTTAGATGAAGGGAGAAGAAGATGGAAAGAGAAAAGGGAGAAAGAGGAGGGGGATGCAGGGAGAGAGGAAATAATTTTATTAATCCCTTATATAATATGTCCCAAATGTCATAGTGCCGTTTTAAAATTTTATAGCTTAAAATTGCCCTAAGACTTCTGGAACATATTGTATGATGTCATTAAAAAGCATTTTCATATATAGTATGTCCTCTGATTCTCAAAGCAACCCTTTGAGATAGGTAGTACAAATAAGAAAACTGGCTCGGAAGGGATATGTCATAATAGCAGCTAGCATTTACACAGTGCCTTGAGATTTGTGAAGGGCTTTATAAATATGATCATATTTTATTCTCATAATAACCCTGGAAGGGAGGTGCAATTATTATCCCCATTTTTCAGATGGAGAAACTAAGGCAGGCAGAGGTTAAGCAACTTGCCCAGGGTGACCTAGCTAGTCTGAGGCCAGATTTGAATTCCGGTTCTCTGGATTCCAGGTTCAGAGTGTTTTCCCCTGTCACCTAGTTGCCCATCTAAGTAGCTTGCTCAGAGACAAGTGATTTGCTCCAAACCACACAACTAGTAATGGGTAGGCCACAACTTGAACCTGGGTGTAGGAATCTTGGGTATAGGGAAGCTAGATGGCACAGAGTATAGAGCACTGGGCTTGGAATTAAGGAAGACTCATCTTCCTGAGTTCAAATCTGGCCTCAGACATTTACTAGCTGTGTGACTCTGGGCAAGTCACTTCACCCTCTTTGCCTCAGTTTCCCCATCTGTAAAATGAGCTGGAAAAGGAAATGGTAAACCCAGAGAAGCTTAAAAATGGGGTCATGAGGAGTTGGATATGGCTGGAGGTTACAAAAGCAGATGGGGATTAAAAGAGACAACTTTTCCAGACCATGTTCCGTGCTGGATTTTCAAGGTTCTTCTCATCATTACTTGAATCTTGGGATCAAGTCTGTCGACAAGTCTGGACTGAATTCTAGGGCTCAAAGACCAATTTTTGGGTGAAGGAGTAAGAAAGTTCCAGATTTCTAGTAACTGGCAGTTGGGTGGGAGAGACAAAGTCTCTATTCCTGGGGATATTTCCAGTCTGGTGAGATATTATATCAAGGAGCTCCCAGTCTTATTGGGGAAACTCTCTGTCCTCAAGAAACTTTCGGTATGATGTAATAGCACAGACATACATGAAATTAACAAAAATATAGTCAGCTTAACTAATACTAATGATGAGGGGGAGCTGGGGCCCAGATCACTTTAAAAAATTATTTTGATAATGAGGTGTATATTTTTTTTCTTTTTGTAGTTTTGCTTAATTTTGCTTTGCTTATTATGATATTCAGATGACTTGTACGCTCTTAGCATAACTAGCTTACAATGAGGGTTTGAAAAAAAAGCCTTGAAGCATTCACTGGCTAGTAGAAGAAGGTATTTCAGAGGTAAAGTTCTGCCCCAGGTTAAGTTATCTACAAGCAAGTAATTACATGACTGACTGTATAATTATAAAAGTACATTGAGGAGAAAGGGGGAAGAGGATCTTTGATCATGCCAGCTGGTTGGAAATAATTCAATATAATATGTATTTGAGTGGTTACTATAAGCTCAGCACTGGGCTAGGAACTGTGAATGGAGATTTCCTGGAGGTGGTAGCATTACAGGAAGGATTAATTGGAGTGTATTAGTAGATGCTATCTACAGAATAGCCTGGGCCAGGGGTGGGGAACCTGCAAGGCCGCATATGGCCTTGAGGCTGCAGGTTCCCCACCCCTGGGGGCAAAGGCTTAGGGGTAGAAAAGGGAAAATGGCATGGGTAAGGGGAGGCCAAGGAGAAATATTGGGTTATATTGATGAATTGGGCTGGGGAGCAGCAGGATTCAGAATATGAAGGTAAGGTCATCTCCAAGTAGACGCAGAGGACCCAGGAAGCAGGTGCTGAGCCTGCTCACAAACAGATTAGTTGTGTATACAATATTGACCCCGTAAAAAGGTGTCACTTGTTTGCATAAGCAGAATTGGTTGCTATAGCTTAGAGTAGAGGAGGAGCCAGAAAGACTATCTGGGGTTGATTCAACTTCTCCCTAGGAATCAGTTAGTTAAAATCCTTATTTTTAAACCACAGAGAACCCATTTAAAGTCCCATTCTTGAACACTGTCTTGATGTGTCAGTACTGAAGGCACATAATGAATCAGGTAGAACTTTAGAGAAATCCCAGGGTCTTGAACTCCTTATAATGAGCATGAGAAGGGCATTTTTTTTTTTCTACCTATGAAATCCTCCTCACCCTTCCCTGCCAAAGTGTTCCTATGCAGCTTTCCAAATAATAACTTCAAACTCAGTTTCACTTGGTTATTTCCTGATTTGTGCTTAAATTCCTGAGCCAGGCTTCATTCTCCCAAGTACCTACTGACTCCTTGCAATATATCCCAGCTTTGTCAATATTCTTAATTTCAGTGGTGTGTGATCTCCCTATCAGTCCTGGATGATGGGAGAATTACCAGGGATGAAAACTATGCCTTCCAAACAGACTGGAACCTCTCTAACAGCAAAAGCTCCCAGACATTAGGGAATGGATCTCCCTGAGAACAGAGACTGACTCTCCCCCCATCTAACTGAGAGGCTCTTTGAGGAATAAAACTATGTTGTTGTTTTTTTTCATTAGTCTCATAGGATTGTAGATTTTACGGATAGAAGGGCCCTTAGAGATCATGGGCAGCAAATCCAACTCCCTCAGTTGTGAACTGATCTAGCCATTCTGGAGAGTAATTTGGAACTAAGCCCAAGGATTATAAAAATGTGCATACCCTTTGACCCAGCAGTACCACTTCTAGGGCTGTATCCCAAAGAGATCACACAAATGGGAAATGGACCAGTATGTACAATAATATTTATAGCAGCTCTTTTTGTGGTGGCAAAGAATTGGAAATCAAGGGGATGCCAATTAATTGGGGAATGGCTAAACAAGTTGTGGGATATGAATGTAATGGAATATTATTGTGCTATAAGAAATAAGGAGCAGATGAACTTCATAATAACCTGAAAAGACTTGCTATCTGTTGCTGAATGAGGGAAGCAGAACCAAGAGAAAATTATACATGATTACAGACACAGTTTCTGTGATGACTAACTTTGATAGACTTGGCTCTTCTCAGCAATACAAGGTTCAAAGACAGCTCCAAAAGACTCATGATGGAAAAAGCTATCCACATCCAGGGAAAGAATTATGGAGTCTGAATGCAGAATGAGGCAAACGATTTGCTTTTTTTTCTCCCTTCTTTTCTGGATTTGCTTCTTCTTTCTCATTATTCATTCCATTGGCTATAATTCTTTGTTACAACTTGACTATTGTGTAAATAAGTTTAATATGAAGGTATATGTAGAACCTGTATCAGATTACATGCCATCTTGTGGGGGAGATGGATAGGGGAGAAAATTTGGAACTCAAAAACTTGTGGAACTGAGTATTGTGAACTAAAACTAAAAAATAAATTAAAAAAATCCAACTCCCTCATTGTACAGATGGAGAAATTGAGGCTCAGAGTTTAGGTGACTTAGGTGTCAGAGATGAGGTTTCTATCCAGGTCTTCCAGACTTCTAGTCCAGTATACTACCTACTACTATACCATACTCCCTCATAGCTCTCCCAGAGCAGAGACCAATCTATAAAACATTAAAAAAAAAAATCTCCCAATGTCTGCACACAGTGGGCATTCAATAAATGTTGATTGACTCTGTGTAGGCAAGAAGCCTAGCTCCCTCCTGGAGTCACATTTACTTTCATTCTACTGGGAGAAAGCAATAACATTAAACAGAGAAGGCCGGATCCCTTAATATGATTACTTGAGATTTGTGGACCAGTGGGGGACCATCCCTCCAGCTTTATTAGTTACATCCATCTCCATGATGAGAGCAGAACAGAATGTTATCAACTAGAGACCACAGATACAGATGACCAAATGATCAGGCATTAGCTCTGGAAAGGGGAGGGAAGAGAGGATGCAGGGCACATTACCTCCCCAGATGTGATGGGGACAGAGGTGGCTATGGGATTCCCCTGCGCTCCAGTCTTCCTTCAGCTATAGTAGTATGCATTTGAAATCCCATGTGAGATGAACTAATAATGAGATGGGGGTGGGGGGAAGTAGAGGTGTGGAGTGAGGGCAATGTACTTTACAGGGCTAGATTGGCCAAGGAAGGGAGCTAGCATATAAGGAGGATAGGATATTTATTGGATGTGAAGGACTTTCGGTCCGATTAATTTTAGGGTAGGAGGTTATTATTTTTGTTCATTTCCTTAAATGGAAAAGCCACCCTTGCTCGTTCAGGAGAACCCATCTCTACTTTTAATAATGCTGGAGAACACAGCTATGACCCTACTCTTAGGGCCTTCAGGTGAGAAAGAAAAAGGTACAACTAAGCTCTCAATTTTCTATGTGCAAATCATGTGCAGCATAATTTTAATTCCATGGCTGACTTTCTCAATTGCTCAACATATTTTAAGAGTGGACCTCCTCCGCTGTCCAGGTGACATACACTCAGAAAATTAGCCCGAGCAAAATTGAATTAGCAAGATAAATGGTTTTTTTTTAATTTTGTTTTTAGTTCACTTTCCTAAAATTTTGAGTTCTAAATTTTCTTCCCTTTTTCCACTCCTCCCTCCCCAAGATGGCATGCAATCTGATATAGGCTATACATGTACAATCATATTAAACATATTTCCACATTAGTCATGTTGTGAAAGACAAACTGGAACCAAAGGAAAAACCACAAGAAAAACAAAAAAAATAGTATGTTTTGATCTGCATTCAGATTCCAAAGTTCTTTCTCTGGATGTGAGTAGCTTTTTCCATCACGAGTCTTTTGGAGTTGTCTTAGATATTGCTGAGAAGAGCTAAGTGTATCAAAATTGGTCAATGCACAATGTTACTGTGGTATATGAATGTAATGGAAAAATATTGTGCTATGGGAAATGAGAAGCAGATAGACTTCATAATAACCTGGAAAGGAAACAATGTTGGCTTGTTTCTGCTCACTTCACTAAGCATCAGTTCATGCAAGTCTTTCCAGGTTTTTCAAGGTAAATGTTAACAAAATAATGATAGTGTATCCAAAACCAGATGTGGAGATTACCCACTCTAACCCCACCTCCTCCAAGTGCCAGCTCAAAGGGTCCAATTCTAACCACTCTGTATCGTTATCTTACACACGCCTAATTATTTAGGCCGCTTCAGCCATTAGAATGTAAGCTCCTTGAGAGCAGGAGCTGTTTTTGCCATTCTTTGTATCTGCAGCCCTTATAGTGCCTGGCACTTACTAGAAGACTTAATGCAGGCGGTAGAAAACACTGGTAAATACAGAACACTGGGACTATCTGCACAACTAACTCACAACATTGTGCTGATTGGTAAAAACCAATGAGAGTGGCATTCTCTACTGAAGGCAGGCAAGGAAAAGTACGGAACCTAAACCAATTGATAACTTGGATGCTAGAACAAACCTTCTTTGCTGTAAAGGCTTCCTCTGAAGGAATACCACTGAATGCCTGCTCTCTCTATTCTAGGTTTCCCTTTGTAAATTTGTCACCACCAAATCTGGCTTCTTGATGAGATCAGAGGCTCTCGTGAGTCCAACTAGCCTCTTTCTCAGTGTCTCTGAAGCACAGAAAGTGCTGCGTGCAACTTGCTCTTAGCCAGATGTAAAACGGAAGGCGGTGTGGTAAGCTGGCTGGAGGGCTGGACTCAGTCTGAAAGTCCCAAGTTTAATCTCTGACATGAGTGGTAAGTCACAACCTGTTTCTGCGTCTCTAAAACAGGAACCTGCAGCTCCTACTTTATGGTGATGCTGTGAAGCTCAAGTGAGATCGAGTACTTTAAATGACTATGTAGCTGGGAATTCTGAACGTTGTGGAGTTCGCAGAGACGGGTCTCCTAACTGGTATAGAGAATACTGACACTGTGGACCTGCACGAGGGTTGGAGTTGAAGAGAGACACATGTAGCCTAACTCTGGGAGAAACATGTGAAGAGGCTATGGAAGCTGTAGGCCTGAAGGCAGGCCCCCCTGTTTTTCCATCAACCGAGGAATTGGCTTTTATTTAGAACAAAATTGCACCCTTACAAAGCAATATTTGATGTTGCAGAAAGAAATTTAGCCCAATACCCTTCTTAGAAATAGGCAAGCAAGCATCCAGCCACAGCCCCTCTCCAGATACCCCTCGAGATGAAAACTGTCGTCTCACTTGGGGAAGGGTCATCTGGATTAGAGAGATATCTATCCAAGCTACTTGCAAGCTGCTTGTCTTTGCATTTAGATAACCCAAGTGGACCCATGTATTTTCAGCTGGGAACTCACATATCCTATAACTATGCAAGATTAAGAATAATATTTGGACAAAGAGACTTTGCAATGAGCTCACAAAGGGTGCTCAAGTTCTTAATTATATTTCTGAAAATTGGAATATGGGATTATGAACAAGATTCAGGATTTCTCGCTATGCTTGATCCACTCCCCACTCCTATGGTATGTATCCCCTGGGCCCTCATTTGCCAAACATTAGAGTGAGGATAGGGGTAGTTACAAGGTTTCTCCCTCCCAGCGTCCTTTGGGGCCATCTTTCCACATCTGCCAGAGCCAAAGTCACAACAGTGTTCTTAAATCATCAAAGTCACAGAAACAGATGTGGATTTTATTAGTCTTCAGCAATCAAAAGATTAATAGAATTAAGCATCCATTATTCTTGCTTATCCAAAATAATTTAAACCCACCTGCTGCTCAAGAAAACAATTCCAAACCACTGTCTTCTAATTACTCACTATGAAAGGCCATTACAGCAAGCAATGTATATTTGCATTTCTAAGGCCAAAATCAGGAAGTGACAGCTAGAGAACCTGGAGGTATCTCATGGGAAAATTTCCTGTGCTCAAGATCACAAAACTCCCCCTACTTGTTCAAAAACAGTTACTTCTATGAGGAAGGAGGAAGCTGGGGCAAGCTACTTCACATGGCTAGATTAAAGCCTGGACACACCAGTTCTCTGCTTTGCTAAATGTGACCAACCAAAGTAGCTAGTTGGAGAAAAGCTGCTAATGAACAGAAGCAAATTCTCAGTCATCCCCTGAATGACTTCTAGATGCAGGTTACAACTGAGAACAGTGTAAATTCATTTGGGCCAGTTTCACCTGGCTTGACCAATTCAGCAGTTAGGCAACAGAGAGGGCTAATCACTTCAGTGCGCAAGCCTGCAAAGCCAGTACAGCCTCATTCTAGAGTGAGTTCACTGAGTCTCTTTATGGAAAGGTAAAGGCTACAGGCTAGTAAAGCCTGAGCCATTATCTGAGCTAACAGAGACTGATCCAAAAGGATGAAAGTTAACAAGTATCTCAAAGATGGGTCATCATGATGCCATCCCCAGAGGAAAGAAGGACTGAGTGGATTTAGTAGTTTCAGGTTTAGAACCAACCTTGACTCATTACTCTGAAGAGGGGCTTTCTAGCCGACTCTACCCGAGGCCAAGCGCTTGTGACACTTTTTAAAGTGAGTGGCAGAACACGTGGTCATCATACACCTGCCGCTCAATCTCTGAGAAAACCTCATCACAATATGGACAGTCCAGGATATGGGTCTGCAGGTGCTGCTCAAAGATGTTTTCCTCCACATCATCAGGGAAGACCCCTTGGCAGATGGGGCACTTTCTGATAGAGGGCTATGAAGAGGGAGAGACAGAGATCAACAACCATTCAGTGTGGGGATGGGGGGTCAATAGAGTTACCCAAACAGAAGCATAGCTATGGATCTAGATCTGGAAGATCTAAAACTAAACCCATCTCCTGACTCAGGTCTCACTGTGTGTACTCTTCCCTTCTTACAAACCATTCTGTCTCTCAATCAGGAGATGTTCAAGATTAGCGATTCCCTAAAATGGCTTCGAGCCCAGAAGACGCATTCCTTATTTCGATCTGAGCCACATCTGCACAGCTGACCTCATTCGGGGTGTTCTTGGCGAAGATAATGGGGTAGTTGATCATTTTCTTCTCTAGCTCCGATGAACTGAGGTAAACAGGGTGAAGTGACTTGCCCAGGGTCACATGGCTACTAAGTGTCTAAGGGGAGTTTTTGTGATGCCCACTGTGTTATCTAGTTGCCACAACAACAACAAACAGCCAAGCAATTGTGCAGATGTGGCTCAGACAGAAATAAAGAGTGAGCCTTCTGAACTGGAAGCCATTTCAACGAATCACTCACCCCGCCTCTAATTGTAACAAATAATACCCAGAGGTGAACCGAAGCAGAAAAGGCAGCAGATTAGCTTTGTCTCCTTCTACCCCCACCCACTTCAGAGGAGAGGGCTCAGTTCTGGCCACAGACCAAATTGACCACTGACCCCTAGAGCAATAATAAGTATTTCATCAGTCCCTCCCTGGTCCTTGGGATCTGGTTACTGGACTTAAGCAGGGAGGGATAATCTCCTTAGGATTTAATATGAGAAAGCCCAACAATTAGATACTTACCAGGATGGGGACATGGATGTCTTGGGTAGCTGGAAAAAACAAAAAGGTTTCATTCATAGAAGTTATTTTTTCCTTTCTCCAACTGTGACCTAGCAGGCATCATGTGTGTGTTTTCCTCCCTCCTTCCCACTCCATTTGTCTCCAGCTCTCTATGAACACTTTTATATCTGACTAACTCTGAAGTGGGAGACCCCCAGTCAGTCATAAAGAGAAACAGGGTGGCAAGAAAAGATGAGAAGAATCAAAAAGAGATACCCTACCAGTAACAAAAAAACCTTAAACTGACATCAAACTACAGAAGCTCTGCAGATGCAAAGATACTTTATGCAAATTAGATGCAATTTTAAAAAATGCAAAACAGCCTTGTGATCGCCCATTTCACAATTTGGTTGTGGCTAGAAAATAATCCCAATGGCACAGTCTCAGACTGCCCTCTGGGGCACTAAAAAAAGCTGAGCCAATAAACCAAAACCAAACTGCCCCCTCCCTTAAAGCATGTTCACCAAGGAGCCCTGAAAGGCAGGTGAAATTGGACTCTACTCCCTGTCTTGGTTCTTCTATCTTCTCTGCATGTACCTCTCCTTCCTTACCAAGATCTGTTTGGGTGACCCTCTCCCCCATCCCCCCCCACTCCACTTCCACCTCCCAGCCCCTCCCTAGGTGCCTGTTACTGGACAGTACATCTCATCTCTCCATTTCACATTTCCCAACCTTAATTAGCTTCCCCAGCTTTGGTGCTTAGTGTATATCTTCTACCTAAAGACGTTTCTCTGATTTATACATTGGGTCTATAGCCGTGGGACTCAATTTGTGTCTGCTGCCTCTGGGCGAATGATCTGATTTGCGTCTCTCAGGTCCAGATTTATTCCTCAATTAACACCTTCTGCCATGCAATCTTTCTACTGGGTCCTCAGCTTTTGCCCAACAAGCAAATCCTACCCACATCTGCCCTGACAACAGGGCCGCTATCTTAATGAGCAGAAGGAAGAGGATTTAACTGGGGGGGGGCACGCAGGGAGGAAGGCAGAACATTTCCAACTGGAATGTGGTAGGGGCCTTACCAGAATAAGGATTTCCAAAAACGAGTCCAGTGTTTTCTTCTAGGGCTTCTTGAGCAGGAGTAGGGTTAGAGAGCAGCTTAGATTCAGAATCCTCACAGACATAACACAGCATCCTGTCATTTTCCTTCTGCAAGAGCTACAAAGAGAATTATTTGGATGAAGTGACAGGCAAAAGTAATGAACAGACCAGTGCTTTCAGGGAGGAGTTACACTAGTCCTGGCTCTCAATTATCCACTGGCACGGGGAAGTCCAGAGCAATAAAATCTTCAGGTAATCAACCATTTCCTAATCTAGGTAATTTTGTTTTAAAAACCAGCTGTATCTTGCTTATTCTACTCGGCTTATGAAAACAAAGAGTTTGCATGCTAAACCTGCTAACAGTGGGAGAAAGTGGTCTAGGAACAGACTGTAACATGAGTATCCAGGTTAGGACTGAAAATTGGCTGTAGATTCCACTGTTGCTTCTGACCTCTCTATTACGTGACATCTTTAATTTTGTGCACATTGTAAACTGATTTCAATTCCCTTTTTCTTTTTTTCCTCATCTTTAAGCAATCACAGGAACAGGGATAGAGCCAAAGGAAAGACAGGAAGAATTTGAGTCAGATCCCCTCCTATTTATCACTTTTAACTATCAAATGATTGACTTAATTGCTAATATTCCTTAGGTTTCTATATGTTTCCTATTTCCCCATATGGTATATCTCAATAATAAGATCTATTTTAAATACAGCTTGAAACCATGTCATTTCTCTACTTGTCAGCAAACTCTTGGGACATCTGTGGAGCAGTGAAGGGTAATGACCCCCAAGGTCAAGGGATCTGGGTTCAGATCCCACCTCTGTAACCTTGGGGAAGCTGCTTAACTTCCCTGGGCTTCAGTTTCCCCATCTATAAAATGGGGAGGCTGGAATAGAGAGACAGCCTTTGCTGTCCCTTCCAATCTAAGATCCACATGACAACCTGCTTTCACGACTAGCAAATTTGCAATCTGCAAATTGGGGCTTGTTTTGTTGCTTATCTAGACTTAAGAGTTAATAATGAAAGTTAAACTTACAAGTGCATGTGCATACATTTTTCTTTTTGTTGAACACTGACCAGCACTCCCCTGCATTGCTCTAGAAACTGCAGTGGAAAGCTCAGGGAATTAAGTCATCCCTAGACTAGAGGCCTGATGACTATAGGTCAGGGTGGGGAACCTGCGGCCTTTAGGACACATGTGGCCCTCTAGGTCCTCAAGTACAGCCCTCTGACTGAATCCAAACTTCACAGAATAAATTCCCTTAATAAAATGATTTGTTCTGTAAAACTTGGGACTCAGTCAAAAGACTACACCCAAGCACTTTAGAGGGCCACATGATAATGAGCATTTATACAGCACTTCAGGGCTTACAAAGTGCTTTCCCCCCTTTATCTCTTTTGTACCTCACAAAGCCCCTGACAACCACTGAGGCACAATGGCACATCTGTGATTCAGGGGTCAACATGTTCCCACTCTCAAGGTACAGTCCAGAATGACAGCCTGCTAGAATTAAAAGGAACCTGAGGGTATCTTATCTACTTCATTTTACAGACATGGAAACTGAGGCCCAGAAAAATTAAGGGTTGCAGAGACATTGGGTGCCCAGCTGCAAGGAGGAAAGAGCTATGTAATAACTCCTAAGAATGCCTCCTAAGGAGCCAGAACACAAACACTGTTCACATGGACACATCCTCCATTCTATGGCCTTTGATTGGCAGACCAAATCATTTCTCTTCCTGTTTATTTGACACCACTGTTGATCCACTAAATGGAGCTCAATAAATTTGGGCGAAATGAAGAATGAAAAACCATTGGTGATAAGCCAGTTGTGTGCCTTACACCAAGATAGCTGCTGTCTTTTCTGTGCACAGCTTGGCAATAGAAACACTGAGCCAGGAGATCAGCAGTTGCTCGTATGAATTTAGTGCCCGGGACTAGATCCAAACCTTCACTCCAACCCTTCCCCCCATATAATGGCAGTGAACTGGATGAGAAAAAACCAGTGAAGCTCAAGTATAAAAATGACCAATTTCAAATGAAACCACTTCTCTGCGAAGTGCCTCCTCATGTGCCATTGGAAGCTACAGGTGTCATGGGATCCTCTGCCAGAACAACCGTCAGAGAACTTTCAAGTTCCTGTTTCATCATCAACCAACAGGATGCTTGGTTCCCCTCCAATTCTGAGGATCTACTCTCTTGTCCTTGTACATCCTTACATCTTTTTCTCCTTCTAATCTGGTCTTCTCCCTCTGTAGCTCCTGATAGAAAAACTTGCTCTCATCTAGCCTCTTCATCAGGTCACTGATCTGGTTCTGTCAAGAGAAATGAGGTCAGATTAAGAACAGATTCCAGTTTGGAAACTGGGCCCATGTGCAACATTAAGTAGGAACATAGCAGAAACCTCTCTTACGGGTGAGCCTGGGGTATAGGGAAGAGTGAGTTTGCACTCAATATCAATCCCTTTGGTCTGGCCAGGGATATAAGTGAGGGAAAGGGGAAAGTGGGTGGTTGGGTAGAACTCTAAAACTGAGCAAAGAGAAATCTGGGAGAGCTATGAGCACAATAATTCTTGTTGTGAAAGAACACCTTTTCCAATGGTTTTCACACTCTGTAGTGAATCCTACCTTAGCCTACCCTACCTAGTGAGAACCAGGATTATGACTACACCAAGTAATTCTAAGAAATTAGGGAGCATTGAAGGGGCCTTGTCTAAGGTCACAGATGGACAAAGGATTTAAGTCTTCTGCTTTTCAGTCTGGTGGTGTCCTCTGAGGCTGAAGGCATAACAGATTAGTTCAATAGTCGCCCAAGTCTTGGGAGTTTCTCATTTACGCTTTCCCCACCTCCTCCTACATACATACACATGCATACACCTCAGAAAACACTAAAGTTAATTCTCCTTTTTATTACGGATTTTATTGGAATGCTGGTGCCCAAGCTGCTGTGTGGTTTTGGCTGGCCCTGAGGTAGGAAGGGGGAAGGGTCTACCCGATGGCAGGGGTGACTGCAGGCTCCTTGCTCCCCAGCCCCACAGGTTCCTGTTGGCTTTTCTTGTCCTTCTGTCTGTCCCCGTTCGCTTCCTCAAAAGGCAGAAATGAAAAAGTACCATCTAAGCCTGTGGAGGAACTTGCCCAATGATGACAGGAATACATTCTGAGATCTTCAGTGGGGATGGGGCCAGCAGGTCTCAGTGTACCTTGGGGCCACAAGTATATGCACACTGTGCTCCTTTTCCCACCCCCATCCCAGCCCTTAAATTCCCTTCCACTCTGCATCTAAGAGGATAGCCCCCAAAGCTGAGCTGTCTAAAGACCCCCATGGCCTATGCCCCCTGCCTTCCCACCCCTGCCTTGGTCACCTACCAGCACAGCAGCCTTCAGCTGCCTGATCTGTTTGTGGAGGCGCTGACACTCTTTGTACTTCTCTATGAAACAGGCTCTCCCAGCCTCTACCTTCGCCTTCAGCCGCTCCACCTCCTGTACTAACTGCTTCTCCACTGGCGCTTTCTTGTCCCTAGGTCTCTGAAGTACAAGATACATTGCCCCCAGGGTTAGCTGCCCCTTGGAGGTAAGGATATGGAAGTGGTACCTGAGAGGTGGTAGAGCTTGTGGGCCCCAAAATATGTACTATGAAAATCAACGAAACCAAGGCACTGTGAAGCATGCCCCTCACAAAACAGTGGCTAAATCATCAGGCTCCAATTAATCTAATTCCTTAATTTATTGTGCCATACACAGGAGAATCTTCCCTTATAGTCTCATTATTCTGATGTCTCACTATGGCCTGGTGGTGACGCGGTATACTCAAAGACTATTTCTGTAAAGCACAAGCTCTGGCAGGTCTTTACCAAGGTGGTAAGACTTAAAGAATCTGAGCCCCAGAGGAGACTGTGTGTCTGTTAGCTGTATACCCGCCTAGCTAACTAAACGTGAAATGGCACACTGCCTTGATGGCCAGGGTTCCTCATAAAACACAGAGAAGATACCATCTGGGTCAGCTGAAGGAGTAATCACATAAATGAAATCACACATCTTTCCAAATATAAGGCGCAGCATCACATCAGAAAGAATTATAGCCACCTCCACGCTTGATTTTACAATTCCAAGAAAAATAGACCACAGAGAGCTCAGAGTCTCTCCAATGCCTGCCAAACAATTTTTAAGAGTTCCTTTTTGACATCCATTGTATCCCCCATGACATAATAGTAACATAATCTTAACAAAGGAACGTCTTTCACAACTAACCTAGGCAGGTAGTACAAACAGCTGCCCAATAAATGCTATACTACTATGCCAATTTAAGGTTGGGGAAATCTGGACCATACTGCATTGTAATATAATATGTATTTGTGTACATATACAAAGACATACAGGTATATATACATACACATCTGCATAGTTTTAGCCCAGACTTATGATTTCATTGGCACAGGGACTATGGGGAGAATTTCTCCCTACACAATGCAGACTGGCAGCAGTTCTGCGACTCATTCTTAAAGAGTTGCGTGGGGTACTAAGAGGTTAAGTGACTTACTCAGAGTCACGATGTCAAGTATGTATCAGAGCTGAAACGTGTGTGTGTGTGTGTGTGTGTGTGTGTGTGTGTGCACGTGTGCGCGCGTGCCTGCCCTTCGGATTTCATCTGTGTAGGAAATTTCCAGGAAGGAGTTTAACTTCCTCTAACTATACAAATCAGAAACTCACAAGTTACTGTGTCAGAGTTGCCTGGGGCACTGAGCAGTTGACTAAGCCTTGTCCAGAGTCACACAGCTCCTGAACAAGGGGGTACGGCTGCAGTGCTTGGCACTTCTTCCTATGTAGGAATTGCCCTAGAGGTTAGATCACATTGAAAAGGCTGGAGGAGCAGGTCTGCAGCTGTAGTCAGTATCATGTATCTTAAATAGGAACTGAGTAGTATGAGCTAGTGGTCAGCCTGAAAACCTGCTTTTCCAAATTCCAAGGCTGGCTCTTTAGCCACTACATTATACTGCCTTCTCACTCATTCATACTTATGTACACACATACATACACTGATCATCATCAAACTCTCACTACCTGGAATGCTACAGCTCTATTCTCCTGAAGAGTTATAAGTATTATAAACTGTATATTAAATGTGTCTGTCTTGACACCATCTCTGGGAGGAGGAAGTAAAGGACTGTCATCATCTTTTTCCTGGTGGAACAGCCAAGGCCCTCAAAAGTCAGGGAACTTTGGTACACTCACACAGCGCATGAACAAGGACCTGGAGGGCACTGGGACCCAGGATTCCTACCTACCTCTTTGTTGAGGATACACCATGAAGTGACAGCCAGCTTCCTAAATGTCTTTATCACTTATATCCCTACGGGAAAACCCTCACCACCCTGTTGTCTTCAACAGCCTCTTTTTCCCTACTTGTACAGAAACGACAAGGCTGTCCCCTCCATATCCCTAAAACAATCTCCATCTCCTCTTCTCTTAGGCCCCTTCCCTCAGAACCGCTCAGACGTGCCGTGAGCTCCTGGTGCTTCCGGGATGATGTGGTTTCCTTTTGCTTCAGCTCCTCCACAGTCTGTTCAAGCTTCTGCTGGTGCTCCCTCTGTACAAAAACAGACTTAAGCAAAGCACCATCACAGGGGCAGGGGGAAGGAGAAGATAAGGGTGAACAGGACCCAAGGGGACTCCTCTTCCTAAACTTCTGGGAGAAAAGCCCACTGAGACACCAGTTTTCCAGATAGGCTCCCCTGGCATCCCCCAGAATCACATGCAGGCAAAGAGGCTGATAATGAAGGGGCAATGGGCACAATGGCCTATCATTTAGAAAGGTCTAAACAGCTTGGGTATTTCTGTTCTTCCCCATAGGTCTACCTGCTTAGTCAAACTGAGAAGGAGCTGTTCGTTTTCCTTCTTCAAATACTCCAACTGCTCGGTTCTGTCCCGGTCCCCCTGAGTCAGCTTCTCTATTTCTTTCTCTCCTACTGAAATCTGTGCCTAGAGGAAAAAGCACCAACAGGACAAAAATGTAGAGAGCACAGCATGAAAGAAGACTGCGATTTTGTAAAGCGCACAAAGACATAAGATAGGAATTCTCAAGGTAGCCCCCAAACTTTCAAATAAAATACTCCTTGGCAGTGTTCCATCTTCTACAGGCCTTCATCTCCACACATGCTAGCTCTTAAGGGATAGAGTCTAGCACAGCCCCTGAACAAGGGGGTCCGGCTGCAGTGCTTGGCCCTTCTTCCTATGTAGGAATTGCCCTCAAGGTTAGATCACATTGAAAAGGCTGGAGGAGCGGGTCTGCAGCTGTAGTCAGTGTCATGTATCTTAAATAGGAAGTGAAATGAGCAAATATATAAACAACTTGTAGACTGGGATGGAAAGTTATGAGGCCAGGCCTTAAAAGAAATGAGGCAGGGACAAAGCAGAATTGTAATAAATGGAAAATACAGACTCAGATTCTGGTCTAGCACTTCTTAAGCCTAAGAGTGCTTATTATCCTGAGCTACATCATCAAATCACTGGGAAGGAGCAGAGACAGAACGGAGGTTGTCGAGGAAGAAATGCAGGGTCACGGGGTCAACTGCGTCATTGCCTACCTGAAGCCGGTCAAGGTGATCCAGTGTGGTCTTCAGCCTGACACCCATTTTCTCATTTTCCGAGGCCACATTCTGGTTGTGCACTTTAAGTCTAGGAGATGAAGATGCTGAGTTTAGCTTCTGCCCCTGTGCCTCCTCCACTGGGTTCAGGGAAGTGAGATCAGTTATGTCCTCTTGATGTCTTGAATGGTTTAAACAAGGCTAGCCCTGCCCAGCACTATCCCCTAATCCCTACTACAGTCTTGCTCTGATTGCCTGACTCTAGCAGACTCTGTCTGCTGGGGTCCCTGAAGCATATTCTCAAACTCTTGTGCTGTGATCCACAATCCTGGAGCTCCTTGCTTGAAAGGAGATCCTCTTTGCTTTGGGGACAAACATGCTCTTAAGAGAGGCAGTAGGGTAGAGTGGGAGGAGCCGTGAAGTTGCGACAGGGTCTAGATCCAACCTCTCACATTTATTAGCTGTGTGACACTTCTCAGCACGTAAGACTCAGTTTACTCCTATATGAATTGGGAATAACACTTATAGCTCCTAGCTTACAAAGTTCTTATAAGGACCAAACGAAACCAGGCATATTAAATGCTCTGTAAACCTTAAATAAATAAATGTCAGCTATTATGATTACTATCAAGAGCATCAGCTTCCAATGGCTTCTAACCCATCTCTATTCAGGATCCCCAGGGAATTGTTAGTATCTCAGAGGTCCATAAAGCACACTCACTGAAGCATTTCTGTCTCCCAACAGCCCTTCTGTACTTTCAGACCCTCGTTCTCTTCGTTCAGGACACTGACCCTCTGCTCCAATGTCTTATTGATCTCTGTCAGAGACTCCAGTCTCTCCTGCAGATCCTGAAGGAGAAGACACATAAAAGCCAAGAATAGAGACACCTAGTCCCAGGAATCTTTGCAGTATTTAACATTCAGTCGGAGAACCCTGGACATCTCCTCATTCCTGCCCTCTTTCAGTGCCTCATCTTCAAAATGCATCAGACCTGAAATTCTTCCAAAATCTCACTTTGGGGAATGTAGCAATGGGAAATTTGGTGTTTCTCGGGGAGAGATAAGACCACAAGACGTGATCAGCTTCTCTCAAGTGTGTCCAAAGGGAACTTCGTTGAAGGTGGAACAAAGAACATGGAAGGAAAAAAGACAAAGAGAGAACCCACATGGAGGAAGCTTTTAGTAAAAAGGAATTCTTGAAAGGAGGGACGCAAATGAGAAATGAGGAAGAAAGCTTTTTAGCTCTTCAAACATAGCAACGGCGATGACTTACAGGACCTCAATGGGGAAGATGGAATCAAAGACCACTATTTTTTATTTTTTTCAGGAATTCTATGAAATGAAAAAGTCTTAGAAAGATGATGAAAAAAATTGTCAATAACCTGTTATAATAGTTCTACAACAGAATTCGGAATGGCGGTTTATGAAAAGGCCTGGAGAAAGAAGATGGTCGAGAGGTCAGTAGGAACAAAGCTCAAGGAAGAAAAAAATGTATAAAACTGGGAGGAGAGGAAGACCCAGTGATCCTAGGGTTTATCTTTTGTTTTATATCCTTCATTTCTTCCTCAATTCCAATTTCCTACTCCTTGCCTTTTGTTTTTTTCTATATTTCCTCCCCTCTCAATTTCATAATTTTGTTCAGAAGTTATCAATGTTTTATAGAATCTGAGCTAAATTTGTTAGTTAATACTCTTTATAGTACTAATGCAGTCTGGATTTCCACACTAATTTAAATTCTATGCCAATCCCTGAATTCCAATCAACTTATAATGGTTTTAGCACATGCTGTCAAACATCTATTCAGATTATCTGGGCCTTCTCCCCCTTCAGCTGCATGCCATACTCCAGTCACTGTAAAATGATGGGGTTCAGCTAGATCTTCTGATGGAATACGAGTTGTTTTACACATAAGCCACGAAGAAAGGATAAATTCACAAGCCTGCCAGAAATGGAGTTCAAAGTTGCTCTCACAGGAGCCACCACACCTGAGTTTTTTGGAGCTCAGCATGCATGTCTGAATTCTGTTTCTGGAGACTAACACAGTTGTCTTTCAACTCCTGGTTCTGTTGGCGAAGTTCCTTGTTGAGTTGCTCAATCTCCTCCACTTCTCCCTAGGAGACAACATCTGCTTAGATCCAAAATGGAAAATAATGGAATTCTAATTAGCAAGAGATGATGTAGATTACTCTTGACTGACATTCACTCTTCCTTCTCTACTACTGATCACATCTCAATGAAATGGAGAATTAAATCCAACAAAGAATTCTTATTTTCTGAGTATCATTCATATTTCAGGAGCTAGAAAACATTCTGGGTTGGTAATTGTTAACAGGCCTAGAGAGTGTCATGTTCCCAGGCACAGATATTGGCCAATGCTATTTCCTATATCCTCAGTGCTCTCCCTTCTCTTATCTACCAATCTATGCCTCTCCTCTGTTTCAAAATTCATCTCCTCCAAATAAGCTTCTATAATTAATCTCACTTAATTCAGAATACTCTCTATCTCCTTAGTACTTATTCTGATTATATAAAATATTTTGCATCAGTCAATACATATTTATTGAACATAAGCAATATGCTAACTGCTAGGAGTTACGTAAATAGAATTAACCACATCAGTTCTCAAAAGGACTCACAATCCAGTTGGGATGGTGATGCATACACACAAAGACATGAGTATTGGCGCAGTAAATTAATTTCAGAGAAAGTAAAGATCAATTATTATAATGTTGTTACTCTTAAGTTATTTCAATTTGGGCTCCACAACTAGACTAGAAGGTCTCTGAGGGCTGGGGTCATTGTCTTTTCCTCAGCGTTATCTATTCAATACTAAAAAAATGCATATGGACTCTGCCCCAGGATTTGGCAATAAACTGTATGGCCAAGTGAATATCCATAGCCCACAAAGTTAACTTTTCCATCTCGTAATTCCACACTGGAAATGTTTTTCTTAACCTGAGCAGGAGAACTGGAGTGGGGGGGAAGCACAAAGGAAGAAGGATGAATCTGCACACCTGAGTAGTGACCACCAAGATGTCTTCCTCACTTTCTGGACGGAACTGGAAAGGGACACTGGCCCCCCGTACAACACCATCCTGATCCACATAGCAGAACTGATAATACTCATCATCTTTGGGTAGGTAGTAAGCTGAAAAGACAGTCATATATCTTAACTCAAAAGGGGGGCTCTCTGCAGGCAGGAAATCCTGAACCTGGGAAAACTTTATGTCCCCCACAAAAAATTAACGTATAAACTAGAATCGGGAGGAAAGAAGGTTAGCTATGGTTATAGCTAGAGCTCTGCTTGGCTGAACTACATATCATTATGGTTAAGAGAGCTTCTTTCTAAGGCCACTCTGTAGGTCAGGAGAAAAGGGGATGGGCCCGTTGAAAGAGGCAGGGCTGCTGACTCTCGGCACTACTTCTTACCTTTAAACTGCACTTGTTGCTGCAAGGATGATTTACTGTTGGTGTCAGTGGGCAAAGGAGCCCACATAAAGGTGTAATATTCTCGGGTTGTCTTCCATCCTACCTGGAGTGCCAAGGAATGATAAAAACAATTTAGTGAACATTTGCTTGCTAGAGCACTGTGACAGAGGTTGAGAGGGCAACAAAGTTAGGCAAGACACAATTCCTATCCTTACGGTAAGAGAAATAAATAAAATAGATGCATGGATAATAAAGATGTTGCATGATGGCTTGATAAATGCAGGATTATAAAATAGGAAGGAATAATAATAACAATTACTAAGACAACTGGAGATGGTAAAAAATGGGATTAGATCTGTTTCTCCTACTGCATATGAATATAAATTCTAAGTGGATCCATGATCTAAATGCAAAAAAATGCACCACGAAGTGAATAGAACCAGGAGAACATGGTACACAGTAACAGCCACATTTTGTGGCAATCAGATTCAATAGATTTAGCTTTTTTTTTTTAGCAATGCAATGATCTAAGACAATTCCAAAAGACTCATGATGGAAAATGGTATCCACATCCAGAGAAAGAACTATGGAGTTTGAATGCAGATCAAAGCATATGATTTTCTCTTTTTCCTTTTGTTCTAATTCTTCTTTTACAACATGACTAATGTGAAAATGTTTAGTATGATTGTACAGGTATAGCCCACATCAGATTGGAAGGGAGGGAGAAAAAAATTTGGAACTCAAAATCTTATAAAAGTGAATGTTATAAACTAAAAAAAATTAAAAAGCAAATATTTTTTTTTAAAGTACACCACTATAAAAGTGAGAAAAAAGAATGATACCTTTATCTCAATTGTAGAAAGACCAAAAATTCTAATCTGTCACACAAATGTTAGAAATTACTGGCACAAGAGATAAAATTTATTATATAAAAATAAAGGTATTCAAGATAAAAATTAAAAAAATGGATAGGGATGGCATCCACAATCTATAGAGATCTGATGTGAATTTGAGGCTAAAACCTACTCCCTTAATGAATAGATGGGCAATAGTCAAAAAGATATGAACAAAGGAAGAGTCTATAAGGGAGGAAACTTAAAGGAGGGCATTATTTGAAAATAAATGTGATATAAAATTAAAAAGTATCAATAAAACTTAAAAAAGATATGAACAAGCAGTTCATGAAGATATACAAATGACAAATAATCACTTAAAATTAATCAAAATCTCTAAAGTCAGAACTCAAAATTAAATACCTTTGAGGTGCTATCTTACATGTATCATCAAAATCATTAAAAATGACAAAATTCACTATTTTGGTGGGATTATGAGAAAAACAATCACATATTATCACACTGTTAATAAACCTGAATTGGTGCAATCATTTTGGAAATCAAGCAACCTTAGTGATACAAAATAAAAGGTATACAACTGATCACTTTGACCCAGTGATCCCACTGCTAAGACATCCTAATCACGTTAGAAAGAAGGGTAGAAAAAGGTTAAACGAGCAACTTTATATGTAACAGGAAAAAGCTGGAAAAGTATACCTGTCGGATAACAGAAGTGGCTAAATAAATCGTTGCATAGCAATGTAATGGAATATTATTGTACCCTAAGAAGTTATTAATGAACAATACGATGAAATACAGAAAACCTTACATAAGATATCGTGAAGTAAATAAACTAAATCAGAATATGATGTGATTATATAAAAATAAAAGAAGAGATCTGAAATACCAGGGGTCCATGTGTATTGAAGACCTTAACACCACCAGAGTTTTTTTTTAAGAGGCAGCTAGGTGGCACACTGGAGAACACTGGGCTTAGAGTCAGGAAGATATGAGTACTAATCTGGCCCCAGACATATATTAGGCTTGGTAACCTCATTCATGAAAACCTTCCTGTTCCCTTCTCAAATGTTCATTAGAGATGCCTTTGGTATGCACATTAACTCGCATTCTCCTGAAGATTTTTGTGGCAATGATAAAGTATGAATTGGTAGTTACTGATATCCTCTTAATTTCCACTTTTTGGGGGTCTGAGTGTGATTTTTTTCTAATCACTCATTCTCTTCCCCTCTTTCAAATATCTTGAGAATCAATTCCTCAGTGCCATCCAAACTGTGCTGCCACCAGCAATGATGCCCTCCACATCTCTGTTCTCTTCTGGTCTTCTTGGCTTTGTTCTCTTTTAGTAACATGTTTACTTTCTCATGTAAGTACACAGAGGAATGTGAAGGTATTCCAAAGGCAGCAGAAATTATAGCACATGGGAAAGAAAATGCTGTAACAATTGTTTATCCAGGAGAAAATGATTATCACATTGTATCCTTGTCTCGTGTATTCTATTGTGAATGAGGCTATGATTGTTTCCTTGTTTCCTTTTGGCTTTTGTCTATTAAATCTGTTGGTGAGATTTGTTTCCTGCAGGCTTAGCACCATCCACCTGCAGATGCCTGATCTTAAGCTGAAGCCAGATGTCACCCTCTTCTGCGTTCAGATGTCACCCCTGAACCTGACAACCGTGACGTATCGTTCCTGGACCCAGAGTCAACCAAGTTCCAGATGCAGCCAAAAAACTGGGACTTTTGACCTCTTGGGGCAAAAACAGCTCTATGTCTAATTTCAGCAGGAAGAAGCTATGGGGGACAAGACCTTCACCCCTTACTCCAAGATTCTGAGACCCATTCATTTGAGGGAGGAATGATATTGTTTTATATGCTTATCTTGTGTTATCCCTGTTATATTGTTAAAAAGTTCTGTTGACACCAGTTATCCCAAAACTCCGACTGTAGATTGCCCCACTGACCTATGCAATGGATAAGAAAGATCTTGGGGCTGAATGTACAGGAAGCCTAAGTCACATGTGGTGGGAGGAACTTGCTGAGAGGAAAAGGGAAGTGTGTCACCAGAAATGCAGAGAGAGACAGAGAGAGAGAGAGAGAGCGCGCGCGCTGAGGGAAAGAGCGGACATGCCGGTTGTGAGTTTGCTGGTGGCAACGCCCCAGCAGTGGGGCAGGTGGCTTTGGGATGGAGCGGGTTCCCTGCTGTGATATTCTGTATTTAATTCTTTGCTACTGTGATGGATTGGGCTTATTGATTTTGGGACCTGTTTCTTTGGTGTCTGAATAAATGATTTACTTCTTCTAACTTCTAGATAGTCTCTTATATTTCGCGATACAGAACCACATAGGCATTTTGACAATTATCATCTGTATTGTGATTATTGCCTTGCTAATAAAGATAGGAATCCCAATGTAGTGGTTCCACCGTCATCAATAATTCTAATCTGTTCCCTAAAACAAAACTCGATCTTTTGAACTCTAACATTCTGTTGGTAAGACTTTCTGGCTTTAAATCCTGAGATACCACAATCTCTAGGCAATCAAAATTAAAGGTCATAATAAAAGTAATGGGGTACATGGTACCTGTAAAGTAGGCTAGTAAATTATAAATGATAAACTAGTCTCAAAAAAATTAAATAATTTGACAAAAATTATCAGAGATGTATATCCATAAAAGGATTGTGGATTTAGAGCTAGAAGGGACCTAAGAAATTATCTGGTCCAACCCCTTCATTTTACAGATGAGGAAACTGAGGCCCAAGAAGATGAAGTGACTTTTCCAAGGTGCCACATGTACTAAGTTTCAGAGTTGGGATTTGAACCCAGGTCCTTCAACTTTGTATCCAGGACTCTTTGGGCCTAGAAGAATTATGAAGAATAAGGGATAATAAATGAACAACCATAGGTACTACAATGGTACCTTGTGCAATGTCAGGGGATCAAGAGGAAGGCCTCCTGCACATCTGATAGAATATTAAGAGGACAGAAATAATTTCCTGGGAAGAAGTTATGGCAGGGACATGGGTGATGACAAGGTTGGCAAAGGTCAGAAGTCATGAATGGGTTTTAGCCTATACAACTACAGGGAAGAACACCCATCCTGAAGTCCTGGATCCTGGATCCATCATCATAAAAGTTTATCTTGTACATCTCTGTCTATGCCAGTGCTTGTTGTGTGCCTTAGCCTGGGAGCTGCCAGACATCCAGATTTATTTATTTTTCTTTGTATAAAGCCACCTATAATATACAATAAATGAAGGTTTTCTGGTGGCAATGACTGTGATTCAATGACTAGAAAGGGCCTTCCAAGACACTAAAGGAAATAAAACATTTCATGGCAAAAGACTCATTAGGTAGAAAAGAGAGAACTTAACAGGTGCCCAAAAGGTAAAAGACCCTCCCAAATCAGTTGTGGAAGAAGAGCATGTCAGAGAAAGGATGAGGACTCACAGCACCTTTGGAGCGACTGCACATGAAGAAAATAAAATTGGCCTATTTGCTATATTTTGAAACTGCCCAGGCCTAGTGAGAGAAGCGAGGACTAAAAATAAATTCAACTTTAGTTTATTAAAAAGTTAAAGTAGAGTTGAAAAGGCCACATTGAAAACAACAGAACACACTAGGGTATGTTTTAGTGTCTAATTAGCACACACCCCAGTTGTTATAAGCAAGCAGGAGACGTCACAACCTGAGGAGGTCCACAAAAACCGGGATTTTATAGAGTATTCATTCATGTCCTGCAGTTTCTTAATGCCCTGTGTCCAAAATATCACATTGGAAGGCCTCAGAATTACGGTTGCCTCCAAACAGAGGGAATATTTTTATTTGTGTATGATTCTTATTCTTTGGTTTCTTCACGGGGGTAGAGGAAGATCTCTGGCCTCCATGCTATCACTTTATGATTCTATCTCTTGGGCCCTTAGCCACTGTCAAGTGGCTAAAAAAAGGAAAAGTCTAGTTCAGGAAACAGTAACAGTGGAATGAACAAGGATTTCAAATGCAAAGATCTGAAATCTAGTATCAACTTAACTGCTGGCTTGTGGGGTTCTCTATTTGTAAAATGATTCCTGTCATAATAATGCTCACATCTTGCCTCAAAGAATGAAATGAATTCATACAGAGAGATCTTTGGAAGCCAGAAATGAAAGATAGAATTTAAGTCTCAATGATCTATTTTGGTTCCCATGATGTCCACCATATATGAGCTTCACCTGTGTGGATTAACAAAAACAACACATTGGTTCAAACCAGAGATCTAACTGAGCCACATTTCTGTCTCTCACATGGCTCAGAGGGAAAATTTATGGTAAAGTGAGAAGAGCATGTCATGAGTTTATCCCTAACCTCTTTAATAACAGGATATGAGGGGCAGCTAGGTGGTACAGTGAGTAGAGCACCAGCCTTGGAGTCAGGAGGACCTGAGTTCAAATCCAGCCTCAGACACTTGACACTTACTAGCTGTGTGACCTTGGGCAAGTCACTTAACCCCAATTGCCCTCCTTCCCCCCTCCAAAAAAATAAAAAATAAAACAACAACAAACAGCTGAGGAAACTGAGGTGACAGAAATTAGCTGACTTGTCCAAATCAGTTAATTAGTTACTTGTCCTAGTCAGCGGATTAGCGATGAAGCTATAATCCAGGCTTCTTGATTCCAGTGCAAACTTTTTTTTAACAATACCAATCTATCACATAATCACGACTTGCTAAGTCAAGAATTTTCCTTCAGACTTTGAGAGCCCCAATAATATTTTGTGAATCTGATGACTAAGTCCATGTTTACCAAAATTCATAATTTAATACACTAAAACTCCTCACATTTGTATAATGCTTTATGGTGTGCCAAGTATATCTTTCATCACAACCCTGTGAGGTAAGCACTGTAAGTATTACTAATGACATTTTACAGATAAAGAAATTGAGTCTCAGAGGAATTAAGTGGTTTCGTCTTGGTGACACAGCTAGGATCAGAACCCAGAACTAGCTACCATCTTGCCCTTCAACAGGAAATTGCAAATGTCAAAACCTCAGTATGGCTATACTGCTTCCCTCCCCTTCAATCTTCATCTTTCCAGACAAAGCTCGTTATGTTGTCTTGTGTCTCAGTAATCTGTCCTCATATTGAAGCTGTCCTTTCTTCCTGATCCGCTTTCACTATTCTTCCCTGGACTCTTTGTAGCATCCTCATTTCTTTAGTGAAACTACATGCAGAATCTCTGATGCAGATAAACTAAGCTGGGGTTTTTTTTGGTTTATTAGGTTTTGGTTACTTTGGTAAGATTCTTGGTTTCAAATATCTTTTGTGATAACATTTCCACTTATCAGTTGGTAGTATGTGTTCACGAAATACAACCATTTCCATATTAGTCTAACCTGCAGCCTAGTCCTCAAGTGTGGCCCTCTAACTGAATCCAAACTTCACAGAACAAAGGGCCATACTTGAGGACCTACAGGGCCACATGTGGCCTCAAGACCACAGGTTCCCCATCCCTAGTCTAAGCAAATGTAAATTTCAAAACGTTTCTTGCTATAAAATAAAATCACAAAATGCATTCCAATATTGATTAAGTAATTTTAAAAATTATCGTAGTTTGAATTATAGTACTATTGTGTAAAAGGATGAAAAATGGAGCAAAATTTTTATCTCTACCCCTTGTTTTTAAAACAGCAAACAACTTAGCTGAGGTCATAAAATGACAGTCAAGGCTCAGAAAACCCATATTACTCTGAGGCTCAAAACCCTACAGCCTCAGAAGGTGCCACTAAAGAGGCTAGAGCTATTTTGGCTATATCCACCTAAAAGGATACCAGCCTTACTGTGCCTGGGTTCATTCATTCCATCAATGATCTTAGTGTTCCAAAGGACTAAAGGACTGAAGAAAAGAAGTTGGGTATTTTGTTTTGTTTTCTAAGGAGAGGGGTGTGCATTTCTGTGCAGGTATGTGTATGTATACTTGCAGTCAAAGAAGTAACAGCTTCTTCTCTTTTATTGTGCAATCAGGAATGGTGTCTAGTTTCAGGACGAACAGCATCAGCAAAAGGCATACAACATACAGATATCAAACCAAAGGTCACTACTACTGGCAACTCTGCAGTGTAAATAATATAGATTTGACCTTTATCGTTCATCTCTGAAAAATACAAATTTGCCAGGGATAGTTCTGATGGGTGGGTGCCTATCATAAAAAAATTAACAGGGCCTCTCCTTGATTTTCAGGGTCATTAAACATCAGGAAAGGCTGCCAAATGAAATCATGAATTCTCTGTCCTTGGAGATCTCCTTAAAAACAAAAAAGAAATAAAGAAAATCTGTTTTGGGTGATTTAGGCAAAGACTTGGGTAGAGGGGCAAGAGCCTGTACCAGGTTACCTCCTCCTTCTAGTTCTATGACACTACGAAATTTCAAATAATTAGGAGCATTATTCCAGAAGTAATAAAGATAAAGGAACGAGAGCAAAAGAGCAATGCCACCTATACCAGTATTAACTGACACACTGAATTCTCTATTAGGCTAGTACAGGAAAAGCAAGAAGACAGAGAGATGGAAGGGAAGAGTGGAAAATTCAAAAGAGAAAATAATTTTTAAAAATGCTTGGAATGTACTGTGATAGTGTGGGACAACAAAATATCCTGTATCAATATGGCTCAGGCTAATAATGAAAATAAGTTTGTATTAGCAGACAGGAAGAATCCAGTCTAGAATTTTAAAACTTGACTGCTAGAAAAAAAAAATCTACAAAGTAGGAATAATTGAGATTCAACTATAGTTCATGAGCTTATACTTCTAATCTCTTACCCTGAAGATGCCAATCCAGTCTTTCCTTCGGGGAATGAAATGCTGGGTGAAGGTGTAATGGCATGTGATGTCTCCCCCAGGGATGTAAAACTTCTCCACATTATTAAAGATGATCTGAGAGAAATGGCAATGATCCAGCAGGATGGCTGATGTCGGGGGCTCCTCGCTTGTCTCTTCCATGGTGGGGGGGTGGGGTCCTGTGAGGGAATAAGGAACATGGTAAAATATAAGGAAGTGGCTGGCTGCAGTAAGAGAGAAATCTGGGCTCTCACCCAGGGAACATTCTGTACACATCTGAGGTAAGTCCAGAAAGCATAAGCTTGACAATTGTGTGGAACATAACCATTTTCCTGTTTCAGTTTAGCTGATTTCACTCAAAGGAAACCTGCAATTCTTTTCTTTCCTTTTTTTTTTAAATTCTGAACTTAAAAAAGGAAGGAAAAGGAATGTTCATATGTGAAGGATTCTATATAAAATTGAGTGCTTGGCTTAAAAAAAACAAAGCAAGATGCTCCTTTCAAAGGTAGCCTGCTTATTTGTGTTTCCTTCTAAAGGTCCTATCATTTTCAGCCATCCTGCCGTGGCCAACTCTCTTCTCCAAATGTACTGGGCCTCCTCTGCTGGGATTCAGCTTCCTTGCCTTGTGCCACCAATAAAATGTGGATGACAGATAAGACAAGAGTTTTGTAAATAAAAGCAATATACAAAACATGGAGAATGAATATATTAAAGCTTCCCACACCTCAACCACTGACTTGACTTTCAACCAAGTTATACCATGAAGTGAAAATTAAAATTCCTCCAATTCTTTACTGAGCTACGGGACTACATTGTAGGGACTCCATAAATATTTGTTGAATTGGACTCAGGCAACAATCCCAAACATTCAAAAAACATGTTATTCCTTATAAAAGTCATATGTTGGAACACAGCAACCTGCCACAAAGGGTGTCAACAACTAAGAGACACTGCTACCTGGTGGGTTAACAGCTGGCACTACCTAGCCTATTTCCTGGTCTTATCTGATACAAAGGATATAGGGCCTTCTCTGTATTCCAATAAAACTTTTTTATTTTGTTCTTCTGTTTTGGTTAGGAGAGGGTCAGGAAAGAAGAATTTCATGTGATAAACTGTCTTTTGTTCTTGGGCTTGAGCAAATAGGGAATGATGGAACCTAATGTTTCTTCTGTGCTATGGCTAAGCCCACATCCTCAACTTTAATCTCAGATCTGCTTTTCTGTGAGGGAAAGCCACATTGCGGATGAGGTTAGAAGTAGTTCCCTGTGGATAAACCACAGCCTTTGACGTTACCAGCTCTCAGTGGTAATATGAGAGGGTGGGAATGTTCATGGTGTGCACTGATTCCTAAGGGCATCCCAGAGTCATTAAGACCTTTCTTCAGTCCCAGTAACAATCCAGTCAAGCACTAGGGACTGCCCAGTTCTTTCCTCCAACTACTAAAGGATAAGAAGCCAGCAGGGAAGAGCAACCTAGAGGTTAGTATCTGATGATGTTTCTCCTGTTATAATCGAAATGCCAGACACTATAATTCATTCAGTATAATTCTGAAGGAAGGTAGTTTAGTTAAGTAACTAACTTGGGAAATAAGAGCTTTGTTCCTAGCCCTGCCCTTCAACTTGCTTGCTTACCCTAAGGCAAGGTACTTAAAATGGGGTGAAGGGTAAGGCTGAGGATGGGGAAGAAGGTGAAGACTTTGCTAAGAGTAAAACAAGAACAGCGGAGACATATTGGTAGAGCAGAGAAAGCAATGTAAAAGTGATGCAGTCTAGGGGTGCTAGGAATCCTGAAATGCAAGGGTGGAGGGCAGAGGTCTGAATTGGACCACTCAAGCCTTCTTTCAGTCCAAGTATCAAGTTTATTAAGACACTGGTTGGGTGGGTGAGATATCTTGTGAGTCTGTGGTATTTGTACACCAATATAAGTGGACCACATTTTAAGAATTTGATGAGGGCATTTGATGAGGATAAGATGGCTATTTTTATACAGAAAGGCTGTGGGAAGATCTGAATAGGATCTAGGAGTGGCAAGTAGCCTAGGGTGGTCCAGAGGTAACAGAGAAAGGGGTCTAGATGAGGAGTGTCAAGTAAGCTAATTAAGCAATCAAGGTGGGCTGGGGTGGACCAGATGTCTTGGGCAGGAGGCACCAGTGATCTGGGCAATAGGGAAAATTCAGGGACTGGGCTGCTTTCAAAGACATGGTGTTTTCCTTTTATGGGGTTCAGATCTCATCTCCATCAAAAGTACTGTGAATAACATACAAGATGGGCTGGCTGGCTGCTTGAGTTGAGCAAGGAGAGGGTACAAGTTTGCATTCCACAATGATCAGGTAACTTTACACCAAGAAAACTCCTGCTCTGGTATCCACCTCTAAACATGGTCAAACGCTCTTCAAAATGGGTGCCACTTATTTACAGTAAGAGTTAAAAAACTGATCACACTCTCTGACCCAATGATCCAACTACCAGGATTATATATCCCTGAGCACACTGGCAATTAAGTGGTGTAGTGGCTAGAGTGCTGGACCTGGAATCAAAAATACCAAGCTCAAATTATGCCTGGGATACTTACTAGCTGTGTAGCCCTGGGCAAGTCATTTAACCTCTCTCAGCCTCAAGTTTTCTCATCTGAAAAATCGGGATAAAAACAGTACCTGCCTCACAGAATTGTGAGGGTCAAATAATCAACAGTGGTTTTGCAAAACTTAAAACACTATGTCCTCGCTATTGTTATGTTACTAAAAGGTTTTTAAAAGTGTACAAAAATATTGAGAGCTGCTTTATATGTAACAGCAAAAAACTGGAAACAAGTACAATTAGAGAATGCCTGAAGAAACTGGTATACTAATGCAATGAAATATCTTGATGCTATAATAAAAAAAGAATAAAAGAAACATGGAAAGGTTTATACAAAGAGGTACAGAGGAAAGAATGCAAATCAGTAGAATATACTCATTCGAACAACTATATAATGGTAGCAACAAAACTTTTAAAGAATCCAGGTGGGAAAGGGAGCCATATGAGTATCATTTTGTCAGTTGCACACAAATATGCAACTGTCTAGAATTTACAGTTTTATTGGGGATATTAGTCTTCATTTTGTTTATTTGATTGTTAGTATTGGTTAAGATTATTATTTTAATTAAAAGTAATTGCTTTAAAAATACCCTACCAATGTGTATTACTTTGTATGGTGGGATCTAAACTAGTGAGAGTATGACTCAATTCCCCATCATGGGAAAAAAAAAGCTCCTAATGAAAACACATCAATTGGGTATTCTATGAAGAAAAGGACAGTACTTTAAAAAAAAGAAAGGAAGATATGCTGTAACAAAAAAAGAAACCAAATAAGTCCCCTTTCTACTTATCTAAAAATACAGTGTCCTCTGAGAAAAGCCAGGAGCCCTACCCTCTTATCAAAAATTTAACAGACTCCATAGGGTGAAGTTTCATGTTTCAGAGATTTCACTAAAGGATTCAGAGGACACCAAATAGAATTCCATGTATTTGAAAGGAACTCAACTAGCCTTGAAAGGAAGTATAGAAATGTATCTTCCTTGCTAGGGGCTGGAGGATAAAGAAGAAGCAGGTAGAATAATGGTATAGAGACAGGTATGGTGATAAACCAGTTGCTTGTTCCCTCCTATAGAATAAGAGAGGGTCATTTTGTGTGCCTAGAACATAATGGTTCCCTTACAAGGTAGTTGGGAAGAACCCATTCTAGTCTCTCTTCCCGGAAGAATGATATCTACTAATTTTCAATAAATGCAATGAAGATGGAGACAACTAGAATCAAACATTAGGTGTTGAAAATAATTTCTGCCAAAAAATGTGTCAGAAATGGAAGAGTAAATATAGAACAGAAAAAGGAGAAACACTGAAATTATTCAAGAATGAACTACTTTCAAAAAAAAACCAGACTGTACCAACGAACAAAGTCTGACAATTACCACTACCAGTCTTAGAACTGAGGCAACAAGTTGAGAAAGAAAAAAGAAACAGAGCAGCAAAAGAAAAGAAGTTAAAATAAAAGCTTAGGAAGCTTTGGACTGGTGGGATGAATTAGCCAAGTGAAGTAACATTAGGTCATATATTTCCAGATTCATCCTTTGAATAGCGAGGCTGCTGATTTCTTGGAAAGCTTAACACAATTCCATCTACTAGGCTATCTAAAAATAATGCACTGTCCTTACAAGAGTTCTATAATAGAAAGAGGTATAGATAAATAACCAGTCCTTCTATATGACTCTACAAACTCAGGTGATGTTTAGTTTTATATTTTGTTAGGAATCAAAAAAGGAAGGTGGGGTCCCATGGGATTAACTTGTAAAAACCTTCCTTGTACTGCTTCCAACTCTGCTTCACCAACAAAAGCAACCAAATCAACAGCAATTTTCTTAAGATTTGTCTTCACGAATGCTGAGCCATCATCAGGGTAAATAATGTCCTAACGAATAGACAGATGGCAAGAAAAGACCAATGTGTACAAAAACATTCACAGTAGTATTTGACATTTTTTTTTAAAAAAGCTGAAAACAAAAATGAAGAAAGCAGTACACACACACACACACACACGCGCACACGCACATATTGACTACAGCAATATAGAGGCCAAACTAAGAGGCAACAAAATTCCAATCAAATGAACAATAATAAACATCAGTACTATACTGTCAAAGAAAAAGAACACGTCTTGTTAACTGCACTGAAATAAACGAATTAACTGCTTTTGGGAGGGTACTCTGTAGTGTTACTAGGAAAGGGTTTCTTATATCAGAACAAATTACATCAATAATTTTTTTAAATGGTTAGAAAGAATTTTCACACTACCCTTTCACCCAGTGGGTGGGGCTGTTTCAAGAGAAATGAAACTGCCACTTCCAAGAAAAATGTAACCATTTGAAGCTCCTCAGATTCAGTTCATAAACTGAAATGAATGTTCAAGAAGTCAAAGAACAAATCAATCTTTAATTACCTGTACTAATTTGGGCCAGTAAATGAATTAACTAAAACTCCCAAATGACACATATGTATATTTTTTTAAAGTCATTTCATCCAATAGTATCAAGATTCTGCCCAATAATTTTTTTTTAGCTGTTAAGGTAAGTAGACATGTTAGCCTCACTTTTCCCTGACTGGGGGGGGGGGGGGGGGGGGGGGAGAGAGTAATAAATACTGTACAACAATATTGCAAATATTGTTCCTTTGTACTCTGACAACATGGATCATGAAAACTACAGTTGTGTTCTGATGTATTCAGCTGTGATCAAAAAGACCCAAGTATGACTTGCTAATAATAGGAAAATAGCCATGAGACAGGGAGCAGAAGCAAACAATCTGTACTAGGGCCTTCAAATTGGTGACCTGGTAAGCAAAAATATCATGGCTTAAGACACAAACAGTATATTTAATTACTGTGCTTTGAATTAACAGCTTTTTTGCAGCAAGGAAATCTCAGAACTCCAAGAGGTAATTCCCCATTTCCCTGTAATTGCAGACATTTCCTTTACAAATTATTTTTAGTTTTCAACATTCACTTCCCTAAGTTTTAAATTTTCTCTGCCTCCCTCCCCTCCCCAAGAGGGTGTGCAATCCGACATAGGCTAGATGTACATTCTTATTAAACATATTTTCGCATAGATTTTTTTCCCTTAAAAGTCATAATGGATTATTTTCCCTTTTAAATAGATTCTTATCTATATCTTTTGTTTTTACATTGCCCAAAATGCCACTCACCAGCCCCTTCTCTATATTATTCCTTATAACAAATATTTTGGAAAGAGGAAGAGAAAAATTCAATAAAATCAATCAATTCACAGAAAAAAAAAAATCTGTGGTTATTTGTAATGTTTCACATTCCAGATCCTCCACTTCTGCAAAGGAGCAGAGGGAGGTTGTCTTCTCATAATCTCTTCTCTGGAGCCAAGTTTGTTCCAAAGGATTTCCCCTAACACTCGGTTTTGTGGTTATTCTTTTCATTTACAATGTTCTAGGCATTGTGCATATTGTTTTCCTGCCTCTATATACTTCACTTTGCATTAGTTCATGTAAGTCTTTCCAGGCTTCTCTGCATTTAGCATCTTACAGCACGATAATATTCCACTCCCATTCTGGGACATGTGATGCAAGCACCACAATTTGCCTGGCCTTTCCCCAATCAAGTGAGATCCACTTTGGTTCCAGTTGTTTGCTACCATAATGCCATAATGCCAATGCACAACCGTTCCACTGACAATGCATTAGCTTCTCCTCAACCTCTCCCACACTGCCTATTTTAACATCTTTGTCAATTTTCTGGGTGTGAAGTAAAACCCCAGTTGTTTTGATTTGTATTTCTCTTATTTGTGATTTGGAGTATTTTTTTTCACATGGCTGTCAACAGTTGACAATTCCTCTTTTGAGAAGTGATTGTTCACATCTTTTGACCACTTCCCTATTTAGGGAAGGGTTATAGTTTCTAATTCCAAAGTGGCCCAGGCAATTAGAGTACTTAATGTGAATAAAACAGGAAGTTTGCTGCTTCAGGTTAAATGTGTCATTTTGTCTGGGGAAAGAAGATTATTTCTAAATAGGCACAGTCCCCTACGGGCAAGTCTGCTAAGTCAGCATGATGTCAGGCTTTGCCGGAAAGATCTGGAGCCTTCTCACATTTCCCAATTGAGGTTTCATTGGTCGGTAAAGACTCCCAAATCAGTTCTTGTGCTAATTCATTTTCCCACTTCGCCAATCTGTTTCCCAAATGATTACAGATTACTTAGACAACAGGAACGAGTATATTCTGTCCAATCTACAATTCCCACTTAGGCCCAAGTAGCCTTCCTTTTTTATTATTATACCTACAGTATTTCATATTTAAGCCTACTCAAAAATTTTCAGTAACTCCCTATTGCTTATTGGGAAGCACTACGGCATGGTGGAAGGAATGCTGGACTGACGTTCTCATTGTCCTACTTTCTTCATCTTTAAAATGGTGAGAACACTTGTACTAGCTGTCAGAGTTGAGGAATGAGCTTTTTTTTGCAAATCTTAAAAGAGCTACATAAATTTGAGTTACTATTATTACTAAACGGAGGAGTTGCAAAGAGAAAAAAGTGATGGATTTAGACTCAAAGTACTGGCTTAACATAATGGGGCATTAGTTTCTTCAAGTCTAAAGTGAAGGGTGTTGGGACTAGATGACCTCTGAGGTCTCTTCAGCTTTCTGTTTGTAATGTAAGTATGTCCAGCCTTCTGACCTGAGCCTTATCCTCTCATGCATTCTTATATTCAAAGCACTAAGTTCAAATCTGGCCTCAGACACTTATTACCTGTGGGAGCCTGGGCAAGTCACTTAATCTCTTTCTGTCTCAGTTTCCCTTTCCTCAACTGCAAAATGGTGATAACAGCTCCTACCCCGAAGGGTTATTCTGAGGATCAAATGAAATAATATTTGTAAAGCACTTAGTACAGTGCCTGGCACACAGTGTGAGCTATTATTATTAGCTATTGCTTCAATTATTTATGTATTACTCCCTCTTTCCTTAAATTATAAGCTACCTAAGAAACCAGGCCTGTAGAAAACATTCAAATAAATATATGTTTATGTTGTTGTTTGTCCTTCCTTCTCAAAGAGGACCATGACATCAGGGAGGTGATGCAATGATGCGCAAGTAAAATGGAAGAATGTGCAAAGTCACCAGCCCCACTCTCTCTTCCTCCCCATCATCAGGTGGCAAGGATCAGGACAACTGAAGATGGCCAAGGATGCAGTGGGGGACCTTGGCCTATTTTTAAGCTAAGGTCTTTTTAGTCTCAGTTTGACTGAGGTAAAGTCCATTCATTGATTAAGGCTAAATAAGAAATAAGGCAGAGCATGGTCCCTTTACCTAGTCGAAAAAAAAAGTCAATCTGGGAGAAGACCCTAGGGGGTTTCTGGCCAAATGGAAGCAACTGCTATTCGCATTCACTCTGAGCCAATCAGGGTCCAAACAATGACCAAGTAGGACCTGGCTTGGGACTTATAATGTTGGTCTGGAAGAGGCAAGAAATGAAGCTGAGATAACTGGTCCAAAATGGAATTGGGCTTCCAATTCAACAGTTGTCAAGGTTGGAATAAGCAGGGAGAGGGGAATGACAATTTTCTAGTAAGATATTAGTCTAACTAAGGCAAATTATTGCCACATCACATCAGAGAGATGGTGAGCTGGGGGCTTTCTCTTCTTTCTCCATATACCACTCAGCTCCTCCCCAGTAACCCCAGAAGGGTTCACAAATGAAAACCTCTTCAGGGATCAGTGGACAGATGTTGTGGTATAGTTGAGTTGAATCTGGGCCCTGCCACTTACTGTCTGACCTTGGTCAATTCACATCACCTCTGTATGCCGTTTTGGACTATATGGCATACAGTTTCATCCAGCTTTAAAAGCAAAGATTGTAGCTAGGCTCAGGTCAGAGATTGGAGGGGTGTGGGTATGGAGATTGCCTCTGAAAGCAAGGGCATCGCTTGTGAAAGATGAGGGGTTTCAGCTCCCCCCTCTTTTCCAAAGCCCTGTTTCTTCGCAATGAGAATCAAGACTACAGCCAGACTCCAAGAAGCGACGAGGGGAGAAAGCCAACGAGTGGGGGGGGGGGGGAGAGGGGACGATTGTCCAATCCTCAAGCAAGAGATCGTGACGTCACGACTTCCCTGCCTGCTGGGACGCCATGGCGTAAACCCCAAGAGAAAAGGGGAGTGTATCTATATCGCCGCACCCCGCCCTTGCGCCCGCACCCGACAGAGCCTCGCTCTCCTCCGAAGATCGTGCCCCCAAACTCCCTTAGAGCTGAGAGGGGTACCACGCAGGCCACGTTTCCCCGCCACCGCCCCCTCCGGTATGATCCCGAAGGAAGCGCAGCAAGCTACCAGTCCTTCCCGACCGCGGGCTTCCTTCGCCTTCACCGACACGAAGCGGGAGAACCGCAGTACCCCCCTGCTCCCCACGCCATCAACCGTCTTCACTTTAGAGACTCACCCGCAGCAGCAACAGCCACCAGCAGCTGCGTCGCAACAGCAACAGGGGTAGGGGCGGGGGCGGGGTTGGGGCTGGGCAAAGGTCCCAGGACGAACTTCTCGGGCCCCGCCCCCACCCGTGCGTCATAACGTTAACGCCCCGCCCTCAGCGTCTTGCGCTCAGGGCCTCCCGGGACTGGTAGTTCTGTCTGGCCCCGGAGGAGAAGGACAGACATGGAAGGAGCGCCTAGGGGGCCTCGCTTGCCACCAACTTCTGCAGCCTTGGGAATTCCGCACCATCGGCTCACCCCGAGGCACTTGGAATCCGCCTCTTTCCCCTAGATGGTGCTATTAACTTAGTTTTCTCCTTCTGGGCCACAGAATCCCACTGAAAGGTCATCTCGTCCATTGTCTAGGTTCCGCTGAGCATCCTCTCTGGGATCATAGAATGACAGTGGTACACAGTGTTCCATCTCCCGCTTCTGTGCTTTTGCACGGGTGCTCCTCACCTTTGGAATGCCTTCTATCCTCAGCCTCTGGGACACTCTTCTTTCAAAGCACTAAGTAGGTGTCACCTTCCACAGGGACTTTGTCTGATTCCCTCAGTTGTTTAGTGCTGACCTTATCTTGAAATTATCTTGTAAAATACGGAAGTGGACAGAGTGTGCCAGGCCTTGAAGCCAACGAGATCTAAGTCCCAGCCCTTAAAGCATAATGCTTAGCCCATTGGAAGCACTCAATAAATTCTCTGTCTCTCTCTGTCTTTGCCTTTGTGTCCATCTGTTTCTGTCTGTAATTCTTTCCTCCTTACTCTGACACAAACCCTATGACCCTGGATAAGTCACTTAACTTCAGGTAACTTTCTAAATTACCATCCTCCATTGGTTAAAAGGAGTTTCCTTATCCTGGACTTCCTTATTCAAGTGAATAGGATCCAGTCCTTATTCCTATCTTAGTATTTACATGTTGCATCCTTGTAAATTCCTTGAGGGCAGAGAACTGTTTCATATTTACCTTTGTATTCCCAGAGCTTAGCATAATAGCTTGCACATAGTAGGCATCTGATGAATGCCTTGTTAATTTGAGCTGAAAGAGATCTCAGAGATTTAGTCCAACCCCTTAATTAAAAAAAAAAATTGATGCCTTTTGTTTTACATCACAGTTATTCCCAGATATGCACACATCATACACACAGTCCCCTTAAATTGAACAAAAATAGGTAAGCAAAGACACAGTGACCATCTCTGACAATGTATATACAACATTCTGCCATCATTCTCCTGCCCCTCTGCTGTAAGGAGAAAGGTATGTTTCATTCCTGAATCTCTAGGATCCAGCACCCTCATTTTACCAAGAAGGAAATCTCTTCAGTAGATGAGAAAGAACCTCTACTATAATAATTCTATCTGCTCCTTAAACAGAAGACCCTCAAGCTGGGGGTCATCAGTTTCAGTGTCACACACGTGTGCTGTCAGGAGTGGTCTTTGATTTTACACAGTAGGTCGCCTGGAATCATAGAATCATAACATGCCATAGTTGGAAGGGAACTCGGAGACCATAAATCAATGCATAAATATTTATCAAGCCCCTATTATGCATCAGGTACTGTGGGTCATCTATGGAGGCGAAGTGACTCTGTCAAGGTCACATAGTGAGTGGTGGAGTTAGAACTAGAATCTAGTTCTTCTGTCTTCAAGCCCAGGCTCTTCCCATAGTACTAGGATTCCTTACATCTAATGTGAATATTTCCTGAAGCAGCATAAATTCATTTCCTTTTGGTTTTGTTCTAATAAGTTTTATCACTGGAATCATTCGGTTCTTTTTTGTCCCATTCCAATTCTTAGTAGGTTCACTACTTGGAGAAAGTTTTCCACCTTAGTTCTAGACTCTTTATACTCCTTCTATTTACTTCTGATTTCATTTTTTATCTTTTTCTTCATTTCTTCCAGACACTCTTAAGAGTCCTTGTGGCTAAGCCATTTTCCCAACTCTGCTCTATTTGTACTTGTACAGTTAATTTCTTCTTCTGGGTTTGTCTCTTGACCCATTATATTTATCTCTTCATTATGTTTGGTACCTTTTATTTGTTCATGCCTCTGGCCCCAGTTTCTGGTTTGAGATTGTGTGTCAGGGCCAAGCTCCTCCCTTTTCCAAACACTTGGATGGTGTCATCATGCCTGGTTTGGTCCTCATCTTGATTTCCTGGGTTCCTGATAGTTGGTTTCCACTTTTTCTGGTGTGTCTATGCTCTTAGTGTGTCTATGCTCTTAGTGCTGGCAGGTTTCAGGCCTTCCGAAGTCATCCGGGGTCAGACTGCTGAGGTCTAAAGGAGTCCCTGAATTGTTCTCGTCAGGCCCCGCTGGAGCACTAGCCATCTTTGGTCAGTCATCTGTGGACTTCCACACCCTGACCCTCCCAACTCCACAGAATCCTAGTAAGAGCAACAAGCTTCCACCACCCTAGGGATTCTCTTTCAGAATTCCACAGGTTTTAGATGCTCTTGGATGCTCTGGTCAGAGGGTTAGAAGGCTACTCTCCTGTTTACCTATGTTTATACTGGCTTCCAGGGTCATGAAGAGTTGGACACGACTGAAATGACTGAACAATAAAGCAGCAAGTACTGTCTTCCATGTTGCAATCCTTAATCCCAGTGCCCACAGGCTTCTGACTTTCTTTTTTGTGTAGCCCTGGTCTGCTTGAAATTTGTCATTGGTATTTCTCTTTGGATTTCTTGATCATTATTCAATCTGATTCTCTTTGTGGGAATATATGTGAGAGTATTGGGCTCCTCTACAGCCTTTCCCTTCTCCATCTTAATAAGGAGTCTCTTTTCCTTTTGTTTCATTCCTTCCTGAGGGGTAAAGCCAGTGCTCAGAACTCTTCATGTACTTGGGGAAAAAATGCTATAATTCAATTTCTACTCATTGTACAGTTTTCTCCAGATCATAAAACGTCAGTTCTGTTCTCAGACCTTATTTTCCAAACCAAAAAGTTTCCAAACTGTTTGGTTGAACTCTAGTGTTATGCAGGATATGACTTTAGTTATTCCCTGAAAAAATTTCAATGCCAGTGATATGTTCCCCTCTGCAATATAAAACAAGAAATTGTGTATAGATTTTTTTGTTACTGTATTGGTCTGAATCTAGTTTCATAAAATTTTAGTACATCCTATATTATTTTTCAATTCAAGAAATGTTAAATAAGGAACAAAAGCACTGTGCTGGGCACTGAGGATATATACCTAAAATGTGACACTGTTGCTGTCCTAAAGGAGCTTATATTCTAGAATAAAATAGAATACAATACACAACATTCTACTTCTTTAGACAGGGGAGGGGACAGAGGGCCTTGTAGCTCTGCCCTAGACATGGAAAAATGGAAGATAAATCCCACCAAACATTAGAATTGAGAACCATTCAGGGCAGGCTCCTAATGTTACTACTGTGAGAGCCACAGGAATTAAAGAGCATGGGATTCTGATATAGAGATGGCAGATCTCATTCCTCCATGAGAGATCATCTCTTCAGGAAAAGCAATTGCAAAGGTATCCTATGCTATTACCTTGTCTCAGCAAAGCTGAGTCCCAGCTTTATTAAACTATATATATATATAAATATATATATAAATATATATATATATTTGTAGGTCTGGACATCCTCAAGAGAGAATTCAGACAATAGGGTTATCTCAAAAAGCAGTGATAATAGATTTTAGCCAGCTTTGTTATTCTTGTCCATATCAGCCTTCTGGCGACTCAGAGGATTCCCAATAGAATAGTCATATGTCTGTACACATCTAAATACATGCACATATGCACACAGTGTGTTTACATATATGTACATATTCTATTGTAGAGTTGTCTCCCTGGGGCTGAGTTTTCATGGTGCATTCCATGTTAGCCATTTGGCGGTGTATAGTAGACATGCGAAAGGGAGGTGAAGATACTATCCAGTATTTACTCTGTGAAAAGGTCCTTGCTGGGTGCTAAAATGACTAGTTGGTTTCTGCATCACTACACTTGGGACAGACATGCTTCAGGCTCAATTTAAAATAAGTATTTATTTAAGTATTTACTATGTGTAAAGCAGTGTAACAAGCCCTGGGAATACGAAGAGTCCTTGCCTTCAAGGGGCTTACATTGTACTGAGCACGTGCGTGTGTGTGTGTGTGTGTGTGTGTGTGTGTGTGTGTGTGTGTGTGATCAACCTTCAGAGTTTGGTCTAAGAAAAACAAATAGGATTAGATCGTATCCATGTTTATCTCTCTCAAAGTGGGCAGCATCCATGTGTCCATGCGTGGAAACCAGTCTGGAACTATGCTTCCTTTGGGTTTAGGGTATACAGTTTATATACCCTTCCAGCAGGTGCTAATGTCACTCCCTCACCCCTGGACAGAGAAAATATCTCTGTACCAGACCACTTCCAGCCATACCAGACCACTACCAGCCTTGGGCTATCTAGACAAAAGAATCTGAAGAAAAACTGATTTAAAGTCAGGATTTTGGAAGAAGGGGTCAGGGAGAAGCTCCAAATCTCCAAGATATCGGTTATTAATAATTATTTCTCACATTCCCCCATCTGATTCTAATGAGAGGCATAGCCTCCTCAATGAATCACAGACTGATACGGCCAACACTTCAAGGGTTTTAGGACTTAACAATGGGTAACAATGTGAGGGTGAGGAGAAAAGGGTAGAAATTGATGGATACATTGACAGTCCTCTTTAGTAAGTAGACCTTACACATAAAAGATGGAAAGGGAGAAAGTAAATAGTCAATAAAATTGTTCATTTAAGGCTCAGAAGTCTCATCTCATACAACTGTCTGGTTCACGGGATACCATCTGATGAAATTCTTTGTCTGGGTGTGATCTAAGCAGTTTCCAGCTGACTGTCTTCTTAGACTCAGGTCACTTGTAGAAAGCCTGTTTCTTTGTTAAAAACCTCCTACAAAATTGGTCTTAACACAACTTTAAGTTACTTTGCAAGGTCAAATGATGAAAGTTAACTTAACCCTTATGTCTCTATTTTTAGGAAATCAAATTGGGAAGCTTTTAGACCAGGGAATTTACATTTTTAGGTTGGCCAAATGTCATCCTGATATATCTAAGAATCTCAAATAAAACCAGAAAAATTAGAACCCAGTTTTTTCTCATTATTTAGAAAAATTAGAACCCAGTTTTTATCATTCTCATTATTCATTTCCCCCATTAGGAGGATGAGATTCCACTAAGGAATTAATAACAGAACACTTTTTACAAGAAGATGAATTCTAAAACATAAATGAATTCATTTAAAAGTTGCCAGATTAACTACAATTGTAGGAAAAGATTCAGAAATGGTATACATCAATAAATTGAGTAATGAATTTTAAAACAGTGCATATCAAGTAAGTTATTTATAATAAAACATTTCCAGCTTCTAAGCCATGTTCAAATAAATAGTCCCTAATTAAAGTGGATGTTACTTTTAAGGCGTTTACAAGATAGACCACAAAACATTCTTTTTCTAAGATAACTAATTGTAACAGAACTGAGACAATAATAATATTAACTAAATAAAAGAATCACATCCTGGTTTCACAAGTTTTTGACCTAATTATCCCCATATCATTATGAAGAATTAAAAGATCCTAACTTATACAGGTAACTAGTAACAGATGTCAAGGCTAAATAATTAATTAAGTTAGTTGTTTGGAATATAGAAAGGACTAAAATTCTAGGCCAAATAGCTCAAATCTCATACTTGCATCTTATTATAATAACTTAGATGTTCCAGTATCAATCTATTATTTATTAGATTTAATATTGTGCTTACAAAACTTTTTGATTATAGAAATTTGTTATAAAAGAATAGAGACATAACTATACAGTAAAAGAATAATACTTTCCTAACTTCATGTCAATTCCAGGCACAAGTTATGTAGATGGCCAATTGAGCCAATTAAGCATTGAACCATGCTTAAAGTCAGCCAGGTGGGATATTTTCTATTCCATGTGTCATTTTGGGGAAATTGAGTCAGGAGACTCGTACCTCAGCACGTGCCAATATTCATTCTCCCAGACTTTGCCTTGAGAACAACCCCCTGTAGTTCATATATGTAAACCCCCATAGGGTTGCTGCCATCATCATTGGCTCAGTAGCATTTCTTGATGTTCATAGCTGGAGTCAGACTCAGAACAACATCAATTAACAGTCCCATAAGGTCTTGAATAGAAAGTTCCAATAATCAGAGTTTCAGGTGGATTTAGCTCTCAAGGATCACATCTCTGACTATAATCCCACATTGGTTACAGTAAGAGATTTATCACAGGAAAACACTACTGCTCTCAGAATCCCTTTAAACAATAGGAACACCTTTAAAGCGAGTCTTAAGTAGTTTGCATACATTTCTACACCTGTCATAATTCCAGACTAAATGATAAACATAAGTAAAATCAGATTTCCCATTAAGATAACACAAGATAGTTCACAAGTTATTATTCTTCACTAACATAACTATCTGCACTGAAATCCTGTTCCTTAAAATAAAAACAAAAAGAGGTTCCTGACTTTAACCTCACAACTTAATAGACTTACATCTTTGTTTTCAAGCTTGTTTGCCCTTCTCTAATTATACTCATCATTCTAAAAGAATGAGATACTTCAGGAATTGAAACTTACACATATGATGATAAGTTCAAACACTAATTTTAACTCTTGCTTAGGTCATGAAATGACAATAAATTAAGATCAAAATAGCAAGATCTTTCCCACTTGCATTTCATTGCAGTAATTCAGATGCTTTAGTATTAATCACTAGCGTTAGAGCTCTGATTTTGCTTCCATTTGAGCTGCAGACTCTGACTTTGTTTTTCGGAAAACAGCCATTTAAGGCCAGTCCAAGGGTGGAACAAACTTAGGAATGAAACTTGGAAATTCACAGTAGGTTTAGCCATAAATTGGTACCAATATCAAATTATTATCACAATAAATTAGCTTGCAAATGAAAATTTAGTAGGCCTTCGAAAAATCACACGAAAGATTTTTTATAAAACATTTCTTCATAGAAGTGTTCTCCTTTCTTTAAAAACAACTTGAAATTTATTCTGATGTTAAAAGTGAAGGACCAAGGAGCATAAGACATAGTTCCTGTCCTCAAGAAGTAGAAATGAGTGGGTAGAACATATATGTTCATATGACCATATATACTCCTTGGTCTTTCCCATTGTATCTGACAAGGCACCCTGTATGTTGTATTTGCTTAATAAGTATTGGTTGGCTGATTACATTTTTTCAGGTATATGTTACATTGCCAAATGACTTGCCCAGGGTCCCACAACTAGTAAGTGTCTGAGGCCAGATTTGAACTCATGAAGATGTCTTCCTGACTTCAGGCCACCTAGCTGTCTGACCTGTGGTAGAGCTCATATTGGTCTGATCGGCCACAGTTGAACCCACCGTAACTTGACCCCAACATAGTGACATCATGTTGGCCTTCTTTGAGCACAAAGAACAACCAACTACCAACACTGCTAAACTAGGTCTCCAGCTTCCTCAGCATAGGGACTATGTCTTCCTTATTAGACAAAAACACTCTGACTGTAGGGGTCCAGTTTTTTTGATCCTTTTAAAATCCCTCTCCTCTTTCCATCTCCTAGTACCCAGTATTGAGTTCTGTATGTGCAAAGGTGGTGGGGGAGGGAAGGTATACTTTCCATTTATTAATTTATTATTAATAATGATAAGTATCTTGTATATGCTGGTTTAATTTTAAGTCTTGCTGAGTTTGTCTTTGCAGAATCTACCTCCTCATCCTCTGAAACAGATATTAACTCATAAGCCAAGAAATACATATGAATAGCAGTATTTTATATATGCATTATTAAGAGTAACAATGAACATATATGACACTTTAAGGTTTACAAAGTATTTTTCTTACAACCCTGTGAGGCGAATTTTAAAGGTATTATTGTCTCTATCTTACAAACTAAGTATCAGAGAAATTAAATGTCTTACTTTGAGCCTGACAGCTGGGAAATATTATAGTGGTAGGTCAAACGCAGGTCTCCAGTTTCAATGCCAGCACTGCTCTCCATACTTTCAGAGTGTTGGCCATTGTACCAGGTGCTGAGTGCCAGGGAGAAGCCAGGATGTGACTTAGTCTCTGCCTGTATGGATCTTACAATACAAAGAGTGGGAGTTGGAGACAAGACCTTGGGAAAATCAGCCATCTGGGAAGAGAGGCCCTGATGGGCAAGCCATGAAGCAAGGCCAGAAGACAGTGTCTCAGAGCAGCTGCTAACCCTTATAAAAGTTCACTTGAATGAATTAACACCTCTCTCCTTTAGCCCAGCCTAGCCCAGCCAGCAGCTGAGTGCACCCTTGGATTCTGGCCTAAGAATTTTTTTTAAAAGACATTTTTATTGATATCTTTTATATGGTCTAAATTTCCCTCTGCATCCCATGCCCTCCTCCTCCTCCTCCCAGAAAGCTATCCCATCTAACAAAGAATATTCATTTAAAGAAAAAAAAGGGAGAAGAGGGAGGAAAAAAATCAGCAAAATCAATTAACTGAAGAACTTTAAATCTGAACTCTACTAGAACTAGAGATGAAACCTGCTCCTTCCTCTAATAATCTTAGGTCTGGGCAGGCTACCATGCCTCATGTTATAGGTTCTTTCTATTTATATTATATGTTGGTTCAGAAGAAGGGCAGAAAGAACAGTGGAAGATGAGTATTAACTATCTATTGCCATCACTTTTATCACCATGTTAGGTCCAAATGGGGCTGATTCTCATATAGTACAAGCAAAAGTTATTGGAACTATTGGTAGCCCTCGATTTATGTAACTGTTGTGTTTCTGAAGGGTTGTATGCTAAACAAATCATATAAGAAGGAACCTGGATATTTAAAGGGCCCCTGGAGTAAATCTTTTTGTAAGGCAAAGAAAGAATCACTTTGTACTTTATAATTTTGTAAGTTTGAATTTTCAAACACTGTCAGTTTATAATAGAAAAATAAAACAGCACATCTGGAATCAGAGGACCTGTGTTCAAGCCCTGATTCTGTCACCCGTCCATGAGACCTTGGACAAGTCACCTCAACTCTCTGATCCTCAGTTTCTTCCTTTGTAAAATGGTCATAATAATACCCACTGTGTCTATCTCATGGGGATGTCTTGGGGAAAGTACTTGGCAGAGCTTCAAAGAGCCCATAAATGTGAGTTTCCTAGCTCTACAGGTGATCATAAAAGGCCTTTATTTTATAGGCTTAGAGAGGACTAATACAGGGATAGGGAACCTGCTGAGGACTCTCACATGTGGACTTCTAGGACCTCGGATGTGGCCTTTTGGCTGAGTCCAAGTTTTAGAAAACAAATCCTTTTATTAAGGGGATTTGTTCTGTGGAGTTTGGATTCAGTCGAAGGACTGCACTTGAGGACCTAGAAGGTCCTATTAGTGACTAATAAATAGTCATATAGCTACTAGTATTAGAGGAGAGACTAACTAGTGTTAGTAGTTGGAGGCTTCCTGACTCCAAGTATAAGACTGTTTTCTATTATGGCATACTTCCTCTCTGTTGTTACCATATTTTCTTAAAATAGGGCACACCTACACTGTAAGAGTGAGCTGTTATCACACAATGTATCCATCTCTATATACTACCTACTTCTAGCTAACATTTGCACAAGGTTTGCAGAGTTCTTTTGATATACAGAGTCTTGGTGTATGTGGGGGCATTTACATACCAAAGGTCTTGGTGCTTTTGGAAACCATGAAAGCTAGGGGCAGCTAGGTGGAGCAGTGAGTAGAACACCGGCCCTGGAGTCAGCAGGACCTGCGTTCAAATGTGACCTCAGACACTTGACACATGTACTAGCTGTGTGACCTTGGGCAAGTCACTTAGCCCCAACTGCCTTGCCAAAACAAGATAAAAAAAAAAGTTTTTAAAAAAAACCTATGAAAGCTGTAAGACTTCACAGTGCACTAAGACTTTTGGGACATTCTGTATTACCTCATTTGGTCCTCGTGACAGCCCTGTGAGATAACATGCTATTATTAGCTCTGTTTTACAGATGGGGAAACTGAGGCCGAGAAAGTAAAATGATTTGCCCAAGGTCACATAGCTAAGTGTCTAAAGCACAATTCAAACTCAAGTGTATCATGATTCCATTCATGTCCAGAACTGTATCCATTGTGTCACCTAGCAGATGACATGTATTAGTATAACCTTATAGTTTACAAAGCAAGCTTCTCACAATTGTGGGGGGAGGCTGTAGAACTGTAGACTGTAGAACCTTGGACTTGAGTTCCATTTGCCAGCTGTGTGAGGTTGGGCTGGTATTCTGAGAATAATCATACTTTGTATAGCCTGCATCTCAGGCAGGGGTTCTTCATATCATGGTCCATTGCAGCTGTCACAAATGGTCATGACAGCTACTGAATGGCAGGGCCAGTACTTGAACCTGGGTCTTCTGACTTAAATCTGGAGGAGGAAAACAACATGAGGATATGAAAGGAACACTGGCCTTTACAGACTCAGGGCAAACCCTTTCCCTTTCCCTGGGCCTTTATAAAATAAGGGGGTTGGACTGGATTGCCTCTAAGACCCCCCTCAGAAAGCCAAGTGTTCTATCCAGTGTACCACAGAATTTCTCCTAGGCTCTGAGGCACTTATTCTATAGGGCTGGGTAGTAGTTATACAGAGACGTTTTACTTTCCCTGTATTGTTAGAAAGCAAGGCACTGCCCCCAAATTCTACCCTTTAGCACCCCTTCCCTCACCCCGCCTAAAAACCAAACAAAAACCAAAGCACTTCTCACCAATTCTGCAACTTGGTTCTTGGATAGAGGGCAATTATGGGATTGGCCATTGGCAACAATGTAGAATGGCCTTATGCATTCCAAATCACAAAGGACTACAATGCATCTACCTTCATCACTGATCATATCTATAATAGAATGATAATCTGTGAAGGTGCCCACCCAGCCACTAGAAATCAATACACTACCTGATGCTGGTCTCTGAAACTGTTCATCCCCCAAGCAAGGTCAGATACAGCCATAACTACAGGCATGATGACCTTGCTCAGCTCCCTGTAGGTCCACTTTAAGCCTCCAGGTGTCATCCACCCACCTCCCTTAGCAACCATGCAGATTGTCTGTACAGTCTGAACAACTAACTCCTTTGAAGTCCATGCCTTCTGCCAAGATGGGCCTGGTACTGGTGGGGCTCCTCCTCCTAACAGCAGCCATCTTTTGCTCCCAGAAGTTCTGCGTACTGTAGTGTTTGTAGGAGAGGCATTCCAGTAGTACAACTGGAACTGAAGATAGCTTACTGCTGGAAAGTTCGTCTCTCAAAATCTCAAAATGTCCGGTGTAAAAAAAAACAAAACAAAAAAACACAAAGCCGAAAAGGCAATCAGAGAATTGAAATCCCACCATAGGTTCATCTGTATGAGCCTCTGCTCTAACAGTCACATGGAAGAAATCACCATTTCTGTCAGGATAGGGAAGGCCCCCACTGCAAGTCACTGCAAGTCAGACATACAGAGAGAGAGAGAGAGAGAAAGAGAGAGAGAGAGAGAGTTGTAAGCTGATTCTTTTGAAGTAAGAATAGAATCCCCCACTTAAACTCACTTAAACTTAAACTTTAAACTGAGGCAATCTGTTACTGTCATCATGACTAGGGGACAGGGGGAGGTTTAAGGTGTAGGGGTGAGATGGAAACAAAGCGTTTGCATCATCCTAAAGCTCCAAATTCTTCAGTATGAGCTCCAGATGTGGCCCAAAGTCTCACGAATAGGGAGAGTAGAGAGGGTGTTCTGTTTACCTCCATTATGCTGGAATTCTTTGCCCATTCATGCTGCAGGTCCAAAGAATTGAATATATTTCAAGGTCACCTCCTGGTTAACTAACTTGCCATATTTCAAGCCTTTTTCATTTTGGTGGGCACAGGGAAAGATATGAATTCCAATGGGAACCGGTGGCTAAGCAAGGCTCAGAGGATCCAAAATGATTGGTTTATACATGTGAATTAATTTTAACTATGTTAATAGTCAGTTTTAGTCCTTCAAGTTTGAAAGAAAGAGATTTTTTCAAATTTCAAAGATTCCACAAATCTTAAGAGGCAGCTGGGTGGCTCCATGGATACAGCAATGGGGCCTGGAGTCACGAAGCCCTGAGTTCAAAGCCAGCCTCAGATACTTACTAGATGTGTGACCCTGCAGAAGTCACTTAATCTCTTTTAGCCTTCCAGTCTCCCCCCTTATAAAATGAGGATAATAATAACACCTACCTTCTAGGATTGTTGTGAGGGACAAAATGAGAGAATATTTGCAAAGTGCTATTATAAATGGTACTCCTCCACAGTTACCCTGTGGGTTCTGGGTCCTAGGTCCATGAACAGCTGAAAACGAAGCAATGTACTCTCTGTGGGAAAGCCTGGTCAAACAGGTATTACAAATATAGTGTGTTATAATAATATAATTATAAAACAATATAATAAGTATTGCTTTATTATTGATGATTTCCCATGGGAATAAAGAGTCTGGTGTGCTGGAAATAAAACAGTTCCAACAGCCAGTATGAGGGGCCAGTGAAATATCCAGATGGAAATGTCCCTTACACAACTAGAGGTTTGTGTTAGAACTTGGAAGAAACGTCAGTGGATTGCTTTCTCTTACTGAGTCTTAGTTTCTCAGGTCTGGTTTAGACAAGAAGCAATGGTCCAGTCCTGCTACTAACTAGTGGTCATTATTGAGGGTGTTGGTAGTAGAAAGACATCCTCATAGTTCTTTAACTTCTCACCCCAAGCATACAAAGTCCTCCCTCTTCTGCCATCATTTGGCCTCAAGGCTTTTTTTTTTTTTTTTAAGCAAAAATTACAGATGCTTCTGAAGGTTTCCCATCCTTCCCCTGGTGGGGAGGGAGTATCTGATTCAATCATATACTCTTTGCTTTGGCTTTTCAGCTTTCCCTTTCTTTATTCTTGATGGGCATCCCTGGTGCCAGACCTAGTCTGTGATATTAGCTCAGTTTCAGCCAGCCCATCCATAAATAACCAGTTGTCAGGGATTTTAATGGAAACCCTCTCTAAGCTGTAAATCTTGGCCTCTCAGTCCCATACCCCCCACCTTCATTTCCATCACAATATCACTCCAGTGGGAGCAAAGACTGAAGCAGCACAGATTGGTAGGACACTGGGGAGGAAGGTGAAATAAAGATACAGAAGGTTGGGAGGGGGTAGAGCCTAGAACAATTGGTGTTCCTGAAGCATCTGCTGGGTGGCCAGTTGATGGTGGTCACCTGGGTCTCTTCTACATCTCTTCTCCCCATTTCCCTCCCCTTTCCGGGAAGGGAAGGTGGTGGTGGGAGTGGTAAGGGCAGTTCAGCCAGTAGCTTGAGGCAGGGAGGGGGAGAAGGACTCCTGGGTGAGTGGCAGATGTGTGGCTGGTTCTGGGCCCTCTGTTCATCCTATAGTAAATTTCAAAGCCATGTGGCAAAGGGCTTTCATGTCTATGGGGAAAACTGTCTTTGCCTCTAGCACCTGGGTCTTTAGCAGATGAGGCACCTGGTCCTGGAGATGGTGATGGTGGTGATGATGGGGTGGGGGATGCTTCCTGTACCTCAAGAGGCTGTTTCTGTGAGGGTACTGTGTTTTACTTTTTAATCTATCAGTCAAGGCACTCGATTCATCTGTTCAGAGATCACCTTCTCTAGGAAGTCTTCCCTGATAAGTAGTCCATTCCAACATTGACCTTTCTTCCAAGTTCTAACACACACCTCTAGTTGCCTAAAGGACATTCTATCTGGATATTTCACCGGCCCCTCTTACTTAACATTTGCCTCCAAACCATGTTCATTATTCATTCCAGTTCAACTCAATAAGAGTAAGTGCTTACTATGTGCACAGCACTGTGGTAGGTAACATGGATGTAAAAACAAAAATGAAACAGTCTTCTTGGATAAGGATAATCCAGGATCTTCAATGACTTCATCATTTAGTGTGCCATATTTGAAAACTTATTCAGGAGTTCTTAGCCTTGGGTTGGTGAAATTGTTTTAAAAACATTTTGATAACTGTATTTCAATACACGATTGGTCTTCTTTGTACTCCTATGCATTTTGTTTTGAGCATTTAAAGACATCATTCTGAGAAGAGGTCCCAAGGGGTTCGTGGAACAAAAAGAGTTTAAGAACCTCTGCCTGACATTTAACTTTGGCTCTTCCAACTCCTTCCACATCCAATTAGTTTTTTGAATCCTCTCAATTTTAGCTTTACTAATCTTTCAAATGCAAGGGCTGCCTCTATCTTTTTATCACCACCTTCCCTCTCACCCTCAGGCCCTGATTACCAAGTTACTAGAAGTTTATCTCATCTGGATCTGATAGCTTCTAAACTTGTCTTTTCTCCTTCCCACTTTCACCCTCCAATTCATCCTTCCCACCACCATTAGATTAATTTCCCTTATGCATCAATTTGATTATATAATCTCTCCGTTCAAAACTTCTCTTTAATGTCTATGACAAAAAAAGAAGGATTGTTCTGCTTGGTCTAGGAGGGTAGAAAGAAATAGAAACACACAATGGATGGAAATTACTAGGAAGCACATTTTTAGGGTTTAACATAAGGAGTGATTTTCTAACATCTAGTTCTCTAATATACTGAAAACTCTAGGAGGACAAGGCTGAGTCTGTTCAGTCCTGTCTGATTGCATAACCTCATTTGAGGAGGGGTTTAGGGAGGGTCTTGAGGAGGAGTCTAAGGAGGAGCCTGATGAGACTGGGGTGAGGTCAAACTCCAGGAACCAAGAGAATGGGATTAAGGGTGGGAAGCAGCTGAAGAATACCAGGAGATAATAGACAACGTAGGGCTAGGCTAGTTTAAGGATAACAGATTTGGGCATAGACACTTCGATAGAATCGAGGGTGGAAACTAGCCAGACAATGGAGGACTAGATTTGGGCCTAGCCATAATGAAAGGCTTATGGCCTCAGGGAAACGTCCCATCAAGTGAGAAGATTCAAAAAAAGTTCAAGGGGGTTCCCACAGTCTAAATCCCATTATCTTCAGTGTTTCTAATTATGAAGGCAGTGATTTAATCTTGTAGTAAGTTACGAGGAAGGTGATCTGTAAAACTTACACCACTAACTTTATGATAGACAGATAGATGGATAAGAATGATGGAGAGATGGATAGACAGATGATGGATAGATAGATGATGGATAGGATAGACAGATGGAGGAAGAATAGAGAGGGAGGGGAAGAGGAAAAGGAAGAGAAAGGAGAATGATGGAATGGGGAGAGACAGGTAGAGACAGACAGACAGAGACAAAGACAAAGAGAGAGGCACAGAGACACAGAGAGAGACAGAGACATTTAGTAAGGCTTATTATGTCAGGTACTATGCTAAGTGCAGAGATTACAAATACAAGCAAACAAGACGATCCCAGCCCCCAAAGTGTTTATATTCTACAGAGGAAGACAACACATAAAGGGGAAAGCATGACTTTTGTTTGTTGATTGATGTTTGTTGGAAAGTGACTGGTGTCTTAAAAAAGTACAACAATAATAATAAAAAAAAAAAGGAAACGTAAAGCGTTATAGATGTATGGCCTATTACCGTTCTTCCTCCGCTGCCTTGGCTAAGCCATGTCCACTTTGTATTGACCTATCTAATAGGAGGGTCAAGGTCGACTACCTCACAATGTTCGGAGGATTGCGTCACGACCCCCACAGAAAGAAGTGTGCATTTGAGGCTGGAAACTTATTTACCCTTTTGCAGAGGGTGGCATATCTGAATATTTCGACCCAGCACGCTGATTGGCTGAAAGCCAAGCCCTGGCCCGGACGCGCCTCCTCTACTCTCGCTACCTTAATCGGCCTTGCGCTTGCGCGCCTGGATTCTTCGCTCTCCAGAGATGCGACTGGAGCTGGAATCCAACTTCACTTCTTCGCTCGCGCTGGTTCGCAAGGACTCTGCGTCCTGGCGTCTCCAGGGACAACCCTCGGTCTCTCCCCAATGGGAAGAAGAGGGCAGTTAATTTATTGGGAAGGGCGGTCAGGAAAAAGGGCCAATCTAGAACTCGAGATCTGGCTCATTCAAAAGCCAAGCTCCGGCCCACCCGAAGTTGCGGCGACAGCACAGTGGGTTTGAGGCTGGCGATGGGGCGCAACGACAATCTGCAGCCCATGGAGTGGGGGAGGGAGGCTGCTTCCACTTTGACTGAGAGCGATACGGAGAGCGGAGTGGGGGCGAGCGGAGGCACGAAGAGCCGTGGGTAAGAGTGCCCGCCGCCCACTCTTCTCTGTCCCGGATGTCCCTGCTGCAGCCCACCGTGCCCCCATCCCACCACGTCCTGATTCTGTGCCCTCCAAGCTCCGTTCCAGCCCCCCAAACTCGTGCAGCCAGCCCCTTTGCATACCTCACCCCTCACCGTAAACGTACTCCCAAACTTGCCATTTTCCCTATTGATTCCTTCCACTAACTCTTAAATCCCAGCCCCACTTCACTCCTGGCATCCCTACTCTGCTCTCCATTTCTATAGACCCCTTTAAATACGTGTCTGGACCTCTTCCACACCTGTCCTTTCTTGACCCAGCCCCCACCCCTTTCTCTGAGCGTCAGTTTCCTCATCTGTAAAGTGAGAAAGTCTTTACAGTTGTAGAGCTAGTAACTATGAACCAACCTCTTACTCCACCACAGAATGGGACTTTTGGTACCTTGCCTTCCTCAAGAGTCTAAGAATTTAAGTCTTCTATGTCCAGGGACCCCTTTGCACCAAACACCTGTCTTCATTTCTTTGGAAGAACTTTCCCAGAATGGGAACTTTAGACCTTCCTCAGTACTCCCTCATCCCCTTCTTGGCCAACTTTCCAGTTCCACACCATGGGGCAAAATCCTTAGAGCTATAATGAAAGCTCTACCATAGATATGAACCCTGGAAATGGTAGAAAGTCCCATTTGTTGGATAAGTATAATACCTTTAGGCCTTATGGAGAGCAAAGTTGGGCACATAGAATCACAAAACTAAAAGGGACCTTGGAAATTATGTTGTCTAATAGAGTAAACTGAGGCTAGGAGAGGTTAAATGAGATCTCCCAAAAATCTTATTGTGGCCAAGCCAGTATTAAATGTCAATCAATAAGCAGTTTGTTAAGTTGATACTGATTGCCATATTAGGCACTGGATGTGCAAAGACAAAAATAAAAGTCTTTGCCCTTCAGGGACCTTCCATTCTATAGGGGAGACAAGTATATGTATAAATATATGCAAGATAAGTACAAGATGGCTTATTGGGGGTGTCAAAAGAGGCTTCGTTGAGAAAATGGCACTTAGAATCCAGATTCCCAGTCCAGTGCTCCATTATACAACCCTAGCCAAGCAGTTACATTTTTTGCTTTACCTGAAGAATTCTCTACTATATCCATCCAGCAGGATAAAAAGATGGGCTCTGAGCCACCCAGTAGTATTATTATTGCTCTTGGTGGGTGGCAGTGTTATTAATAAGCATTTTATATTGGCAAAGCACTTAAGCAATTACTTAATCCTCCCCATGTTGCTGGTTTCCAGTTTTACAGAGGATTGTTCCAGGCCTCCTGCTGAACTAGTGGAAGGGCCAGAAATAGAACCCAAGGAGTTACAAACTCCTGGCTCTGAGGTTCATCTCTGTCTCCTGGCATCTGTTGTGTCTCATGCATTGCAACTGCTTTTCAAAAAACTTAAAGCACTTTCCAGCTGGGACCTCATCAGTCCTTTTGATAACCTTGTAATAGACCTCAATTAGACCGATTAAGGTTAAAGCTTTTATAGTAGCTTTCCCTTGTTTTTAAGGGAAGAAACTGGCATAGAAAAGACACAGCTATTTAGTGCCTATTGCACCGTGAGCCAAAGGCCAAACCTGAAGTTAAATTCTGATTTCACAGGCCCCCATTTGCTTTTTAGCAAGGCTTTTTTTTTTTTCCCCCAGGGGCAGCTAGGTGGCATAGTAGATAGCACACTGGGGCCTTCAGTCAAGAAGATTCATCTTTCTAAGTTCAAATCTGGCCTCAGACACTTACCAGCTCTGTGATCCTGGGCTAGTCACTAAACCCTGTTTACCTCAGTTTCCTCATCTGTAAAAAAATAAGCTGGAGAAAGGAATTGGCAAACCAATACCTTTTACCAAGAAAACTCCAAATGGGGTCACAGAGTCGGACAGGACTGAACAACAGCAAAGGCCTTGAGTCTGACAGTACTGATCCACAAAGGCCTTTTTTTCAGCCTTATTACAAATTGGTACCCTCTAATCACTCCACTGTAGCTAAGGTCATCTTCTTGCTCTTCTGCACACAAGACCTTCAATTCCTGCCTTTGGCTGCCTGGAATACACAAGCCTCCTTCCCTCCACCTCTTGGAGCCTCTGGTTTCTTTCAGGATTCAACTCAAATGGCACTTTCTGCATGAGGCCCTTCTGGTCCCCCAGCTAATGCTCCCTCCCCACCCTCTAGCTTAACTTGCATTCACATTGTATTGGAATAGCATAGGTTGACTAGGTTGAAGGATTACATACTCTTTGAAGGTAATCTCCTTGACGGTTGGGAATCTTAATGTTGTCTTTAAGACCTATAGACATATATTCTATGTCTATAGGTCTTTATAGTCCCTATTGGGATCTTAATGTTGTCTTTGTAATCCCTATTGCCTGGCATGTAATAGGTTAATAAATGCTTATTGGTATATTGATTTCTGGGGGTTTTTTGGGGGGGGGCATGGCAATTGGGGTTAAGTGACTTGCCCAAGGTCACACAGCTAGTACATGTGTCAAGTGTCTGAGGCCGGATTTGAACTCAGGTCCTCCTGACTCCAGGGCCAGTGCTCTACTCACTAAGCCACCTAGCTGCCCCTGTATATTGATTTCAAAAGTGTATGTTGTGGGGGGAAGGGTGTCAGAGTGACCTCCCATATTAAGAGGCTTCGAGGGGAAGAGGGAAGAATTGGGAATAGGTAAGAACTGTCCAGTCTGAGCAGATGAAAGAGAGAGAAAAACAACAGAACAAACATAGGCATTCCAATATTTGATTTATTCCTACAGCCTGAAAGAAAAGAAATGCCCACTTTGGAGGTGAGAAGGAAGAGGAAATGGGGATTATAATAGTAGCATTTATATAGCACTATAAAGTTGGCAAAGCACTGTAGAGAGACTATCTCTTTGGATCCTCAGAACCAACCCTGTGAGGTAGGTGCTATTATCATCTCTAATTTACAGATGAGGAACCTGAGGCAGACAACAGTTGGTCATACAGCTAGTGTCTTGAAGCAGGATTTGAACTCCAATCTTCTTGACTCTTAAGTCAATCAGTCATATTGTGGATGGCACAGTAAATTCTTTTTACAGTGCTGTCCAGCTGCTTGATAAAGCTAATTGGCTAATTTCAGCATCATGACATTTAATCCACTTCCTCTGGTAAACTTGCATCTTAGAACCACTAAGCAATTGAAACCCTTTCTGTTTCCAGGACATGCATATTTATTTTTAGAGTGTTACATATTTTCCACTTAGCTGGGCCTCCTCCTTCTCAACATGTATAGAGTGTTGCAAAGATCACAATAATCTGCCCTTCTTCGGATATGGAAATGAGCCTTAATCAATGGGATTTGCTTTTGGGTTGTTCTTCAAGTGACAATGGAAGGTTTGCCCTATTCCAGCCCCGTCGTCGTCATCTACATCCCTTTGTGGGGGTATTTTCAAGATAACTGGTCAGGATTTTAGAGCTCCTTAGCACATGGCCATGGGGGAGAGCAGAACTTACGCTTTTAGGAAGTGACAGTATTAGCACCATGCTAAAATGAAGGAAATCATTGGGGCGCTTTTGTCATCTATACTGGGTGAATGAGATTGACCAGTCCCCTTGGAAAGCTGAGCCAAACATTCTTCGAGTTACCAAAACAAGTTGAATATCTCTGTTTGGTTACTGTGGTTACCACTGGTGACCCACCTATCAGGCATTGCTTTTCATCTTTCATTCATCTTGCAACTAGTCTCCAGAATGTGGCTGCATAGGCTTATGGGAATTTGAGTCCAAAACTCCAAGAGATCCCTTTGGACTACATTTCCCATAAGGCTCTGGATCCTGTTTATAATCTTATTAGCGCTTCATACCCATCCCCTCCTAGGAAAGATCAAAGGATCCCAGAGTTGGGAAGGACCTTATTGGTCACTGATGCATGAATTCTTTGAAAGTTTTTCTAGGTACACTCCTAAGAAAAACCCCAGTGTATATTAATGCGATACTATTGTATGGGCAAAAAAAAGATACATCAAGCAAAGCTGACCTTAGGGCACCGAGCTTTGTGAACTCTTTCACTGCTGTGGGCTCCAAGGAGCTGGAGACTAGAAGCCACAACTAGATTGGAACACAGCAGGTGGCTCCAGAGAGAAGACCTAAGTAGAAATCCTGGCTCTTCTTTGGAAGATTTCAGTTCCAATGATGATTCAGATACTTATTAGCCGTATGATTCTGGGCAAGTCACTTTTAACTGCTGTCTGCCTCAGTTTCCTAGTTTGTAAAATGAGGATAATAATAGTACCTCCTCCATCAGGTTGTAGTGAACTCAGGTGAGATAATATGTAAAGTGATTTGCAAATAGGGATGCATAAATGCTAGCCATTCCTACCTTTGTGAACTTGAGAAAATTCTCTCTTCTGTATAAGGAGAGGTTGGGCTGAATGATCTCTCAGGGTTTAGAGCTTATGATTACAAGGTACAGCATGCTTTCTGCTCCTGTATTTTCTCACAGTGCGACATATATAAAATAGCTCCATTTATTGTTTAAAAAAAAAAAAACAACCCCCTCCTATCCCCCCACCTGCCGTGAGCCTCACTCACTCCTCTTGCCTCCTTACCACAAAAGTGTTAATGTTATGTGGTTCAGTGGAGTGATCATTGGACTTGGAGTGGGAAGTCCTGGGTTCAAATTTTGGCTTTGCCACTTACTACTTGCATGACCTTGAGAGGATGTTTTTTCTACCTCTCTGGACCTCAGTTTCCTCATCTGCAAAATGAAGGGGTTAAACTAGATGTCCTATAAGACCTCTTCCAGACCCTTGGATCCTATGATGCTGCAATGTTTTTTTAAATTTTATTTTACGGATCTAAGGTGTTATAATAATTCGAGGAAATGAGATTGCTTCCACAAACCACACAGAACAGCCATGTTAACTGCGAGTCATATTTTCTACAAGTAATCATAGCACATGATTCATTGTTGAAACATTTCGTTTTATAGCTGCCATGTGCAGGGTGTTTAGCTGTATGAAAAAATAAAATGTTACACAGTCTTTGGGCTCAAAGAGCTTCAAACCCAGAGGGGGAAGGGGAAGTTACACAAGTAACTAGAATATGCATTAGAATACAGTTAAATCCATAGGAAAGACAAGATTTGGGGAGGATCCTTAATCTGTAACTGTAGGAAAGACAAGATTGTTGATCTGTAACTGAAAATGTCTCTAGAGGGCATTTAGTCCAACTTTATCATTTTAGATATGAGGTAACTCCAGGAGATTAAATGATTTACCCATGGCCAGACGGGTTATAAATGTCAGAGGCAGGATTTGAACCTGGTTATATGACTCTATGGTCAGTGTTTTTTCCACCGTACCCTATTGTTTGCCTGGGAACTTCTGGATGGCGGTATCAGAGAAAACCCCATGGAGCAGGTGGCCCCTGATTCATAGGAGAAGAGGAATTTACTACATGATATAGAGGTTCTGGTTCAGGCACATGAGCAGTGTATGCAAATGCATAGAGGCAAGAGAAGTCAGAATAAGATCCGGCCACAGAGAATTGTCCACTTGGGTTGAATGAAAGTACTGAAAGAGAAGCAGAGTGAAATAAGTTGAGGGTGGTAGGTCAGAGCCACATAATTGAGGACCTTGATTATCAATTAGACCAAGGAATTGGTTTTTCCCTACTAAGACAATGGGTAGCCACTAAAGATTTTGGAGGAGAGACAATGATATGATCTAATCTATTCATCTAATTCAATTCAACAAAAAGTTCTAACCACAATGCCAGGCGCTGGGGATAGATACAAAAACAAAAATCAAAAGTCTGGTCCTTGCTCTCTTTGGGAACCCCACGGCATGTACACAGATAATGTATATGAAGTATGCATATACATATATGTATACAAAATGTATATGAAATAATTTCAGTGACGAGAGGAGTGCTGGGTGGGGGCGGGAGTGGGAATTGGGAAGGGCCTCTTGTTTTAAGTAGGTGGCTCTTGAGCTGAACTTTGGAGGAAATTAGGGATTTGGTCAGGCCAAGGGGAAGAGGGAGAGCATTCCAGCCTTGTGGGTAGTCCACAGCAGATGAATGGAATGTTGTGGTATGAGCAAGTAGGTTTGTTTGGCAATATGGAACCACTGAAATGTTCCTAAGTGGGGGTGAAAAAGACGTGCTCAGACCTGCTGCTATATCAGTTTGTCAACTAAGTGTGGTATAGGGAGTGGGGAAGAGAGAGACCACGTAGGAGGCTATTAAAATAGTTAACAAGGGTGCCTGGCAACAGTATCCTCATCCTCTCCCCTATACCATCCCTGCCCTCAATCATGTTGCCCTCTTGTGTTGTCTCTTTCTCTTTTCCCCATCAAGGCTACTCTTTTGGACCAGATTCCACCTGAATAAAAATATACATGGTGGTGGGGGGGCATATAGTGGGATTTACTTACCTCCTTAGGAATGGTCCCAATGTTAATATTGGGGGTGGGGGGAAGGGGACAATAATCACTTTTTTTCTCTCTGCCCTTATGTTCTAATTTGTATTCCGTTTACTGGTGGTACCTGTCTCTCCCAATAGCTTGAAAGCCCTTATTTATCACTGCATTGCACCTACTAGAGTCTTAATAAGTGTTTGTCACATGAATGAATGAATAAGGCACAAGAGGCATCCCAGTTTCAGTCAGGCAGGGAGGCTGTAGGTCAGAGTCCAAAGAGCAATGGATTGAGTCAGAGGATCCTCACTTGGGTCTTGGCTGTGCCCCTTAGTAGCTATGCAATCTTGGACAACTTCCCCACTATTGGGCCTGTTTCCTCATCTATAAATGGGAGAATGATATGTGCTAAATGATTTCTGAGGTTACTCCCAGTTCTGAATCTATGAATCTCTTGGGCAGGGCCAAGGTAACTTGTTTCATTTGATAAGAAGAGGTGGGACTGCATCTTTTTCAGCCTCATTTATGTCTTAGAGTCCCAGCACCTGGCAAATAGTAGATGTTAAATGAACTCTTGTTGAAGTGAAAAGAGGATAGAAAATTCTCTTTTAATCTCATTCAGAAGCTGGGCCAGGCAATCTCTTGAGATCCTTCTGTAAGCCCAAGGATTCTAGCTGCATGTTTAGTAAATAGTGCCATCTGTGAGACTGAATTGTATGTGTCTATGGAAGCCAAAGAAAGGTCAGCAATACAGGCTAGAATGGGAGGGAAAAAAATAAAATAGAAGGAAATCATAGAAGAGGATAGTAGAGGAATAGAAAGAGGAAAGAGGGTTATAGGTGATAGAGGATTGACTTTTTTTTTCTTTTCTCTTGGCATGTGTCCACTTGGGCAAGGACTAGAGAGGGAGAGGGAACAGAACCCATCCCAGATGGAAGAGGCTGGCATGAGGGTCAGTTTCCTTGCCTCAGGTTAGCATTAACCTTTAGGTAAACAGAGCCTCTCCTCCAGGGCTTGGTAAACATTGGCTCCTTGCACTGAGAGTGGAGCTCAGGGTATCCCTATAAGAGAGTAAGGCAAGGTAAAGATTTCTTCACTTCTTTTTGAATGTCACTCAAAATTTATCTTGTCACAGGGAGGACCTGAGTACTGGCTACTGAACCAGATGATCTGGTTCATCCATCTCTGTCACCACTAGTGTGGCTTGCACAAATCATTTAGGCTCTCTGGGCCTCAGTTTCCATATCTGTGAAATGAGGGGATAGGAATAGGGGAATTTTCCACTTCTAAATCTGTGATCATAGGTTCATATGGTCCTATAGCCTGTGGGATTTAGGTTTCATCTGTCAGTTTATTGACCCAAGTTGCTTTTCTGATTGGAATAGATAAGACCATCCAGGGGGCAGCTGGGTGGCACAGAGAATAGAGCACCAGCCCTGGAGTCAGGAGGACCTGAGTTTAAATCTGGCCTCAGACATTTCTCACACTTACTAGCTGTGTGACCTTGGGCAAGTCACTTAACCCCAATTGCCTGGCCTTCCTCCCTGCAAAAAAAAAAAAAAAAAGATAAGACCACCCAACTGTTTTTAGTGCAAGTACCAGCCCTCATAGGCAATAGTTTTGTCTTCTAGGAAAAATCCAATCTGGCTTCCTTCATTCTTGCTTTCTATCACAGAGTTGTTATGAGGAAGCTATTGGACAAAGTGAGACTTCATGAAACCAGAGACTATCTTATTTCCACTTTGCCTCCTCCCAGCACCTCCAGAATCAGTGTCCTGGACCTGGAGTCCACTACCCTGGGTTCAAATCCTGGGTCAGCCATTCACTGTGTGACACATACCTTTATGACCTTGGCCAGATTTTATCATAACCTTTCTGGGCCTCAGTTTCTCCATCTATAAAAAAAATGAGAGTTTGGATTAGATGACCTCTAAGGCCCCTTCTAGCTCTAAATCTTTGATCTTGCATTTTCTTGGCGTGTAAGAGGTGGTTAATAAATAAATGTTCATTGAATTAATTTATCAAGTTAGGTGATATACATGAAAATGGATACAAAATACTATACAAATGTAAAGCATTATTAATAAAATCTGCCAATGCAGGTGTGTAAGCAGGGAAGGGAATGTAAAAGGGGTCCCCATCATTGATTTGAGAGAGTCCATCTTGGAAGAAGAGGAAAGGGGGTAAGTATACAGTGGGGTAAATGGTTCTGGGGGCCAGGGTACACTAGGGAGAGGGATGGGGGAGGGATCATATTGGAGGTAGAGAGTTTGAGGAGAAAGGTAAGGAGAATGGTGAGGGAGTAATGAGAAAAAGATTGGTGAGAGAACCTGGATTTTTAACCTGCTCTTGGGCTTAATAAAGGTATGAAGCCTAGTGCCAGAGAAGACAGAGGGTATAAATATTGTTGAGTAAGTCACATGCTCCACTTGGGATGCATTTGAAGAACAGACACAGACCCTCTGTTGAAGAGCTCGCCTATAATTGGGAACACAAGGCAAACCAATTTAGGATCAACTGAAATACATAATTAATATTTTCTAAGTTGTCTAAGAGACAAAGGTTAGAGATTGCTTTGGATTGTTATGGGATGGGTGGGGCTAGTCCAGGAAAGCTGTTTGGATCAGGCTCAGAACTGTGATAAAAGCCCTGTGTGTTGGGGGTGGTGGGAGGAGATAAGATTCGGTATTTGATGGGAGGTTGTGCAGTGGTAGGACAATCTGTCCAAAAACTTGGGAGCAGGGAGACCAAAGCCTGGTAGCAAGAAACTGTCAGAAAGTCAGCTTGACTCATCACAAGGACTCTTATCATTTAACATTTTATTTTTTCCCAATTATATGTGAAAACAATGTCAACATTCTTTTTTCAAATTTTGAGTTCTAAATTCTACCACGAGGTAAGCAAAGGGAGACATGCCAAAAGTCTTAGAGGTGAATGGAGCAAGAATGAATATATAGGTTTGTCATAGATCCTTTCAGGGTAGGCTCCATGCCAAGTAGGTAGCATTAACTTTCAGGCCAGCAACCTATTTACTCTCTCAGTGGTCCCTTTGGGACTTTAAGAAGTTAACAGATTTCCTCCGAGCACCTAATTGTACCCTCTGGGAATAACTCCCTCACCTGGCAGGGCCCAGAGCTTGCCTGTTTAGTTGTAGTATCCAGCCTGGCACCAACCCTGCCTAACAGAGAGAGCTTGTTTATCTGTTGCCACCATGCATTGGAAGGTTTCAGCCTACTCTGCAGAGTCACAGGAGAGAGAAGCCAGGCCTGGGGTTGGTTGGCCGACTCCCTAAGGTCATAGAGTTAGCAGCAAAAGGAGGAATCAGTCTCCACCCTGGACTTGCACCAACAGAGTGGGTTGGAGATTTTGCAACATTAACCCTTTGCTCTGGTGTTGGGGGATGCTCTTGCCATCTAAATGAACAAGGAAGGGGGTCCCCCTGGAGGTGGGTTCATGTAACTGCTCTCCACTCTTCCAGTGGCCCCACTCTTGTTATTTTCCCAGAACTCCATCCCCAGATATGCCTCAGTTCCTGGCCTTGGAAGAAGTGGAACTGGGAGAGTCAGATGACAGAGAGGACATCTTTGTAGAGGGGGAGGCAAGAAGGCATGTTACGCTGGCTTTTGTTGAGAAAGATCCTGTGGCATCCTTGCAGAAGTGTTCTCAGCATCATAACAAGAAGAAAAAGAGAAGGAGGTTAGAAATGGAGGATGGGAAGTGGGAGAGGGGAGGATAGACCAAGGAGACAAGAACCGCAGAAAAGTAAATGGGCATCATGGAGTTTAGAGACTGGGGAGAGCTGTTCGTTATAAAGAGGGAGGTTATAGAAAGAGAGGGGATTATTGGGAGACAACCGTGGCTTTTATACAAATATAAAAGCCTCTCAATTATCTGCTTTAATAAAGGCCAGCAGTGAGGTCAAACTCAAATAGAAAGGGGAGCTGCCAAACCAGATCCCTGTGAAGGCATATTGACATAGAAAACCACATATTAACATTACATATATTCTTTGGTATTTTTATTTATTTGTTAAATATATCCCAATTACATTTTAATCTGTTTCCTGCTATTCTCTCAGAGCAGAGTTTGACACTTCTGGTGTAGATAATCTAAACCATAGCTAACCCTACAACCATTTCTATTCATTGTTGGAATGTGGATTTTTTTTTTCTTTCGTAATTTCTTCCAAATAAATGCTGTCCGTTGTACTGGGAATTCCAACCATTTTGAACAAAACAACAAAGGTGTGCTCTCAAGATCTGAGTCACTGAATCTGTATCTACCTCTCCTGAGCCTCCTTCTCCATTTGGCAATGGAGCTGTCCTTTCTCCAAACTTGGACTCTTTCTGACTCACCTTCCTTTGGGGACATGGGGCAAAAAGGGAGACAATTATATTTTTAAAAAGATCGATAATTCTAGCTCCTACCTTTCTATAGATATAAGACAAATAACATGTTGGTAATGGGGACACGATTTGCCACAGGCAAAACATAAATTTCCATCTAATAGATCAGATACTTTTATCTTTATGGTACATACGGTACATATTCTCCTAACAGCTAGGCCCCCTTTGGACCTGTGGAATATCCTTCAGTGGAAACAAGTCACCCTGACAGCTCAGATTTTAAGGACCCCCTCCCTCCCAGTTGCAGATGGAATATTTCCTGATCACAGCTCCCTGATTTGTGGTCTCACCACCCCGTGGTCCTTTTCGGTTTCTCTGTCTCTGTCTTGCTGCTTTCTTTTTTCTCTTTTCCAGATGATTGGTGATCAATCTATCCAGTTGCAGATATGAGAGTGGTGAGCATTTTGTTTCTAGGGAACCAATTTTGGTTGGTGAGCCGCTGGATTCCTTAGAAGGGCCAAATTGATTTTTTATGTGTCCTTAAGGATGCAAAAAAGTAATTCCAAATCCTATATTTCCCTATCCATTCAATTTCAGTCATGTCTGACTCTACGTGATGCCATGTTGGGGTTTTCTTGGAAAAGACATTGGACCTCTTTGCCATTTTCTTCTCCAGTTCATTTTACAGATAAGGAAATTGCGGCAGTTAAGTGACTTGCCCACACTGCTAGTGAGTGTCTGAGGTCTGATTTGAAAACACTATCCATTGCACCACCTAGCTGCCTCCCTTCTCATAGCCTGAGCTAAATATCCAGGGGACTAGTCTCCCAAGGTGCCTGGTTTCCAGCAAGGGAGGCCAAGAATACACACCTTCCACATACTTTTTACCACTAGCTGTCATGTCAGCTGTATGGATAGCGGCTTTGAGGCCTATGTGATGTGTGGTCATGACCACGAAAGCTAGAGGGGAGGCAACTGTCACCCTTGCACATCCCATTCAACAGTTTTTTTTCCTCTGCGTTTTTATCGTATTCTCCAGATTAGTAGCAAACAGCTAATCTCAAAACAGTGTACAATCCGAAAATTAATGATATTCTGTAGTAAAATGTATGGTAATCTTTTTCCCCCAGACATTCTGCCATCCTAATTAAGTTTTCTCAGGCTTAGGATCATATATCTCAATTCAGAAGGGACTTAGAGATCATCTAGTCCAATCCCTTTATTTTACAGATGAGGAAACTGAGGTACAAAGATGTTAAATGACTTGCCCAGAGTTCTGTAAAAGATACTTTGTGGCAGTCAGGATTAGAACCCAGGTTCTCTTGACCCCAAGTCCAAGGCTCATTCCGTTGTACCACAATTAATTTGTGTTCTTTGAATGTTCAATAAACAGATAGTGTGGAAACAGTTTAGTTTGTTCTCTGTGTCAAAGATAAGCCATGAATTTAGATTAAAGTTTGCCATACATAAGCTACACATGCTGTGTTCTTCAATAGAAATGTACTCATCCCATCTGCCATCAGTGATGGCACCTGTCTCAGGCAAGGGGAGAAAGGTTGACTGTAAGAAATAGAGAGCAGAAGGGGCAGATAGGTGGTGCAGCGGATAGAGCACTGGCCCTGGAGTCAAAAGGAGCTGAGTTCAAATATGGCCTCAGACACCAGCAGTGTGATCCTGGACAAGTCACTTAACCCTGATTGACTTAAAAAAAAAAAAGAAAAAAAAAAGAGCAGACAGTGCCCAGCTTACCTGACACCAGGTAGGTCTTCTCCCATCCTGCTTTGTGATCTGATGCGCTCTTCTTTCTGTATATCTAATGCAGTTCGTCGGGCAGCCAAACTTTATGGCTTACGTGAGGGAGGAGACCATGATGACTGGACTCTTTATTGGACAGACTTCTCAGTTTCCCTAGATCGAGTAATGGAAATGAAGAGTTACCAGGTACTAGGGCCTGATCAGTCCTCAGCATGGGGGAAACGTCTGCTCTGGGGAGCAGAGGAAGTCTGGCCCCAAGCTCCCACGCACTGTGAGGATTGGTTCCTTGAGTGTGACTGCTTTCATTTCCTCCTTGGAGTTGAGCTTGGAGCTCATACCTTTTCGCTTTCTTTGCAGAAGATCAACCACTTCCCTGGAATGAGTGAAATCTGCCGAAAGGACCTGCTGGCCAGGAATATGAGTCGTATGATAAAGCTTTTCCCTAAAGAATTCCATTTTTTCCCTAAAACGTGGTGTCTTCCGGCAGAGTAAGTGTCTCTTTGTGTTTCCTTTCCTACTTTAGTCTTCCCAACTTTTCTTTCTCTTTTATCAGAAAATCATCGAGTCAGTTAGCAAGAGTTTATTCTGCACCTACTAGATACCAGGCATTCTGCTAGGCTATGGGGACACAAAGACAAAAAGGAACCACTCTCTGCCTTCAAAGGGCTTATATTCTAATGGAAGAGACAACTTACCCGTATATAGCTACATACAAAACTTATGCAAAACAGAGACAGGGTGATCTTGGCAGGGGAGGCACCAGCCACTGAGGGAAGGCCTCCTGCAGGTTGAGTCTTGAAGGGAACCCAGGATTCCAAGAGGCAGAGGCTAGAAGATGGCCAGTACAAAGGCAGAGACTAGAGGTAGAATGCTGGGTGTGAGGGACAACGAGATCAATTTAGCTTAAGAAGTTGTTGTTGAGTCATGTTCAGTGACCCCATTTGGGGTTTTCTTGGCGAAGATACAGGAGTTTGCCATTTCTTTCTCCAGCTTATTTTACAGATGAGGAAATTGAGGCAGGCAGGGTTAAGTGACTTGCCCAGGGTCACACAGCTAGTACGATCTGAGGCTACATTTGAACTCAGGTCCTCCTGATTCCAGGTCCAGTGCTCCATCTACTTCACCAGCTAGTGTCCTTATGGGCACTGGATTATAGGGTCTTAGATTTAGAGCTGGAAGGGGCCTTAGGGACCACGTTATACAACCTCCAATTGAGGCAAACAGGGTTAAGTGACCTGCCCAGGGCCACATGGCTAGTAATTGTTTGAAGTCATAGACTCAAGACTCAAGACTCAAGATGAGTCTTCCTGACTCCAGGTCTGGCACTCTGTGCCCCATAGCGCCACCTGGTGGTCCAGTAAGTGCTTAATAAAAGCCAGCTATCATTAGCTCTAAACCCAGGGCCTTTCCCACTTGCTTAAGAAGATGGGGCAAATTTACAAGGGTCTTAAGCATTTTGTGAACTATAAATGTTAGTGAACATTTTATTATTGTTATTATTATCTTATCAAAGCCATTGCCTTCCCCAGTTTTTCGTCCGTTTTGTTTTTGAAGCGTTAGCCTTGCTTTGAGCTGTATCACCTGCTAACGTACTTCTTATTTCTCATCTCCTCTCCACTCACGCCGGTAGTTGGGGCGATTTGCAGAACTACAGCAGGTCAAAAAAATTTAAGACCTTTATCTGTAAGCCGGACTCTGGCTGCCAAGGGAAAGGTATATTTGTTACGCGGTCTGTGAGAGATATCAAGCCAGGAGAAGATATGATCTGCCAGCTCTATATTTCAAAGGTGAGTTTAAAAAAAAAAACCGTGGTTGTTTATCACTTGTTTTGCATCCTTATCGTTTGATTTCCACTGTGCAGTATGTGGAAGAAGGCCAAGAGCCTGCTTTAGGGGCATCTACCTGTTTCCTGAACCAACGATGCTCACACGTGCCTGAATCTGAGCCTGGAATCCCAGGGCACTCACCGTCAGACTGAGGTACCCCACACTGACAAACTGGGGCAACAGAGACACTTCATAGGATCAAAAATGGAGAGTTGGGAGGGACTGTGGAGGCCTTTGAGTCCAATTTTACCACCTAGGAAACTGAGACCCAGGAAAGTTAAGTATTTTACCCAGGGCTACAGAAATTAATGTCTTAGCTGGATTAAAACTCCAGTCTTACTGAGTCACTAGCCACTGTGCCATCCGGTGAGAGAATTTTTTTCTTCTTTTAGTCAGTCTCTTGTCTCATGTCAGCCTGAGGATGAGAACCTTATTGAAGAGTTTCCCACCTCACAGATCTGAGAGCGGCATAAACTCACATCGGAGTGGGAGAATTGTATTTCTCTCAGTAGGAATGGCCAGTGGATATTTTTTTCTTTTTTAAAAAGAAAATTATTGATTCATTTCATTTTGGCATGTCAGACATTTCTCAGCATACACCTAAACATTATCTGAAGAGCAGTTTTATCAGTTGTTAACAGAATGGATAACTTTCCGTCATTTTCAGATGTGTCAGACTCTCTGGGGCCCCATTTGGAATTTTCTTGGCGGAGACACTGATGTGGTTTGCCATTTCCTTCTCCAGCTCATTTTTACAGATGATGAACTGGGTGAAGTGACTTGCCCAGGGTCACACAGTTTATAAGTATCTAAGAGGTAACACCTGAACTCAGGTCCTCCCGATTCCAGGCCCACTGTTCTGTGCACTATGGCACCACCTAGCCACCCCATGGGCCCTGGATTACAGGATCCTAGCTTAAGAACTGGGACCTTAGAGGCCATGTTGTATAATGCCTCATTTTACAGATAGGGATATTGAGGCCCACAGATATAAAGTAAATCTACCCAAGGTCAGATTGTGAGCAAGTGACAGATCTGGGATTCGAGTCCAAGTCATCAGGATACAAAGGACAACTCTGAGAAACGCAGCCTTTATTTTTGTCAGTTTCCTTCATTCAAGCTGAGTTGATCTTATTTACGTTGTATCCATTGTGCACATTATTCTGTCATCTCTGCTGTTTTCACTTTATACAAAGTTGCCTTCCCACATTTCTGATTTTTTGCATATTTGTCATTTTTATAGTGTAGTTATATGCTATGTTCATATGCCCTAATTTGTTCATTTCCAGTAATGAGATATAATAGATTTATAGCTAGAAGGCACATGAGAGGTCGTTTAGTCCAATCATCTCATTCTATTGATGAGGACACGGAGCCCTAGAGAGATTAAGTGATTTTTAAAAAATTCTTAATTTTTTTTGAGGTTAAGTGATTTTGTCCAAGGTCACACAGCTGTCAAGCATCAGAGGGAAGATTTGGACTCAGGTCTTTCATAACATTTTTATCTTCAAATATTTTACTGGGATATAATCCCAGCAGTAGAATCCCTGGGTTAAAGAATTAGACAGTTTTTCTTCCCTTCACATCTTTTTACAGTAACGTTCCAGAGGGAAATCATGCTGAAGAGTGAGGGCACCTTGCATTTGTACACAGATATTTTCCCCCAAAGGTCTCCTCTGCTCCTCAGACATCTTCGTGAGGTGGGTTAGGCACACCATTTAACAGACAGATACCCCGACAAACATTGAGGTTCAGTACCTTGTCTGGGCTCACTTGAGAAATTAGGAGCAAAGCACTGGTCCTCTGCCGTCCACCAGCCCTAGTCCATCTCCGAGAATGGGCCTGAGAGGAAGGCAGCAGCGAATGTCAGCTCCTCTCAGATCATCTCTGTATGGTTTCTGTTTCCTTCTTTCATTCAGCCTTTTATCATTGATGGCTTCAAGTTCGACCTTCGTATTTATGTGTTAGTGACCTCCTGTGATCCCCTCAGGATCTTTGTGTACAAGGAAGGCCTAGCTCGGTTTGCCACCACCTCTTATTCTAACCCCTCTTCAGATAACTTGGTGAGTAAGGGCATTTTGCATCTTGTCCCACTGTTAGTTTCAGGCATAAGCTAAAATATAGGGCAGGGGAGGTCAGTCCATTGAAAGATGATCCAATTCAAGTCTGTCTTTCCCTACCTGGTGCATTACTTTAGTGCCCTGTGCTAAAGGTTCCAGAGTACAGCCCCAGGGGAGAGTCCATCCCAGGGGTGGGCAACCCCATACAGCCTTTGGGTGGAGGCCATCGTGGAGGCAAGGGGTGCACTAGGCCTTCCCTTCTACTCTTATGATTCCAGAGTGCCCATCCCACTTCATTTTAGTAGGATATAAAGCTATGCCATTTTGGTTTTTTTTAAATCAAACTCCAAGCTTTTATGTTCCTTTGATTTTCTTTATTTTGTCAAATAAATATACAAGTTTATTCCCTCTTCCTTTGTACCTCCCTTTAATCACTGAGAGCTAAAAGAAAAAGTGAAATGAAAGGACAGAAGCTAATCCCCTGTGGTTCCCTCAAACTGTCATCCAGGGATCATAGGGATCTTAGAGGATCTCCAATCACTTTGATTTTACAGATGGGGAAACTGAGGCCTTAGAGCAGTTAAGGGACTTGTTCAGGGTCCTACAGCTACAAAATGTCTGAAGTGGTCAGAATTTGAACTCAGGGCATCTTGACTCCAGGTCCAGTTTTTTAACACTATACAACACTACCCTCTGTTGCCACACTATAGTTCTCTTCCCTTTCATAACAAAATGGGTACAAAGGGTTATCAGCACTGCTTGATTCCATTTCCTCACCCTGTAATCTGGCTTCTGACCCCACCACTAAACCAAAATTTTTGCCTTTGAGGTTGCCAGTGATCTCACTGCTAACTCCTCACAATCTTTTTTCTCAGTTCTCATCCTTCCTGAGCTCTGCATCATTTGACACTGTTCATCATATCTTTCCTCCTACTTTCTGTTTCCTGGGTTTTGCTGATACTGCTCTCTCCTGGTTTTTCTTCCACCTGTCTGACCACTCCTTCTCAACCTCCTTTGCTGAATCAACATCCATATCCTGACTCCCGTGCGTAAGTGTACCCCAGTGCTCTATCCTGAGCCCCTTCTCTCCCCTCTGCTCCCTTCCTCTCCCTTCTCTTCCCCTCCCTTCCCTTCCTCTCCCTTCTCTTCCCCTCCCTTCTCTTCCTCTCCCTTCTCTTCCCCTCCATTCCTCTCCCCTACTTTCCCCTCTCCTCCCTTCCCCTCCCTTCCTCTCCCCTTCTCTCCTCTCTGCTCCCTTCCCCTCCTCTTTCCTTTCTTCCCTAGGATCTCTCACATCTACATGTAAAGCCCTAACCTCTCTCCCAAGCTTCAGTTCTTTGTCACCAATTGCCTCCTGGTTATTCCATATCCATTTCAAGTGCCTTATGTCTAAAATGGAACTCATTATCTTTCCCTGTAAATCCACTCCTCTTCCCAATTTCTGAGGTCTACTAAAGGTACCGCCTTTCCTTCACTCTCACCTCTCATCAGTTGCCAGATCTTACTGATTCTACCACACATCTCCACACGAATAGTTACCACTCTAAATCAGGGCCTCAGCACCTCTCCCCTGCACTATCACAATACCTTTCTCTTAAAGAAAAAAACGCAAAATGGTATCTTTTGTTTTTTTTACATCATCGAAATTTCCCCCAATTTCTCTATCCACCTAGAGAGCCATTCCACATAACAATATGTATCTACATATATATATATACACATTTATACATACATATATATATATTTTTTTTAAAGAAAGAAGAGGCGAAAAACCAACAAAACTGATTAACACATTGAAAAAGTCTGAAAATATGTGCAATATACCACGCTGTTGCGATAACAACCTATTGGATCTCCCTCTGTGTTCTCTTCTTCTCCAATTCATGCTCCACACAGCAAATTGATATTCTTAAGGCCCAGTGATAACCATGCCACTGTCATGCCATTCAGTACATTTCATGGTCCTTCTCTTTCCTCTAGTGTAAAATTCAGCTTCCTCTGTTGGCCATCTACAGCCCTTCACAGTCTGACCGTGACCTCTATTGTCCCCCCTATGGTCTCCATTCCATCTCCTGTCTCCGTTCTTTTGTCCCATGTGCCCCCAATGCGCTTTCCTTGCTTCCTTTTGCCTGTTGGCATTCCTAGCTGCCTTCAAGAGCAGCTCAAATGCCCCTTCCTACCTGAGGCCTTTTCTGCTCCTTCTGATGGTTAATGCGTCATTCTCCCCACCTCCTCCCAAATTTGTATTTCCTTTCTATACATAGTTTATGTTTTTTAAACTTCCCTCCCACCCTCATCAAAGGTAGAGACTGCTTCAGTTTTTGTATCCCAAACCTCCAGAGTCTAGTGTCTGCCACATAGCAAGGGCTATAAAATCCATAATGATAATGATAATAAATGATTATTAAACAGGATTGAAGTATGTTGAATTTTCCTTTCTGACTTCCTGAACTCATTGTCTTTCTAGGATGATATATGCATGCACCTGACTAACTATTCTATCAATAAACACAGTTCTAATTTTGTACGGGATGGAAATTCTGGCAGCAAAAGGTAAACTAAATGTTTTGTTTTCTACCCCACCTCTTCACTACAAGCCGACTGCTCCCTGTGATTCTGTGCAGACTCTGCCCAGGCCCAAGGGTGTTCCCAACCTCTGGTTCACACAGGCCCAGGAAATATTTCTTTTTGCCCTCCAGACATGGAACAGTGTCTTCTGTGCCTACAGGCTGTTAATCATTGAAAGGAGGCCAGATCATAAATCCTAGGAGCCTGGGAGAGGGAGAGATAAACACTGAACTGCTCTGCCAGCAGTATATAAAAAGTGTGCTTGTAACAACTGGCTCTTCTCCCTTCCTTCCTTCCTTTCTTCCTTCCTTCCTTCCTTCCTCCCTTCCTCTCTCTGTCCCTTCCTTCCTCGTTCCTTCCTTCCTCCTTTCCTTCCTTCTTTCCTTCCTTCCTTCCTTCCTTCCTTCCTTCCTTCCTTCCTTCCTTCCTTCCTTCCTTCCTTCCTTCCTTCCTCCCTTCCTCTCTCTGTCCCTTCCTTCCTT